>OX336368.1:62529841-63129841 GCA_946902895.1 Fragum fragum
TTATCTAATCTTGCAATGTATCCTTAATTGGGTATTAATTCTTTTCTTTTGGTTTCTTCCATATTTTTCAAGATGGATAGTGAAGTACTAATTCTATATTGGCAAAATTAGCTCTGTTTTATTTAGGAGAATCGATTTCTATTTACAGCACTATTCAAGTCTCCATTATATGAAAATTAGTTTAATTTTATACTAAAAGGTTCGGTCTTGGAGCAGCATATTGACTATCAATGTTGTAAAAGGTTAACTCATTCCTACACAATCCCACTTTTTTACACCTCTCAAGAAAAGGCTTTAAAAACATTGTGGAAAATGAAGAACTTACTTATTATAAGCAATTCCTAAAATTATCTATAATGCTTTTTACCCCATTAAACAAAATAAAAAAAACAAACATATATATATACTGAAAAGCATTGTCTGCAACTTCTTTGAATTTGGACTAGAGATGATTTTTTTGTCTGGTTTTTGGTTATTTTGAACAAGTGATTAGACTTTTCTTCATTCAAAGCCCTTGCAAGCAACACCCCTCAAGGAAAACAGTTGAGAAATCATTGTGTAAAATCAAGAAATTGCTTGCTTGTTTTGTACAAGTAGAAAGTAGAAAAATCTAAAATTTCATGAACTTCAAATTGTTGTCTGCAACACCTTTGAATTTCGACCAGTCTAAAATTTGGCCATCTGGTAATGGGTTAATGATTTTGTAATTAAAGACATGATTTTTGGCTAATGGATATCATATTTTTCCCTATAAGTGCTCTTTCCCACACACTCCTCCTTTTAGACATCCGTCAAGAAAAAAACTTTGGAAAACATTGTGAAAGATTTAGAAATTGCTTGCCACCTCATAAAAAAGGACTTGTATAAATTCATTTATTATGAGTTGTTGTCTGCGATTTCTTTGAATTTGGAGCAATATAAATTTTTGCTGTCTGGTAAAAAACCAGCAATTTAACATTTTCCACGATGTTTTTCAAAGCTCTTCCTGAGGGTCCTAAAATAGCTGGATTGTGTTGGCATGGTAAAAATGATTGCTTAAAGAAAGTAATCTCTGAAATATGGGTAAATAAAAGGGAATTATTCATTTAACAGAATTATTATTGTCCTTCATGTCCTCAAAAGCAGACAAGTACATTTTTCAAGGTCACTTGTCTGGGTACAAGTAAATACCAGAGTAAATCTTTGAATGGTACAAAATAGATCTCAAAGATTTAGTATCCTAATCTCTATATTGAAGGGTAGGAAAATGTTGTTCATAATGAAGAAAATACTGTGTTCAAGTATTTTCTTCATTAACAACAATGTCTTCTCAAAATTTGTCTTCACTTTTTTTGCAAACAAGCTCATTTTGTTTCTGTTTATGTTTGAGGTTGTGATTTATTTCAGACAAAGTACGAGAGGCAAACGGTTGTTGTTTGGTCCATTGTCTGGCAGGGATATCCAGGTCCCCAACGCTGGCCATTGCTTACATCATGAAACATCTCAACATGACATCGGATGATGCTTACAGGTATCAATTGACAGATCATGGCTGCCGATCAAAATATTGATTGACCAATCAAATCATTTGTTTAGACCAGGAATGAACTTTGAACCCCAATGTTAGCCAACATTTATGTTGAGGTTTTTTGTTGGTTTAGCAACATAATCATTTAATGTCGCAGCTTGTTTAACCTATTACCAGATGGCAAAATTTTAGACTTGGTCAAATTGAAAGGATTTGCAGATGACAATTTAAAGTTTATGAATTAGATTTTTTTCAGCTTTCTTGATGGAAAACATTGCATAAAATAAAGAAATTGCTTGTTACAAGCAATTTCTTCATTTTAAACAATGTTTTCCTAATTGTTTTTAATGGAGGGGCGTCCAAAAGCGTCACTGTGAGGGAATGGGTTAAGTTTTATTTACGTTTACATCACTATCTAACCATTTTACATTCTCATTACATGTGACTGGCCATGAATTTTGCAAAATAATGCTGTATAATATTTAAGTGGAACTTGCTGTTGAGCTCAGTTGGTATGGCCACAATCAGTCATTTACTACCCTTAAAATCTTTATCAACATTCTTACTCTCTTTACAAAAATAATCTTTGAAAGAATGATTGGATTTGTTTGTTTGTTTGATTGGGGTTATACGCCGCTTTCAACAATCTTTCAGTTATATCGCGGCGGCTGGAGCACCTAACAATTGATATTTCTCACACCAGTACTACCATTACATCCTTTCCTAGCCTCCAGCTGCTATCCCACATAGGTCTACGATTATCGACCCATTGGTGAGAAACAAATAGTCAGAAAGGATGAGTGCCGCCGTCGGGAATCGAACCAGGGACCTCTAGAGTGATAGTCCGACGCGCTACCAACTGGGCTATGCTAGCGGCTGAAAGTATGATTGGAAAAGCAGAGAATACATGTACTGGAAGCAAAACAGCTCTACTCTTCAAGTTATGAAACAGAAGTTATCTATTGTGATATTTAGGTCTAAGTCAGTCATAAAGATCAAAATTCTTAAATATGCAGGAAAAATAGGGTATAAAACATCCTTTACCCAATATGTTTTAAAAAGCGAATTTCTTCAGAGAGATTAAATGCAGGATTGTGTTTCAATTTTAACCCTTTCCTGGTTTTTGAAATTTTAGACTTGTCAATTGGAAGAGGATGCAGACGACAAAGAAAATTGGATGCAATTCTGAATAAAACCACCCTATGTGGTAGAAAACATTGTGGGAAAAGAAGAAATTGCTTATTATAAGCAATTTCTCCCTTTTCCACAATGTTTTCTCAAGTTTAACATCACAGTGACGTAAAATACCAGGTTTATCCAGGAAAGGGTTAAAAGCATAATTAACCCGTTCCACACTATCTCGCTTTTTTAGTCCTTGGAAAAATAATAATGGAGAATGAAGACATTGTTCGTTTCAAACAATAGTTAGAAGCAATTTCTTCATTATCTACTATGTTTCATACCCTGAAGGCAGAGATTTTCAAAATTTCATTAAATATAAATTATAATCTGCAACTTCAATCTTTGACCCTTGGTGATTGGTGATGAAAGTGGAATGGATGATCAGGTTCAGAACTTTATAAACCCTCTTTGGCCTATGTTTTATCTGGTTCCCTTTTCAAATGTAGCCCATCACATGAAAATCAACCATATCAAAAATGGTAAAATATAACCCAGGCTAAACTAGGGATTTAAACTTTTGGCTTTGGAAAACATGCACACACCTAGAAATTTTTTTCAGGGATGGGTCAATTGGAAATTATACTAGTATTGATGGTCAATTGGCGAGCAAAATGTCTCAAGTACAGATTAAATAAGCTGTAGTTAGGACATTATGGTAGCTCACCAAGAATCGATACATTGATTTCCAGCTTTCCCAAATCT
Organism: Fragum fragum; assembly: GCA_946902895.1. Taxonomy (NCBI): domain Eukaryota; kingdom Metazoa; phylum Mollusca; class Bivalvia; order Cardiida; family Cardiidae; genus Fragum; species Fragum fragum. The sequence continues at coordinate 62,533,233 of OX336368.1, forward strand.
GATCACTATAATTGACAGAGATTCCAAGGGGGGATTCAGAACCATCCCCCCAATCTTGATCCCCACATGGAAATTTTATCATTGTAGAATGTTAATCTACTATTTGATACATATAACATTTGAAATGAGCCCTGTGCTTAACCAAAATCTCCTACCCGAATATTTCTTTTACTAAATTCCTGGATGGTGTTATTTCACTTAAGAACCACAAATGGCTCACAAAACCATTACTAGACAGCAAAACTTTTAGACTGTTCTGAATTGAAAGAGGTTGCAGACCTCAAATCAAAGTGCACCTGCATTGAAAAATAAGTTCCGAAAAGGACAGAAAAGAGTGGGAGAAAAGGTGAAGTTGTTATTAAGAAGTAATTTCTCCCTTTTCCAAAATATTTTTGTAGCTATACATTGCATTTCTATGACAAATAGAATTGTAAGATCATGTGGTAATAAGTTAACCCTTTCCTGTGCAATCCCTGATTTTTACGTCTCTGTGATGTAACAGCAATTTCTTCTTTTCCCACATTATTTTCCATCATATAGGATGATAATTGCACTCGCCTTACTACCCCTTTTAATTTGAACAAGACTAAAATATTAAGAAATCAAAGTACTGAAAGAAATGTCAGCTAGCAAAGCATGGTTTAATCTAGGAAATCTTTCTCTTGTTGGGTAGAAAACATTTCTTCATTGTCCACAATTTTTTCCAAAGCTTTTGTCTTGAGATGCTTAAAAAGCGGTTTTGAGTGGGAATAGGTGAAAAAGCATGCTCTTGACAGACTTCTCTACAATTTGAATAGAGTTTGCAATATTCCTTAATACATAAGAACTATCTTTATGGCGTAGGCATCCCATGGATTTGGTGGTTAAGCCTCCAATGGCAGTTTGCACTCGTTGAACTCTGAGAAGACCTCAAAATTTTGTCTGTTAACTTAAGCTATCAAAGTTGACTCTTTGCTAGCTAAAAAGTAACTATTTAACTGTTTCAATTGACTGATGACTTATATGCAGACATATTGAGTTGGTATAAGGACCCGTTTAGATAAGAGAGGCTCCAATTTTCTTGTGGTGAAGGCATGTTGATGTTTAATTTGAGCAGCTCTGATATTCCACTTAGTTACCCCTTTATGAATCATAATTCCATAAAAAATATCTAGGCCCCATGGGAAGTAGAGCCCGAGTCAAACGGTGCAGAATTTAATTAGGATCTGTTTTTGGTACACAAACCCTGGTAGACTTTTATGTTAGGATTTTAGGACAGTTCTTTGAAAATAGGTTTTAACATTTCCATTACAAAGTATTTTTACTTCTTTGGAGTTAGTTATTGGAAACTTTGTAGCAAAATTGAAAACAACAATTATCTTTTCTGATGAAAAAGGCATCATTTGCATTGTTACAAGCAATTCCTTCACTGTCCACAATGTTTTTTCAAACCTTTGTCCTGAGGGGCAGATTTTATGGAAATGGGTTAAGCAAGTGGTAACATCTAAACCATTAACCCATTCCCACACAAGCCCTCCTTTTTACGCCTCTCAAGAAAAGGGCTTTAGAAAACATTGTGGAAAATGAAGAAATTGCTTGTATCAAGCAATTTCTTCATTTTTCACATTGTTTTCTATCCAAAAAGACAAAAAAAATTAAGATTCCATCATCTTGAAATTGTCATCTGCAGCTTCTTTCAATTTGGACCTGTCTAAAATTTTGCTGTGTTGGAATGGGTTAACCCACAAGCCAAATTTTAGGAACTTGGGAAGGAAAACATGAAGAAGGAAAAATTGTTTGTAACAAGCATTTTCTCCTTTCCACAAGTTTTCTACATTGTTTGGCACCTACTTTTTACTTTGAAAGGATTTTGTCAAAATATGATCTGCATGCAGTGGAATTTTATGAATCAAAACCCTGTTAATGGCAACTGCTGCTAAACTCATTCCTCCATAGTCCCTCATTTTTACACCCTTCAACGAAGAAAATTTTGAAAACATTGTGGAAAGTGAGGAAATTGCAATTTCTACATTATCCCAATTTTTTCTACCCCTTCAGAAAAAAATAGATTCATTATCTAAACTTATAGTCTGAAGCTTTTTATGCCCCGCATAAAAAAAGGTCGAAGCTTTTTATGCCCCGCCTAAAAAAAGGTCGGGGTATATTGTTTTACTGTTGTACGTCTGTCTGCAAAACTTAATCCAAAAACTCAACATTTCCAATTACTACCAGCCTATTTAGGATACAATGCTCATATTTGGCATGATGATACATCTCCATCATACGCATCTCCTCGTGTCAAGGTCAAGATTATGTGATAAGGTCAAGGTCACATACCAAGGTCAAACGTTTATTCCTGTTGCGGGGCATTGTGTTTTACATGTTGCTTGAATTTGGACCTGTTGAAAAAATTTGTCTTGTGGTAATGGTGTAAAGGCAATTTATAGATTTATAGAATGAATAGTTTCTTCAATAGCAACAATGATGCTTTTTGATGCCCCAAGAAAAAAAATTTTTGGAAAACTTTATAAAATATGAAGAAATTGCTTGTAGCAAGCAATTTCTTTGTTATCCACATTTTTTTCAACCTCAAAATTGAAAAAAATTTCATTCACTGACGATTGTCATCTGAAACTTCTTTGAATTTGGACCAGTTACAAACTTTGTTGTCTGGGAATAGTATAATCTTCTCAACCATTTAAACAATGGAACATTCTTTACCTAGTTTTGTTAGAAAAATTAGATGTTTGATCAATTACCAAAATATGTTGCTTTTTAAATCTTCAAATTGAAAGACTTCAGGAAATTTTTAAGCCATTGCTGCATTCTTCATTTTCCAACAAGAAACAATTTCTTCATTTTTGACAGTGTTCTACCAAGAAAGTTTAACAAATCTAAAATTTTGTAAATTTTAAGATGTCATGTGCAACATATTTAAGTTTTGACCATTATGAAATTTTGCTATCTTGTAATTGGTTAAGCAATTTTTCCATTCTTCATTTTCAACAATGTTTTCTTCCGTTTGGCAAAAAATGTTTAAATTTCAGCAAATATAAATTACTGTCCGCAACTTCTTTCAATTTGGCCCACTCATGAGTGGGCTATAATCAAGATGAACATATCTAATTTCAGATATGTAAAGGACAAGAGGCCGACCATTTCTCCAAACTTCAACTTCCTAGGGCAGCTGCTGGAGTTTGAGAAACAATTAAAGCGCGAAAGAGAAATGAATAACAACTGTGATGGGCCTCTCTATCCAAAATCAGACAATAAGTTCTGGTCCAATTATGTGATGGACCTTTCCCACAGTCCATCTTCACCTGTCTCGAAATCTAAGCGACCATTTGTGTTTGAGCCACCGTCTCAGGGACTGTCATCGTCAACACGACAGCTGACAGACAACAGTGTTAGTGATACAAATCAAGCGCAGGAATCATCATCAGACTCGTCTAAATCTGTGATGACTATTTCAAGAAGGTTCAGTGCAGAAAGGGATAAAGTGACAACTGGTTTTCAGAGTTCTGTATTCTCTTTCTCTAAAGAATCCAGTATTCGTCCAAATATGCTTAATTTGGGCTGTGAACCCAGAAGAGCACCAGGATCTTTAAAGATAAGTTTGGATTCAGGACTCTCTATGTCAAAATCTCTGACAGACATCAAGGAGTTGTCTGAAATAGAAACTCCGTCACCTTTAACAGGTTCCGCATCACAAGAACATGTGGTTTCTACCTCAAAATTTCACCAAGAGCCAATATTCGCTAAACCATTATTGTCCCCATTTCCTAGTGGCGACACAACTGTCCCCGTTGTTACACAGTCCTTAGACCAAATAACTTCATCAGGTAGTGATACAAGTCATTCAGGGTCTGTTTTTAAAACTGAGACTTCAACATACGTGAGCAGCACCAAGTTTTTAAATGTTGACAGCTCAAACTTTGTTAGTGATGAAAAATCACAATCGACCAATGAACAGTTAACCTCATCTAGTCTACAAGAATCAAAATGGGCAGTGCGGAGGTCTGGTACTTCAGATTCAAGCACATCATTATCATTCTCTGAGATTTCACCTAGATTTGGTGGAAAACGACCATTGAGAAACAGTTTATCATTATCATTATCGTCAATATTACCGGCACAACCTTCATCTTCCGTACACTCAGGGGAAAAAAGGGCAGTCTCATCAACTACGGAAGGATTTGAACCAACAGCATGTAAACTAGAACGAAAAACAAAACATGAGTTTCCTACAAGTTCATCTTCCAACATTCCCAGACCATGCTCATTTTCTGGCAAATTGTCATCATTATCAAGTCCTAGCTCCTCAGTTATGTCAGTATCTGCATCTCATGGTGTGAAACTCAAATCATTTAAGATGACTACATCCTTGCCTGCCCAATCACCAACATCGTCGTTAGCAAGACTGCACTTTGGAGCATCGGATTGCGAAAAGGATAATGTTACCATGGAAACTGATCAGATAGTATCAAAAGTACCAACAAATACTGACAATAGAAAATCGCTACATGAATCAACTGATACTGGTTTACAGTTTTATAGTTTCCCATCTACCTCATTGGACAAATTGAATTTCACGCCTTGTTTATCAAACTCCACTGATAATGTACAGAGTGGCTCCACACCTCGTGTTTCAGGAATTAAACGACCTCTTAATAATGATGTCCTTGATCTTAAGGAGCCTGATCTAGGTTCACCGAATTCAGTTACCAGTAGTATGAACTCTAGTGGGCCTAATTCATGTTTGTCATCTCCTACAAATGTTGGCCAGCAAAAAGCTCTAGTAAGAAAGCGCGAAGGAAGAGCAAAGAGAACTTTAGTTCGTCCTAACAGTATTGCGTTTTCTAGCTACCCCACCTTTGATCTTGGGTCTGACTGTCAGGATTCACCTAACTCATCAAGTAGTGCTGCATCTCAGGATGACGCCTCTGACATGTACATACAAAATGGGAAAAAATCAAAACCGTCAGAATATTTATCAGACGTGCGTTTCAGGTTGGGGCGTTATTCTGAACGGGAGGTATATAGACAAATTACAGCTGCCATGGAGACAGCCATGTTAAAATCTCAAGCATTTGAAGCTAGTCGAAAGTCCCGCAGTCTGGACGATATATTGAGTTCGGAGGATGATAGTTCTGCCCCTAATTGTGAGTCCTCGATGTTTGACCGTGTGCTTCGACATTGTGCCATGCGTCGTGATCGATGTAGTTCTTCACCCTTGTTGTTAGATAAACTTGCATGCGGGGCGGGTCACCAGCCCGGTGAACCGTACCAATCTAATAGTAGTTTGTCGTCAACTGGTAGTCACAACTCACTGCATGGCAGTATGGAACTGATTCAGGTTTCATAGCAATATTTTCTCCTCTTTGTACCTTTCACTATTTATTTTAACCATTCCCACACAAGCCCTCCTTTTTACGCCCTTCAAGAAAAAAGATCTTGAAAACATTGTTGAAAATGAAGAAATTGCTTGTATCAAGCAATTTCTTAATTTTCCACATTGTTTTCTATCCCAAAAGACAAAAAATAAATCCATTAATTTGAAATTGTCATCTGCAGCTTCTTTACATTTGGACCAGTCTAAAATTGTGTTGTGTGGGAATGGGTTAAACCATTCTCAGAGCTACAGATGAAATGAGTGACTCTGAAATCAGTTAGAAAATATTGACCCATTCCCACACAATTCTGCATTTTCACTTTCTGAAAAAAAGGGAAATCATAGGGGCAAAAGGAGAAATTTCTTGTTGCAAGAATTTACTTTGCCACAGTATTTTCAACCTTATTTGACTCTTCACCCTTGTCATGCTGAACCCAGAATATTCCTATTTTGGTAGGAGGTGTAAAATAAGATCAGCTTGAACATATTTTCAGTCTGATCTATGTCTACACCACTTGCTTGTTCCTTTTAAGCCAGAGTTGTTTAAAAGATAATTTTTTTTAAATGAATATGAACCAACAATTAATGATTCCAGTGTTTTCAGCCCTTTGATCTTTAAAATACAATTCTTTAGAAGATTTTATTCAGTATGACAAGGGTTAATTTCTCAGTTTCACTAAACATGAGATGCCATTCATATTATCTTTCACTTTGGACCAGTCTAAATTTTGTCATCTTGTAATTGGTTAATTTTGCACTTCACCTTTAGAAGTTGGAACTCTATTAGAATGGTAATAAAATGATCATTCCAATTAGTACAAAAGTTCTAAGAAGAAAGGGATCCCTACTTGTGACATTTCCAACAAACTCACTTGTAGGCATAGTATAGGCTTCGATCAGCTTGTACATCTGCATATTCTGATTAGAGTCTTCACTATGCGCTTTGTAGTTACTGACTGAAAGCATTGTCAGATGATAAAAGAATATTCTTTGACCCATTACAACAAGACAAAATTTTAGACAAGTGCCTATTGAAAAGAGTTTCAGACAACTATTCAAGTTGACAGAATTTTAAAAACTTAAGCTTTTAAGGAAGACCCAATTTTGGATGATGAAGAAATTGCTTAATAAAAGCAATTTCTTCATTGTTATGCCCCACATCAAAAGATCGGGGGCAAATTGTTTTACCATTGTCCGTCTGTCTGTCGATAATTCAGTCTTTCTGTCTGTCTGCAAAACTTAACCAAAAAACTTAACCCTTGTAATGCTGTATAAATCACCTTACAGAATCGCTGTAAAATCAAAGGGATGAAAGCACTGATAGAACTTGCTTTTCAAAAACAATATTTCTTTCCCAAATCAATTTCATAAACAACTCTGGCAGGGAAAGTACAAGCAGGAGGTGTAGATCAAAATCAGACTGTACTTATGCGCAATCTGATCTTAGTCTACACCTCCTGCCAAAGCTGGAATATTCTGTGTTCAGCATGACAAGGGTTAACATTGCTACCAGCCTATTCAAGATACAATGCTCATATTTGGCATGATGATACATCTCCATAATAAGCATCTCCTCATGTCAAGGTCATGTGATAAGGTCAAGGTCACATACCAAGGTCAAACGTTTATTCCTGTTGTGGGGGCATTGTTTTTCACAAACACATCTTGTTCACAATGTATTTCAATAGGCTTTTTCCTAGGGATGTAAAAAGGTTAGATTGTGTGGGAATGGGTTGCATATTGTATGGCTTTCCAGGCTGCTCAGTGTGTACAATTCATGCACATTACTACAAATAATGTCACTTGTAGGCTAAACTCAAAACTGTTATCACTTCCTCTTATCCAAACTCTGCATTGTTTAACCCATTACCAGATGACAGAATTTTAGATTGGTCCAAAATGAAAGAGTTGCAGACCACATTTTCAAGATAACGAAATTTTGGATTTTTTTTTTTTTTTTTTTTACCTTTTGGGTTCAAAACATTGTGTAAAATAAAGAAATGGCTTGTGACAAGCAATTTCTTCATTTTCCTCAATGTTTTCCAGAACTTCTTTTGTTGGTGGCATCTTGAAGTGTCATTGAGTGGGAATGGGTTTAATTACACTCCTTTTTTTCTTACTTTCATTTATAATTTATTTCAAGAATTTTGTTTAAACCTTGTCATGCTGAATAAAATCCTTTTCTTTTCAAAATTGTATGAAATCAAAGAAATGAAAGCACTGAAATACTAGTTGTCAATTATTATTTGAAAATATAAATTTTATAACTAACTCTGGTTCAAAGAGACAAGCAGGTGGTTTATTCTAAGATCAGACTGTACTTGTTTGCAGGCGGATCTTTGTCTATACCTTCTGGCAAAACAGGAATATTGCAGGTTCAGCATGACATGGTTTTAGTTTCTACCATTATTTTTGCTTTGAATTCTTCACCAATCATGTGTGTAGCCTACCATGCTCATCAACACTTATTTATTGATTTGGACGTAGACTATTGGCCCAGGGAAGATGTTTACCAATGAATCTAAACATGCACCATTTATTGTGATAGGTTCTCTGAACCCATTACCACATGGCAAATTTTAGACCATTCTAAATTAAAAGAAGTTGCAGACAATATATGATGTCATTTGAAATAATAAGTTTTGTTTAGGATAGACAACATTTAATGCATTTAATAAGCAGTTTTTCCTTTTGCCAGTTTTTTTCTCGATATAATTTCTTATGGTCAGAAAAATTTGTGATTGTGTGGTAACAGGTTAAGACGCAAACTTAACAAGGCTAATAGCTTTCAAGTCATCTAAATAATTAATACACAAAGCGGAATTTTTTAGATTTTCATGATAGCTATGGAAAACAATAAAAGGGCGAATGGCTTCTCAATAAAATCTTTTTCCTATAATGTTTTCTATCCTAAACAGATGACAAAACCTTAGACTGGTCCAAATTAAAAGAAAGTGCAGAAAATATTTCAAAAGGTTCTAAATTTTTAAAATAGGTATTAGACAGGGTTACAAGCAATTTATCTTTTTCTTGCTTTGTTTTTAAAAGCCATGGACATAATAGATAGGATTGTGTGGTAATTGCCAAATGAATTACCAGATTAAAGCAAATGACATTAGTCCAATAGATAGAAGTTGCAGATCATGGTTCAAAATGTAATTTAGGAAATATGTAACTTACTTAACCCATTAGCAGACAACATATTTTTAACCCTTTCCCGTTCAAACACGGGATTTTACGTCTCTGTGATTTTATACTAGAGAAAACATTGTGGAAAAAGGAGAAATTGCTTGTAATTTCTCCTTTTTCCACAATGTTTTCTACCACATAGGATGGTTTTATTTGGAATTGCATCCAATTTTCATTGTCGTCTGCATCCTCTTTCAATTTGGACCAGTCTAAATTTTCAAAAACCATGAAAGGGTTTAACTGGCTCAAAAGGCAACAGTTTTTGAGTAATGAAAGTTTTGGTATCTTTGTATTTTCTGTTAAAAACATTTGGATAATGAAGAAATTGCTTGTAACTAGGAATTTCTTTTTTTCATAATTTTTTTTTCTAGAGAGGCCTCAAAAAGCGTCATTGTTTGGGAATGGGTCAATAGAAAACAGTGTGGGGATTTTGAAAATCAACAATTATGATTACCCAAGACATAATGCTCAGGAGCATATCTCATGGTTTTGAAAAACTGAGATTGTTTGGAATACAAGTATTTGTGTCAGATGAAAAAAGAGATGAAGTTATATTCAGTCGCTTGAATATCTCTGAATTAATTTTGATTTTGTATAATTCCCTATGCTTTCTTTTATTCTTTGTTTTATTGTTGTAGAAAAAAATGTTTTGATGGTACCATTGTTGAACAACCCATTCCCATACAGTGACACTTTATGATGCCTTTCAAGAAAAACAAGTAGTAAAACATTGTTTGAATTGAAGAAATTTCTCATAACAAGCGATTTCTTCATTTTGCACAGTTTGTTTTTATCCAGTAAGTTGAAATAATCTAAAAATTCCTAAATGTTCAATTCCCGTATGCAACTGCTTTCAGTTTGGGCCAACATAAAAATTTCCTGTCTTGTAATGGATTAAAGGAGAAAAGTATTGGACAAAAAGAATTTGCTGGCCAATTTTGTCCCTTATTATTTGCCTTTGCTATTAGATTGTTGTTTTGTTGTTGTCTTTTAATTCATAGAAGAGTACTGGTATCTATTTTGACAGTTCTAAGGCTTTAGGATCCATGAAATTGAATTGTTACCTGTGAACGAAATTATGGTGGAAGGGAGGTAACACAATCTGAATCTGTCATTTTATCTCCCTTAGACCATGACATTTAAATGAATGAATAATAATGTAATTCAATTTCCTATCCTAAGAAATTTGTATTTTCAGATTTTAATGGCATGTATTAATGAGTAAAATTCTAAATAAAATGACAATACTATCATTTTCTTAGAACAGAATTTCTGAATAATCAGCTTTGATAAGGTTGGTAGAAGTAGAAAATTATTGCAAATAAGTAAATAATCAGACGAGATTTGTTATCTTAGTGAACAAAATCTACTTTGCCTTCATTGATTGTAAGATCATAGATCATTGCTTGTTACAAGCAGTTTCCCCCTTTCCTGTTATGTTTTCCTAAAGTATATTTCGCAAGGCTAAAAAAGGGGGATTGTTTGTAAATGGATAAATCTGGACACAGGACAAAACTGATCAGCCCTGCAGTCCTGATCCTTTTTCCATCATGAAAACAGGGCTAGATTGTTGATTATTAAAATGACAATGGTTGAGCTCTGCCGGCCATCTTAGTAGATGCTATGTTGTGTTTTAAGACAGGATACATGGTGTTCATGGGCCTTTGCTTTTGATATAGTTAGTTTGTGCTATTTCTTTGCATGCTTGTGCCATTCATTTTCATTGTTTTCCACTTTGTTTAGCTTCTTCACTATATATTGTTCTCATGGTATGATCTTTATGATTTATTTAAGGAGTACATGTATTTGTATTTCTGCCTCACTTTAATAAATTTGTAATAATTATATTTCTTGATACAATGACGCCTTTTAGGGTAGAAAACATTGTAGGCAGTGAAGAAATTGCTTGTTACAAGCAATTTCTTTACTGTTCACAAGGTTTCAATAGCTTTTATGCGTAAAAAAATGGGATTGTGTTGGAATGGGTATTCTCTCTTTGATGGACTTCACTAGCCTTAAAAAACAATTGACCAATCAAATTATTTATTTAGACCAGAAGTGATATGTGACCTCTGTCATGTATGCAAGAGTTTTTGTTGGTTTGGCAACTTAAATGTTGTAACTAGAGCTTATTTAAACTGATGTTTCAGTGTTTAGGTTGCCAACTTTGCTTTTGTTTTATGTTCGCAGTTATATACTGTATAAATTGATATCTCTGTTGACCTGTTGAAGGTCAGTGGTCCAGGCCTGCTATGGGTTAATTCCTGCTTTAACCCATACAACAGAATTTTAGAGTAGTCATAGCGCAGTTGGTAGTGGTTGGACTGTCAATCTAGAGGTCCCGGGTTTGATCCCCGATGGCGGCACTCATCCTTTCTGACTATTTGTCTCCCAACAATGGGTCGGTAATCGTAGACTTATGTGGGATAGCAGCTGGAGGCTAGGAAAGGATGTGATGGCGGTACTGGTGTGAGAAATAACAGTAATCTATTGTTAGATGCTCCAGCCGGCACGATATAACTGAAAGACTGTTGAGAGTGGCATAAAACCCCATTCAAACAAACAAACTATATTGAAAGAAGCTACAGACAACAATTTCAAGTTGATCGAATTTTAATTTTTATTCCTTTTATCTTTTTGGAAAGTAAACAGAGTGGATAATGAAGAAATTGCTTGATACAAAGCAATTTCTTCATTGCACAATGTTTTCCAAAGGAATTTTCTTGAGGGGTGTAAGATGAAGGGATTTTGTGTGAAAGGGTTAACCCATTCCTGCATGATGACACTTATTGATGACCCTCAAGATAAACATTCGGGCATACATTGGTAGTTTGGCAACTTTAAACCTCATAACAGCTTATTCAAGATGAAGTTACGACATTTAGGTCTCTAACAAAAATTTTACTGTTTTGATACTTATTACTTGCCATTAATTTAGCAAAATATCAAAGTGAAACTTACTATCGGAGCCAGTTGGCAGGGCCAGCGGAGCCAGCAAAGGTCATTCCTTTGACATACAGTCACTATTCCACTACTTTGATATCTGTTACAAAATTATGACAGGTCCAAGGAAAATTGTTTGAAAATGAAATTAAATCTTTAGTAGTAAACATAAATAGCCGCTGTCATAGCACAGTCAGTAGCGCGCCAGACTTCTAATCTTCAATCATTCGGTGTCATGGTTTCAATCCCTGGCGGCGGCACTTATTCTTTCCGACATTTGTCTCTTACCAATGGATGGATAATCGTGAAACTATGTGGGATAGCAGCTAGAGGCTAGGAAAGGTTGTAGTGGTGGTACTGTTGCGAGAAATAACAGGAATCCATTGTTAGGTGCTCCAGCCGCCGCGATATGACTTAAATACTGTTAAAAGCAGCAATAAACCCTTTTCAATCAATCAATCCAGTAAACATAAAAGGAAAAGAAAATATTTCTTAGTTTTTAACTTTTTCAAGAAAAATTCTTATACCGTGTCATGCTGATCCCGGAATATTCCTGATTTGACAATAGCTGTTGCAGGTGTATAGACTAATATCAACCTGCACAGACGTGCAGTCTGATCTTAGTCTACACTACCTGCTTGTTCTTTTAATGTTGAGGAAATATTTAAATTTTTTACCAAAAATCAGAGTTTTGTGAAGAAAGGATAAATATTCAGCAGGACAAGGGTTAATCTTTGTGTTTTTTTAACATATTCAATGACGCTTTTAAATGCCTCTCAATATAAAAGCTTTGGAAAACATTGTGGAAAATGATGAAATTGCTTGTTATAAGCAATTTCTTCATAATCCACAATGTTACCTACCCCAAAAGAATTTTAAAGGTTTCAAAAAAATTCACTGTGTGAGAACGGGTTAAGGCAAAGGCATTATAGATGCTCTACAACATATTGTAGGTTTAGAATGAATAGGATGAAATTCAAATATGACTTGCTTAGATAATCTGTCATGCAAAAAGGGGTTAATTGGGAAAACTATGAGAAAGTAAAAATACAATTTACATGTATCTAATTATAGTCTAGTGATTGACTAGGGTCAACATGTTTCACACTTACCAGATTGACGCTTTTGATGTGATTGATCATCCACGATTTAGTTGTTGTTATCCTCTCTAGTTTTGACTATGTTGTTATGATTGTGATGCTTATGTTGTTTGATGTTGCTGTCATCAATAGTTTTCTTTGCTTTATTTTCATTTTGACTTGCAATAAACATTCTTTGTTGTTATTTCTGTTGTATTTTGTTTTCATTTTATTTTCCTTCTTTTTTGTCTTTTCCATACATTAACCATATTTTCCATAAACTCAGATGATAGTCTTTAACCCCCATAACCAGATGACAAAATTTTAGATTGGTTCAAATTCAAAGACGTTACAGAAGACGATTTTAAGTTGATGGAATTTTAAAAACCCTTATCCCTATGGGTAGAAAACATGGTGGATAATGAAAAATTGCTTGTAACAAGCAATTTCTTTATTTGACACCATGTTTTCTAAAGCTTTTTTTAACCCATTCCCACACAAGCCCTCCGTTTTACGCCCCTTAAGAAAAAGCTTTAGAAAACATTGTGGAAAATGAAGAAATTGCTTGTATCAAGCAATTTCTTCATTTTTCACATTGTTTTCTATCCCAAAAGACAAAATAATTAAAATTCCATCAACTTGAAATTGTCATCTGCAGCTTCTTTCAATTTGGACCAGTCTAAAATTTTGCTGTGTTGGAATGGGTTAAAGGGCGTCAAAAAGCATCATTGTATGGGAATATCCAAATAGACAGATATCTAGCAATGCTCACTCACCTCTGACAGGGAGTTCAGCTGAGATATTGAACTTTGTTTTTTTTGCAAATTTAGGGTAAGCAACAAGAGGCATAAAAATGTAATGGTCGGTGACCTAAATGTTGTAACTGCATTTTGAATAAGCTGTTGTTATGATGTTTAAGTTGCCAAACCAACAAAAATGTCTAACATAAATGTCAGAGGTCAAAGTCCATATCCCATCTAAAAGAATGATTTGTTTGGTCAATTTTTGCATGCCAGTGGCTATTCATTAACTGGAGATATGGCAAAAAACATTCTGAACACAGCAAATTTTGTTCTGTTTGTATTTAACCCTTGTCACGCTGTACCAGGAATATTCCTGTTTTTGCAGGAGGTATAGGCAAAGATCAGCCTGCACATAAATGCTCAAGCTGATCTTTTGTGATCATGCTGTGTCCATCTGCTGTCATGCTACATGCATTGTGTGTGAACATCATGTTGCACTCTAGAGTTCACATTATTTGCTGAAATGTTATCAATTTTTTTTGATCAGAATGATTTCTCCATTGTCTCCTGGCAAAGTTTGAATTTGGGTCACATGGGGTCGAAAACTAGGTCACAAGGTAAATCTTAGAAATACTTTGTTTGGAGTCTAGAGGCCACATTTTTGGCTCAAATATGTTCAAACTTTCTCAGAATGATGATTGTCTCTCGGCTAAGTTTGATTAGGGTCACATGGGGTCAAAAAGAAGGTCACTAGGTCAAGTCCTAGAAATAACTATTTTGTACTCTAGAGGGCAGATTTTTGTTCAAATGTATACAAACTTTGTCAGAATGATTGACCCCATGGTCTCTTGAAGAAGATTGAATTTGGGTCACATGGGGTAAAAAACTAGGTAACTAGATCAAATTTCTGAAAAATCTTATTTACACTCTAGAGGCCTCATTTTAGGCTCAAAGGTCTTTGAACATTTGTCTGAATAATTATTTCCATGGTCTATTGGCATTCAAATCTGGGTCACAAAAGGTCAAAAACTTGGACACAATGTCACATCTAGGGTGTACCTTGTTTGCATGCTACAGGCCACCTTTTTGGCTCAAATGGCTTGATCTTTGGTCAGAATATTTGTTTAAATGGTTTCTTGGCAAAGTTCAAATTTTGGTCACCAGGGAACAAAAATTAGGTCACCAGGTCAAAACAAAGGGATACCTTGTTTGCATTATAGAGGCCTCATTTTTGGCTCAAATGACTTGATATTTGGTCAGAATTGTTGTCCCCATGGTCTTTCAGTGCAGTTTAAATTTGGGTCACATGGGGTCAAAAACTACGTAACTAGGTCAAATTAAGAGAATACCTTGTTTGCTTTGTAGAGGCCACATTTTTGGCTCTAATGACTAACTTTGAAGAGAATGATTTTCCCAATTAAATCTCGACCAAGTTCAATATTGGGTCACATGGGGTTAAAACTTGGTCACTAGGTCAAATTTTATAAATACAGTATTTTCACTTTAAAGGCTGTGTTCTTCGCTCAATTTATTTGAAATTTGGTCAGAATGATTGGCTCCATTATATCTCAGCACAGTTAGAATTTGGTCATTTCAGGTTAAAATTTAGGTTATTAAGTCAAGCCTTAGAAAAACATGTAACATGTTTGGCTTCTAGAAGCCTCATTTTAGGCTCAAATGATTTGATATTTCATCATCAGAATGATTTTCTCCGTAATAATCTCTTTGTCAGTTCAGTTTTGGATTACATAGGGTAAAAACTAGGTCAGATGTGAGAAATAACTTCTTGGCACTCTGTAGGCTTTAATGACTTGATTTTTGTTTGAAGGTTTGTTTCAACCTAAACTCGGTCAAATTTGATATTTTTGAAATCTTAGAAATACCTTGTGGCTGCTCTAGAGGCAACATTTGATGCTTGATCAACCAGAAAAAAGGTCAGGCTGTTTGATGAAATTTTGGACAAGTTTAAAATAAGGTCACTTGGGGTCACAAACTTGGTCACTTTGTTAAGTCTTAGAAAAGGCCACATTTAAGTTAAGTCAAGCTAAAAATTTATCAGATTCTTTTGACTAGATTAAATGTTGGACAAATCTGAAATTGGGTCTCTAAGGTTTAAAAAACTATGTCAAATCTTACAAAATTCTTAAGGAGTCTCCAGAAGCCACATTTTATCATCAATCAACCTGACTTTGTCTTGATAAATCTCAGATTAATTTAAAATCTGGTTGTTAGGGTCGAAAGCTAGGTCACTAAGTTATATCCTCAAAAACATTTCAATTAACTTGAAAATTGGTCAGAATCTTACTAATGATTAAATTTTGGAAAAAGTAAAATTGGGTCACTTGAGGTCAAAAACTAGTTCATTAGGTAAAGTCTTAGAAAAACTTTCATGGGGGCTATAAAGGCTATACTAATTGTAATGCTTAATCAGCTTCAATACGTGGTGCCTTGATAAAATCTGAACAAATCCAAAATTGGGTTACTTGAGGTCAAAACTAGATCAATTGGTAAAATCTTTGGAAAATTGTAGGCACTATCAAGTTGAAAGTAGATCAGAATTTTTTTTCCTATGAGATCTTTACTATTTCAAAACTGTGTCTTTTGAACTATTTGCAACCTTTGGAAAACATTCAGGAATATGAAAAAATGCCTGTTACAATGTTTTCTACTTGAAAACAAAGGTTTTGAGAATGCAACCAACTAAATATTGCTGTCTGCAACTTCTTTATCATCAACAACTTCTTTCAATTTAGACAAGTCTAAAATTTGGTATTGGATGAATTACACTTTGGTTTAAACTGCCTTTTGAGCTGTTTGAGCAAAGTTGTAATCATAACCAAATTATTAGAATTTATAAATTTACTTATCTTTGTATTAACAAGGTTGCTCATAAATGACAGGATTTCCTTAAGATTAAGTATGTTCATGGGTTATTTGTGCACTGCATAAAGATCGAACCTTGTCACCTATTTTAAAATTCAATACTAGATGGATTTCAATAGAATTTCACAGAAATGATCTTTGGTGACTCTTTATCAGATTCCTTGAAATAATTTTGATTGGTTTTAAAAGAAAACATTTATATTTTCTGGTGATATCCTTATATGGTATTTAGTGAAAACCTGAAAATGTTTCCATTTGAAACTGGAGGATAGATTTCAACCAAATTTCATGGAATTGATATCAGAATTCTTGAAAAAAAAAACAATATGTTGAATACTACATAATTATAGTGCTTTGGAGGATTGGGCTCAATTCATGTTAAATTCAAATAGTGATGCACTTGATATTGCTTGATTTTGCATTAAAGAAACTTGTCTCCCTGAAAGTAATTTGCAGAAAAAGTTATTTCCCCCCCCCCCCTACACACACACTCACTCTGAAGTTGTGGTCTATTTGTTTGGTTTGTCGTTCCATCTACTGATTGGTCAATTGGTAGACAAAACAGATGATACTTTGATACAGATTAGATTGATTGATTGATTGAATGGGGTTTAACGCCACTTTTAAAAGTATACTAGTCATATCACGGCAGCTGGAGCACCTAACAATGGATTCCTGGTATTTCTCACACCAGTACTACCACTACATCCTTTCCTAGCCTCCAGCTGCTATCCCACTGAAGTTTACGTTGTATCCACCCATGATGCAGATTAGAACTACAATCACCAAATATGGCTTTGATTTCTGGATCAATAAGTTTAAGGTCACATATCTTGAACTCTATTGAACAAACCTTGTCCAAAGATAACTCAACACAGAATAGAGCTGGGATCACCAAATTTTCTTTTTATACTCTCAACTTACAAAGTAGTGTGGAATATATATCCATCATGTTTTAGTCCATTTAATATGGTAGGGCAGAGAACTCCTAGTCACGAGATCCCAGGTTCAATCTCTGACCACATCAAAAAGCCTTTCTGACGTTTGTCTCCCACCAATGAATGGATAATTGTAAACCTCTGTGGGATGAGCAGCTGGAGGCTAAGAGAGGATGTAGTAATAGTATTACTGAGAGAAATTCTAGGAATCCTTTATTAGGTGCAACAGTTCCACGCAATATGACTGAAATATTAATAAAAGTGCTGTTAAACCTCATTCAATCAATCAATCAACCATTCAATTTGTCTGTTTATCCATAGACTTTTGCTTTTCCATATTCTACGTATAGAAGCAATTGACCTATAACCAAGAAACTTCAGACGATAGTTGCCAATGATCTAAGGAAGTACCCTATCTTTTTGGGGGGTCATGTGCATCAAAGGTCAAGGTCACAATCGAGCTTTAATTGTAAACTGTTTCTATGCTCTAAGTCATAAGCTATTTGACCTAGGACCTTGAAGTTATCCATGACCCAAAGAGGTGCCCAGTTGTTTCTGAGTAACAGGTCAAAGGTCAACAGTACTACAAGAGTGCAAAAGCACTGGGGGTGTATAAGTCTGTTTTGCAACAGTTCTAGTTCCTTCGAAAATGAGTTGCCTCCTGTGTTAACCCTTTATTGTTTTGCAAAATTTTAAATCTTTCCGAATTCAAAGGTTTTGAAGCCATCAATTAAAAGTGGATTAAGTTTTGTAAAATAACCATCCTGCAGGGTAGAAAATATTGGAGAAAAAAGAAGAAATTACTTGTTGCAATGTAAAGACCAGGGATTGAACAGGAAAGGGTAGAAGAAAACCAAATTACCTGTATCATAAGAAAATAAATTCCGATGGAGCTATTCAAGCACCTATAGTTTCATGTCAGCTTAGCTGTTGTGATCACCTTAGCATTGTTGGTATGTTGAACTTTAATTTTAACCTTCATTAATATTATTGAACAAATTTACATGAAACTTGGCATGTGTGTTCCCTATCACAATCAGTGCTACCCAGGGAGGATAACTGCTTTTTGTAAGAATTGATTCCCTTTTTTCAGCTTATAGAACTATCCAGTTCTTGCAGCTGTATGCTTGCACCTGCTTGCAGTGTCCATTTACCATTACAAGAAACAAAAAATTAGACTGGTCTAAATTCCAAGACGCAGACAACAATTGTTAGTGATGAATTCTTGAAAATCTTTGTCCATTAGGATAGAAACAAGAGCATCGCCCACAGGTGCCAGCGCTCAGCTGCTGGTGGTGGATAATGCAATAATTCTAAGTCGAAAAAGGGACATAACTCTTTACAAAAACGCGTTTAGAGTTAAACCCCCCCCCTTGATAGTCTAGATAGCTCTTGTGATGGTCAATACACATGCCAAGTTTCATGAGGATATCTTCAATAACAACAGAGATATGACCAAGGTTAAAGTTTGTCACGCCAACGCCGACGCTAACA
Organism: Fragum fragum; assembly: GCA_946902895.1. NCBI lineage: Eukaryota > Metazoa > Mollusca > Bivalvia > Cardiida > Cardiidae > Fragum > Fragum fragum. The sequence continues at coordinate 62,551,873 of OX336368.1, forward strand.
ACTCCATAGTGATCACAGTATCTCGGGTTTTCTCTGAAACAGCCGAGCTAAAAATTATGGATAATGAAGAAATTTTTCATGCTAGGCATCTAGAGGGGTCATTTTGTTGGAATTGGTTAAGAATGACTTAATCAGAAAGGTTTACTCAATACACTTTTAAAGACTTCAACTTGCTGATTTTGATTCAAGAAATTTGCCCTCTTCCATTTTTTGAAAGGCTTAATGAATGACAAGACAAAGAATTGTTTGGAAATAAATAGATTGTTTCATCAAAATCTTTTCAATCTATTCCCATACAATTTAAGTTTGCAGACGGCAATTTTAAGTTAATGTAATCTTTACTATCTTTGTCTTTTTTGGAGTAGAAAGCATTTTTGTAACAAGCAATTTCTTCATTTTCCACAATGTTTTCCAAAGCTTTCAAACTGAAGGGTGTTTAAAATCGTCATTGTGTGGGAATGGGTAAATTGAATTATTTTAGGACATATATTGCAAGTGTTATATTGCATCATTTACAGTGTATGCTTACAAACATTGCATCAAGCTAAAACAAAATTTACTTGTAATTATGTGGCAACATTTTTTTGAACTTTGACATGTAGTGACTAGATTTGCATGCTATCAAAAATTCTATGTAAAATCTCAAATTTGTGTTTATTTTTTAATGAAATTTAGAATATTGCTCTTTGAGATTTTAAAACATATTGTTAGCTTAGTGTAAAAACACCATAAGTGTCTATACTTTGTATAGACACTTATGGTGTTTTTACACTAAGCCACAGATATATAAGCTAATTCTCAAACAAATCTCTGAATCAACTTTACAACCTATATCCACAAATTCATTGGTTGCCCCCTCATTTATGTAAATTTTATGATGTACATTCTACTCTCCTTGTATTTACAGCTCCAAAGATGACCAGAATGAGTGTTGCAACCCCCATGCTGTGATTGTGTTTGTCCACATACGCTTCTGTGGTGCCTTACCTACACAGAAACACCTCTCATCACATATCAAACAAGGCTGCTTTACAACACAGGAATCCAAGCTTCTTTATCATTGTCTCAATTATTACCACAAAAAGACAACATTTGTAAATTTGTCAAGACTAATATATGAGCGTGTGCGTGACATTTCCAACCATTACGCATGTGCGCCAAGGAAAGACTCAGATCAGTCTGTGCATATACACAGTCTGATCAGAGTCTTCACTCTGTGCTCTGTAGAAAGATACTGACCAAAAGCTTCTTTAAACAATCAGCGAATATTCTAATTGCCCCAAATGGCTGTCCAGGGTGCTCAATGTGTGCAAGTCATGCACATGCAAAATTGTTGGAAATATCACGCACAGGCTCAATTATATTAGTAAATAGGCTCATTAGATTAAAAGATGGTTTTGAAAGCTGCATGAAGTCATCCTTTTGCCACAATGTTTTAAAGGCTTCTATCACTGAAAAGTGTAAATCAGGTTTATTTGTCAATAAACTATCCCATTACCAAAAAACAAAAATTTTAGCCTGTTCAAAATTGAAAGCGGCTGCAGATGACAATTCAAAGCTAATGCATATTTAAAGATAAGTGCCAAATAGTGTTGAAAACCATGTGATAAAAGAAGAAATTGCTTGTTAAAAGTGGTTTCTTCTTTTCTGTCAATGTTTTCTAATATCAATATCCTTTGGCGCATAAAATGTGACATTGTATGGGAATTGGTCAAAAAGCCAAGGCTTATTCGTGTTTGGGAAAAAACATACTATTTGGAGTTATAATTTTTAACCCATTTAACAGAAGAAGGTCTTTTAAACCATTCCAACAAAATTACCCTTTTTGTCACCTCTCAAGAAAAACAATTGAGAAAATATCATGTTAAATGAAGAAATTACTTAAACCAGATAATTTCTTCATTTTCCACAATGTTTTCAAACCAGAAAATTGACAAAATCTAAAATTTCATGAAGTTCATTAAGCTCCTTTCAATTTAGGCCAGTCTAAAATTTTCTCATCAGGTATTAATTTAATTCAAGTGATAAATAACTAAATCCCACACAATCCCTCCTTTTTACGCCCCCTCAAGAAATTTATGTATCTCAGATATTCTAAGTAGAAAACAATGTGGAAACAAGCAATTTTTATATTTCCCACGTTGTTTAATTGAACTCTTTTCTTTAACCCTTTCCCGTAAAAACTCGGGATTTTACGTCACCGTGATTTTATACTTGAGATAACCACAGTGTTTTCTACCCTATAGGGAGGTTTTATTTGGAATTGCATCCAATTTTCTTTGTCGTCTGCATCCTCTTTCAATTTAGACCAGTCTAAAATTTCAACAACCAGGAAAGGGTTAAGTCATAAAAAGTGGGGATTGTTGGAAAAGGGTCAATTGTACAGTCCTACTTTGTTTATCACAAGTTATGAAGTAGATCTAATAATGAGCACCACATTTTTGTCAAGGTCTCTGACAATTACTCATGAAACACTCTAGAGCCTCTGTACTCATATGACAGAGTTACATAATTGATGAATAACGTTCATACAAAGGTTTGAATACAGTCTGACATAAAAACAAAGACAGAAAGTAGGGCATTTTCTTTTTTAATATATGAACATTTAACCCTTTCCTTTTAGAAATTTTAGATCGTTCTAAGTTGAAAGAGGATGGATGCAGAGGACAATGAAAAGCGGGTATAATTTGAAAACAAACCATCCTTTATTGTAGAAAATGTTGTGGAAAAAGGAGAAATTGCTTGTTACCAGTGATTTTTATGCCCCCAAAGGGAGGCATATAGTAATCGAACTGTCCGTCTGTCCGTCAGTCTGTCCGTCCGTCCTGCTTTCGTGTCCACTCTGTAACTTCTACATGCAATAATGGATTTCAATATAACTTTGCACAAATGTTCACTGCTATAAGACAAAGTGTTGCGAAAAAAACCCGGGTTCTATCTCAAAGGTCAAGGTCACAATCTGGGGTCAAAGGTCAAAAATGAGAACTTTTTGCCATGTCCGCTCTGTAACTTCTATAATCATGCATGCAGGTACAAATTTCTTTCATACAAATGTTCACCACTTTCAGATGACGTGTTGCAAAAAAGACCCATGTTCCTATCTCAAAGGTCAAGGTCACAATCTGGGGTCAAATGTCAAAAATGGGGACTTTTTGCCATGTCCGCTCTGTGGCTTCTATAATCATGCAGGCAGGTACATTTTTATTTCATACAAATGTTTACCACCTTCAGATAACGTGTTGCGAAAAAGGCCCATGTTCCTATCTCAAAGGTCAAGGTCACAATCTGGGGTCAAAGGGGCTTCCAGAATGGTTAAATTGCGTCCAGAATGGTTAAATTGTATTGACTCGCTTATTCTTCAATGGATTGCTTCCATATTTTGACAGATGCTTGATTGGGTGGTCCGCTTTACATGACCTTGACCTTTACCCATTGACCTTGACCTTTGACCTACTTTTGACCTCAGAAAAATACGTCCATAATGCAATTCTCGATTTCATTCTGTATTCATAGAAATTATAATACGTATTAAAATTTCATTTATTAAAAACCCAGATGTATGGATCACAAATGCATGTAGTTGTGTTTACAAAACAAATCAAAGTGCCACATGCTTGACCCTGTCCTTTGGGGGCATTTGTCACATGACTGTGACCAGCTCTTGTTTCTTTTTCCACAATATCTTATGACTGCTCTTATGTGCAGGCTGATCTTAGTCTACACCTCCTACTTGTACTTTTCCTGCCAGAGTTGTTTATGAAGTTGATTTCTAAAAGAAATATTGATTTTTGAACAACAAGTTTTATCAGTGCTTTCAGCCCTTTGATTTGACAGTATTTCAGTTAGGTAATTTATTCAGCATGACAAGGGTTAAGATGGCATGCCTAGCTATTTTGACTGATTACTATCCACCCTCCACAGGGACTTGTCATGATAGAATTTTTCATACTAGATATGTAAAAATATAAGATAATTGATATCGACAAGTCCCTGTTGCCATACCCACTAACCTTCTACAACATTGTTGGACTCCAATATCATACAACCAAACAAGTTTGCAAAAGTTTGTATGGACAGGGACATGAAACATACAGCAAATTGTTGGTTAGTGACCTAAACGTTTTAACTATGACCTGAGTGAGCTGTACTTATGGTATTTTAATTACTCGCTAATGAAATGAATCACAGACATTTCAGAGGTCAAAATTTCACTTCTGCGTGAATGATTTAATTGGTCAAGATGCCTGGCCCTGCCTGGTGAGACCTGACAAGAAGTTCCACTTCAATATTTAATGGTGTTACTTTGCACAATTTATTGTAAGTAACATGTATCAAAAAAGTAAAATAATCAGTTGGCAAACATTCTAGCTACAGTAGAAAAAGCTGTGGTTATGACATTTAAAAGTCACCAAACCAACATAATGTTTCACATGTTAGAGTTCTCCTCTGGTCTAAATGAATGATTTGGTCTGTGGTTGACAGCCGAGCTCTCTAAACAGAGTCTGTGAATGTTTTATCAACTGTTTCACATGTGCATAAAGACACGGCTCTGAAGAGACATGATAGGGTATACAATGTTAAGATCTAGTATTTGCTTTGAGCTGTGGAGGAAAATTTTGATATTTCACGAGACTGAAGGTCAAGTATAAAAATACAAAATCTTGTATCATTATCATCACTTAGTTTTCAATTTATTATATACCTACATATTTTATGAATAAATTAAAAATTTTCTCTCAAGCAATTACCTTCTTTACCAGTGTGGTTGGGTTTATTAGTGTTATGACATCATCTACAGATTAAAATGACTTCATCTTAGACTACCTTATAAGGAACTGTATTTGACACTAACAGATCTTACTGGATTTATTTCTGACATGTCTGATTTTGTCAGTGTGGAATGTTTATATTTATTATATTTAACTAGAAATATTTATTAGTATGTAATAAACACAGTTATAGAATATTTGATGATTGTCAAAACAAAGTTTGAGTAAATACCTTCCTACAGGACACACAATAAAGACTGATCAGACAGCATGGATGCGCAGGGCTTGTCTGAGTTCTGACTTTGCATAATTGAGCAAACGCTGGCTCTGCCCACTCCATTTGCCACACCAATTGACTCCGACAAGAAGTCCCGCTTCAATTTTTAATGGCATGATTTTGCAAAATGTATGGCCAGGAGCATGTAAGAAAAACGTTAAATGGTGGTTTATGACCTAAATGTTTTAACTACAGCTTAAATAACTTGTAGTTACAATTTTTAAGTTGCCACAACAACAAGAAAGGTAAACAATGAAGGCGGCCAATGACGTTGGAAGGTCAGGTCTGGGCTGAATGAATGATTTGACTGGTTGATTGATTAATGGATTGACAGCGACTGACTTCTAACATGTTAGTTCAAGTGTGATATCAAACAATATTAGTTTGCATACTTATAGTCATAAACATTAAGCATGAAGCAAATTTTTGGTTGAAAACCCTAAAAATTATAACTACAGCTTAACCCATTAAAACACGACAAATTTTAGACTGCTCCAAATTCAAAGAAGTTGTGGATGACAATATCCAATGGCTGAAATTCAAAAAAAGACTATCTTTTAGGGTAGAAAACATTGTGGATAATGAAGAAATTGCTTGTAACAAGCAATTCCTTCATTTTCCTTAATGTTTTTCCAAAAGTTTTATTCATGCGAGTGTGAAAAAAGTGTCATTGAGTGGGAATGGTGAATCAGGTCTTTTAAATCACAAAATTCGACAAAAAAGCTTGCTATAAAATTGGGGAGGTCAATATTTACCGGTACTTCCGGCTAAAATGAATGATGTAATAAATGATGTAATAATGGTCAATGTAAATTTTTGATTTACAGTGGCAATCTGTAACTTACATTAACATTGGTAAGTTGAACTCAAATTTACGAAAGCATTGATACAAGTTATTTCCTCTTTACCTCTTTTTTTTTGGTACATGTACATGTACTTAATTCTCATTTTACAAACACCTTGTATTTGTTGACCCTTGTCATGCTGAACCCGGAATATTCTGGTTTTAGCAGGAGGTATAGCCAAACATCAGACTGCACATGAGTGTAGTCTGAACTTAGTCTACACCTCTTGTCTCTCCTTTTGAAACCAGAGTTGTTTATGGAATTCATTTTCAAAAGAAGTGTTTACAACTGAACAACAAGTACTGCCAGTGCTTTCAGCCCTTTGATTTTTATACAATTCTGATTATGATTTCATTCAGCATGACAAGGGTTAATATTGCCTCAAATCACTTTAAATTTGGACAAGTCTTATCTTGCTGTCTGACAATTGGTTGAGTCAAATACATGTATAATCAAAGAAAGCATGGTTAAACCCATTTTCACACAATACCACTTTTTAAGCCCTTCAACAAAAATGCTTGGGAAAAAAAATTATGGAAAATGAAGAAATTGCTTGTTAATAGCAATTTCTTAGTTATCCGGTGTTTTTCTATCCCAAAAGACAAAGAATTTTAAAAAAAAATTCTACCTTGATGACTTGGCTCTTAATAATTACCTAAATTTGTTCTTGTAAGATACTTCAGTTAAACTCTTCAGGTGCAAGTCCATGTTTAATGTATATCAAAAAAAAAAGTTTATGAAACAACTGTAATTGATGAGAAGACAAAAGTGCTGGTTAGTATCAATTCTATTTAACCCATTCCCACACAATAGGACTTTTTGAAGCCCCCAAGAAAGAAAGCTTTGGGAAAAAATGTGGATAATGAAGAAATTAATTGTTACAAGCAATTTCTTCATTATCAACAACATTTTCAACTTCAACATGCAAACAAATTCAGATTTGATCACCTAATAGTTATTGTCTGTAACTTTTTTTGAATTTGGACCAGACTGAAACCGTTGCCTGGTAATTGGTTAACCCATTTCCACATAATGATGCTTTCGGATGCCCGAAAGAAAAATGGAAAAATATTGTGTAAAATAAAGAAATTGCTTAAATATCATAAACTTTAAATTGTAGCCTGTATTACTTTTAATTTGTGTAAGTCTTAAATATCCTCATGTGGTAATTGGTTAGATATCTCTTGCAAAATGTTCTCCTGGTTTGTAATAAAGTTGAATAGTTCTGAAAAGGGATTGACAAGATAAGAAAGTCCGACTACTATGCGCATCGCATCGTAATTCCAATCCTTGACTTAATTTGATAACAGAGGTTTTGAACTTTTTGACATTGAATGTTTCACCCATTCCCACTTAGTGAAGCTTTTAGACGCCCCTTAGAAAAAAGTTTTGGAAAACATTGTGGAAAATGAAGAAATTGCTTCATTTTTTGCAATGTTTTCTACCCAAAGAGTAAGAAAAACCTTAAATTTCATCAACTTAAATTTGTCGCCTGCATCATCTTTGAAATTGGACAAGTCTAAAAAAATTGCTGTCTGGTAATTGGTTAAGCTTTTATAGCTTTTATATTATAAGTGAAGCAACAATGACTGTATTTCACCTCAGCACTAACCATGTCTTTTGATGATTGGCCCATTCCCACACAGTGAAGCTTTTGGAAGCCTATCAAGAAAATATTTGGGGAACCATAGTGTAAAATGAAGAAATTGCTTGTAAAAAGCAATTTCTTTATTTAACACAATGTTTTCTACCCAGAAAGTTGTAAAATCTACATAAACTTTAACACATTCCCACACAACAACAATTTGGACTGGTCAAATTGAATGAAGTTGCAGACGACAATTCCGAGTTGATGGAATCTTAAAATTTTTTCGTCTTTTTGGATAGAAAACATTGTGGATAATGAAGAAATTGCTTGATACAATCAATTTCTTCATTTTTCACAATGTTTCCCAAAGCTCTTTTCTTGAGGGGCTTAAAAAGGAGGGATTGTGTGGGAATGGGTTAAAGTGTCGTCTGCAACTCCTTTCAATTTGGACCAGTCTAAAATTCTGCCATTAACCCACCACAAGACAATAAAATTTAGACCGGTCTTAACTCAAAGAAGTTTCAAGATGTTGTCACAGGGATGACGAATATGCAGTGTTCTTGTTTATACCACTTCATGCATGTATATCTATTACCCCTACTGAATGTGTTACAATTATGTAGTTACTTTAATCCCATTACCAGACAACAAAATTTCAGACTGGTCCTAATTGAAGCTGTGGCCAATACTTTCAAGTTACTGAAATTTTACTAATTTTTATTTTTCTGGGTGAAAAATACTGTGGAAGATGAATTTTTTTCTTTTTTTGTTACATGCTAGTTCGTCATTTTCCACCATGTTTTTTCATGCTTTACTCTTGCTGGGCGTAAACAAAGCTGGACTGTGAGGGAATGGGTTAAAAAAGTACTTATTAAGATTTAAGTCATGAATGTTGTTTGAAAATACATGTACATATGTTGCGTGTTTTGTTATTTGGAGAATTCAGGGTAAAACTTGTTTATTGTTAAAGACGGGAAAATGTTGGAAAAACAGTTCTATTTAGGGTATCTGGGGGAGCACCTAATATATTTGTGTGAGGTTTATTAGTTCTGTTTATGCTGCCTAAAGGGCAAGTCTATGGTCACCATCACATTTGTTTCATAATGAAGTGATTTTCTACAACCTCTAGACCAAATTTGGTGAAACTTAATGCATAAACATAACACCAACATGTTTTTCATGTTTTTTTGGTGAAAATTATGGATGGTAACATGCAACAAAATAGTAAAATGGTTGGTTGGCGACCTAAACGTCCTAACTACAGCTTGAAAAAACTGTAGTTATGACATTAAAGTTACCAAACCAACAGAAATGCATCACACAAATGTCTGCCAATGTGAGAGTTCAAAGTTTACTTCCAGTCTTAATGAATGATTTGATTGGTCAGTTGAATCCTTGATTGATAAATCATTTGTCTACGTCTGTAGCTTAAATTTCTTGACACTTCCAATTATCTTTATTAATCTATTAGCTGACAGTGATGCTTTCCAACGCCCTGAAGAAATAGATTCATAGAATTTTTTATGGCAAAAGCAAATTTGCATAAAGCATTTCTCACAATTTTTTCAACCTTATTTGGCACTTATTCTATAATTCTAGTGCAAATTGAATATATCACCAGCAAGTTCTTTCAATTTAGAAGAGTCTAAAATTTGTCATCTGGTAATGGATTCAGAGACCTTGACAATGTGCACTTAATATCATAATGTGATGAAGCCGTGTTGTGTGAAGAGGGGGCTTTTTTTACATTTTCACATTTTTTACAAAAAAATATGGTAAGTTTTTGAATAAGTTTGCCTTGCACAATTCTCTAAATTTTGAAGTAACATCAATCATTAATACATTGAATTAGCAAAATTTAATGTGAAAAGAAAAACTTTTCCTGTAAAAATCAGGGATCTAACATTGTTGTGATCATATACTGGAAAAAACATTGTGGAAAAAGAAGAAATTGCTTGTCACAAGCAATTTCTTCTTTTCCTACAACATTTCTACCACATTGGATGGTTTCATTTTAAATTTCATCCAATTTTCATTGTTGTCTGCATCCTCTTTGGATTTGGACCAGTCTAAAATTTCAAAAAAATGGGAAAGGGTTAACAGCCAAGAAAGCCCCATTTTAGATGCCTCCCTCAAGACAGTATTCTTTGTCTTTAGAAATATCTATCTGTGGGAAAAATGACACCTGTTTGGTTAATTGTTATCTTAAGCTAAGAACAATTGGGAATATTTTCAGTAATTTGATTTTTATCTTTTCTCTCATAGCTTTCATGTCCTTTTCCAAATAATCTTATTCATAATGAGAATGGGAGCTATTTAGGGTCTTTGTTTACCCCCTTCCCACATAGTAGAATTTCAGAATAGAATGGTCTAAATTGAGAGAGATTTCAAACAAATAATATTTGTTTCAATTGAAAAGTAAGTACCAATAAGGTAGAAAAAATTGTGAGAAAAGAAGAAATTGCTTGTTACAAGCATTTTTTTCTTTTCTTAATATGTTTTACAAAGCTGTCTTTCCTTGGTGCGTGAAAATGCCGGATTGTGTGACAATGGGTTAATTGATAAACAATATAGTAATTGCTAGAAATAGTAATTGATTGTTTTTTGTTCATTCTTTTTTCCATAGTGACTTGTTGAATTGTTACCTCTCTGTCATATATTACAATTGTGTTTGTTCACTAGTTAGCAGCCTAGTCTAACATGAGATTGGTCACAATTAATTACTAGCCCTGCCCAGTAGAATGGTTTGTTGGCGACCTAAACATTCTTACTACAGCTTGAATAGGCTGTAGTTACGATGTTTAAATCACCAAACCAACAAAATTGCATTACATAAATGGAGGCCAATGTCGGATTTCAGAATGTACTTAGAGTTTAACCCATTCCCACACAAGCCCTCCTTTTTACACGTCTAAAGAGAACAGCCTCGGAAAACATTGTGGAAAATGAAGAAATTGCTTGCATCAAGCAATTTCTTCATTATCCACAATGTTTTCTATCCAAAATGATGGGAAAAAATAGAATTCCGTCAACTTGAATTGTTGTCTACAGCTTCTTTCAATTTGGACCAGTCTAAAACTTTGTTGTGTGGGAATGGAATGATTCCATTGGTCAATTAGAATAATTCAAAGCAAGTCTAAACTTGAGCATAAATGATATGTAGGAAAGTAACAGCAATACTGGAAAAGAAGTAATTGCTTGTGAGTGAAAAGAAAAAAGTGGTTTGGAAAAGGTTGTTTGAAAGAAGCAATTTCTTCTCTTACAAATATATTATTCCTTAACCCATTCCCACTCAGTGACGCTTTTAGATGCCCCCATGAAAAAAAGCTTTGGAAAGCATTGTGGAAAGTGAAGAAATTGCTTGTTACAAGCAATTTCTTCATTTTCCAAAATGTTTTCTACCCAGAAAGTTGAAAATATCCGAAATTTCATAAAACTGAAATTTTCATCTGCAACTTCTTTCAATATGAACCAGTCTAAAACTTTGTTGTGTTGGAACGGGGTTAAAATACTAGTATAGTAAGTACATGTAGTTCATTGTACTGAATAATTTTAGCCAGATGACATAATTTTAGATTAGTCATAATTTAAAGAGAATGAATATAACTATTCAAGGTTTGTCAAACCTATTTCAACACAATTCAAGTCTTTGACATCCCTGAAGAAAAAAATAAAAGGAAAATCATTGTTGAAAATGAATAAATTGCTTGTAAAAAGCAACTTCTTCGTTTGACATAATGTTTTCTACCAAAAAGAGAAAAAAAAATTAAAAGATTTTATCAACTTTGAGTTGTTGTTGGCAATTTCTTCAATATGGACCTCTCTAAAATTTGTTGTCTGGTAATGGGTAAAATTAGAGCAATATAGGGTAAGAAAACATTTTTTTCTTAAAATTGATAAATCACATGACACAAATAAGGAAGTTTTTTTATCCTTTTTTCTTTAATTCTTATCAAAACTCACAAATAAAGGGTTGTAAAGTTTTTATAAGTCGGAAGTGCCTAAATTTGATCTCAGGCTTAATTTAAAGTCATGGTCAGTTTTGTGATTATCACCTTCAAAACATTGTGAACTCTCTAATTAAAGACAATTTGAATTACCGGTACTTTTAACAGAGGTTAGACCAACAAAAGTTCATTCTTGTCATGCTTATTGCCATGTAAAAATACATATTAAAAGTGACGAATGTTATTCATTGAATTATTTGATAAGTCTTTACATCATGTTTTCACTTTACTTACGAAAAAGTGTTGTTGGGTTAACTCTTTACTGTTTTCCAAAATTTTAGACCTGTCCAAATTCAAAGGTTTTGCAGACAAAAATTAAATTGAATTTTGTTTGGAAAATAATCAGTGGGATAGAAAATATTGTCGAAAAAGAAGAAATTGCTTGTTACAAGCAATTTCTTCTTTTTCTACAATGTTTTCTCAATTATAAATTTTCCAAGACATAAAAACCAGGGTTAATTCTTTTTCAGTGATTCCCTCTGTATCATTACAGTAGGGTTGAGTGTCATAACATGACTGTACTTAACAGATGACCAGACATCAAAATTTCAGACTGTTCTAAATTTAAAGAAGTTGCAGGCGACCATTTTTAGTTGATTAGATTTTAATATTTTTTAGACATTTTCTGTAAAAAATACAACATTTGGGCAAATGAAGGAATTTCTTTGTATCAAGCAATTTCTTCATTTTCTAAAATGTTTCAAAAGATTTTTAAAGGGGGGCATCAAAAAGTGCAATTGTGTGGGAATGGGTTAAGTTTAGTTTGCTATGAAACATAAATATGTATTATTGTGAAAATAAAAGAACATAAAATCGGTTCACTTTCTTATGTAGTAGTTTATTAGTTTTAAAATTCAATGTTAATATGTAGAAAAAGAAAAAAAGTATTGACAAAACAATTAGCACTTTCAAATATCAGTAGTCTCCTCTCTCTGTAATGTCTTAGTAGACTCAAAGGGTGAAAGCAGATGAGATAGTTTGTGTTCTTAGGTTTATAGTATGTTGCTTGAATAATAAGTCTTCTTGTCAAATACTAATATTATTCTAAATGCTAGAATTTAGTGTTATGATTCTTTAGGAGGAAACCTTATACCTAGATTACCTTATGAAAGAATGTGATTTTGTAATATCAATTGTATTGCAATGTTTGAGAAAGAGAGTTAGTCCTCGAGCTACATTTTCTGAGAAGATTTCTGAGAAGTTGACAAGAAGTTTCTGTTTTCCTATGCTTCTTAAGAGAGATGGGCAAATTTTAGTAATTTTGTGATGTTTGGACAAATATTCTATCAATAATGAAATAACTAAAAAAAGGTTTGTGAATACTTGAAATTCATTTCAATCTGGGATGGACATTTTTGAACCTTGCAAAAAGTTTTCCAACAATACTATTGCAGTCAAGAAAAGATTTCCACTTTCAGATAAGCTAACTAGATTTGCATGTCAATTTTGATGCTTGGTTGCCTTAGATATGTTCCTATTATATAAACAAGTTTGTGTTTAAAAGTAGAACTGTCCAATGTTATGAGATTTTAGAGAAGTAAGGTATCATTCCTTCTCTGAATATACTCATATTAACTATAGCAAATGTATAATTCAAGTACATAGTCAATAATTGATCTATTATAAACAATTCAAGTTGTTAAGGAGAAATCTGTATAATTAATTTTGGTGTTCTTCAAACGTTATTTTTGTGTATATGAGGATAGGAAAGGCTTATCATGTATGTATATGTTGATCATATTCATAGATATTTACTTATCGGTGATTAATGAGAAAACATTGGTAGTTGCCTCATCAACACTTGCTCTATATTTCTTCGATCATTGATATGCATGAACCCTTGTCCTGGTGAAAGTACAAGCAGAACTAGTGGAAAAGAAAATACTTCTTTTGTATTTCTATGCTTACCAAAAAAGAATCAAGGAAGCATATAGTCACAATGCTGAGTTTACATCAGCCCTTCCATCCACCCTTCTGAAGCTATATCTCCAAAACAGATGGTGACGTCATATATTAACTCTTTATGATATTTCTCACAACTTGTTTCTTCATTATACCCCCCAAAATATATTTAGGGGGTATATTGGAGTCAGCTTGTACGTCTGTCCGTCTGTCTGTATGTAGCTTTTTCGTGTTCGCTCAATTTCTCGGCAACCATTGAACGGATTTGATTCAAACTTCACTGATATAATCAGTATCAAGTAGAAATGTGCATATTCCATTTTTGTTACGGTCCATTGATTTTTGATGGAGTTATGGCCCTTTGGTGAAAAGTCGTGTCTCCTCAATTTCTCAGCAACCATTAGACGGATTTGATTCAAATCTCACAGAAAGACTTGGTATAAGTCAGACATGTGCATATCCTATTTTGGTTATGGTCTATTGTTTTTTGGCTGAGTTATGGCCCTTAAATCAAAAAGTCCGTTTTTTTCTTATGGCCCTTTGGGAGATAGCACTTGTACAGGGACAAGCGCTGTTGGGGGGTATTAGTCCGCTTTGCAACAATGTCTAGTTTCTTTAAGGCTGCAACACAGAAAATGGGTACTTAGAGTACAATTTAGTTTTCTCTGATATCCACTAATTTTATGATCGGACTTTCATGAAATTTAATTTTCAAGTTAAACATCAATTGCTGCAGACCATGCAATGTTGATAATATTTACACAAATTTGTATTATGAGTTTAACTACAACACAGAAAAGGGGTATTTTAAGTACGAGTTATTTTCTTCTTATATTTTCCAATTTTTTAATCGGACTTTTATGATATTTATGATATTTCATTTTCAAGTTAAAAATGAACCTGCGTTATGAGGAAATGTTACTTTATGTATTAAAGCTTTATTTATCTTGCTGTCAGTCCATTTGAAGCCTTTTCTCCACAACCCACAGACCAAATTCGATGAAAACTATGTATGAAGAACCATTACTGTGTACCTCATACATTTTAAGTTATTTTCCTTTTGCGTTTTCTAACTTATTTTTTTTTTCTTGAATATATATATAGGAAAATCTAGTATCTATCAACATGGAAATGAGCTGTATTTCTATACTGTACTTGATTTGTATATGCTTGTGACAAGCACTTATTCGGAGAGCATAGTCAGTCTCTGACATATTTTTTCTTGGGTTTGTTTTACTCATGGTATGCATGTTATTGGAATTAAGCCAAATTTTAATACCATATAACGGATCAAGAAAAATGCGAGCTTACTTTGCAGGTGATTCATACTTTCTTTTATCCACTGGTTGGCGAAGATGGATGTGGAGTAAATTTCACATTGTGAATTTTGATAAATTTTGTTTGAGATGCTTTCATCATTTTCAATATATCTGATATACTAATACAATGTATGTAAGAGTTCTTGTTTTGGTGAATTTCGTTAAACCTAGTTATATATTTTATTCATGTGACATTTGTTTCGATTTAAAGTCTGTTTTATTAAAGTATTTGAATTGGTAGACAATAAAGAATTTGTTAAGTGTTAGAAGTGTTGCGTGTTTATAGTGTCTCCTTTCTGTAGAAACCGTAATAATGTACATTATGATCAAAGAGCAACGTTAATCTGATAGGTTATTGCAATAAACCACAAGCCAAAATAACGAATGCAGGCCGACATCAATGAGAAAATTATTTATGTAGAACCATAAAGACTTTACTTCAATAAAAGTAGTATGTCCTCAAAATCATTCGAAAACCATATGCCTATTTCATTGAAATGACCGAGAAAACTTGCAGCTGACTAAAAACAATGCAGCATATAGAATATTGTGTCAAAGACCTACCGCCATCTTATTTTTGATAAATCTAATGAGATGAAAGCAAAAAGCTCACGAATCAGTCATTTAGCAAATCTCTTGAACAGGACATTTTCCCGTCCAGGTTTTTGATTGTTTTTTACGAGCTTTACCCATTTTTTTTTCGAATCAATCTTTGAAATAAAGTATTTCTTTCAAAATGAAAAGGAGTAAAAGTCCTATCTTTGACTTACATGTTGCTACTACAGACCAGTCAGTAACATCTCTTTTTGTCCAAAATGATTACCTCCAATTATTAAATGATTATGTACATGAATTTTCCTCCAATTATTAAATGATTATGTACATGAGTTTTATCTTCTTCCAAGAAATCGTTCAGGTTGTCGGCGATTCCATTCTTGCGAGTCTAGATGAAGAGCACTGGAAAAAGAAAATTCTTGGGAGTAGGATAAAACTCTAGTTTTATCTGACAATGTCCCGTCTAGACACCATTTTTATGGTATTTCGCATACAGAATTATGAAATATTGATATATAGAGAATGTACATGCTAAACTTATGCTTAATCATTCCAAGTAAGACAGTTCAAAGCATGCTTTAATCAGAAAGCATTGGCTTTTGAGTAAAGCACGAATTGTCTTTAGCATTCTGTCTTACATGTACTCTCTTGGCGTCGGCAAACTTATCAGAACTCTTGTCACGCAGAGTTTCAAAACGAACTGTTGGGTCCTTAGAATCTTCTGTTGGAAGTTGAGTTATTCCTTTCAATAGGGGGAAACCTGTGAAATAGACTACCAGTTTAATCTCAGACAGTAACCATGCTTAGATATTTTGATATTTATCAAGACTAGATTTAGAGATTTTGCAACCCTTTTAGCTCCCCTTTGTGCAGAGGCACGGCCCTGGTCTTACGTTTCAGCAAGATAATGTTTGGCCACACATAGCATTTTCTAACGCAAGACTTCCTGGGTTTTGACGTCTTAGACGGGCCTTCAAGCAGTTCTTGCCTCAAACCGATTGAGCATAAATGGTACCAGATATTCCGCCGTGTTCTTCAGCAAGACACATAAGATGTTGGGAATCTTGAACGTACCCTTGTTGAACGAGGAATACGTATTCCTCAGGCAGTATTCACAGATGATCTAAGAGGCGTTGTGTTTCTGTTAGAGATGCCGGAGGAAGACACAGTTGCTATTTCATAAACATGTATAAGTATGTGAGTCTTATTTTGAGGATACCTTATCTTCATGACGTTAGTCAATATAACGCCAATCTACTGAGAAATGCGTATACCTCTATGTCTAGCCAGATGTTTTGTGATCCCAAAGCACAAAAAACCCTTGCAGTATATCTAATATCAAAAACTTGGTCCAAAAGAGTCTGACTGTAAAGTTTTCACTTTTGCTCAGTAAATTTTTCATGCTGTAAGAAATAGTTTTGTTTGATATTATCCGGATAGTACGGTAACATAGATAGAGGTAACATGTGCGTTTTTAGCTCCACTTGCTGAAAGCCAGAGAGCTATTGTCTTGGCGTTTTGTCTGTCGTGCGTGCGTCCGTCCGGTCGTCGGTCCGTCCGTAAACTTTTACTTAAAAAATCTTCTCCCCAGAAAGTGCTGAACAGATTTCAACCAAATTTCTCAGAAATGATCCTTGGGCGACCCTCTATCAGATGCCTTCAAAGAATTTTGATTGGATTAGAAACATGGCTTTAATGGGCGGGGCTTATTTCCATATATGGTAAAGGTTTTGAAAATCTTCTTAGAACCTAGTGGATTGATTTCAACTAAATTTTACAGAAATGATCCTTGGATGAACCTCTTTCAGATTCCTTCATAGAAATTTGATCGGACGGAAAACAAGGCTTTGATAGTCGAGACTATTTTCCATATATGGTGAAAGCTTTGAAAATCTTCTCAGAAACTGGTGGTTGGATTTCAACCAAATTTCACAGAAATGATCCTGGGGTGAACCTCTATCAGATTCCTTCGAAGAATTTTGACCGGATGAAAAAAACATGGCTTTAATGGGCGGGGATATTCCCATATATGGTAAAATCTTTGAAATTCTTCTTCTCAGTAACCAGTGGATGGATTTCAACAAAATTTGACCGGATCGATCCTTGGGTAAGCCTTTTATAAGATCATGAAAGGAATTTCGATCGGGTGGAAAATATGGCTTTTATGGGCAGGGCTAATTTCCATAATATTTATAATTTTATATGGTATATACTGAAAACTTTGTAAATTTCTCAGAAACCTGCAGATTGATTTCAGCCAAATTGCACGGGAATGATAACCAGATGACTATCAGATTCCTTCATATAATTTTGATTGGTCGAAAAACACGGCTATTATGGTGGTGGGTTATGTCCATTTATGGTAAACAGTGAAATTTTTAAATAATGAATTTTACATAATTTGACTTGACTTTTGTAAAAACAATGAAAAGTTTGAAATGGTTCTCTAGAACTATTTCAAAGATTTCAATGATTAAGATTTATTTTAATTATATTCAGTTTTAAAGAAAACATTTGCTTAATCAGTACATTGATGCCTGATGAGCGAAAACAGGCGCTAAAGCGCCTCTAAAAAAAAAAACTCCCAAAACTTTTTTCGTTTTACAGTTTACCTCTTTTAGTAAAAATAAAATCGATTTAAAGAACTGTTAAAGCACGTTTTTCTTTTACCGTTAAAGCACGTTTTTCTTTCTTTTTTTTTATATATAAAAAAAGAAAACGAATTGATATCTCGTGGGAACTAGATACACAGCCAATCGAAATCGGTCTCAATTTCGTGGCCACGAGAAAGTAATTCGTTCCCACGAGATATTCATTCAACCATGTTACTTCTTTAACGCGGCATCCATTTTAAAGTTATAAATAGCTCAAATAAATAAAGACCAGCTTTGATTGGTTGTGTATCTCGTTCCTAGATTTTTTTAAGGTCAAAATAAAAAAAAACGCAATAACTGCTCTTTAAATCGATTCTTTTTTGTGTAAAAAAATGTATATAACTGAAAACGTTTTGGAGATTTTTTTTCGGGGGGGGGGGGGGGGTTTAAATGAATAAAACGCAAATGTTACCCCTATGCTACCGTAGGATAGCCTTTGAATTCCTGCATATCTTAGTAATGAGGATCGAAATATAATTGTCTTTGAGTAGCATAGCCGTCTGTGTGTGTTCGCCTATGCTGACGCATATTTAGCTACAAACTGATATACAAACACGGCATTTTTATTTTTCTTAAGTTCTGGGTTAGCTTATTTACAAATGATATCAACATAAAAGTATAGGAATTCTTTTAGGAAGATAACAAGTTACTTTTCACCGGCTTTTCTTTTTCTACGACGTTAATGTAAGAAATATGCTTGGATCATGAAAACCTTACTCGTATGGGGAATATGAAATGTATTACCAATTCATGACAATTGTATTTACATGTATTTTTAAAGACAGAAAAATGTCGATTTTAATACTAAATAATTTTCAGTATAATTGTGTGATTAATATTCTGCTTGTTCCTTTTTAAGAAATGACAACACATTGTATTGTATTGTATTGTATTGTTTTGTATGCTGTATTGTATAATCCTCATGGGTCAACGACCTTCTGGATATTTGCTAATAAAACTATTAAAACTAAAAACTATTAAACATTAAAAACTACCTGTAATTAACATCAATCTTCTTTGGCTTTATAATAAGAAATTGATACCTTTCCCTTAGTTTCTTTCCATTAGATATAAATATATTGTACGCGAACATGACTTCTAATTCTGCATGGTTACAGATTTAATCCATTTCCACACAATGACGCCTTTGGACGCGGCCCCTAAGAAAATGCTTCCGTAGACATTGTGGATAATGAAGAAATTGTTTGATACAACCATTCTTCATCATCCACAATGTTTTCCAACCTAAAATACACAGATTTCCAAACAAAATCATCAGTTAAGAATTATCGTCTGCATTTCCTTTGAACTTGAGCCAGTCTAAAATTTTGTCGTCTGTTGGAAATGCATGTACAAGATACTTGACGGACTGCTGTCCCTCCCACTGAATCCGCTGGACACGCCCTGTGTCGAGTTCGAGAAACATGTGAATCGGAATGTCAATAAAACACGTCGTTGCGCACGTACACGACGTCAAAAATTAAATGACGTCAGCAGCATTGTTGGATCCTTCAATCCATTACCAGACGGCAAAATTATAGACTGGTCCGAATTGAAAGGAGTTGCAGAAGACAATTTAAAGATGATGAAATTATGGATTTTTTCACTTTTATGGTAGAAAACATTGTGGATAATGAAGAAATTGTTTGTCACAAGCAATTTCTTCATTTTCCACAACGGTTTCCGAAGCTTTTTTTCTTTGGGGCGTCTAAAAGCGTCACTGTGTGGGAATAGGTTAATATATGAATAGAAGAACATAAACAAAAACAAAACTGAGTTACGGATAGGTTGGCCACTCTTTCTCCCTCTTTCTCTGTCACTCATTCGCTTACCCATTTTTTTCTAGTCCCTTTAAGCTCCCCTGAGCACAAAGTGCGAGGTGAGCTATTGTGATGGGTCGTTGTCCGTCGTCCGTCTGTCTGTCTGTCCGTCCTTCCACAATTTCTTTAAAAATCTTCTCCTCCTTAACCAGTAGGCCAATCAAGCTGAAATTTTGCAGGGATGTTCCTTGGGTTAAGATCTACAAAAAATCGTAAAACTCTGGTTGTCGCGGCATTTGAAAATGGGAAATTTTAGTAAATCTTTGTTTTTTGTGTGTGTGTGTGTGTGGTTTTTTTTTTGTTGTTTTTTGGGTTTTTTTTTTTTTTTCGAGGGGGGGGGTGAAACAACAAAGCCAAACGCATTTATATTTCACATGTAGCTTAATCACATGGTTCTCTACTAATTTCTCAAACGTTTTATCTCTCGGGTCAAAAATGGCTCCGCCCCTGAGGTCCGAAGTTTGGAAAATGCTTAATTAGGGCAAGTTCAAAAGATATCTCCTCGTAAACTATAAGGTCAATGATATTCATATTTGGTATGTAGCATTACTAGATGATTTTGTGCTTTATCACTGAAAATTGTTCTCCTAGGGTCAAAAACGGCTCTGCACTAGGGGTCCAATACAGGAGAAAATGCAAAATTTTAGTAAATTTAAAAAAATCTTCACTTTAAGGCAGAGGGCATTTTTATTTGGAATGTAGCATAGCCTGGCTGTTAACTATCAATTTTGATTAAATTATGCCTGCAGGTTAAAGAACACCCCTTCCCTAGGTGTCCAAAACTCGTAAAAATACTAAATTAGGCCATGTTCAACAGTCTTCTCCTCCCAATCTACCAAGACTACGGCATTCATATTTTGTAATTAGCATAACCAGATGGTTTACTGCCATGTTAGCTAAAATCTTAGCCCTGGGATAAAACATGGCCCTGTCCCAGAAGTCCAAAATTTGGGAAAACGCTCAATTAGAGCAACTTCAAAAGTCTTCTCCTTCTGAAATATAAGGTGAAGGATATTCAGATTTGGTATGTAGCATCACTAAATAATATTGAACTATGTTAGTTGAAAATATGCCCTTAGGATCAAAAACGTCTCTGCTCCAGGGGCCGAAAATTGCTAAAAATTGCTTAATTTGAAAGAATTCTACTTAAATATAGGACAAAGAGCAATTATATTAAAAACATAGCATAATGTTATTGTTATCTACCATGTTTTTATCCTTTGGACAAAAATTGCCCCTCCCAAGGCATCCAAAATTATAAAAACGCTCATTAAGAGCATGTTCAAATGTCTTCTTGTGCCGCTGTATAAGTTGTAATGCATTCATATTTGGTTTATAGTATATCCGGATTATTCTCTACCATGGTTGATAAAACTATACCCATTGGGTCAAAATGGGCCCGCCCCGGAGGCCCTACGTTTGGCAAAATGCTCAATTAGAGCAATTTAAAAATTCTTCTCCTCTTAACACTGGTACACATTTAAAGAAGTTGCAGACTGTAATTAAAGTTTGATTGAAATCTAAATACAAAGAATTTAGGGTAGAAAGCATTGTGAGAAATGGAAAATTTGCTTGCAATTCCTAAGTTCTCCCTTTCTCACAATGCTTTTTAAAGCTATTTTCCCTGAGGGCATCAAAATGTGGGATAGTTTAGTAATGGATTAAACTATTAAGCCATATGCATTCATTTTTGTTGAATAACATTACTTGATAAATTTTTACCAAGCCCGAAATCTTGTATTTGTTTTATTTTATTTTGCTCAAGTTGTCTTTTTTAAACAAAAAAATACTGCAATTTTGAGATGCCTCAGGTGAGCGATTTAGGACCATCATGGTACTCTTGTTTCTGTCCCTTTCAGTCTCTTCGCCCTTTCTCTTTAGCCCCTTCTTCATTCTAACCTTCCAACTCTTACTTTCTATCACTCTCTGTCTGTCTCACAGACGCACGCGTTAACTTTTTGCCCCCCCCCCCCCCTCTTTCTATATATCTTCTTATTCTTTCTATCTAATAACCCAGCTTTCTCTCTCAGTCCGTTTCACTTTCTACTGATTAAGAATATTGAAGTTGGTACCTGACATGACATGTATCGACGCCACAACATAAAACAAAAGTACTGAAAGTACTGTAAGCTAGCAAAGCATTGTTTTTAAGTAATCCTCTTTGTCAAAGGTTATCATGATAAATAAACGAGGTTAAAGTAATCAAGAAGTTAACCCATTACAACATGACAAAATCTTAGACTGTGTCGAATTCAAAGAAGATAAAGACGACAATTTTGAGTTGGTTGAATTTAGAAAATCGTTCCCATGTTCGGTAGAAAACATTATGGATAATGAAAAACATGCTTGGTACACGCAATTTCTTCATTGTCCATAATGTTTTCCAACGCTTTTTTTTCTTGAGATGCTTAAAAAGCGGAATCGGTTGAGAATGGGTTAAAAAGAGTTTTCTAAAATTTGAATAGAACGTTCAATATTCCTGAAATACATAAGAACTTTTTTTTGCGTTATCATTCAATGGATTTCGTGGTTAAGCCTCCTGTGGCAGTTTGCACTCGTTGAACTTTGGGGCGACCTCAAAAGTTTGTATGTTAACTTAAGCTATCAAAGCTGGCGCTTTGCTAGCTAAAAATGCACATGATTAAAGCGATATAAGTCCACGTGGTATAATCTGCCTTACATATATTACATGGGTTTTCACTTCCGTTCAGATCAGTTTGAAGAAACACTGCAAAACACCCCGGGCAGTGGTAGCGGAGTCCCGGGTTCGATCCTCGCACCCGGCGAATATCCTTTCCGACATTTATCTCCCACCAATGGGTGGATAATCGTAAATCTAAGTGGGGTGAGTAGCTGGAGACTCAGACAGGATGTAGTGGTACAGAAGTGTGAGAAATACCAGGGATTCGTGGTTAGGCGCTTAAGCCGCCGCGATATGACTGAAATATTGTTAAAAGTGGCGTTAAACCACATTCAAACAAACAAAACAATCCGGAATTGATCTGGTTTGGTCGACTGGAGCCAACTTGTTCGAAACTTTGATCCAAAATGTCGAGCACTCCTTCTCGGGAATGTCTACACGAGAATCGATACAAGTTCAGAGATTGAGTGAATCGGGGGTCCGGTGTTGTTGGGCTCAAACGCCAAGATCCGACCAGCTGGACGAAATACGATCGCATAGTCAGGACATGATAAACTTTTGTAGATATGTCGCTGGGTTGATTTGCCTTGGTTGGCTGCCATAAACGATAAGCTAACATAGGTTGGTATCTGTCAATGATCGCATGTGGAATTTTTAGCTGACAAAAATGTTCAATATTAAACGTTAGGTCCAGGACTGAAATACTGTTAAAAGTGGTTTTAAACCCAATCAAACAAGGGAAAGCTTGATTTCGTGCGTGCTAGAGCCATGGTCGAGTCTTGTATGCCAGTCTTTGTTACTTTCACCTGTCAAGTTGGTACTCGTGTATAAAGGAGCTTGTTGTCGGATCAGGAATGCCGCCAGATCTTGTATATTTCGTAGGTAGTCACGTTAGGGCTCGTTTCGGGTCATGTTTGCCGCCAGATTTTGTATATTTTGTCGGTAGTCACGTTAGGGCTCGTGTTTGGTCATGTATGCCGCCAGATTTTGTATATTTTGTCGGTAGTCACGTTAGGGCTCGTGTCGGGTCATGTAAGCCGCCAGATTTTGTATATTTTGTCGGTAGTCAAGTTAGGGCTCGTGTCGGGTCATGTATACCGCCGGATTTTGTATATTTTGTTGGTAGCCACGTTAGGGCTCGTGTCGGGTCATGTATGCCGCCAGATTTTGTATATTTTGTCGGTAGTCACGTTAGGGCTTGTGTCGGGTCATGTATGCCGCAAGATTTTGTATATTTTGTCGGTAGTCACGTTAGGGCTCGTATCGGGTCATGTATGCCGCCAGTTTTTGTATATTTCGTCGGTAGTCACGTTAGGGCTCGTGCCGGGTCATGTTTGCCACCGGATTTTGTATATTTTGTCAGTAGTCATGTGAGGGGTCGTGTCGGGTCATGTATGCCGCCAGATTGTGAACAGAACAGAACAGAATATTTATTTAACAATCTGACTTGAACACATATGGTTCATCGTCAAAATACAAACATAATAAATCACATGCATGAGTACGTACATATTTTTAACAAATAAATAAGGAATAAAATGCGGAAATAATGAAGAAGAAAGAGTCCTAATTGATATTGTATATCAAAAGGTTCAAAAATAAATCATCATAGGCATTTAAGAAGGAGATTCAGTTGGAAACAATGTTCAATTCATTTTTTCTTTTATGCATTGCTTTGTTATAATAAATTCCAATACCGTTAAGAGTTTTCACGTTTTCTGAGTTCAATAATTCTATCAATTTTAACATATTCGGTTTATTGTAATAATATTTTTTCAAATATAATTTCCTAATGTCTTTATATGCTGGACATACTAATAGAAAGTGAAATTCATCTTCTAACTGATTCAAGTTACATAGTTTACAAATTCTCTCGTTTCTGGTAATGTTTCTATGGCGTCCCGTTTCAATTAAAAGCTGGTGGGCTGATAAGCGTAACTTGGTCAAAGCATTTCTATAAGTTGGTATTTTCATTTTGATAATATAAGCAGAACAACAAAAACTATCTTTTAAATTTCTGAAAATTAATAAAGATGTTCGGCTGCTAATATCCTGAAACCATTCACTAATATATATATCGAGTAATCTGTTACGAAGAATAGGCAAAAATGCCTTTAAATTGACTGATTCTGGAAATAACCACACATCATAAAATCCAGTCTTTTGTAGTAATTCTTTCACTTTGAAAGTCCAAAGATTTGAACTGTTTATGTTAGATATTTCATTTATAAGTACATGCAGGATACAATTAGATTTTTTTTCGGAAAATAATTTGATAAAGTATTTGATTATTCTAATTTTTATATTAATATGAAGTGGATATCTGCCTAGTTCCCCATAAATGGCCGAATTACAAGTTGATTGTTTGACGTTTAAAATTCTTCTAAGAAATTTTCTATGTACACGTTCAGTAAGTTCACTTGTCATAAAACCCCAGACTTCGCTCGAATAATATATAATAGATGCAACAAAAGAATCAAATAAATCGAGCATAATTTTTAAAGGGATATCTTTGTTTTTGGTAATATACAATAATTCACTCATTGATCGTGTTGCTTTTCCGTTTAAAGTCTTAAGAGCGTCCAAAAAGGATCCATTACTGCTAAAAACCAAGCCTAAATAATTGAATTTAGTCACGATTTCAATATCATTTCCTGAGTATGTGAAACTCAAATTATTGTGGGAATTTCTACCGCGATGGAAAATTACTATTTTAGTTTTTCAACATTTACCTTAAGTTTCCATTTATCACAGTATTTTTCAAAAGCATTTAATAAGTCTTGTAGTCCTTTAGCTGTGTCGGATATTAAAACTGAATCATCAGCAAAAATTAATAAATATATCGACAACTGACCTATGCTAAAATAATCTGTAGTATTTTGCATTAAAAAGAGTTCGATGTCATTAATAAATAGAGAAAATAAGATCGGCGAAAGTGATTCACCTTGTAACAAACCTACGTCATAATTGTATAGCTCTGAAATAGAGCCCATGTGTTTTACGCACAATTTAACATCGTTGTATAACGAACGAATCAAATTTAAAAGTTTACCGGTAATATTATTATTAATTAGTTTAAACCATAAACCATTTCGGTAAATTGAATCGAAACATTTTTCTAAATCTATAAAACAGCAATATAATTGTTTTTTATCGTAAAATTGCTTTTGGATGAAAGAATTCAAAATAAAAATTGCATCTACTGTACTGTAATTACATTTGAAACCAAATTGGGCGTCACTGAGAACATCATATTTAATTGACCACGCCTTAAGTCGTTCAATGACCAATGAAGTGAAAAGCTTAGAAAAACAGCTGGTCAAAGTAATTCCGCGATAATTGGTTAAATCGGAATGGTCACCCTTTTTATGTATAGGTACAATTACACCCTGTGACCAAGATTTCGGAAATGTATTTTTTTCTAGTATATAATTAAATAACTTCAGTAACGGTTTATCTAGGTAATCAATGCTTTCTTTAAAATATTCATAGATAATATTATCTGTAGAGCATGCTTTATTTGAACCAAGTTTTGTAACACAATTTCTTAATTCTGTTGTAGTAAATGGTAAATCTAATTCTGAAAAGGTATTCTCATTATTTTCTGAGTTGTCAAAATTTTGTAAAAATTCCTCACATTCTAAATCTTTATGCGTAGAATTATCAGATGATAAACTCTTAAAGTATTCTAAAAATTCGGAGAGATCGATATCTGATCCATTGTATTGTTCCTTTTTTTGTCTAAACATTCTCCAGAAATCTCTTGGTTTTTTGTTTTTCATGTTTTCCAAATTTATTGCAATTTTTCTGTTATATTTTCGTTTGGCACTTTTACATTGGTATTTATAATCACGTTTTTTAATGAGAAAATCTTGTCTGTTTGCATCATTTTTAACTAAGTTATATTGCTTGAGTGCCTTTTCATAGATAGCTCTTTTATTTTTACAGGTATCATCAAACCATTTTTTCATAGTATATTCACTTTTGCAAGAAAAATCGGTACTTTTTGTACGTTTACTGCGTTTTTCGAAATACTTATTTCCGGTATCATTCAAATAATCAGTAAACATCTGAACCAAATTATCTGGATCACAATTCTGTGAAATATTTTCCTCTACTTTTTCATTAAAATATTCAATTGACAAAGAGATATCGTTAATAAAATGTGTCTTATAATCATCATTCCACCTGTATGAAACGTATTCGCCCCGATTCGTATGTGAATCGTTGCTTTTATTTATCTGAAAACTAAAGGATATAGGTGCGTGGTTTGAAAAATAGTAAAATCATGTACCTCAAATTCAAAAATAATATCAAAATTATTAAAACTAGTCAATATATAATCAACAGTGCTTTCCCCATTATGGGTAAAACAAGTAAATTTACCAATATTACAGTCTCTACCTACTCTGCCATTAACAATATTCAAATTTACAGATTTGCACATTTCTAATAGACAGTCCCCAAACCGATTTGATCCCCTGTCACAAAATGCTCGAGGGGTAAAATCCGTTATGACACCATCTGACTGATCTTGGTCGATAAGCGGTTGGTCGTGATCGATATAATCTTTTTTACCTGCAATCCGTGCATTTAAATCTCCTAAAATAAAGACTTTACCTCCTAAATTTTGAAAGTATCTAGTGTCGGACTCGATTTTCTCAAAAATATCAAAATCAATATTTTCGTAGATAGGTGAACCTTCAGGAGCAATATAAGTGGAACAAATATAAATATTTTCTGGTATATTGAAAAAGGTTCTGTCTAATTTAAACCATTGTATGCAATCAATCGAGTTTCGGATTAATTTTACTCCGCGCGAAAAACAGTTTCTAACGTAGAGTAAAATCCCTCCGCTGCTTCTTTTCGCTCGCTTGTTTTGAAGCTTTCTGTACGAATGAAAAAGCGTATAATTATTTAAAGATAAGATTGTGTATATTTTGTCGGTTGTCACGTTAGGGCTTGTGTCGAGTCATGTTTTTCAGTTATTTTGTTACTTTTACCAAGCAATCCCTCTTTTTTGCGCCCTTCAAGCAAATGGCTTTGGAAAAAACATTGTGGATTTTTTTTCTATCCAACAATACAAAAAATAAAAAAATAAATAAAAAAAATCCATTAACTTGAAATTGTCGTCTGCAGCTCCTTTAAATTTGGACCAGTCTAAATTTTCGTTGGTGGGTTCAGATACTACGTTAGAGATTGTGTTTTCTAGAGCTCTGTGTCAAGTCATTCATGTCGCTGATTTTGTTACTGTCAGTAGCAGCTAATTCTACGACCTAAGATCAAATACTAGTAACCATTTTTTTCACAAATTTGCTCCGAAAACACATTATTAAAGGTCTTAACGTCCGCCAGTGTTTTCACGTGTCGAAAATCCAGTAGGAGCTAAATATGGTTTTAGAAAAGTATTGCACAATTAAGCTCAATTTATCAATTTTTGAAGCTTTGTCTACGCAAACCACCTTTATATTTTAAAAAAATGAATTGTGCAAAAACACCTTTGTATATAAAAACCTCTCCTTAAATCACATTATTTGACCTTGTACGCAATATAAATTGAGTAATTTGTCGGCCGTTCTGAACGCTACAGCTCACTCCGCTCCGGAGGTTTTTGCTTAAGAAATTGTGAATCGCTTCACTTACCAGTGAATCTAACCATACCTTCCAGTCATGTTTTATACCTTGACATGTACTTCAACATTGGTACCATAAGCTGATCAGCCATTTTAACAAATCACGTTTAATATTTCAATCGGTGAGAGAAAACGACGCGTGTGGCAATGGAAATTTCTGACGAACTTGGGATCGTGCTCATGACACTAGAATAGAAAACACCCTGTATTACTTATAAAGTTAGCTAAGCTAGGTGAGAGGTTTTGCTTCAATTAGATAATCGATGTAAAAATTGACATTTTAGAAACCAAAATTGGCATATCGCTCTACTTTGCAAATAGGGACGTCCATCACCAGTACGTACAGTGCTATGATTTTTATTTAGATATATTTGAAATGTTAACTAAGCGCAGTAGACGGGTCGCTGTCCAAGCCCCATGACTCCTAGACCGGTACCGCCGTCGACTTCAACAAAGCTTTATTAAAGTCGACAGTGGTACCAGTCTACATGACTCCCCGGTACTGTTTGGCTAGGGTGTAAAACGGCTTTATTTTACGGAGAAATGGTAGGCACATAAACCCAAAATAGGCAACCTTATATAACAATCTCACTAAAATCATCTCTACGAAACCACTACGTTTTCTCCGTTACGTACGGACGCAGCAATGCCCTATTATGGTGGATCAGATTTCAACCAGATAGACTTATATAAGTAATGTCCTAACGTCAGCTTAAATAAGTCGAAAAAATGCTTAACATTAATGTTGGAGCTCATGGTTCTCTTTCTTTCTAAAAGACTGATTTGATTGGTCAGTAGATTTTTTTCATTGGCCGCAGCGATCCGTCAATTTGATCGCAGATCATGTAGAAGATTATTAACCCATTAAAAACGGTAAATTTTTAGATTGATCCAAATTGAAAGGAGTAGCAGACGTCCATTCAAATGCTTTAGAAATTAATTAATTACCAAAATAGGCAAGAAAACATCTTGAGACAAGAAAAAAAAATCTACTTTCAGTTTTCACTTTCCTCGCAGTTTTCCGACAATTTTTAGACTGGTCCAAATTTTTAGAGGAAAATAAGCGCCAAATTATATAGAAAACATCATGAGAGAAGGAGAAATTGATTGTAACATACAATTTCTACTTTGTCATAATACTCTTTGTAGCTGATTCCCATCGGCGCGTAAAATGTATGTGGGGTTTGTACTCACAAATAATCCTGCATTTTGGCGCCCCTCAAGAAACGACTTGGGAAAAAATCGTGGAAAATGAAGAAATTGCTTGCAACAAATAATTTCTTCATTTTCTACAATGAGTTCTGTCCTAAAAGACAAATATGCTTCAATTTTCATCAACTTAAACCCTTTCCTGTACAATCCTTGATTTTACGTCCCTGTGATATTATCATTGAGAAAGCAATGTGGAAAAAGAAGAAACTGCTTGTAAAAAGCGATTTCTTCTTTTCACACAATATTTCTATCATACAGGATGGCAACTTTTTTAAATTTTACTTCCCTTATAATACCATCTGCTACCTCTTTGAGTTTTGGCAAGTCTACAAAAGGGTTAAACTGTCGTCTACAGATTCTTTTAGTTTGGAACAGTCTAAAGTAACATGTGTGTTAATATGTTGAAACCTTTCCTGTAAAATTCCTGGTTTTCACGTCCCTGGGTTTTTATACTTAAGAAAATATTTTGGAAAAAGAACAAATTGCTTGTAACAAGCAATTTCGTCTTTTTCCACATTTTTTTCTACTCTACAGAGTGATGATTTTTTTTCAAAGGAAATCGACTTTAAATTGTCGTCTGCAAAACCTTTGAATTTGGACAGGTCTGAAGTTATGAAAAACAGGAAATGGTTAAAGCGAAAGAGACCTCAGGCCTGGTAGCATGGACATTCAAATATAGCGGTGATTGTAAACCAAGTCTGAGTCAGTGTCTTTTTTATACACCCGGATCTCATAGTGAAGACTCAAATGATCAGACTGAACAAGATGATCTGAATCTAGGAAGAAGGACCGAAATGCTCATTTTAAGGCGAAGAGAGGGAGAGAGGGAGGGGGGGGGGGAGAGAAATTCGGTTAAACCTATAACCACAAAATCCCGCTTTTTGGCGCCGTTAAGAAATGTGACAAGGAAAACTTTGTGAGAAAATGAGGCTTTCTTTCAACTGGACCAGATGAACTAGTTTAAAATTGTTGTACGATAAAGGACTGAGATGCAGGTAGTTCATATAAGTAATAAATCTACGGCCTCCGTATCAGCTGCAATAACACTTCAGTCAGACCACCTCTGTTTGCTGATAATAACTCCAAAGTATATGACAAAAGAAATGTTTCTTATCCGATATTTTGTTTACCACCTTCAACTCTCTCTATATATCTAACATTTGCATTTAGAATTTAAGAGATCTAATAAACTTTGAAGTCTTTGAATATTTGTATTCCCTTTTCATATGAGTATATTTCGGAATTCAACAAAATATCACGTAAATATTTCTGGAAATTATTTTGAAAGTAAATGTGAGAAGGGTTTCAATTAAGTCGTTGTGCTTTGTGCTAATAACCTAGGTGTAATGTGACGGGCATCGACTAAACCAATGACTATGTAGGGTGCGGCAAATGCACTCGTGTCTCCAGCGTTGTGACGTTATTATGCAACAATTTCCCTATTTGGGGTGAAAGGTGTAGTATTTGCAAGTTGATAAATAGATGGACAATTAAAAAAACGTATTTCGAAAATCTCCCCCACTGAATGTGCTTTACACTTTAATGTATTACTAATGAACACCGGAAGTTGAAAATCACTACTTCCGCTAGAGGTCGCGGTGGACAGCTGAAGTATTGATTGCGTTTTGTTAAAATTTATTCTAGTTTTTGCTGATATCAGTACTTTTTGAATACAACAAAGCGGTTTGAGTAAGTTCTATTCTCTCTGTAAACCTTGCTTGTTTTCTTCAATAAATATTTTCAATGCAATGGTTGCCGTTCTGTCAGTAAGCAAAGAGGTTATTCTGGTCGAGCGTTTTCGACGTCAAAACTGAAAATGCCTTGATATGTCTGCACTTCGCTGTTAATCTTTTGCAAGGTATATAACAAATCTAATGGAAATATATATGGCACATTTGTGTAATATCCTAAGGCTTGTCTTGTGAATATTTGAAAAAAAAGACGAACAAGACAAGGTTTATTTCCCTTTGACCAGTTAACAGAGCAGTTCTATATGTCATTCTCAAAGAAGATCATACATCCTTCAAAATCATTTAAAATGCATATTTTGTAATTTGTGATTCAACCATGCTGTAGAATTGCATAACTCAAGTAAACCTCTTTTTTTCCTTTAAATGTCACATGTGCAGGGTTTTCGTTTGACCCGAGACCTCGGGTTTGATGCATAGAAATTCAAAAAGAAGCAATTTTAACAGGAAAATTTGCCCTTGTGCGTCATATTAACGCTTGAAAATTTGCAGCCATGCGCCAAGGGTCATCATTAGTGTGCCAAATTATTGAAAAATGGTTAATTGATAGAGAAAATATACACCCTCATCATGTATAACACCTAGCTTGATTAGTTATTAACACTCTTGAGTGGACATGCATCAGCGATCACAATTTACAGTAACTTTACACCTGTGCAGTTAATGTTTTAACTCTTTTTTAGAGTTTTTTTCCTACTTGAATTTTCTTATTTGCAATTATTTTTATAAAAAAACTCACTAAATATAATCAAAGAAATAAATGAAATCAAAGAAAATGTTGCTAAAGAAATGTCATGAGATTTCGTTTATAAAATTGGCTTTTCTTTTTATGAAAAATAAGAATGATTTAATCCTCTTAGTACTCTTGAGATGTTCTAAAACTGATTCAAACTTATAATATGTGCATGAATACTAAACTTTCCATAAAATTTATCTTGTATTGAAAATAGAATACTGTCAGATTTGAGAAATGATCCAATCTGAGACAGTTTGTTCTGAGGCATCATTGCCAAAAAAAACCCCAAAACATTTAAAAATATGTTTTTGCCTCCGTCATAGCGCAGTTGGTAGAGCGTCAGACATTTGTCTCCCACCAATGGGTCGATAATCGAAGACCTATGTGGGATAGCAGCTGGAGGCTAGGAAGGGATGTGATGGCAGTACTGGTGTGACAAATACCAGGAATCCATTGTTAGGTGTTTCAGCCGCCGCGATATAACTGAAAGATTGTTGAAAGCAGCGTAAAACCTCCATTCAAAATCTAAATTTTTTTTAAAATAATATTGGGGGATTTCAATTTTGACTCTTGAAAATTTTGTCTCAAGGGTCAATGACTCTTGACTTCTGGGTACTAGTGAAAACCCTGATGTGGTCACAGTAAAACAAACCCTATGAGTTTTAACGCCCAACAGACACGTTTTGATTTTGTAAACAGCCTATGAGAATATGAGCATGATTTTCAATTGACTTCAAGTAAATATATGAGAGGACTTATTCATGTATAATTCAGACATGCCATAACATGGTTCATTCTAGAGCTTGCCCTTGTGCATTACTAATGGCGCACAGAAAATCTGACAACGGGGCCGTTCAGTATAAAACACCAGAATTCACTAACTGAGTACAGTTTAGTAACAATTTATTTATTGCAGATTGGTTAATTGTTCCTTACCTTGTTTGCGACAATGTCTGTTAAACCAAATCAGACAATTTTAGACTTTTAAAGAGTAATAAAAAGCTCGAGGACTAAGACAATTATAGTGCCAAAATCCATCAACTAAAAGCCAAACCACTATAGTTCAAGACAAATCTGAATCTTAACTTGATCTGAAAGAATCCTAGTTATTTCACAGTTCATTGACTGGTTTAAAAACTTTCATGGCAGTCTTACGAAGGAATAATGCCCTTACTTAAGGAATGAATAATTTGAACGAATACCATAACACAACACTCAGGGAGAAATGATCACAAAAATGCCATTTTGGCAGAAAATATTCGGCCTGATTTCGTCGCAGCTATGGAAAAAGTTGTCATAGCTTAAATAACAAAGCTCTTTAAGCTTTCTGCGGTGTCTATAGTCTAGCTGCCATATTTTGGGTATTTTATTACCTTAAAATACATGGCCCCTAAAATTTCAAAATGGCACCTTTTTTTCCACTGAAAGGGCCCTATGGTTTTCTTTCCTAGAATGAACCCTGCCATAATTTTTTAAACCTATTTTTGGGATTTACAGCATTTTTCTGGGAGTGCAGGGCCTTGACATACACCAAAGAGACAAACTTGAGACCCACCAACATGTTGCACTATTTTCCCAGAGAAGAATTTGTGCAAAACTCTTTTTTGCAAGGCTTAATATGGCTCCTAAGTATATTCAAACAAAATGCACTACCATTGCATCAGCTTCTCTTAATATCAACCTTAGATCTTCAGAAAACAATCATTTACAAGTGCCAAAACCAGGGTTCAAGATCTTTTGCAAGACATTTAACTATTCAGGTCCCAAAATTTGGAATGAAATACCTGTTTCTATTAGAAACCTAGATAGTATTAAGCGATTCAAATAAAATTTTACAGTGGAAGTTTCAAGATGGTTTAACAGCAAATGTATAGATATAATAATTCAGTGTATCAGTGGAAACATATTCAATATGGTCATTGCCTTTAATTTGAAGGGATAATTCTAAATGATATTTCTAATCAAAATCTTACCATTGCTTAAACCTTTATTATTCAAATCTTCACATAGATTACCATTAATTGTATTCCATTACAGGGTGACAAAGTTTTAGACTTGTCAAAATTGACAGAATTTGCTGATGGAAATTTGAAACAAGTATAGATTGAGAAATAAGTGCCAAATGGGAAAGAAAATGTGAGAAAACTTGAAATTGCTTGTTACAGGTAGTTTATCCTTTTCCCACAATGTTTTAAAACTTTCTTGAGAGCATGAAATTGTTGGACTGTGCAGTAATTGATATAAATCTCCTACTTTTTTGTTATAGAATAAGAGAAGTTCTTGATTGATGTTGAATTTAGTATCGTTAATCTGTAGTAGTTTTAGAGTGTTTGTTTTGGAATCCTATATGTGATTTCTCAAATTTGTCAAACTTATACTACAGAAAGAGCTCAATTTGAAGTTTAGCAAAATTGAAAGAAAGGGAATTCATTGTCAGGGCTCTGCAAAGTGGGCGACTCAGGCGAAGAAGTTGCCTTGTTTCATATAACTTCGCCCGTGTTGCTGATCAAACGAAGTCGAAGTCGCCAGAAAAATACGGGAAGTCGCCTTGTTATAAAAGGGGATCATCGCATTTTGCCTAGAGGCTATCAAGTCAGGGGACAGTAAATCAATTATATAACTGCAGATTGTTGTATCGATAGACGGAATACTCGCTTTATTTGCACCTCGGCTGATTCGGTGGTTGCAAGCCCTAATGAACTGCCAGAATTTAGGGACTTTTTAATATCAAACCTTTTCCCTAATGAAGATTCAATTATTTTAGTGGCACATTATGTTTATCTTACCAATATACGAGATTTGTTTCGTACTTTCAAGCAGCGAGGATAATGGCGGATTTTATTACGAATGTTATGTCATTTGCCGTATTTTAAAATTCATTGATAAAAGAATAAAATCTTAGTGAAAAAAATTGATTTGTCCGTAAGACTAAATAGAAAAAAAAATCAATGAAATCCTTGTACCCTAATTGTCTACTTTGATTTAACAAATATAGGAAAACTAAGACAAACAATCTACGGCTTCTACGATCTTTTCATAAGTAGCATTGTTAGGATTTTATCCAGAAATTAAACTTCACTTATCTTTTTAGCTCACCTGAGCACGAAGTGCTCTGGGGGAGCTATTGTGATCGGTCATCGTCCGTTGTCCATCTGTCCATCCGTTCACAATTACAAAAAAATCGTCTCCTCCTAAACTAACCATGGAATTTCAACAAAACTTCACAGAAATGATCCTTAGGTCATGCTCTTTCAAAATGCTTCAAACAATTGAAATCCATGAAGAACTCTGGTTGCCATAGCAACTGAGTGAAAAAACTTAAAAAATCTTCTCCTCCCAAACGGTAAGGCCAAGAGCTTTGATATTTGGTATATATCAACATCTATTGACACTCTACCAAAATACTTCAAAGAATTAACGTATTCTGAAAATTAGTCCTTTTCTGGGCGATCCCTGATTTTACATAGAAATAAAGAAGGAAATCTTTGAAAAACTTCTTCTCCCAAACCATAAGGCTTAGGGCTTTGATATTTGGTGTACATCTTAATGATCTATTGACCCTCTTCTTAAATACTTCAAAGAATATCCATATTCTGAAAATTAGCCCTCTTCTTGGCAATCCCTGATTTTACATAGAAATAAAGAAGGAAATCTTTAAAAATCTTCTTCTCCCAAACCATAAGGCCTAGAGCTTTGATATTTGGTATACATCATCATCTATTGACCCTCTACCAAAATACTTCAAAGAATTACTGTATTCTGAAAATTAGCCCTTTTCTTTGTGATCCCTGATTTTGCATAGAAATAAAGAAGGAAATCTTTGAAATCTTCTTCTCCCAAATCATAAGGCCTAGAGCTTTGATATTTTGTACATATCATCATATATTGACCCTCTACCAAAATACTTCAAAGAATTATCATACTCTGAAAATTAGCCCTTTTCTGTCGATTCCTGATTTTACAAAGGAATAAAGAAGGAAATCTTTGAAAATCTTCTTCTCCCAAACCATAAGGCCTAGAGCTTTGATATTAGGTACATATCATCAGCCATTGACCCTCTACCAGATTACTTAAAAAATTAGCCCTTTTCTGTGCAACCCCTAATTTTAGTTAGGAATAGATAATGATATCTTAGTTAGGAATAGATAATGATATCTTTGAAAACCTTCTTCTCCTAAACCATTAGGCTAAGCCTTACAGCTTTTATACTTGGTATGTATTGATGTCTATACTTCAAAGCATTACCATATTCAGGAAATTAGTGCTATATGGTGGGATCATCAATATACCTAGGATTAAAATAGAAATCTGTTAACATCTTCTCCAAAATAATTAGACAGAGGGCCTAACCATTTTGTTTATATCATAAAGCCATGAACCATCATACTCAGGGGAGCGATTTAGGACCATCATGGTCCTCTTGTTTTTATTTTCCTGAAATAAGGAATACAGGCAAAAAAATATTTTTAACATGATCAACTTTTCCTGAAAGTTTCACCACTTCTCCCTATTTTGAAAAACTTCTCCAAATTCTCAGATTAGACAGAAGTCACATCTCCCTAAATTCTGAGAGTGTGCAGAGCTCTGATTGTATGTAAAGGAAGAGGACTCATTTTTCCTTTTCATTTAGCATTTTCAATTTCTTTCATCTATTCCTGAAAGGCATATGCTATGTGTAATAAACTAATAATGGTGATGTTTTTATTTTTAAAAAACAAAGTTTACATACATTGTATGTTTGTTCTTATTCTGACATTATTATTATAATTATTTGTTAACTGTAGACAATTTGTGATTTATTGTTCGGAACTGAACCCATGAAGTAAGATGTGTCAATTCATTGTTTCTTTGTTGAATCTAATTGACAGAACTAACAATATATTTAAAGCAATCCTTTTCCCTTATTTGCTACAATAGATTGAATTATCTGCGTTCTAAGGATCCCATTGATTATTTGAATTCTATCAGTTTTGTAACTTAGCGTGAATGAAAACTAAAGAAAATGACAAGCTTGTATTAACATTGTAGTTTTATTTTTTAATACACTTTTCAAGTCTGGTTTAAAAGGTATTCAAAGAATAAACTACAAATCACCACTGGACATAAGAATTTCGATAACTAAACTGAAGTAAGCTATAATTCTGATATTTTAGTAACTGTGTATGAGCAGATCAAATGATCGACAACCAAAAAGAGAGTAACATGTATTCGCCTATGTAAGGTAATCTGGCAAGTGCGAAAATGAATGATATATTTTTAAAGGTAAATGCTGCATTGTTAGGTATAAGAGAAAGCAACTTCTTGTTTTGATAAATGCAAACAACATTTATCACATGAGAGTCAGTTTTAAGCCTTGTAAGGACTCCTCTGGGGTTACTGTTGATTGTCTAATATCAGTAAAGGTAATCCAAAGCAGGAATATTTCAGGTTCAGCATGACAAGGGTAAAAATAACAATCTCATCTGCTGTACAACATAAAGAATGTTCAAAGCAGCATTTAACCCATTTCGACACAACAAAATTTTAGACTGGTCCAAATTGAAAGAAGTTTCAGACAATAAATTTTTCTTGATAAAATTTTTGATTTTTTTTACCCTTTGGTTAGAAACTTGTGGATAATGAAGAAATGCTTGCAACATTTTCTGTATATTTTGCAAAACTTTTTTCTTGGGGAAAAGCATTATTGTGTGTTCAGGGTTCCACACCAACTTTGCTTCAGTGGGATCCCACAGGAATCCCTACCTATTACTTCAGGGATTCCTCCAGATATTCAGGGATCCCTCCTTGATATACATTAACTCATCCACACGCAATCCTGCCATTCTCAGCTCAACTTGAAACAAAAAAGCTTATGAAACCTTGTGATAAATGAAGAAATTGCTTGTTACAAGTAATTTCTTCATTATCCACAATGTTTTATACAAAAACAAGCAAGCAAAAAATCAGGAGCATTAGTTCATACCAAAGCAGTTTTATTACTGGATAAGCAAATTTTTGTTGAGCCCGCTTGCAGTGAGCGAGACATAGTTGTCACTATGACAAGTTGGTGTATGTGCGTTAGACTTTACGTCCGTCCGAATTTTTTTCGGATAATTACTCCTCCAGATAATCAGGGGTCCCTCCTTGATATACATTAACTCACACGCAATCCTGCCATTCTAAGCTCAACTTAAAACAAAAAAGCTTCGGAAAACCTTGTGATAAATGAAGAAATTTCTTCATTATCCACAATGTTTGCTACAAAAACAAGCAAGCAAAAAATCAGGAGCATTAGTTCATACATTAAGAAAAAATATTGAAAGATCCTGGCGGAATCCCTAGCCTGAGATTGCTGGGGTCCCTTCCAATTTTCAGGGATCCTTGGGATCCCGGGACACTGTTAGTGTCGACCCCTGTGTGTTGGAATGGGTTAATTCTTCACTCAGAGATGAGTAATAAATGGAGACATTCAATAATTTTACTGACAAATGTTGTCTTTTTTCAGGATGGCCAGTTGAGGAGAAAGATGTTTTCTCTCAGGATAGTGACAACAGATCACTATATGTCCCCTCCTGTACCCGACCTTGATGTGAAATATTCAGATTTACGAGGGTCGGAGGTAAAAAGGGTGCCTGTAGTCAGGGTTTTTGGCTCAACACCAGCTGGTGAGTACCTTGATGATTGGAACAATGGCTGGTCCAAATAGTAGGTCACATAGGCAATAGAAGTTGCTAGAAATGCATCTCTAAGGGCATCCTTGAAAAAGAAGAAATTGAATGCAGCGCTCCAGCTAGACCCTTTCATAAGGGCGCCCGACCTGCCCTCAAAGTGCGGCGCCCTGCCCTTTTTTAAATCGCCCTGCCCAAATAAAAGACCCTAAACTCTACCAATACTCTTGAAATTAGCGACTTACCTTTAAATGTCGCATTAATTCGATTGATAGCTTAAGTTAGATGTTTTTACCGATGCGTTAATCAAACATACGCATTATGGCCTGTATAGTGGAGGGAGTGGCTTATATCAGCAAGTCAGCCAATCACAAAGCGCGATTCATTATTTTGGGACCAGTTTCCGATAATCCTTACATGGCGATTAGCACATGCCCGTTAATCAATTTGACAGCTGTAAACAAACACCGATTAAATGCTTGTGTATGGCTGTAAGCAAGTTGGACGATG
Organism: Fragum fragum; assembly: GCA_946902895.1. Lineage (NCBI taxonomy): Eukaryota > Metazoa > Mollusca > Bivalvia > Cardiida > Cardiidae > Fragum > Fragum fragum. Next base: position 62,590,736 of record OX336368.1, read on the forward strand.
ATCGAACTTGACACCCTCCATTAAGAAATCTTAGATTTATTGTAGGTCTCGAATGAATATAGTTTTCGTCCTTCCACCATGATTTATTCTTCCCTTGCTGTATCTTTGGAAATTGGGTCAATTTGGCACCCATAGATTCTTCTTTTTCCAATCGTTAGAAAAAAATAGTATTGAAATTAATGCACGAAAAGTAACAGATACATCAATTATTAAAGTCAAACCTCTTTGTTGGTTATTTGTCTTATCTATAAACAGTGGATGAGAATGGAAACATTACAAGGCAAGTTTTTATATCACGGTTTGTCATTCTTTAAAGTAATTACCCCTGTTATACAAATTCAAGTCAGAGATTTTATTGAAAGAAATCACTTATTCATTTTAATTCAACAAGCGAACACATATATTTCGAACTTTTAGATTTTCATATTTTATAAGAGAGCATAGTTACACTACATAATCTTAGCAAGATTGGCAATGCTAGCAAGAGGAAACAAAGTTACTGATTTCTTTGCGTAGGTTTCTGTCTGAATAATAATAATGATAATAAAAAAAATTGATTATATCAGAAAAAAATGTGTTTAAAATGAAAATGATAAAGAATAAAGAAAAAAGATAATAATATGTGAGTGTCAAAAAGTTCATACAGTGGTTGGCCAAACAGAAAATTGTAATTACCATGAGCTGATTTCTAGTTTTGGTTACAATATTTGTTTGTACAGTTACAATATCATGAATATTTTTATATTAAAAAAAAATCCACCAGGGCCCTTCTTTAAGCTCTATAAATTCAAAATGTTCTTGGGGGAGGCCCCCCAAACCCCCCAAGAGGGAGGGGTACACACCCTCCCTCCCCCTCCCCAATCTTGTTGCTTTGCAACTCGAACTGCCCTTTCAGGGAACTAGCACCCTGCCTCTATCAATGGAGCACTGTGGATGTAACAAGTCATTTCTGTTTTTTCTTCAATACCATTTGTTGTTGAAATACAGTCATTTCAATTCAAATGAAATTTAAAATGTTGCCTTCAATTTCTCTATGTTGACCAGTCTGAAATTGTCTGATTATGGGTTAAACTTGTCATATAGTTAAGCAGCTGTTGAAAGAGTAACAAAATTGATATTGCTACGTAGGTATTGTTGTGTGAATCTGACCACTTTGGTTGCCTGTGGTATTGACCAAAGCAGTTGTATTACTGGATAAGCAAATTTTTGTTGAGCCCGCTTGCAGTGAGCAAGACATAGTTGTCACTATGACAAGTTGGTGTATGTGCGTTAGACTTTACGTCCGTCCGAATTTTTTCGGATAATTACTCCTACATTTATGGATGGATTTCACACTAACATGGCACAATAATTCTCCATCATGAGTAGATGTGCAATTTGAAAGAGTTTTTGGGATTGTTCTAATGTCAAGGTCAAAGCTAAAGGTCAGACACTAAAATTGTGCTTGTCCGGACAATTACTCCTGCATTTATGGATGGATTTTAAGATAACTTGGCACAATCATTCTCCATCATGATTAGAGGTGCCATTTGAAAGAATTTTTGGGATAGTTCTAATGTCAAGGTCACAGCTCAAGGTCAAACACTAAAATTGTAATTGTCAAGAGCATTTCTGCTACAATCATGGATGGATTTCAAAATAAATTGGCACAATTATTCTCCATCATTAGTAGATGTGCCATTTGAAAGAACTTTTTGAATAGCTTCAAGTTCAAGGTCAAAGCTCAAGTTAAACATTAAAATTGATGGTCAAGGTCAAGTTGATGGTCAAAACTTTGCAGGCTTGACAGCAGTTGTTTTGGGACAACCATCTAGTTATCACTTTCAGACCTGGTGTTGTTTTGTTTTAAAGGCTGGTATAAGAAACTTCCTGAATTATTACAATGATACCAGCTTTACATTTACTTGCTTGACATAAAAATGATCATTTGTTAACCCTTTCCCACTTGGCAAAATTTTAGACCGGTCCAAATTGAAAGGACTTGCAGATGACAATCAAAAGCTTATGAATATTTTCAATTGTCTGGAAAGAAAACATTGTGGGAAATGAAGAAATTGCTTGTTAAAAGCAATTTCTTCATTTGCCACAATGTTTTCCCCAAGCTCTTTTTCATTGGGCATCTAAAAGTGTCATTGAGTGGGAATGGGTTAATGACTAAAAATTATTGTTCAATATTGCCTGCAAAGTTGAAAGTAATGACCTACCTGCTGTGAGAAAAAACAATTCCATTTTATCTTTTATTAATTCTATCTGTAATGTAAGCAAGTTCAAACAACTTATCAAATCATAGTAAAATTAGCCACATAATGACTTGTCTAAAGACTTTCGAGGGGTATGGGTCTGATGCATGTTAGCTCTGGATACTGTTTCAAAAATTGATTGCCCTTCCTCCCTCAAAGTAAAATAGGCTGTAGGTACCCAAAATCCTTACTTCATGTTTGAAAAGCATTAAAAACGTTCATTTGTATTATGTGTTCGATCAGAAAGCCTGGGATTGATTCTCGCTTGACACTTAACAAGCTCTTACGTCTTTAGAAGGGCCATTTATTTTTCATAGAAAATTTTAGAGGATAGACTTTTTAGTCTGAGGATAGACTTTACTGTTTGTGATTTTTTCTAGCGTGTCCAATGAAAAACTTGGTTTTGATTTCCAGAACAATAAGTGTGTAATTAACCCATTCACACTCAATGACACTTTTAAATTCCCTCTCAAAAAAATATGAAAGCTTTGGAAAACATTGTGGAAAATGAAGAAATTGCTTGTAACAAGCAATTTCTTCATTATCCACGATGTTTTCTACCTCAATAGACAAATATTTCAAAGATATCATTAACTTTAAATTGTTGTCTGCAACTTCTTTGAATTTGGACTGGTGTAAAATATTAGCTTGTGGGAATGGGTTAACATAATTTTTATCATTGTGCTTGGACTATTTGTCTCATAATCTTGACATGCGTCCCAGGTACAAGGAATGAAAACTATCTGCTATTGACTTTTACAAGACAAACACATGTTTATTCACATAATTATATCAAAAAGTGAATCTGATTGTCAAAAGAAATTTGTCAGGACAGTTATATTTCAAAACAAATGCTAGAAGATGGTCAACCCTCCACCCAGATTATTTAAGCATACATATTCCAATTTCATATTTTATTTCAAATTTTTGCTATCTGGTTCTGGAACATATCCAGATTGAAAAACTGAAATAATCTTTTCCCTAAAAAATCTCACTTGGTTGTGCATAATATGCATTAACAACAACCCTATAACACTGCATGGCTGTATATAATGATCCAAATATTTCTCAGAATAACTTCCAACAAGAGATTGATGTTTGGTTAGGTGGGATAAATTCAATTTTTCAAATATTAGACCTTTTTATCAGACTTGGAGATTTGTAAATAATACTCAAATGAGCAATGCAGGTCCATTTTGGCTCTCTTGTCTATGATGGTGGCAAAAACAGGGCTTGTATGGGAATTGGTTAACCCATTCCCCAACAGTAACCCTTTTTGACGCCTCCACTTCAAAAAGCTTTGGAAAACATAGTGGGAATGAAAATGTTACAAGCAATTTTCATTATCCACAATGTTTTCTGCCTGAAAGATATATATAAAACCCAAAATTAGTCATCTGAAGCATATTTGAATTTTGATCAGTCCAAAATTTTGCCATCTGTTAAAGGGTTAAGGCATCTGATTTTAAGGCATCTAAATTTTAGATGTCTGAGGTGGTAGGCTTAGCTTTTTACAAGCCTCATAGTAGTGTACCTGGTGTATGAAATTCAAGATCAGTAATCTGCCAAGGCTATGTTTTCGCACCATTGTCTCCCAAAAATCATGAATGCCCCCAATATTTTTAAGATGGACACTGTTCCCTTAGTTCCAAAGCCCTGGTTCCTAGATAGTGAGTGTGATCCATCAATTTTGTAAAATGTCCCCACCAATTACCATTGGGTCATTCTACCCTTGCTTCCAAAACTTGGCAGATCATCGTTAGATGATTTTAAGAAAGTCAACTGCCATAGTAATTCAGAATGCTGAATTAGCTTTAACTCTAAGGAAGGGTATGATGATGTTTGTTTATTAAAATTGGCTATAATAGCTTACCAATTACCTCATAATTCTGCATTCTGGCATTCCATACAAAATAGAGGCAGGAAAATTTAGTGGAAAAAAAAAGGAGAAAGCAATCTCTTCCTTTTGTCATGCAGTTTTCTACCCTCAAAGATAAATATTTTTCAATGTAAATATAATTATGCAACCTCTTACTATTTGTGTATAAGTTTATAATTTTGTTGTCAGAATTTATACCTCATTTACTCGATTTTGAGCTCTTATCCAAAATGTTTGCGATAGATACACAAAGCGAATTGTTTAATGGGTTGTCTTTGAAAAAATGAATTGTGATCCGTAAGAACTGTGGATGAAATATTAATAACGAATCCATTAGCACTGTGAGTGGCTGTCAAGAGAAGCTCAACCCTTTCAGGACTAGTATTGCATTTGGCCCTGGTTTTGGTAGAAGAAATAATGCTAGTGGTACCAGCATGTTTTCTTTGTTTAACAATGCTTTTATAACTTATTTTATAATACATGTCTTCATTAATGTCCTAATATTTATCTGTCATGCGCAGAGCATCATTCGCATAAAATATACAATATTTTGTTCCTGTGTGAAGGGGAACAATAAATCAATTTTTCATAACCTATTTAAATTCATGAGTGTCTGAGTAAATAGATAGTACCATCTGTAACAGAGCTTTTCCCTTTCTATTATGATTGAAAGAACCAAAATATTTAACCCTTGTCATGCTGTTTCAATTACCTTGCTGAATTGCTGTAAAATCAAAGGCTCAAAAGCACCGACAGAACTTATTGTACAAAAATCAACATTTCGTTTAGAATGTGCAGGCTGATCTTGTCCTACACCTCCTGCCAAAATCAGAATATTCCAGGTTAGGCATGACAAGGGCTAGCATAATAACAAAAAAATAAAGATATGTATATATAGATTATACTTTATACTATCATGTATATGTGTATTAGATACTGGATTTAAGCTCAATGGCCCAAGGCCAGGGGGCAATTGTGATGAAGTTGTACGCTCCCTATTTAATTTTTGAAAGCCTCCTTCAAAATTAATGGCTGGAGTGCAACCAAATTTCACAGGAATGACCTTATGTTACCATTTATCAGATTAGTTCAAGAAATTTGGATAGGAAAATAAAAGCATCGCTTTTAGAGTGATGCTTATTTCTGTTATGAAGAATTTTTTACATAAATGTTCCTTGCATGAGCTTAATAGCCTCCTTTAAAAAAGTTTTGATAGGTTGAAAATTATTGACTCGACCCATTCCCACACAATGATGCTTTTGGATGCCCCTCAAGAAAAATACTTTCAAAAACAAGCAATTTCTTCGTTTTCCACAATGTTTTCTACCGAGACAGTGGAAAAATTCTGACATTTCACTAAGTTTAAATTGATGTATGCAACTCCTTTCAATTTGGACCAGTTTAAAATTTTGTCATCTGATAAAGCGTTGAAATCATCTCCATGGAAAATATTTCACAGCTTTCAACCATAATTCTCAGAAATAATCCAGATTCCCTCAAAAAATTTGGTAACATAAAAAAAATGCTTCTATGGCTAGGACCAATTTCCAAATATGTTGCACAGTCAAAACTTTAAGAATTTTCTTCTAATTGATTCCAACCAAATTTACGGGTATGATCCCTAGGTGACCTTTTAATAGATTCCTATAAAGAATTTTGATTGGCTAAAACACATGGCTTTGATTGGCAGAGCTAATTTGCATATTTAACTTGAAAAGTCTTTCTCAAACACCATTTAATAGATTTCTACAAAATATCATAGGAATGTTCCTAGGGTGATCCTTCATAGGATTAATGAAAAAAAAAGGATTGGATGAAAAACATGACTTTATAGATTCGGCTATATTCCAACTATGGTATTTAGTGAAAAATTTGAAAATCTTTTTCTCAGAAACTTGTAGATGGATTTTAACCAAAGTCAACAGGATTGATCCTTTTATCAGAATCTGTTTAGGAATTTTGATAGGTAAAAGAATATGGCTCACGCGGAAGGGCTAATTTTTAGCTCCCCTGAGCACGAAGTGCTCTGGAGGAGCTATTGTGATCGGTCATCGTCCGTCGTCCGTCCGTCCGTCTGTTCACAATTACAAAAAAATTTTCTCCTCCTAAACTAACCATGGAATTTCAACAAAACTTCACAGAAATGATCCTTCAAGGTCATGCTCTTTCAAAATACTTCAAAGAATTGAAATCCATGAAGAACTCTGGTTGCCATGGCAACGGAGTGAAAAAACTTTAAAAATCTTCTCCTCCCAAACGGTAAAGCCTAAAGCTTTGATATTTGGTATATATCATCATCTATTGACCCTCTACCAAAATACTTCAAAGAATTACCGTATTCTGAAAATTAGCCCTTATCTTAATGATCCCTGATTTTACATAGAAATAAAGAAGGAAATCTTTAAAAATCTTCTTCTCCAAAACCATAAAGCCTAGAGCTTTGATATTTGGTATACATCATCATTTATTGACCCTCTACCAAAATACTTCAAAGAATCACTGTATTCTGAAAATTAGCCCTTTTCTTAATGATCCCTGATTTTACATTGAAATAAAGAAGGAAATCTTTTAAAATCTTCTTCTCCCAAACCATAAGGCCTAGAGCTTTGATATTTGGTACAAATCTTCATCTATTGACCCTCTACCAAAATACTTCAAAGAATTACCCTATTCTGAAAATTAGCCCTTTTCTGGGCAATCCCTGATTTTACATAGAATTAAAGAAGAAAAACTTTAAAAATCTTCTTCTCTCAAAGCATAAGGCCTTGAGCTTTGATATTTTGCAAATATCATAATATAATGACCCTCTACCAAAATACTTCAAAGATTCACTGTATTCTGAAAATTAGCCCTTTTCTGTGCGATTCCTGATTTAACAAAGGAATAAAGAAGGAAATCTTTGAAAATCTTCTTCTTCCAAACCATAAGGCCTAGAGCTTTGATATTTGATACATATCATCAGCCATTGACCCTCTACCAAATTACTAAAAAATTGGCCCTTTTCTGTGCAATCCCTAATTTTAGTTAGGAATAAATAATGATATCTTTGAAAACCTTCTTCTCCTAAACCATTAGGCTTACAACTTTTATACTGGGTATGTGTTTATGTCTATACTTCAAAGCATTACCATATTCAGGGAATTAGTGCTATATGGTGGGATCATCAATATTCCTAGGATTAAAAGAGAAATCTGTAAACATCTTCTCCAAAATAATTAGACAGAGGGCTTTGCCATTTTGTTTATATCATAAAGCCATGAACCATCATACTCAGGGGAGCGATTTAGGACCATCATGGTCCTCTTGTTTATATATATACTCAGAAACCAGTGGATGGGTATCAATGAAACTTCAAAGGAGTGATTTTTAGCTCACCTGAGCACATAGTGCTCAAGTGAGCTATTGTGATCCCCTTTTGTCCAGCGACCGTCCGTCGTCCGTCATGCGGCGTGTGTCGTGCGTCCTGCGATGTCCGTCAACAATTTCTTTAAATGACATCTCCTCCTAAACCACTGGGCCAATTTGAACCAAATTTGGCAGAAATGTTGCTTAGGTGGTCCCCTTCAAAAATAGCTAAAAGAATTGAAATATATTAAAAATTCTGGTTGCCATGGCAACAAAAGTGAAATTTTAAAATAGTCTTTAAAAATCTTCTCCTCCTGACCCAGAAGGCGTAGAGCCTTGATATTTTGCATGAAGCATCAGTAATTTGACCTCTTTCAAAATAGCTAAAATCATGATCCTCGGGTCCCCAGGGACAGAGCCCCAGGGGGGTGGTTTTTTTTTATAGAAATAAAGAACGATTTTTTAAATGACATCTCCTCTCAAACCACTGGGCCAATTTGAACCAAATTTGGCAGAAATGTTCCCTAGGTGGTCCCCTTCAAAAATAGGTAAAAGAATTGAAATCTGTTAAAAACAATTTTAAAATAATCTTTAAAAATCTTCTCCTCCTGACCCAGAAGGCACAGAGCCTTGATATTTTGCATGAAGCATCAGTATATTGACCTCTTTCAAAATAGCTATAACCATGATACTTGGGTCCCCAGGGGCGTAGCCCCAGGGGGGTGGGGCTTATATAGAAATAAAGAGCAATTTTTAAAAGACATCTCCTCTCAAACCACTGGGCCGATTTGAACCAAATTTGGCAGAAATGTTGCTTAGGTGGTTCCCTTCAAAAATAGCTAAAAGAATTGAAATACATTAAAAATTCTGGCAACAAAAGTGAAATTTTTAAATAATCTTTAAAAATCTTCTCCTTTTGACCTAGAAGGCGTAGAGCCTTGATATTTTGCATGAAGCATCAGTAATTTGACCTCTTTCAAAATAGCTAAAATCATGATCCTCGGGTCCCCAGGGGCAGAGCCCCAGGGGGGTGGGGTTTACATAGAAATAAAGAACAATTTTTTAAATGACATCTCCTCCAAATTCACAGGGCCAATTTGAACCAAATTTTGCAGAAATGTTCCGTAGGTGGTCCCCGTTAAATCAGCTAAAAGAATTGAAATCCGTTAAAAACTCTGGTTGCCATGGCAACAAAAGTGAAATTTCAAAATAATCTTTAAAAATCTTCTCCTCCTGACCCAGAAGGCGTACAGCCTTGATATTTTGTATGAAGCATCAGTATATTGACCTCTTACAAAAAAGCTAAAATCATGATCCTCGGGTCTCCAGGGGCAGACCCAGGGGGGGGGGGGGTATAAGCATGAAGCATCAGTTCACAGACTTCTTTCTTATTTCTGAAATTATAACCCATGGAAAAAGTTTTTTCTTTCTTTCAAATCGGCACTAAAGCCTTGGAATTTGTAATTTGGACTTTTGGATTCCCAGGTTCATAGTCTTTATATGTAATTGTGGCCCACTTGTTTCATAATCCTAACCTTAACATGAAATTAGACTGTTGAAAGAAAAAGAGCCTTTATCTCAGGTGAGCACCCCAGGGCCAACGGCCCTCTTGTTCATTATATTCTTCTAGAAAGTTTTGATAAGATTAAAAACATGCATTTGATGGATGGGGATAAATTCATTTATGGTGTATAGTGAAAACTTCTTTCTAGAAACTATGTTAAAGATTTCAGCTTAATTTTACAGGAATTATCCTTTGATGACTCTTTACTAGATTCCTTCGAAGAATTTGAAGAATTTGTTTATTAAATGGTTCTTATGAGTGAGGCTTCTGGTATTTTCCATGTATGGTTTCTTCATATAGGATGATGATTTCAACCTAATTTCACAGTATTGACTTTTTGATGACCTTTTATCAGATTTTTTGATAAAAGGTTTAGTAAGTAGTACATGTATTTCTTTTAAGGATTTGCCAAATTTCAGGTAGAGACCGTGTTTGATACGAGGGAAATAATCATTACTACTCAACAGAGAATGTTTGTTGTATAGATAAGAATTATAATTCTTCCCAAAATGAGTTTCCTCCTGTTATATAGAAAATAATATAACCTGTATCGAAAGCAGAGAAACAGATAAGAGGGTGTAATTCGTATTTTAAATTTGATATTTCACTAATACTTCCATAAACACTATGTTGAATAGTCTTGACATGAGGATTCAAATGAGTGCCAACAACATAGGGTTACGTTTAGAAAAAAGAATTTAAGAACTGTTATCTAGACCTCTGATAATATGTATATCAGACAGCTAATCAAAAGAAAGTGGATTTATGGATTTTATGATTTGTTTTAAAACTATGCAATTGTTTGGAATATTTCTGTGTTTCAACTCTGTATTAATCAATTTTAACACAACTTGATATGGAATTTCACAGAAATTTGGATGTGGATTAGAAAATAGACTCTTTAAATAAAAATGCAGATGCTTATACCTGGCATGTTTACTCTCAAATTCCTTAACCTTTCAACAAAATCTGATATTTTTAAAATAGTGAATGTGAACTATTATTTTAGAGTTACCTTGATATTTTGTAAATTTTTTGGTGTAGCATATGTCAATAAATGGAATTGTTAACTCTTAAATCAAGACTGGTAACTCTAAATTTATTTTCATTGCCACTTTTTCAACTGAGGTTTATTGTTTATCTCCCCTTAAGCTTAAGACATCTGAATACAAAGCTTACCCTGCTAAATTAAGTTATCAGAAAGCTCGATAGCTGTATTTTCATTTTCAAATTTCAAGCAATTAAAAAGGACACAACATTTAACCCTTTCCCGTACATGCCCCTTTGTTATCTCTTGAAGAAAATACTTAAAGAAAACAGTATGAGAAAAGATTTAGAACATTGTTGTTATCCATGTCTGATAATTTGTATTTCTTCAACACCTCTTGTATGGTCTTAACGTTAAAAAACTGGCTCTATCTAATTCTGTTTTCCTTTTTGGTCCAAAAATGGCAAATAGAAAAGCAAGTTACTGAGCAATCATTTATCTCAGAAATACATATTGAATTCAATTCAACTTAGAATGTCTGTTTGAAGATAAGAGATCTTATAACCATTGGAGGGGTGCAGGCCTTTTTTGGCCTCTTGTTAAAGATTTGTTAAACCTGTGACACGATTTAGCATCCAGCAATTGAGACAAACTGCTTGTATTTAGACATGCTAATGATAACTGATATTGATTAACTCTGTGAAAATCTCCTAGGAAATTAGGAGAGTGTGATTCTTACAATAGATAGAGTTAGAAACGTTCTTCAAAATTTGAATTTAATCCATTACCAGACAGCAAAAATTAAGACTTGTTCAAATTCATTAGAGTGGCAGACTACAATTTAAACTTTATGAAATTCAAGATTTTTTCAACTTTCGAAATAGAAATCATTGTGGAAATGAAGAAATTGCTTATGCAAGCAATTTCTTCATTTTCTAGAATGTTTTCCAATGCATTTTTAGCTTGACTATTTGAAGAATAGGGGGGCTATTCAAGTCACCCAGGCATGGGCATATGTGTCTGCATAATGATTTGTTTAAACCTTACATGCAAGTGTCATATCTCAGTTTTTACTAAAGCTCTTGCTCTGAAACTTTGCACATACTTTTGCGGCAATAATATCAACCTCTAGACCTAGATTGAATACTCTGATATTCATTTTATTGGAATTTTAACCCTTTTCAGGTTTTGTTAAACCTTACATGCAACTGTCATATACCTTTAATAACTCTCTTTCTACTAATGCCTTGGCTTTTAAACTTTGCACAAAAGTCTGTAATCTTCCCCTCAGAAAGTAATGGGCAGAATTCAACAGAAGTTATCTTTGGGTGAACCTTTATCAATTCCTTCAAAGAATTTTGGTCGGATAAAAAACACGACTAAAGTGGGCGTTGCTAATTTCCATTTATAGTTAAGCTTTAAAATGCTTCTTCTCAGAAACCAATAGATGGAATTCAACCAAATTTTACAGGGATGATCATTGATTGAACCTCTATCAGGTTCCTTCAAAGAATTTTGATTGGTTGAAAAATATGGCATGAACAAGCGGGGCTAATTTCCATATACGGTGAAAGCTCTGATAATCTTTTTCCCAGAAATCAATGGATGGATTTCAACCAATTTTCACAGAAATGATCCGTGGGTGAAAATGTATCTAATTGCTTCAAATTAATATGATTGGATGAAAAATGTGGCTTAAATGGGTGGGGCTAATTTCCATATAATTATGGAAAAAGCTTTGAAAATTTTCTTCCCAGAAACCAATTGATGTATTTCAACCAAATTTGACTTGATCAATCCTTTGGTGACCTTTTATCAGATTATAAAAAAGAATTTTGATTGAATGAAAAATATGGATTTAATAGGAAGGGCTAATTTCCATATAATGTTATATACTGAAAACTTTGTGAACTGTAGATGGATTTCAACCAAATTTCACAGGAATGATACTCAGATTACTGTTTGTCAGATTCCCTCACTTTATTTAAAAAACATGGCTATTGCATAGGAGGGTTACATCCATTTATGGTTTACAGTGAAAATTTTACATAATGAATTTTACATATCTTGACTTTTGTAAAAACAATGAAAAGATTAAAATGGTTCTCTAGAACTATTTCAAAGATTTCAATGACTTATATTCAGTTTATATTGAATTCATGCAAAAATTTGCCTAACCAGTACATTCATGCCTGTAGAGCGATACAGGTGCTCAAGCGCCCTCTAGTTATACTTGTCACTAGGGCTAATATCTCAAATGGTAAGAGGCTCAAACTTTTCCACAAGGTTATTGATTGGCTCCCTCGGCTAACCTATAGGCACATTGTTTCCAGAACTTAGCAACTTACAGAATTCTATGACAAAAAATTCAAAGCTGTTATGCATTAAGTCAATGGATGTTCCTACTAGGACACTAATAGTCTGTATTTGGCATGGTCTTTGGCAGAAACTTAGTCCCTTTTCAAAGTAGATAATCATAAGCATTTCAATCTATAAAGGAAAATTTGAAATTCTTCAATTGTGGCTAATGATAAAATGTACTGAAAAATTAATCAGAGTTGCTATACTAGATACAGTCCTGACTGCAAGTGAGGCCATTTTGGATTAGGACTCAGAGTTTTTTGGGAATTGAAACATAAAAATTACTTTTGTTTTTGATGGACTCTCTAGGTGTCAATCAGTATCACCCAGTTTGGAAAATCCAGTAGGATGTTACTAAGTTAGAAGAGAAGAAGTGCCCAGTTAGGTTCGATTAATTTGTTTTTCAAAACCTGTCTCCCCCTAGCAAATTCACCTTTTAAAAATGGCTTAATACAAGGATTATATTAAATTCGTGGAACGCATTAAAATTGCGTAAAGAACACATGCAGACTCCTTTTAAATACGAAAACACCTACCACTAACCTGCTAACCGTAGATGTGGTCATGGTCTCAATAACTCAGAGTCTTTCAATTACATGTATATGGTGAGTAATTTTCTCTATTTGGAGAACTCAGCAAGCCAGCTGCATACCATCGGAGTGATGAGCTGTACAGTTACATATATTTAAAGGCGTTATTACTACAGTCGAATACCTTTACATCGAACATCCCTTAGCCGAATTTCTCTCTACGTCGAAGTTATTCTAAAGTCCCGATCTTATTGCTCTTTAGTTCTATGTATTTGAACCTCCATACGTCGTTTTCCTTATCTCGTAAACTACCCCTACGTCGAATTCAATTGCATAGTCCCATCACTATTGTTTGCACATATTCACACCTCTTTAAGACGAACCATAATCATAAAGGTCGATTTTTGCAATCAACTAAGTTATTCACACATTTTGACGTGCCAACGCAGTTAGGAGATAGGTGCGTTAAAGTCTCGGATATCGATTGCTAACTTGATTTTGTATGATTGTTTGTCTACAATCTGATAATTTGAAAGATTGCAAGAAGTGGAGACAATGTCACAGACGAATTTTACCATGAATAAAGAGGCATCTTACCCCCATATCACGAGGGACTTGTTTGGCCCTGGACCTGGTCGACCAGCAAATTCGACCAACGGGACACGCTAAAGGAAGAACCTGGTAACCAACAAGCTGGATACTTGGGTTTTTCGACAGGAAAGAGAAAATACATGTAGTCAAACTATGCAATTGACACGAAAAATAAGCAATAATAGCAAAAGAAAAATAAAACAAACATAACAGCAACAAAAAAGCGAAGTCTAAACAAAACTTAAGCTACGAGTTACAATAATATTGTAATATAAATAAAAGAAATTACGATAAATACAACATCGTTATATCTTCGTTTGATTAGATAATCATACTAGTACAAATCATTTGTGGCCTCATCCAGTTACGGTATTTCGCTACCATTTTGGTCGTACATGGAAAATACATGTATTCGTTATCTACACGTCAAACTATCTCTACGTCGATGTTTTCTCGTAAGTCCCCTGAACTTCAAGGTTTAGGTATTCGACTGTATATTAATAAGCCTTTCACTCCATTACCAAACTTTTTAGTTACAGACGACAATTCAGATCGCTCGATGATTGAAAACTAAGGCCCAGATAGGGTAGAAAACATTATGAAACAGGTAATTTCCCCTTTTCTCACAATGCAATTCTTCAGGGGCGTAAAAAGCATAGTTGTGTTGGAATGGGCTAAGCTTCTAGTGGATCACGTAAGGTTTAAAAGATATACAAAATCTCTCATTTGTTTCTTATAGGTAATAATTCTCAATTTCCTACTTCTTTTCCCACAATATTTTCTACCACATAGGATGGTTTCATTTCAAATTGCTTCACATTTTCATTGTTGTTTGCAATCTCTTTCAATGAGGACAAGTCTAAAATTTAAATAAAGGGAAAGGGTTAAATGTGTCTTAATTACTGGTGGAAAGTCTTCGGAAAAGGATAATCTAAGAAAAGTAAAAAAAAAATATTGGTCTTGAAAGTTAGTTTGACTGGGATCAAGTGAGTTTGGTTTAATGTTACTTTCAGTAATATTTTGGGTAAAATTGTGGTTGGTAGTTGCACCCAACCATGGCTTCCTGTCATTTTTCACACCAGTAACATGTACAACTGCATCAATAAATTTGGACCATTACATGTCTAGCTGTTCAGCAAACTTATGTGGCAAATTTTACTCATTTTTTTTCTGTTGAAGAAAGATAAATGATGTATGAAACAGTGGCATTTTTTTCAAAACTTGTGATCATGCTCAGGACTCTTGAATAGAAACATCCTGTATTTCATGTACCTATTAAACAAACCAGGCTAGTCAAGAGGTTATGCTTAAAAATGATTATCTATATGAAAATTGCCATTTTGTGCACAAAAACAGGCATATCACTCTACTATGCCAACATGAATGTCTATTGTCAGTACTTTCAGTGCTTTGATTAAATGTGTTGCCATTTCTTAAGAAGGACAAGCAGAAAATTAAAGAAGTCTATTGAACATTATTTGGTATTAAAATCCACATTTTTTCTGTCTTTAGAAATAAATGTAGTTGTCATCACTCTACTATCCAAACAAAGTCATCCATCATCAATACTTTCAGTGCTTTGACTTTTGTCTGAAATGGAAGGATGTTGATATATGAATACATTTCTTGCTGAGATGCATCAAAAGATCAGGTCTGTCTCACTTAAAGACTTAACATTTTTCTTTTCTTCTGTAGTTTTTAGCGTTTTTTTTAGGAAAAACCGGTATTTCATATCAATCAACCGGAAACAAGTTCATCAGGTTGTTTACATTGTCTGTCTCACTTAAAGACTTAACATTTTTCTTTTCTTCTGTAGTTTTTAGCTTTTTTTTAGGAAAAACCGGTATTTCATATCGATCAACCGGAAACAAGTTCATCAGGTTGTTTACATTGTCTGTCTCACTTAAAGACTTAAAATTTTTCTTTTCTTCTGTAGTTTTTAGCGTTTTTTTAGGAAAAACCGGTATTTCATATCGATCAACCGGAAACAAGTTCATCAGGTTGTTTACATTGTCTGTCTCACTTAAAGACTTAAAATTTTTCTTTTCTTCTGTAGTTTTTAGCGTTTTTTTAGGAAAAACCGGTATTTCATATCAATAAACTGGAAACAAGTTCTCACACATTTCCGCTAATTTCCACGCATGCTCATAAACGTGAAATGAAAATCTATGTGATCGCCTCCATCTTGTTTCATCGCTGATGAAGAAATGAGTTACTTGCTGAATGCCAACAGCCTTCTTTTAGTCATGAATATCCAGGAAAATGGTTTAAAACTTAATATATCCTTGGTAAATTGTCTAACGAATTGTCAAAATGAGAGAAATAATTTCCTCGCGTTTCAAGATAGAATCTAGGCCAGTGGTAAGTGGAGTTAGCGAATACATGTAAACTGTTTGCAGGTGTATTGACCTGGCAGGGCTGGGCAAATTTACACCCCGTATACACAGTATATGTAACACGTTACAACCCTGTTGTAGACTGAAGCGCCTATTGTCCCCTTCGAATAAAACACCTTATACATCTCAAATTCGACTAAATCTTTGAAACGGAAATGTAACGAACTACTTCAATTGTGATCATAATATGCTCAACGAAAAAAGAATTGAATGTAAGCTTTGATTTCTTTACCTTTTATCATTTAACCTTTTACCACACAACCACAAATTTTTACGCACTTAAGAAGAAAGCGATGCTATTGATTCAAATAGCGATTTCGGTAAACAGTAATGGGTCATGGTTGATTGAATAGGCTTTAATGCAACTTTTAATAGTATTTCAGTTATATCAGGGCGGCTGGAGCTCCTGACCATGGATTCCTGGTAGTTTACACACCAATACTACCACTACATCCTTATTGAGCCATCAGCTGCTCCTCCTACTAAGGTGTAAGATTTACTCACTCATATTGATGAAACATGCTCGCATTATTGAGCGCGGTTACTGATAAACTAGCAAAACCGCTCTCAGGACTTACAGTCCTTTGATTAAGAAATGAGGTTCATATAAAGTAGCTGTTTTGATTCTCACTCATGAGGTCAAGGGTTTGATCCCTGTTTGCGGCTAACATCCATTCCGACATTTGACTCTCACCAATGGGTGGATAATCGTAGAACTAAGTTCGATGAGCAGCAGGATGCTTGGAAAGGCTGTAGTGGTAGTACTGATGTAAGGAACATCAGGAATCTATGGTTAGGTGCTCCAGCTTCCATTGATATAACTGAAATACTGATATAAGTGTGTTTAGCTTGATTAAAACAATCAAATATTGTACGTAAGTACTGTCAATAGATAGCATCGATTTGAAGTTGCTTTTTCATGTTCTTTTGTTCTATTAACCTATACCATATGAAAATTTTTTAGACTGGTCCTATAATTGAAATAAGTTGCAGACAACATTTACAATTTTGCTGAAATTGGAAATTAAGTAGGCCAGAAAACATTGTGAGAAAAGGATAAATTGCTTTTAACTACAAAGTTTTCGGTATGTATCTCATTGTGTTGTGACCATCTACCAAAATACTTCAAATTATTACCTTGTCATGAAAATTAGCCCTTTTCTGTGCAATCCCTGGTTTTACAAAGGAATAAAGAAGGAAATCTTTAAAAATCTTCTTCTCCCAAACCATAAGAGCTAGAGCTTTTATACCTGATGTGTATCGAACCTATTGACCCTTTACCCAATACTTCATAGAATTACTGTATTCTGAAAATAAGCCCTTTTCTGCGCAATCTCGGGTTTTAGAACAGGAATAAAGAAGGATATATTTGAAAATTTTCTTCTCCTATACCATTAGGCCTAGAGCTTTGATGTTTCACGTTTATTGATGCCTATTGACCCTCTACCAAAATACTTCAAAGAATTACTGTACTCTGGAAAGTAGCACTATATGGTAGGATCTTCAATATACCTAGGATTAAAAGAGAAAATCTTTAAAAATCTTCTTCAAAATATTTGGGAACTGGGTTTTTCATGATATTTTGTAAATTTGCCAGAGTCATCATACTCAGGGGGGCAATATAGGACCATCATTGTCCTCTTCTTTATGTTTTGCCTCTATAAATATTCCTACACAAAGATGCATTTTCAGATGCCCATTAAGAAAAACAATTGGGTGAAAATTATGGCAAATGAAGATAAGCAATTCATTTTCCACAATGATTTCTATCCAGAAAATTGAAACAATCTGAAATTTCATTAACTTTTATTTTTGTCTGCAACTCTTTTAAATTTGATCTTGAAGTTGTCATCTTCAACTATTTTTAATACAGACCAGTCTAAAATTTTGCTGACCAGTCTAAAATTTTGCTGTCTGGTAATAGATATGAATAATTTGCATGTTATTTACAGTGACATTTTTAAGCTGTTTAAGCCCATTACCAGACGACAATTAAGTCTGGTCTTAATTTAGAGAAGTTGCAGACAACATTCCAAAATTGAGTTAAAGTGGGAAAATAAGTGCGAATGAACATTGTAAGAAAAGGACAAATTATTTCTTACAAGAAGTAGTTTCTCTTTTTCCGACAATGTTTTCCATGATCCTATGTCTCCAGTGTGCCAGTAAGCATCATTTTGTGGTGTTATTGGTTAACCCATGCCTACAAAATGACACTTTTTGACGCCCCTAATGAAAAATTATTGGGAAACATTGTGTAAAATGAAGAAATTGCTTGCAACAAGCAATTTCTTCATTTTACACATTGTTTTCTACCCAGAAAGTTGAAAAAACTAACATTTCTTAAACTTTAAATTTTTGTCTGCTTTAAATTTTTGTCTGCAACTCCTTTCAATTTGTACCATTCTAAAATTTACTGTTTGGTAATGGGAAGTGTGCAATATGCATATGGATACAGGTTGTAAAGCTAGAAAATATTTTGACCTAGATTGAAGACAACTCATTTTAAGTTATGAAGTACATTCTATATTGATTGTATTCCTCACATGTTTTTCAAACAGATGTTGAAATTTAGATGCGTTTTCTAGACAACATCACTTCAGCCATTTCAGATCATGATTATATAGACTGGTCCAAGTCCAACCAGGTTGCATTATATTTTAACCTGTTACCACATGACAAAATTTTAGACTAATCTAAATTGAAAGATGTTGCTGATGACAATATCATGTGTGTGAAAATAGCAATTTTCCTTCTTCCTACAATTATATTATCCCTTTCAGTGCTTCTAAATGTGTAATTATTTGATTATGGGTTCTTTAGTCTGGTCTATATAGAGAGTTACTAGAAACTATGTTTCAAAGTGTTTGTAGACTGAAAAAAATAATATAGATTGCTACATTATCAAAACAAAAGGGCAATTCCAGGGTAAATTGCAATATTGTTCAAAGTGTCTATACATTATATAGACACCTAGAACAGTATTGCAATAAACCTTTAATTGATGAAATTTAACCCATTCCCACACAATCCCTACTTTTAATGCTTCTTACCAAAAAAGTCTTTGGAAAACATTTCGGAATTTCTTCATTATCCATAATATTTCTATCCAAAAAGAAGAAAAAATTTAAATTCCATCAGCTTGAAATTGACGTCTGCAGCTTCTATCAATTTGGACTAGTCATGAGTTTTGTTGTGTTGGAATGGGTTAAACAGATAAAAAATGCTAAAAGCCTGTAAAGATCTGTCTGAAATAGTGGTGTGGAAATACAGATTTTCTCTATTTGTCACTAAGACAAGCAAGACATGACTTTCTACCTGTCTAAAATTAAAATGAACTTGTCCACAAAAAAATAAAGAGATAGACTTTTAGAAAACGTTGTGGATTCCCAGCATTTTCTTCATTTAAGCCATGATATTTTCCACCCATAAAAACATTATGATAATTTTCCACTATCATAATGATTTATCTTTGAGATCTATTTTGTACAATTCCAAGATTTACTGAGGTGTTTACTAATGTCCCCGGACGAGTTGCCTTGAAAATGTTCTTGTTAGCAAGTAGAAAAGCCCAAGTCAGTCAAGTTCCACTCTTCTGGTTCGAAAGGATGAAATAACATCATTCCAGCCATGAAAGTAAACATAGTACAGGGAAAAAAAAAGGAATGAAACCTTTCTATGACATTGTTGTATTTATCAAGCTCAAAGTAATTGAAGTTTAACCATAAAACCAACATTTTGTGTGTTTTTTTGATGGGTCTAAGATTGAATATAGTAACAAACAACAATGTTTCCCCTGATATTATGCCATTGGGTTTAATAAACTTTGAAATAAATTGTTTAGAAAATGATTGATTTAGATAATGACAAAACTTAGGAGTGGGACAGGCGGTACTTTCTTTATGGAGGTAACCACTAGTCTATGTCTGTTGTACTGGTGTGGTTGCTCAACTATGTTGGACAATAATAACATTATCCACTGTGACTATTTGAATTTCAAATTAATGTCATCAAATTGTCCGTTGAAGTCAATGTTAGTATCACCTCTGGTGTGTTCATTAAAAGAATAATCTATATTCAATTGATCCATTCCTACCCAACCCCTTTTTATACCTCTCAAGGAAAGTGAGGAAAACATTGTGGAAAATGAAGTTGCTTGTTACAAGTAATTTCTGCATTATCCACTATATTTTACCCCAAAAGACAAAGATTTAAAATTTCTTGAACTATAAATTGTCTTTTTCAACTTCTTTAAATTTTAACATTCTAAATTTTATTGTTTGATTATGAGGTAAGGAGGGATGTTAAAGTCTGCATGATGTTCCAAAAACCAATCAATCAAATATGTATGAATTTTTTTGCTCACCTGAATATAGAACACCCCCAAGGTGAGCTTTTGTGTTTGTATAATATCTGTCCCTGTCATCCCTTGTCAAGGTTTCCCTTATGGACAATTTTTGCTCAATTATCCTGGAAATTGGTCAGAATGTTTCTCAATTAACCCTTGTCATGCTGTGTCTCAATTAACCCTTGTTATGCTGAATGAAAATCCTCTACAAAATTATATTAGAATCAAGTGGCTGAGAGCATTGGAATCATCAATTTTAGGTTGATATTTATTTAGAATCTTGTCAACAAAAAAATGTCGTCTGCAATTTGTTTCAATTTTGACTAGCTTAATATTTGTAGTCTGGTAATGGGTATAAATTTTATGGTAGGCAATTTATGACATCATTGTCCTCTTCATCAAAAGAACTGTTTATCCATTTCATCACAATTCTGAGTTCAAATGATTACAGAAAATTACTGCTTACCTTTCTTATAATGTAATTACAAAACTTTCAGATACAGATGCTCAAATGTTTTTCTGCAACCTCCTAGAATTTAGACCTGTCTAAAATGCTGTTATCTTACAAAGGCTTTAACCCATTACCAGACAACAAAATTTAAGACCAGTCCAAATTCAAAGAATGACATTTTAAAAATCTCTGTCTATTGGGGGAGAAATTATTGTGGATAATGCTTTCCAAGTATTTTTTCTTGAGAATGTCTAAAAGTGTCATTGTGTATAAATGGATTAAAGATTATTGTCATACTGAGCCTGGGATACATACATGTATACTGTGGAAGGAGGCATAGACAAAGATCAGCCAGCACATATGTTCACTTTTATCTTTATGTACACCACCTACTTTTAAGTTGTATGCAAGGTAAATATTAACACATTACCAGACGGCAAAATTTTAGACTGGTTCAAATTGAAAGAAGTTGCAGAACCAACAATTAAAACTTGATGGAAAATGAAGAAATTGCTTGCAACAAGCAATTTCTTCATTTTACACAATGTTTTCCCAATCTCTTTCTGTTGGGGTGTCAAAAAGTGTCAGTGTTTGGAATTGGTTTATCAACAGCTTCCAGTGCTATCAACTCTTTGATTTAAATTAATTCTGAAGGGAATTTTAATCAGCATGCCAAGGGTTAATGGCTGGAAAGTTTCTCTAGAATTCTACATCCAGACATCAGGGCCAATCCTAGACTGGCACACCTTGCCAGGAATTTTTTCATGATAATTATCCAGAAGAAATGCATGTGGATTTTTGAAGTTAGGTAGTGCATGTATTACACTGTTATCATCTTTTTTCTGTGAACCCATTAACAGACAGCGAAATTTTAGAATGGTCCAAATTGAAAGGAGTTGCAGACGTAAGTTTAAAGTTGACAAAATTTGAGAATCTTTCATCTTTTTAGATAAAAAACATAGAGGAAAATGATGAAATTGCTTGTAATAAGCGATTTCTTCATTTTCCACAATGTTTCCCAACTGTGTTTCATGAGGGGCTTCCAAAAGCTCACTGTGTGGTAATGGGTTAACCCAATACCAGATGGCAAAATTTTAAACTGGTCCAAATTGGAAGGAGTTGCAGACGACAATTTTAAGTTTATCAATTTTTTTCAGCTTTCTTGGTAGAAAATGTTTTGTAAAATGACGCAATTTATTCTTTTTACACAATGATTCCCAAATGTTTTTCTCGAGGAGTGTCCAAAGGCGTCAAAATGTGTTGGAATGGGTTAAAATCCTTTAACAATTAATAACTGTTTTGGATAACATTGAGATATTTCATGAAATATAAAAACATTGCGGAAAAAGAAACAATTTATTCATGGTTGCTTAAACCTAGTATATTAAGCCATTCCCACAGAATCCCACTTTTTATGCCCCTTAAGAGAAAAGGATTTGAAAACATTATGAAAAATGAAGAAATCACTTGTTCGAGTCCTTTCTTCATTGTTTTCTATCACACAATGTTTTCTATCACACAATGATTTCTATCACACAATGTTTTCTATCACAGAAGACACTGATTTTTGAAATTTTATCAACAAAAATAATGGCGTCTGCAAATTTCTTTGATTTTGGACAAGTCTTAAAATTTGTCGTCTGATTTAAGTATAGTGACAACACAAGATAAAGTGTAAAAGTGTGTTAATTAGCATATAAATTCCTGTGGTTTTCATAATATTTACATCACCAGTTTCTTTATGACTTAAAACTTTCCTCTTTAAATGTACACTGCAGCTAATATTTGTACATAATAGAATTTATCTAAAGATGAGTTGTTGAACAAAATATAAGTGTTAACCCATTACCAGACGGCAAAATTGTAGACTGATCCAAATTGAAAGTGGCTGCAGACAACAATTTTGAAATTTTAGGTTTTTCCAGCTTTCTGGGTAGAATATGTGTAAAATAAAAAAAAAAAGGTTTTCTTGAGGGGCCTCCAAAAGCGTTGTTTCACGGGAATTGTGAAGGAATAAAATCATGTCCCACTCTAGGGATGATATCTAGAACACAAGCTTTGAAGGCTTATCCCTTTACCATTTTTGAAATGGCTGAGAGAAAGGGAGAAAGCACTTGTACCAGCTTTCGGAATTTTTTCTTCCCTATTTGGCTCTAAGTTTTCAATTTCAACTGATATCTTTGAATTATTGCTGGTTAACCCATTCCCACACAGTGATGCTTTTTGATGTCCTTCAAGAAAATCAATTTAGAAAAGACAGTGAAAAATGTAGAAATTGCTTGAAACAAGCAATTTCTTTATTTTCCTCAATGTTACCTAACTAGAAAGTTGAACAAATAAAAATTTCACCCATTTTGAATTATCACTGCAACTCCTTTGAAATTGAACCAGTCTAAAAGTTTGCTGTCTGGTAATGGGTTAAAGTTTTCCTGTGATTTGTCAGAGAATGGGTTAACTGTAATTATGATCCTTTAGGTCTTGTCAAAAATATCCGGACAGACCAGAGGGTGTGGGGGCCTTTGTAGGGCAGACCTGTCACACTTAACTCTTGTCATGCTAAACCCTGATAATTCCTGTTTTTGCAGGAGGTATAGACCAAGATCAGCCTGCACATATGTGCAGTCTGATCTTATTCCGCGACAACTGCTTATTGCTTTAAAGGGAGGTATCAATGTTTCTAAAACCTAGATAAGAAAAAATTACCAAGTGCCGAAAAATAGATGCAAACGAACACTTAATACCTTAAGTTAGGTCAGGTATTGTCTTGGTTGTAATCTAAAAGACCTAAAGTGGCTTTTTATGGTTATATCGGAAAGTTTCAGCGGAATTCCAGGTTATTTTTAGATATCACGGAATTTGACTGTCGACATCGAATGACCTCATTTGCATATGACCCAAAGTCAAATGAAGGTAACAAATTTACTAGCGAAACAACCAACGTCCTATATCATGTCACATGAAAGGACTGATCTTTACAGACCGGCTAGCGAACATAACTCCTTATGACGTAACAATGACGTTGGTTTGATTTAATTTGTACTAAATGAAAGGTTCCAACGGTTATTTGCGCCACATGAATGTCCTACAATCTTCGTAACCGTCACAGATTAATCTAAAAATAGATTAATAGCCTACGTAGGCTATTAGGGAAATATCCAGCTTTTTTCTGATAAGCGACCTCACATTTTTGCAAAACTACTTTGCAGCATATTTTATTCAAATAGTTAATGAGAGGAAATAAAAATAATTAAAATCTGAGACATGAAAAAAACATCGATACCTATCTTTAAGCTAGAGTTGTTTAAAAGATATTTATTTAAATGAATATTAACCAACAACTAGATTCCTGAGTTTTCAGGCCTTTGATCTTTGAATGCAATTTTGTACAGGATTTTATTCAGCTAGACAGGGGTTAATGTAAACAACATGCATGCAGAGTAGAAAACTTGGTGTGAAATGTAAAAAAATGCTAGTTTCTTCTCCTAATACATTGTATGTTTATATTAGCCTAATCCCATCACAGTCACCAAAAAAGCCATAAGAACTGTGTGGTAATGATGTGAGGAAAATTCCTAGATTATGCAAAATCTTGTACATGGCCACCTGTAACTTAGGAAGCTCATTTCTTAGCTCTTCATTAATACAAGAGAAATTTGGCTCATAGCTTCATGAACACATTGTAAACCCTTTACTCTTATGCTGATCCGTAGATATTTCGGCTGCAATATGTATGGATCTGCACATTTCCCCAAAAAGAGCAGTCTTAACCCTTGTCATGCTGAGCCCGGAATATTCCTGTTTTGGAAGGTGGTATAGACAAAGATCAGCCTGCACGTAAGTGCAGTCTGATCTTGGTCTACACCTCCTGCTTGTCCCATATCATCCAGAGTTGTTGAACAAACAATATTCAAAGGGAATATTGACCCTAATTAAAACCTCCCAGTGCTGTCAGTCCTTTGATTTTAAAGCAATTCTGAATGGGATTTTAATTCAGCATGACAAGGGTTAAGTGGAATAGAAGTCATTCTTAAGGATCTGAAAAATAATAATTGGAGAACATTGCATCAAAGAAGAATTTTTTGTAATAAAGGAGTTTCTGCTTTCCATTGCAATATTTTCTACCATTGCAGCTGTTTTTAGCTCACCTGAGCACGTTCTCAAGGTGAGCTATTGTGATAGGTAATTGTCCGGCGTCCATCTGTCCGTCCGTAAACAATTATTAAAAAATCTTCTCCTCCTCCTTGGTATTTGTTACATATCATCATCTATTGACTCTTTACTAAAATACTTCAAAGAATTACTGTACTCTTAAATTAACCCTTTTCTGTGTGATCCCTGATTTTACAAAGGAATAAAGAAGGAAATCTTTGAAAATTTTCTTCTCCCAAACCATATGGCCAAGAGCTTTGATATTTTGTACATATCATCAACCATTGACCCTCTACCAAAATACTTGAAAGAATAATTATATTCTGAAAATTAGCCCTTTTCTGTGCGATCCTTGATTTTACAAAGGAATAAAGAAAGAAATCTTTTAAAGTCTTCTTCTCCCTAACGATTAGGCCTAGAGCTTTGATATTTGGTACATTTCATCAACTATTGACCCTCTACCAAATTACTCCAAAGAATTACTGTATTCTGAAAATTAGTCCTTTTCTGTGCAATCCCTAATTTTAGTTAGGAATAAATAATATCTTTGAAAACCTTCTTCTCCTAAACCATTAGGCCTAGACCTTTTATACTTGGTATGTCTATACTTCAAAGCATTACCATAATCAGGAAATTAGTGCTATATGGTGGGATCATCAATATACCTAGGATTAAAAGGGAAATCCTTAAACATCTTCTCCAAAATAATTAGACAGAGGGCTTTGCTACTTTGTTTATATCATAAAGCCATGAACAATCATACTCAGGGGAGCCATTTAGGACCATCATGGAGTTGAATTTTTTTCAACTAATTCCTAAATGATCATGTTTTTTTATGCCAGGAAGAAAAAATGCTTTGAAAAAGATTGTGGAAGATGAAGAAATTGCTTGTAGAAAGAAATAAACCCATTACCATATGGCAAAATTTAAGACTGGTCCAGATTGAAAATTGGTGCAGACAACAATTTAAAGTACATAAAATTCTATATTTTTTTTTCAACTTTCTGTATAGAAAATATTGTTTCACTTTCTTCATTTTACACAATGGTTTCCTAATTTTGTGTCCTAGACAAACAGCCTTATTTTGTGTGCAGTGGACGGGTTATAGTGCTGCACAATGTGTCAGATCAATCAGAGTTAGATCCTTGGCCATGCTCACTGACCTTTGACCAGGCAGTTCTAGAGATATGAAATGATATTTCTCATAATTTATAGTCAAGGGCAAAACACAGGTAAATTGTTTGGAAACCTAAACAACATAACTACATCCTGACTAAGCTGTAGTAACAATGTTTAACCAATTACAGGACAACAAACATGTAGACTTGTCGAAATTGAAATTCAAATTTTTTAAATGTCTGGGTAGAAAACATTGTGGAAAATGGAGAAATTGTCACAAGCAATTTCTTCATTTTACAGGAGGTTTCCCGATCATTGGGGGGGGGGGGGCATTCATTGATTCATTGTGTGGGAATGGGTTAAGTTGAAAAACCAGCATAAATGGTTGGTATTAATTTTAGAGGTCACTTTCAGTCTAGATGTATAAATTGATGGCTCAGTTGATGTTTTGTTTCAATTTATCAGTTGAATAAGGGGACATGGAGAGTCTTACAGCAAAGCATATCGACACATGTATTTTCCTTAAATTTTTACTTCTTGAAGGAGGGAATGAAAGTTGACTACCATGTTCAAGTTTCACAAAAATCAATATTGAAGGCTTGCTGCAGCAAGGAATATTTCTTGAGAAGCATTACATAACTCTTTCCCACACAATCTTCTTGTTTAGGACATTATCAGGGAAAGGCTTCTAAAAATATGTAGAGCAATGACGAGATGGATTGTAGCATGTTCTGTTCCCCATTTTTTTTGCTGTAAAACTTATCTGCAACCTTACTATTTCCCTATCATTATTTACAGTTTTTGTAGTTGTTTTATAACTATATTTAATTTGTTGAAGGTTAATAGTGAGGGCTTTTTCTACCAGTAATCTTGAAAAGTATTCAAGGTTTTGTGTTTATATTTGATGTGAAGAAATTGTTCATAGATGACTAAAAATTAATGGGGGATGGGGAATATCTGAGAGGGTAGGTTATGATATGAGAACAGGAGAAAGTGTCATGAGAACTGGCAAATCTTTCATTCTCTGTATGTTCATCTTGAGAAAAAAACTGTGGAAAACATAGTGGAAAATGAAGAAATTGCTTGTAAGAAGCAATTTCTTCATTTTCTGCATAGTTTTCTACCCCTAAAGTTAAAAAAATCCCCAAATGTTTATCAACTAAAATTTGTTGTCTGCATCATCTTTGAATTTGGACCTGTTAAAAACTATTTCATCTTGTAATGGATTAATATAAATGTGCAGTGTAGGCAAAAAACCCCCACAAGACTGTTAACCCTTGTCATGTTGAATAAAATCTATTTCAAAATGATACATTTAAATTAAAGGACTAGAAGTACTGGAAGCTCTAATAGAGAACTCATATATCTTTACATAATTAATTCTATAAACAAAACCAGCTTAACTTGGACAAGCAGGTGGTGTAGACTAAGATCAGGATGCACGTAAGTGCAGGCTGATCTTTGTCTATGCCTCCTGCTAAAACAGGAAATTACAGGTTCAGCATGACATGGGTTAAGAAAAGCACAACATGGTATGATAATGTCAATCTGTGAAAGACTATTTGATATGTTGGTCCTGTCAATTGAGTAAATTAGGAAATCTATATAATCTAGACAGTCCATATAGATAAATATTTATTGTGTTTTCGAGTTTTGTAAGAAATGCTTGTGTATTATTCATTTAATATACACAAAAGTGTTGGAACTGAACTTTAACATTTACACGATGATAATGATGGCCTATTGCTTAAGGGTTGCAAGAGCATATACATTTTATTAACTCTTACAATAGTTTAGAAGGATATCAAATGAATAGCTCCGCTTGCTAAAGGCAAGCAGGGCTATTGTCCTGGTGTATTGTGCCTTTCTGGCTCAGCTATTTTTGCAGAAACCCTAAGTATTATTATGGCAATGTCAGCATCAGCGTAAGCATTGCTCGAAAACTGGCATTTTCTAACATATGTTGTAGTACAGAATGCATTCACTTGAAATTCGGAATATACATTCACTATCAGAAGGACAGTTTATACCAACAAGGGGGGTAACTGTATACATTTTTGAGTTGCGGCAAACCAAAGGTTTGAAGATACTCATTGTCCTCGCACGATTTCACTATGTCATGTATTCCTCCGATGACCTCCCTGACAGTACAGTTTCTTAAATAGACTCTTTCTGTGTTACCAAGCCAAATTTTTGGACACTCTTTTAAAAGATTGCTTCATTTTGAAAGGTTTCAATACAAAATTATCGTAATTTTCCAAACTTTTGATTTCAAAAGCGAACTACATTCTATGCGTAAAAACCACTAAACATTTTCCTATAACTTCAACCCTGATTAAGTTACAATGCTAATATTTGGTATGTAGATAGGTCTCAACAAGAGGCAACTGGGGAAGGTCATTTCATCAAGGTCAAGGTCAAAATTTTAACCCTTTTCCCTAACAACAAAGAAAAAAAAACAATAAAAATCACCCGTTTCTAAAGAATTCCTGTTTCGGGGGCATAGTGTTTCACAAACACATCTTGTTAAGTATAAAATGCTTTAATCTGTCATTTATACTAACATCAATGTATTAAATATTGATTTTATGGAGTTATTTGTGATTTCAAATATAATGGGTCAGAGCTAACATAACATGGGTCACATAATTATAACCTACTGAATGTACATTATTATCAACACCTTCATGGTGTAGGAAGCATGCACACTTGTTGATATCCTGCCTGGATACTAAACGAGAATGTTGATTCCTGATTTTTAATCCGAGTTGTTGTTTGAATTTGAGACAATTGATAAAGATTATCTAATTACAAGTAAAGGTATTAACCCTCAAGACAATGGTTATATCCCAGATTAATGACATACCTTCAATAGGCTGATTTGACTTACGGACTAGATGGATGGAAATGCCGAACTAGGTCATGGTTTTCTCAAGACGACTGCAGCAATTTCTGCGCTTCCTATTAAAGGTTTAAGAAAATAAGATTTCGCTTGTACAAAAATTTTGTTTGTACTGCCCGGGACCGGCTTATACAAAAATTTTGTTTGTACTGCCCGAGACCAGGTTTTCCCCAATTTAGTAAAATCATTTTTTTAACCAATTTTCTCACGCCGACCTTTCTCGCGTTGGATGCAATATAAGAAAATACACGTTTAAAATATTTTGACATTTGAAGTCCAGGTGAATTAGGTCATGTTTTTTCTGAAGATACCTGCGATTTTTTAGTTACATACCATATGAAGCAGAGAAAAGATTATTTTCAACACATCATCGGTATTCAAAAATGTTCGACCAAAACCCAATTAATTTTTTTCCTAGATGATATGTACAAACTTTTTTTTTTAAATCTGGATTGAGGTTGATTTATTTTGGAATCAATTAGGATTATTTCAAATATCAGCTGGGATGTGAAATTCAATAGTTTGTATAATCAAAGTACTGAAAGTACCTCTGATGAGAAACAGAAACCAGATTTATACAAAAAAATGTTACTTTCTACAAATTAACTCTGTCCTTTGCATTGCTAAGACGATTTAGAAACTGCTTTCAAGGGCTCAATTTCTCAGTAACCATTGGACGGATTTGATTTTACACAAACACTTGGTATAAGTTAGACATGTGCATATCCTATTTTGGTTATGGTCCATTGATTTTTGACAGATTAATGGCCCTTTAATTAAAAAAATCCATATTTTGTTATGGCCCTTTTGCAGATAGCACTTGTATATAGAGTGTTGATTTTAAAAATTATATAATCATTGCTACATGTAATAAGATCTTGGAGATACAGGCACACAAAAATTACCAACTAATTTTAGCTCTACTGGCCGAAGGCCACTAGAGCTATAGCGATGGCTTTTTCCCGTCCGGCTTCCGTGCATCCGTGCGTCCGTCCATCCGTCGTCCATCTGTTAAACTTTCCTTGTTTACACGATAAAGTCCACAGTTTTCATCGGATTCTCTTCAAACTTTCACAGAATGATTGTACCATCATCAGGATCGTTCCTTTAGAAATTGGGTCAGATCCGTCAAGAAACACGGGAAAAGGGGCATAATTAAAACTTAATTAAAAAATCTTCGTTTACGCGATAAAGACCACATTTTATCTCGGATTCTCTTCAAACTTTCACAGAATGATTGTACCATCATAAGGATCGTTCCTTTCGAAAATGGGTATGATCCGTCAAGAAACACGGGAAAAGGGGCCTTATGAAAATGTAATTAAAAATTCCATTAAAAATCCTCGTTTATGTGATAGAGTCCACAGTTTTCATCTGATTCTCTTCAATCTTTCTCAGAATGATTGTACCATCATAAGGATCGTTCCTTTCAAAAATGGGTATGATCCGTCAAGAAATACGGTAAAAGGGGCCTTATGAAAATTTAATTAAAAAATCCTCGTTTATGCGATAGAGTCCACAGTTAACATCAAGTTCTCTTCAAACTTTCACAGCATGATTGAACAATCATAAGGATCGTTCCTTTCGAAAATGGGTATGATCCGTCAAGAAACATGGGAAAAGGGGCCTCATGAAAATACATTTAAAATTCCATTAAGAATCATCGTTTACGCGATAGAGTTCACAGTTTTCATTAGATTCTCTTCAAACTTTCTCAGAATGATTGTACCAACATAAGGATCGTTCCTTTCGAAAATGGGTCTGTTCTGTCATGAAACACAGGAAAAGGGTCTTTATGAAAATTTAATAAAAATTCCATTAAAAATCCTCGTTTACACGATAGAGTCCACAGTTTTCATTTGATTCTCTTCAAACTTTCACAGTATGATTGTACCAACATAAGGATCGTTCCTTTTGAAATTAGGTATGATCCGTCAAGAAACATGGGAAAAGGGGCCTTATGAAAATTCAATTAAAAACTCCATTAAAAATTCTTGTTTACAAGATAGAGTCAACAGTTTTCATCGGTTTCTCTTCAAACTTTCTCAGAATGATTGTACCAACATAGGGATCGTTCCTTTCGAAAATGGGTCTGATCTGTCATGAAACAGGGGAAGAGGGGCCTTATGAAAATTTAATTAAAAAATTCTTGTTAACACTCTAGAGTCCACAGTTTTCATCAGATTGTATTTAAACTTTCACAGAATGATTGTATCATCATAAGGATTTTCCTTTAGGAATTTGGTCAGATCCATCTGGAAACACGGGAAAAGGGGCCTTATGAAAATTTAATCGAAAAATCTTTTAAGAAATACTCTTTAACACTCTGGAGTCAATAGTTTTCATCGGATCCCCTTCAAACTTTCACAGAATGATTGTACTATCATAAGAATGATTCCTTTTGAAATTTGGTATGATCCTTCAAGAAACACAGGAAAAAGGGGCCTTATGAAATGTTTAATAAAAAATTCTCATTGATAATCTAGAGCCAACAATTTACAACGGATTCTCTTCAAACTTTCACAGAATGATTGTACCATCATAAGGATTGTACCTTTTGGAATCGGATATGATTTCTCAAGAAACATAGGAAAAGGGGCCTTATTAAAATTTGATTCAAAGATCTTTGTTAACACTCTAGAGTCCACAGTTTTCATCTGATTGACTTCAAACTTTCTAAGAATGATTGTACCATCATAAGAATTATTCCTTTCAAAATTTGGTATGATCAGTCAAGGATCACGGGAAAAAGGGGCCCGATTAAAACTGTATTGAAAAAGTCCTCTTAAACACAATAGAGTCCATAGTTTTCAACAAATTCTCTGCAAACATTCCCAGAATGATTATTACATTATGTGGATTGTTCCTTTCGGAAGTAGGTTTTATCCATCAAGTTTCATGGGAAAAGGGGCCCTATATAAATTTAATAAAAAAAAATCTTAGATAACACGTAATGGCCCTAGATTTCACCTGATTGACTTCAAACTTTCACATAATGATTGTACCATCATAAGGATTGTTCCTTTCAAATTGGGTCTGATCCATTGAGAAACATAGGAAAAGGGGCCTTAGGAAAATTCAATTAAAAAAATCTTAATTAATGCTTGTAAGTCCACAGATGAGATGGGGTTGTCTTTACACTCAAACAGAATAATTATACTTTTGTAAGAAGAGTTCCCTTTGGAATTGGTTCAGATCCATCAAGTAACATGGGAAAAGGGGCTATATGAAAATTCAATTAATAAAACCCTGTTAACACAATAAAGCCCACAGCTTTGATCAAATTTTGTTGAAACTTTCACAGAATGATTGGAAGGTCATAACTATCATTCTTTTCATAATAGGGTTTGAACTGTCAAGAAGCACAGGAAAAGGGGCCTTATGAAAATTTCATTTATAAATCCTTGTTACAAAGTCCAGAGCTTTCATCGGATTTTCTTCAAACATTCACAGAATAATTGTACAATAATAATGATTGTTGATGTTTGTATTAGACCTGATCCGTCAAGTATCACAGAAAAGGAGCATTATGAAATTTAATTTTAAAATCATTTTACCACAATAAAGTCAACAGTTTTTATCAGATTCTGTTAAAACTTTCACAGAATGATTATTCCATCATGAGGATTCTTTCTTTTCAAATTAGGCGTGATCTGTCTAGTATCATGGGAAAAGGGGCCTTTAGAGAATTTTATCTATAATCCTTGTAACCAAGTCCAGAGCTTTCATTGGATTTTATTCAAACCTTCACAGAATCATTGTACAATAATCACGATTGTTGAGGCTGACATGAGACCTGATCCTTCAAGTATCACAGGAAAAGGAGCCTTATAAAAATTTTATTTTAAAAATTTGACACCAAGATAAAGTCTGCAGTTTTCATCAGATTCTGTTCAAACTTTCACAGAATGTTTGTACCATCATAAGGATTATTTCTTTCCAAATTGGGCCTGATCTGTCTAGTATCTTAGGAAAAGGGGCTGTATGAAAAATTATTACCAAATCCTCATAAACACAACAATGCCCTCAGTCTTCATCAGAATCTCTTCAAACTTTAATAGAATGATTGTACCATCATTTGGATTGTACCTTTGTAAATTAGGTCTGATTGGTTAAGTGACACAAGAAAAGGGACCTTATAAAAATTTTATCACAAAACATCATTATTACAATAAAGTCCTCAGTCTTTATCATTTTCTTCAAACTATCATTAGGATTTGTACATTGGGTCTGATTTGTTAAGTTTCACGGAAAAAGGGGCCTTATGAAAATTTAGTTACAAAAATTCTTGACACAATTCAGTCCACTGATTTCATTGATTCTCTTAATTTTTTAAAGAATGATTCTACCTTCATTAGAATTGTTCCTTTTGAAATTTGGTTTGTTCTGTAAAGTATCATGGGAAAAAGGGCCCTATGAATATTTCACTATAAACTCATTAACACAATAAATTCCATAGATTAAACAGATTGATTGTACCATCATTCCAATTGTTGATTTTGACAGTGGATCTGACTATAGCAAGGGTCACATAAAAAGGGGCCTTATGAAAAACTCTCTTAAATATTCTGGTTAACACAATGATGTCCCTTGATTTCACCAGATTCACTTCAAAATTTCACAAAATGATTGTACAAATACTTAGATGGTTCTTTTCAGAACTGGGTACAATCCATCAAGTATCATGTAAAAAGGGGCCATATGATTTTTTTTTTTAAATATTCTAGTAAACATAATGAATTCCCAATATTTCATCGGATTCACTTTTAACTTTCATAGAATGATAAAACCAACAGTAAAATATCACGGGAAAAGGGGCCTTATGAGAACTTGAATTTAATATCTTTGTTAACACAATAAAGTCAACAGTTTAATTGGATTCTCTTCAAAGATGCATGGAATAATTGTGGCATTCAAAACACAGGAAAAAGGGCCTTACAGATTATCAATCAAAACATTTTTGTGTATGTGATGAAGATCACAATCATAATCAAGTTGGCTTTTGAATTTCACAGGACAACTGTTGGGTTGTAAGGAAAGTTCCTTTTGGAATAAAATTGATCCATCAGAAAACACAGGAAAAGGGGCCTTATTGATTTTCATTCAAAACAATCCTGTTTATGTGATTAAGTCCACAATTATTGTCAGATTCTGATGAAATATTCACAGAATGATTGTAGGGTCATAAGGTAACTTTCTTTTGGAAATGGAGTGGATCTTTCATGAAACATGGGAAAAGGGGCCTTGAGATTTGTTGCTTAAAATGATAAAGGGGATAAAGCCCCCTTTTTTTTAAGCATTCTTCTTTGAGCAATTAACTTCCTTAAATATCAGATTTCTTTAACGGAAAACTTGATAACCAGTAGAGCGTCTCAGGCCCTCATGGGCCTCTTGTTTAAATATTTTGACAGAAAGAATGGCATTTTGTGTCTGTATTGTACTTTGTCCAAGTTATATTCCAAGGCCACAATTTTAGAACCAACAATAATGTTGACATTGTATTGTAAATTTGTTATATTACTTACATTGAAGAAATTCCCACACAATCTGGCATTTTAGACATGAAAGAAATATAGATATGGAAAACAAGCAATTTCTTCTTTTCTCACTTTGATTTCTCCCTGATTCGGCTGTTTTATTTCAATTTAAACCAACTTTGATTTTTTTAATCTGAAACTTTACTTTGAAATTAGACCATTTTTAATTCTAATTTGTGGTAATGGGGTAATGAGAGTTGAATCTATATTTCAGGTCAGAAGACATGTATGCATATCCACGGTGTGTTCCCGTATTTATATGTGCCATATGACGGTACAGCCCCCTGGGATCGGTATCTTAGACAGTTTGCTGCTAGTCTTGATAAGGCTATCAATGTTGCTCAAGGTCAAGGACAATCAAATCAACAATATGTTTTCAAAATCAGCATTGTGTCTGGAACGTAAGTTATATAATTTCTAGTTCATTCATATTGACCCATCTCAAGATGAAAACAATTTAGACCAGTCCAAAATCAAAGAAGTTATAGAAAACAATTTAAAGTTGATACAGATAGCATTAGAAATTGCTTGTAACAAGTAATTTCTACATTTTCCACATTGTTTACCTAAATCCTTATCCTTGCTTTGGGGGCATCCAAAGTGAGACAGTGTGCTAATAGGTTGATAAGGATAATATTAAGCCTGATTTTTTATCACACTATGCAATGTCTCTCTAATTCATTCAAAAATCTTTTTCAAATAAGAAAGAAATGATTCCAGTTGATAGTTATATAATTTTTATAATTTATTAAAAACTAATTCAAAATGTGTAAATTTTCAAAGGAGACGTTCTTGACAATGAATTGAAAAAAATCACCTTTTTTGTTTTTAATTTCTCTATAATTGTAATGTCAAAATGAGTTACTATCTGAAGCATGTTGGCATTGATTATGATAAGCTTGCCATCTTGGTTCAAGGTCAATGACAATCATATGTTCTTGAAATTCTAGAATCAACCACCTGCGTAGAGTGTAAACCAATTACAAGACAACAAATTTGAGAAAGGTCCAAATTGAAAGCTATTGCAGACTACAATTCCAAGCATGTTTAATATGGAAAACAGCTATTATATAGATAAGAAAACATTGCAAGAAAAGGAGATATTGCTTGCTATAAGCAATTTCTACTTTTCCCACAATATTTTTTAAGCTATTTTTTCAGCACTTCAAAGAGCAGAACTGTATGTTAATTTTATAGTTTCATTTTTCATGTATGTATATTTCTCACATTAAGCTTATTGCTTTAAATCTTATTTTCAGATGGGTTTCTTTACCCACTAAAACACAATCTGACATTTTTTATTACCAAAGTAAAGTAGCATGGGAAAACTCAGATTCCTTCAAGGAAATGTGATCAGATAATAAACTTGGCTTTAATGGGCGGGGCTAATTTCCGTATATGGTGAAATCTGTAAAAATCTTCTTAGAAACTATTTGATGGATTTCAACCAAATTTTACAGGAATGATCATTGGGTAACAGATTCCTTCAAAGAAATTTGATTAGATAAAAAATGGCTTTTATGGGCGGTATGGTGAAATATTTGAAAATCTTCTTCTCAGAAGTCATTTGATGGATTCCAACCAAATTTACTGGGATGAGTCATTTGTGACCCTTTATTAGTTTCCTTCGTAGAATTTTGATCAGTTGAAAAAATGGGTAAAATGGGCAGGGCTTATTTCCATATGTGGTGAAAGCTTTGAAAATCTTTTTCTCTAAAACAAGACAATTGAATCAATCAAATTTCACAGGGATGATCCTTTTGTGATCAGATCATATAATAGAATTTTCATTGGATGAAAGACATGGCTTTCATGGGCAGGTTTATTTCCACAAATGGTATATAGTGAAAGCTCTAAAAATATATATTCTCAAAAACCAATTGAATTATTTCAACCAAATTTCACAGGAATACCACTTTGGCAGCTCTTTCTTAGATTTCTTTGATGAATTTGATTGGATGAAAATCATAGCTTTTGGGTGGGGGAGGACTAATTTCAATATATGGAACATATTCTGAAAATTCTGATTGGTTGAAAAACATGGCTTTATGTCTTTATTTCTATATTTGGTATACAGTGAAAATTTTGTTAATACCTCTTCATCTAAGCTTGTAAATGAATTTTACTTAACCCTTACATGTTTTATGAGATTTTAGACTGGTCCAAATTGAGAGAGGATACAAACGAAAAAGAAAATTGGAAGCATAACTGGGTCAACTGGGGTCAAAAACAAGGTCACTGTGTCAAATCTTAGAAAAAACATGTATGCACTCTAAAGGCCACATTTTTTGTCTGATCAACCTGAAATTTGATCAGAATGATTGTTTTGATGAAGTCTTGGTTAAGTACCAAATTGGGTCAACTGGGGCCAAAAACAAGGTCACAGGGTCAAAACTTAGAAAAACCTTGCATGCACTCTAGAGGCCACATTTTTTTCCCAATCACCTGAAAATTGGTCAGAATGATTGTCTTGATTAAATGTCAGACAAGTTCCAAATTGGGTCAACTGGGGTCACTGGGTCAAACCTTAGAAAAAAACATGTATGCACTCTAGAGGCCACATTTTTTGTCTGATCAATCTGAAATTTGATCAGAATGATTGTTTTGATGAAGTCTCGGTTAAGTTCCAAATTGGGTCAACTGGGGCCAAAAACATGGTCACAGGGTCAAAACTTAGAAAAACCTTGTATGCACTTGAGGCCACATTTTTTGCCCAATCACCTGAAAATTGGTCAGAATGATTGTCTTGATTAAATCTCAGACAAGTTCCAAATTGGGTCAACTAGGGTCAAAAACCAGGTCAAAGAGGGAAAACTTAGAAAAACCATGTATGCACTCTAGAGGCAACATTTTTTGTCCAATCAACCTGAAATTTGATCAGAATGATTGTCATGATGAAGTTCTCGGACAAGTTCATAACTGGGTCAATTCGGGTCAAAATCAAGGTCACTGGGTCAAATCTTAGAAAAAAAATGTAACTATGCACTCTAGAGGCCACATTTTTTGTCTGGTCAACCTGAAATTTGATCAGAAGAATTGTTTTGATGAAGTCTTGGTTAAGTACCAAATCGGGTCAACTGGGGCCAAAAACAAGGTCACAGGGTCAAAACTTAGAAAAACCTTGCATGCACTCTAGAGGCCACATTTTTTTCCCAATCACCTGAAAATTGGTCAGAATGATTGTCTTGATTAAATGTCAGACAAGTTCCAAATTGGGTCAACTGGGGTCACTGGGTCAAACCTTAGAAAAAAACATGTATGCACTCTAGAGGCCACATTTTTTGTCTGATCAATCTGAAATTTGATCAGAATGATTGTTTTGATGAAGTCTCAGTTAAGTTCCAAATTGGGTCAACTTGGGCCAAAAACATGGTCATAGGGTCAAAA
Source organism: Fragum fragum (assembly GCA_946902895.1). Classification (NCBI taxonomy): domain Eukaryota; kingdom Metazoa; phylum Mollusca; class Bivalvia; order Cardiida; family Cardiidae; genus Fragum; species Fragum fragum. The sequence goes on from OX336368.1 coordinate 62,628,520, forward strand.
CTTGGAAAAACCTTGTATGCACTTGAGGCCACATTTTTTGCCCAATCACCTGAAAATTGGTCAGAATGATTGTCTTGATTAAATCTCAGACAAGTTCCAAATTGGGTCAACTAGGGTCAAAAACCAGGTCAAAGAGGGAAAACTTAGAAAAACCATGTATGCACTCTAGAGGCAACATTTTTTGTCCAATCAACCTGAAATTTGATCAGAATGATTGTCATGATGAAGTTCTCGGACAAGTTCATAACTGGGTCAATTCGGGTCAAAATCAAGGTCACTGGGTCAAATCTTAGAAAAAAAATGTAACTATGCACTCTAGAGGCCACATTTTTTGTCTGGTCAACCTGAAATTTGATCAGAAGAATTGTTTTGATGAAGTCTTGGTTAAGTACCAAATCGGGTCAACTGGGGCCAAAAACAAGGTCACAGGGTCAAAACTTAGAAAAACCTTGCATGCACTCTAGAGGCCACATTTTTTTCCCAATCACCTGAAAATTGGTCAGAATGATTGTCTTGATTAAATGTCAGACAAGTTCCAAATTGGGTCAACTGGGGTCACTGGGTCAAACCTTAGAAAAAAACATGTATGCACTCTAGAGGCCACATTTTTTGTCTGATCAATCTGAAATTTGATCAGAATGATTGTTTTGATGAAGTCTCAGTTAATTTCCAAATTGGGTCAACTTGGGCCAAAAACATGGTCATAGGGTCAAAACTTGGAAAAACCTTGTATGCACTTGAGGCCACATTTTTTGCCCAATCACCTGAAAATTGGTCAGAATGATTGTCTTGATTAAATCTCAGACAAGTTCCAAATTGGGTCAACTAGGGTCAAAAACCAGGTCAAAGAGGGAAAACTTAGAAAAACCATGTATGCACTCTAGAGGCAACATTTTTGTCCAATCAACCTGAAATTTGATCAGAATGATTGTCATGATGAAGTTCTCGGACAAGTTCATAACTGGGTCAATTGGGGTCAAAAACAAGGTCACTGGGTCAAATCTTAGAAAAAAAATGTAACTATGCACTCTAGAGGCCACATTTTTTGTCTGATCAACCTGAAATTTGATCAGAATGATTGTCATGATGAAGTTCTCGGACAAGTTCATAACTAGGTCAATTGGGGTCAAAAACAAGGTCATTGAGTCAAATCTTAGAAAAACCTTGTATGCACTCTAGAGGCCACATTTTTTGCCCCATCAACCTGAAATTTTGTCAGAATGATTGTTTTGATAAAATATTGTATGAATTCGAAACTGGGTCAACTAGGGTAAAAAACTAGGTCATTGAATCAAATCTTTGAAAAACCTTGTATGCACTCTAGAGGCCACATTTTTTGCCCAATCAATTGTCATCAATGAAATAAAATAAAAAATTAGAGACATTTAACTCAGGTGAGCAATATAAGGCCACAATGGCCCTCTTGTTTTTCAAATTAAATTCACTTTAGATTTCAGCCTGCCAAACCCTAGAATTTGGACAGGTCTAAGAAACAGGAAAGGGTTAAAGAGTTTTGTGAGAAGATCTATTTGCATGATATGCCAAAGACAATTCAGTTAATATTGAAATCCTGAAAATACTATTTGCTTAATCATTACATTCAGGCATGTGGAGCAATACAGGCGCTCAAGCCCCTGCAGGTTTTCAGAATGTTTGTCTCATTGTCTCACATTGAAAGTCAAATTTGGGTCATTAAGGTTTTAAAATTAGGTCACTAGGTCAAACCTTAGAAATACCTTATTTACACTTGATTGTTTCTCAAAGTTCAAATTTTGGTCACATGGGATTAAAAACTAGGCCATTAGCAGTGCTCTCAATAAGCGGACGTCGACGTATATTACGTCCAGAATATCAGAAAAAACGTCCAGAAAATCTGACCCGGACGTAAATTAATGTCCGAGATTCTAGGATAACGTCCCGATTTCATGACTCGGAGGTTTTCTGAAGTAACAATATAAAGGGTTGACAAACAAAAGAATGTATATTCTGGCCATACCCTCAGGTAAAATTGAATCCACAAAGAGTTTATCGGAATGTCTCCATGACAACTAATGTAGATGGATATTTACATAGAGCGTACTCGATTATAGCCGGTTCGGTAACCGAGCCGTCTCAGCATCTTGGACCATTTCTTTTGAAGTCACTCGATTAATAACGTGCCCGGCAAAAATCAAGCAGGCCCATAGAAGCCGTTCGGTCGAATTTATGTAAACTAAGTTCAGGGCCGGAATTCACCCGAAATGTCATGTCCCGTCTTCAAGTTCATGGCGGATATAGAACGGTGCGTCAAATATGCATTCTAAATACGTCTTTGACGCTTGGAATTCTATTTAGTAACTTGACATGACGTCCGTCCTAGAAACATCAAAGTTAATCGATTTATCTCGCTAGAGTTCGGTCCCTTTTTAATGACATCACACGTGTTGTCTGTAAACATAAACTAGCAGAAACTATACAGGGAAATTCTTAAAAGATACGACTCTGCTATTAGTTTCATTTCCTTTTGTACTGTAACTTTTATTTACGTAAGTGTTATTCACGGCGTATGCACTTGGATATCTATGATGTGACCGGAGACAGTATCGGAATAATTCTCGATTTTTTCATACCCAAAACGTTTCAGTCTGTTTTCTGACATTCTAGTAATCAGAAATTTTCAAATCCCGACAGATTCACAAATAATAATTACCAAATTCATCCACCCAAATTTGGAAAATAATAGTGTACAAGGGGTTGGAATATTGTGGGGGAAAAGGGGAAATTTATATAAGAGACAAATTTCTCAAGAAACACTTCTTTTACCACATTGTTTTCTCTAGTTCAACTCAATGGGACATGAAATTTATGGACTATAAGTAAAGGGTGGAAAAGAATGTACTGTAGGCTTAAGCTTTATGCATCTTTTCATTACATCTTTTTCATTTTTTTTGGGGGGGGGGGGTATGGTCGAGGGTGAAAAAAAAATTCCTTGATTTGTGAAAACTTCCTGAAATTGAAACTTGGAATTTTAAAAATTCCTGAAATTGGTCCTTATTGAGAGCACTGCATTAGGTCAAATCCTAGAAATACCAGTCCTTATTCGCACTCCAGGGGCCACATTTTGGGATCAAACATATTCAAACTTTGTCAGAATGATTGTCTGTATTGTCTCTTGACAAAGGTTGAATTTTTGTAACACAGGGTTGAAAAATAGGTCAAATCTCATAAAAATACATTGTCTGCCGTCTAGAGGCCTATTTTAAGGCTCAGATGTCTTCAAAATTATCTCAAAGGTCTACCAGAGAAGTTCCAAGTTGGGTCACATTTGTTGAAAAACTAGGTCAACAAGTTAAGTTTCAGGAATACCTTATTCGCACACTAAAGGCCACATTTCAGGCTCAAATGATGACTTGGTGTGTAGTCTGAATGCTTGTTTCTATGGTTTCTTGGTGAACTTCGAATTTGGGTCACATAGGGTAAAAAACTTGGTCATTTGGTCAAATCAAATAAATACCTTGTTTGCATTGTAGAGGCCTCATGTTTGGCTCAGATACTTGAATTTTGGTAGTAATGATTTTCTCCATTATATCTTGGCCAAGATCAATATTTAGTCACACGGGGTTAAAAACCTATGTCACTTGGTCAAGTCTTAGAAATACAATATTTTCTCTTTTGAGGCTGCATTTTAGGCTAAATTCATTTGAAATTAAGTCAAAATGTTTGGCTCGGTACGATCTCGGCAAAATTTAAGTATTGGTCATTTCAGGTAAAATTAAGGTCATTAGGTCAAGTCGTAGAGATACCATGTTTAAACTCTAAAAGCCTCATTTTAGGCTGAAGGCTCAAATGAATTGATATTTCATCAGAATGATTAACTCAGTAATATTTTTTTGTTTGTTCACATTTGCATTAAATAGGGTGAAAATCTAGGTCACTAGGTCAAATGTAAAGGAATACCTTCTTTTGCACTCAGATGGCTCGAATGACTTGATTTTTGCTCGGAATGGTTGTTTCAATCAAAATTGATCAAGATTGATTTGGGGTCACATGTGGTCAAATACTAGTCACTAGAGTCTAATCTTAAGAAATCTCCTATGCAACGTACATGCTACTTTTCATGCACAAGAACCGTAAAACTTTGTAAGAAAGTTTGTTCTTGATAGAAAAGATTGGTAATTGGTCACTTTTTTTGGCAAAATTAGACTCTTGTTTTTTTTAGCTCACCTGAGCACGTTGTGCTCAAGTGAGCTATTGTGATCCCCTTTTGTCCGGAATCCGTCCCTTGTGTGTTGTCCGTCAACAATTTCTTTAAACGACATCTCCTCCTAAACCATTGGGCCAATTTGAACCAAATTTGGCAGAAATGTTGCTTAGGTGGTCCCCTTCAAAAATAGCCAAAAGAATTGAAATCCGTTAAAAACTCTGGTTGCCATGGCAACAAAAGTGAAATTTTAAAATAATCATTAAAAATCATCTCCCCCGACCCAGAAGGCATAGAGCCTTGATATTTTGCATGAAGCATCAGTATATTGACCTCTTTCAAAATAGCTAAAATCATGATCCTCGGGTCCCCGGGTCGGAGCCCCAGGGGGGGATGGGTTTATATAGAAATAAAGAACGATTTTTTAAATGACATCTCTCAAACCACTGGGCAGAGTCAACCCGATTAGCTCAGTTGGTAGAGAACTTGACTTCAAACCTCAAGATCACGGGTTCGAGCCCTGGGCTGACCTGTCACCATATCAACTAACTCAACTAATTGACCTCGGATGAGACGTTAAACCGAGGCCCTGTGTGAGGATGCTATCCATCAAGCAAGTTAAAGAAGCAGGCGGAGCTCTCAGCAGTTTCGTCCTGTATCCTTGCACTATCCCCTGTAACAACTAACTGTCTTCTGGGGGCGTCACTCATAGGGGCATGTGCTACGGTAGCGACGATAAATAAACGGAAATACACACCACTGGGCAGATTTGAACCAAATTTGGCAGAAATGTTGCTTAGGTGGTCCCCTTCAAAAATAGCTAATTGTAGACCTATGTGGGATAGTAGCTGGGGCTAGGAAAGGATGTAATGGTAGTACTGGTGTGAGAAATACCAGGATTCCATTGTTAGGTGCTCCAGCTGCCGCGATATAACTGAAAGATTGTTGAAAGCGGCGGAAAACCCCATTCAATCAAATCAAAAATAGCTAAAAGAATTGAAATCCGTTTAAAACTCTGGTTGCCATGGCAACAAAAGTGAAATTTTAAAATAATCTTTAAAAATCTTCTCCTCCTGACCCAGAAGGCGTAGAGCCTTGATATTTTGCATGAAGCATCAGTATATTGACCTCTTTCAAAATAGCTAAAATCATGATCCTCGGGTCCCCAGGGGCAGAGCCCCAGGGGGGTGGGGTTTATATAGAAATAAAGAATGATTTTTTAAATGACATGTCCTCTCAAACCACACGGCAGATTTGAACCAAATTTGGCAGAATGTTTGCTTAGGTGGTCCCCTTCAAACATAGCCAAAAAGAATTGAAATCCGTTAAAAACTCTGGTTGCCATGGCAACAAAAGTGAAATTTTAAAATAATCTTTAAAAATCTTCTCCTCCTGACCCAGAAGGCGTAGAGCCTTGATATTTTGCATGAAGCATCAGTATATTTACCTCTTTCAAAATAGTTAAAATCATGATCCTCGGGTCTCCAGGGGCAGAGCCCAAGGGGGGGAAGGTTATATAGAAATAAAGAACGATTTTTTAAATGACATCTAGGCATGAAGCATCAGTTCACAGACTTCTTTCTTATTTTTGAAATTATAACCCATGGAAAAAGTTTTTTCCTTCTTTCAAATCAGCACATAAGCCTTGGAATTTGTTATTTAGACATTTGGATCCCCACGTTCATAGTCTTTATATGTAATTGTGGCTCACTTGTTTCATAATCCTAACCTTAACATGAAATTAGACTGTTGAAAAAAAAAGAGCCTTTATCTCAGGTGAGCACCTCTGCAGTCATTGACTCAGGTAAACGTTTTATGGCCAATTGCCCTTTTGTTTTTTTATGATCCCCCTTTAGTCATACTTGGACTCCACCTGTAGATCCTTCCTGTTTACACAGAAATTATCCCTTGTCATGCTGAACCCGGAATATTCCGGTTTTAGCAGGATGTGTAGACTAAGATCAGACTGCACTTATGTGCAGGCTGATCTTAGTCTACACCTCCTGCTTGTACTTTTCCTATCAGGGTTGTTTATGAAGTAGATTTCTTAAAGAAATTTAATTTTTGAACAACAAGTTCCATCAGTGCTTTCAGCCCTTTGATTTGACATCAGTCCAGTAAGGTAATTTATACAGTATGACAAGTGTTAAAAGGGAAGTGCTGACTAATCTTATTTCTGGACTTATCTAGAGCACACATTGACTTCTATAAAAAGAAGGAAATCTTAGTCAAAATCTCACAAGTCACAAACCTTAAAGGTTTCAAACAGAATATGAGATGACCAACTGACTCATCTCAGGTGACTAATTTTGGGCCAATGGCCCTCTTGTTATACCCCTACTTCAAAGAAGAAGGGGAGTATTATATTGGTTTACCCCTGTTTTTCCTTCAATGTATCCATCTGTACTCAATATTTTTATTTTTTCAAAAACCATGAATATTATGCACTTGAAATTTGGCAAAATCCTACATGGCACTTATTTATCAAATTTAGTTCCGCATGTTATCTACTTCCTGTTTTTCAACTTAGTTTAATTTTGGACATTGCCTGATATAGAGATATAATTTCATCTGATTTTTCTTGGACACTATTAACAGCATCAATTTTACACTTTCCTTGGAGATTCATCTAGGTGTCTTACATGGCACTTACAAAATTTAGGCCAGCACCTCATCTACTGTCTGCTTTTTGCCTGGTATAGCAGTATATTCTCTGCTAGTCCATCTGTCCGTCTGTCTGAATTTGTCTGGACAATTTCTCCTACATTTATGGATGGGTTTCAAAGTAATTTGGCGCACTTATTCTCCATCATGAGTAGATATGCTATTTGACAGAAGTTTTGGGAACACAAACACTAAAATTGTAATTGTCAAGAGCGTTTCTCCTACATTTATGGATGAATTTAAAATAACTTGGCACAATTATTCTCCATCATGAGTAGATGTGCCATTTGAAAGAATTTTTGGGATAGTTCTATTGTCAAGGTCACAGCTGAAGATAAAACACTAAAATTGAGATTGTCAAGAGCATTTATCCTACAGTTATGGATGGATTTCAAATAACTTGGCACAATTATTCTCCATTATGAGTAGATGTGCCATTTGAACAAATTTTTGGGATAGTTTAATGTCAAGGTCACAACCTAGATAAACACTTAAATTGTGGTTGTCAATAGCATTTCACCTACATTTATGGATGGATTTCAAATAACTTGGCAGAATTATTCTCCATCATGAGTAGATGTGCCACTTGAAAGAATTTTTGAGATAGTTCTAATGTCAAGGTCACAGCTGAAGATAAAACACTAAAATTGAGATTGTCAAGAGCATTTATCCTACATTTATGGATGGATTTCAAATAACTTGGCACAATTATTCTCCATTATGAGTAGATGTGCCATTTGAACAAATTTTTGGGATAGTTTAATGTCAAGGTCACAACCTAGATAAACACTTAAATTGTGGTTGTCAATAGCATTTCACCTACATTTATGGATGGATTTCAAATAACTTGACAGAATTATTTTCCATCATGAGTAGATGTGAAAGAATTTTTGAGATAGTTCTTATGTCAAAGCTCAAGGTAAAATATTAAAATTGTGGTTGTCAACAGCATTTCTCCTACAATTATGGATTGATTTCAAAATAAATTGGCACAATTATTCTCCATTATGAGTAGATGTGCCATTAGAAAGAATTTTTGGGATGGTTCTAATGTCAAGGTCAAAGCTCAATTTCAAACACTAGAATTGTGCTTGTCTGGAGCATGATGCCTTCAAAACTTTGTTGGTTAAACAGCAGTTGTCCTTAGACAACCATCTAGTATTGCCCTTTGTCCCACTGGGTAGTTCTAGATGGAGTTTTGGGGACATCAATCCTCTACAGAAGGGTTTCTTTAACCCTTACCTGTTTCTCAAAATTTTAGACAGGTTTAATTTGCAAGATATTGCAGACAACAATGAAAAGCTAGTACTATTTAAAATGAAACCAATCTATGTGGTAGAAAATACTGTTACAAAAGAAGAAATTGCTTCTGTTCTCACAATATTTTCTTTAGTATAAAATTGGACATAATGGACGTAAAAACCAGGGATTATACAGGAAGGTTAAACAATGTTTCCTCCCAAACTACCTGGTAAATTTGAACCAAACTTGATAGGCATGTTTCTCAGGTGGTCCTCTTTCTTATAGTTAAATCAATTGAAATTAGTAAAGAATCTCTTGTTACCACTGCAACAAAAAAGAAATACAAATTTGAAAAGACTTTGAAAATTTACTCCTTCCAACCAAGAAGGTGACCTTCATGTTATATATAGAACATTTTACACAATGTTTTCCCACTTAATTTTCTCGAGGGGTGTCCAAAAGCGTCACTGTGTGGGAATAGGTTAAGAGGCAGACTCATGGTGAGGGTCTGACCTATGAATAAAGGTTTGGCAGACTTGGTATCATAACTATTGAAAGGAACAGACCTTTTGTCTTAGGTAAGCTCACAGGAGCCATTGTTGTCCTTAATTGACCATATGTTGTGCCAATATCATTTTTAAGCCTAGATCAATTTCAACGAGATTTACCAGTAATATACTGTACTTGTTTCTTTTAAACTAATTCCTGGGCTGCAGTTGTTCACGCTTCTTTTTTCAATTAACCCATTCCAACTCAATGACACTTTTTGACGCCCTGTAAGAAAAACTTTTGGGAAACACTCTGTAAAAATAAGAATTTGCTATTAACCTGCAATTTCTTCTTTTTCCACAATGTGTTCTACCCAGAAAGATGGGGGAAAAAACTACATTTCATTAAATGTAAATTGTCGTCTACAACTTCTTTCAATTTGGACCAGTCTAGAATTTTGCTGTGTGGTAATGAGTTAAGCTTAGATCAGTTTTAACAAGATTTATAAGTTATGTACACTATTTGTGTCTTTTAAATAATACCTGTGTTGAGATTCCATGCTTTTTTTCTCAGTTAAGCTATAATGGGAGAGATCTATGGCCAACTTGATCCTCTTGTCTTAGCTTTTCTTTTGCTATCCATTACCCGACAGGGAGAGTGCCAGGCATCTGCAGGTAATATTCCTGTTGTGATAGATACATATACAGACTGAATGAAGTTTTTTTCCTGAAAATGGTATCATAAATAAAGCTCTAGTTATTTGTTTCTAATTCTACATTACAAACTCTATTTCAGATCCATGTATGGATACCACGATAAAGATCAACAGTTTCTCAAGATCTACATGTACAATCCACAGATTATTAGAAAGTAAGTCCTCACAGATTAATAAATACCGAATGTTATTTGGCTTGTATTAGGATATAGAATATGTTAGGGGCTTTTATTGGACAATTGATGGATTGCTGGCCCCTGCCTACTGACCCCCAACAGGAAGTTCCATTCAGATATTAAATGGTGTTATTATGCAAATTTAATAGCCAGTAGCATGAATCTAAACAGATTAAAATGGTTCGTTGGCGACCTAAACATCACAACTACTGCTTGAATAAGCTGTAGTGTAGTTGTTTAAGTTGCCAAACAGCCAAAAATGCTTCACATAAGTGGGCAAATGTTAAGAGTTCAAGTTCCCTTGTGGTCTGAATATATGATAACATTGGTTGATTCTTTGATTGACAGCTGTGAACTGTCAATTAGTTTTGGTTGGTTGTAAAGTCATTCCAGATAATCCCAAAATCTGTGCCCTTAACACAGAATTCATGAAAACATGTATGAAAAGAAGAAATAACTTGTAACAATCAATATTTAGCTCCTGGCAGAAAATCAGCAGGGCTATTGTCATGGCATGTTGTCTGTTGTGTTTCTGTCAAACTGTCTGACTGTCCGTAAACTTTGACTTTGAAAATCTTCTCAGACAAAAGCTAACAGAATTCAACCAAATTTTACAGAAATGGTCTTTAGGTGATCCTTTATCAGGTTCCTTCAAAGAATTTTGATGGGATGAAAAACATGGCTTTAATGGGCAGGGCTAATTTCCATATGTGGTAAAAGCTAAAAGCTTCGAAAATCTTCTTCTCAGAAATCAGTTGATGGATTTCAACCAAATTTGACCGGATCAATTCTAGTGTGACCTTTTATCAGATTATAAAAAAGAATTTTGAATAGGTGAAAAATATGGCTTTAATGGGCAGGGCTAATTTCCATATTATGGTAAAAGCTAAAAGCTTTGAAAATCTTCTCAGAAATCAGTTGATGGATCTCAACCAAATTTGACCTTTTATCAGATTATAAAAAAGATTTTGATTGGGTGAAAAATATGGCTTCAATGGGCAGCGCTAATTTCCATACATGGTGTAAACTGAAAACTATGTAAATTTCTCAGAAACCTGTTGATGGATTTCAACCGAATTTCACAGGAATGATTCTCAGATGACTGTTTGTCAGATTCCTTTATATAATTTTAAATGGTTGAAAAACATGGATATTACAGTGGTGGGTTTTGTCTATATTATATGGTATACAGTGAAAATTTTACATAATAAATTTTACATAACTTGACTTTTGTAAAACAATGAAAAGATTGAAATGGTTCTCTAGAACTATTTCAAAGATTTCAATGACTTAGATTTATTTTCCTTATATTCAGTTTATATTAGGTTCATGCAAAAATTTGTTTAACCCATTCCAACTCAATCCCTCCTTTTTACGCCCCTCAAGAAAAAACTTTGGAAAACATTGTGGAAATTGAAGAAATTGCTTGTATCAAGCAATTTCTTCATTATCCACAATGTTTTCTATCCAAAAAGACGAAAAAAATCAAAATTTCATCAACTTGAAATTGTCGTCTGCAGCTTCTTTCAATTTGGACCAGTCTAAAATTTTGCTGTGTTGGAATGGGTCAGTACATTTATGCCTGTGGAGCGATACAGGCGCTCAAGCGCCTCTAGTTCTGTCCATCTGTCTATTCAACTCCCCTGCTTTCTATCTGTCTTGGCCGATATCTATGAAACAACTAGGTCAAATTGAATGAAATTCCATTTGTCCATTCCCATTAATAACACTTTTTGATATCCTTTTAGAAGAAAGCTCTAGAAATTATTGTGGAAAATGAAGAAATTGCCTGTTGCAGGCAATTTCTTCATAATCCACAATTTTTTCTACCATATCACTATACCATAAAAATTTTAAATTCTATCAACTACAAATAGTTGTCAGCAGCATCCAATTTGGAACAGTCTAAAATTATGTCATTTGGTAATGGGTTAAGTTGTATGCATTATGGCAAAGGTTAGGTTGTTTGTATTATGACAAAACTTTAGACTTGTCCAAATTCAAAGAAGTTACAGACCACATTTTTTAGTTGACAAAATTTAAAAAATCTGTCTTTTTCAATTTGGACTGGTCTAGAAAAATTATGATAATTGGTTTAGCCATTCCCACACAATCCCTCCTTTTTTACGCCCCTTAAGAAGAATTCGCTCAAATGTTGTGGAACATGCATGAATTGCTTGAAACAAGCAATTTTGTCATTATCCACAAAGTTTTCTATCCAAAAAGACGAAACAATTTAAGATACCATCTACTTGAAATTATTGTCTACAGGTTCTTTCAATTTGGACCAGTCTATAATTGTGTAGTGTTGGAATTGGATAATCTTTGATCTATTATAGAGCTGCTGACTTACTACTGGGAGGTGCAGTAATGAACAAGCCATTTCAGCCACATGAGTCTCATATACCCTACACATTACAGGTAGGTAGCAGAACTCTACAGGGAGACATTTCAAACTTTTGTCCCGGTATTAACCCTTGTCATGCTGAATTAGAATCCCATAGAGAATTGCTTTAAAATCAAAGGACTGACAGCACTGGAAGGTCTTAATGAGGGTCAATATTTTCTTTGAAAATTGATTATTTAAATAACTCTGGATGAAATGGGACAAGCAGGAGGTGTAGACCAAGATCAGACTGCACTTATGTGCAGGCTGATCTTTGTGTATACCACCTGCCAAAACTGGAATATTCCAGGTTCAGCATGACAAGGGTTAAGAGTTGTATAGCACAGTCTTTTTATTCTCCCTTGACAGGGCTTGAAAATTTTAGTTGTCTGCTTGTCCTGCACTATCCTTTTCTTTTTCTAAACACTTTAAGCCTGCTTGATTTCAAAGAGTTTAGGAAGAGGTATTTCAACCAGCATTCATTGTCTATCTTGAATTGTGTCCTTATGTGTCTTTTTTTTTCTAAGCTAAAGGGGCTGTGGCTATAGTTCATTTGATATAGGAGTCCTTATTATAGGGTTCTGTGTTCGGTCCAATGCAGCAGCAAATATCCTTTAAGATATTTTTCTCCCACAATTGGGTGGAAAAGCAAAATTCTAAGTGAGATGAGCAGCTTGAGACTCAGAAAGGATATTTTGGTAGTACTGGTGTGAGAAATTCAAGGAATCTATGGTTAGGTCAAAGAGCTCCAGCGACTGTGATATGACTGAGATACTGTTCAAAGTGTCATTAACCCATTCCCACTCAATCCCTCCTTTTTACGCCCCTCAACAAAAAAGCTTTGGAAAACATTGTGGAAAATGAAGAAATTGCTTGGATCAAGCAATTTCTTCATTATCCACAATGTTTTCTATCCAAAACGACGAAAAAATGTAAAATTCCATCAACTTGAAATTGTCGTCTGCAGCTCCTTTCAATTTGGACCGGTCTAAAATTCCACTGTGTTGGAATGGGTTAAACAGTGCCATTCAATCAATCATTACAAGGTCATTCTTTAAGCTACAGCTAGTCCTTGGCCTTTTTGAAAATAAGATTTGGACGGAAGACTTCATAGTTGATCCCTTTAAAAAAAGCTGTTCAATTTATATATGTCTGTAATTATGGTTGACCATATCAGCAGAAGGGAAAGCTTTGAAAATAAAGAATCACAATCCATAAGGCTTAGAACCTTGATATTTGGTATAAAGCATCAGTGCATGGGCCTCTATGAAGAAAAAACAAAAAAACATGAAACTGAGGCCCCAAGGGGCCTGATCCAAAATGGGTCATGCTGATACAGGAAATGCCTGTTCCTGCACAATTTTTTTTTAGACTAGCCCAAGTTAAAAAAGTTGCAGACAACAATTTTGAGTTGGAGTTTCAAAAATCATTGTTTATTGCAGAAAACATTGTGGATAATGAAGGAATTCTTCATTTTGCACAATATTTTTTACAAGACATTATCTTGAGAGGGTGTAAAAAAGCATGGTTGTGTGGGAATGGTATAAAGGAGATCCTTTAGCTCGCCTAAGCACAATGTGATGAGTTTTTGTGAATGTCCATCATCCTTCATCCAACCTCACCAATTTAAATCTTAGCACTTTGAGGACCATAGTTTCAGCTCAGTCTTGATGAAATTTGGTCAGAATGATTGTAAGGTCATTGCATTGAACCGTATTGAAAATGGAAAAGTTTCCTGGAAAAATGTATCTTTGTTCTCTCACCAGAGGTCATAATTTTGGCCCAGTTGTAATAAAACTTAACAAATTTCCATACAATGACATTTTCTGATGCCCCTCAAGAAAAAAGGGTGGGAAAACACTGTGGAAAATGAAAAAATTGCTTGTTACAAGAATCTTCTTCATTTACCACAATATTTTCTATCCAGAAAGTTGAAAAATCTAAAATTACATTAACTTTAAATTGTCATCTGCAACTCCTTTCAATTTGGACCAGTCTGAAACTTTACAGATTGGTAATTGGTTAAAAATGTGGAATTCTTTGTTTACTTTTTCAGTGAATGTGCCTTGATAAAAATGTTTAAAGTGATAAAAGCTGCTACTCTAACAAAAAACCATGCCACGTTACCAGTCCCAAAAGATTGACCCATTACAACTTAATCCCCCATTTTTGCGACCTCAAAATGCTTTGGAATATATTGTGAAAATGAAGAAATTGTTTGTTTCAAATACTTTCTTCATTATACTTAATGTGGCCTACCCTCTAAGACAAAGATTTCTCCAATTCAAATTCTTTTGGACCAGTGTAAAATGTTGTCTTCTGATAATGAGTTAACCCATTCCCACTTGATAAAATTTTATGTGGTTAAAATTCAAAGAATTGCAGGCAAATATTTTAAGTTGATGAAATTGTTGTCTTTTATGACAGAAAACATTGTAACAAGCAATTTCTTCATTTTCCACAATGTTTTCCAAAGCTTTCATGTAGATGATATCCTACTTGTGCTTGCTCTATTTCAGTTATTTATTGACTACAATCTGTATGGAATGAACCTGATCAATGTTGCTGCTGTTAAGTTTAGAAGAAGGCTAGATAATGGTGAGTGTACTGATCTCACTTATAAACTCCTTAACCCATTACCAGATGGAAAAAAATTTGACTGGCCCAAATTGAAAGGAGTTGTAGTAGAAAAGTTAATGTACATGAAGTTTAAGATTTATATCGAGCCGGCTTGCGGAGAGAGAGACATTGTAATCACTATAACAAGTCGGTGTATGTGCGTTAGTCTGTTAGTCCAACCATCCGTCCGAATTTTTTCGGACAATTACTCATACATTTATGGATGGATTTCAAAATAACTTGGCACAATTATTCTCCATCATGAGTAGATGTGCCATTTGAAAGATTTTTTGGGAAAGTTTTAATGTCAAGGTCACAGCTGAAGGTCAAACACTAAAATTGGGATTGTCAAGAGCATTTCTACTACAATTATGAATGGATTTTAAAATAAATTGGCACACTTATTCTCCATCATGAGTAGATGTGCCATTTGAAAGAATTTTTTGGATAGCTTATAGTTCAAGGTCAAAGCTCGAGGTCAAACACTAAAATTGATCATTAAGGTCAAGTTGATGGTCAAAACTTTGCGGGTTGACAGCAGTTGTCCTGGGAAAACCATCTAGTTAGAAATTCAATCAACTTGAAATTGCGCTCAATGTCTTCTTTCAATTTGGGCAAATGTATAATGTTGTAGTCTGGTAACAGATTAAGGGGAGTACTTAACTTATTTTGCATCATTTTTATACCACGCCTGAGGTAGTCCTATATTTTTGTCATCTTATCCGTCTGTTGTATGTCCGAACGAATGTACGTCCACTTTTCTCGTGAGCAAAACTCTCTTAAGTTTCTGGATGGATCTTTTTGAAACTTGGTCAATGTTATCGCCTTTATTGGTAGATGTGCATGAAGTAAGGATTTTGTGGTTCATTGATTTTTCCCTGACTTATGCCCCCTTAAAACTTAGTCTCTCAGGCTTATTGAAATTGCAGCCTTGTGAATGCAACTCCTTCTAAGTTTCTGGCTGGATCTTTTTGAAACTTGGTCAATGATATCACCTTAGTTGGTAGATGGGCATGAATTTAGGATTTTATGGTTCATTAATTTTTCCCTGACTTATGCCCCCTTAAAACTTGGTATCTGGGGCTTATTGAAATTGCAACCTGTTGAACACAACTCCTCCTAGCTTTTTGTCTTGATTTAAATGAAACTTGGTCAATGTCATCACCATAATTTGTAGGTGTACATTGATCATGGATTTTATGGTTCATTGATTTTTGCAAGAGTTATTCCCCTTGACACTTCTCTGGGCCCATTCAATCAATCAATTTTAACGATCATTTTGAACTTGACAATTTAAAAAGGTAGTCTGCAAATGTTTTTAATTTGGTTCTGTCAAAACAAGTAGTGTATACAATTATTTTCGTGAAACAGTAGCAAAGTGGCGGCATATATTGTGACTTTGGCACTCTTGTTGTCATCTTTCTGGAGTATTTTTTAGCTAGCGAAGCGTCAGCTTTGATAGCTTATGTTAACAGACAAAATTCTGAGATCTTCTCAAAGTTCAACCAGTGCAAACTGACACTATATCTATTGAATGCCTATGCCATAAAAAGTATTTCTTATGTATTCCAGGAATAGTGCAAACTCTACTCAAATTGTAGAAAACTCTTTGAAAAACATGCTATTTAAACCATTCCCACTCAATTCTGCTGTTTAAACATCTTAAGAAAAAAAACAACTTAGAAAACATTGTGCACAATGAAGAAATTGTTTGTTACAAGCAATTTCTTCATTGTCATCAATGTTTTCTACCCAACAAGTGAAAGATTTTCTAAATTCAAACAACCTGAAAGTGTTGTCTGCAACTTCTTTCAATTTGAACTAGTCTAAGATTTTGTCATCTTATAATTGGTTAACTACTGGGTTATCTCAACCCCGCTTATTTATCATGGTAATCTTTGGCAAAGAAGATTTTTTCACAAAACTATTAATTGCTAGCTTACAGTACCTTCAATTCTTTGATTCATTTGAGCCATTACCAAACGTGAAGCTTTGGCAAGCAATTTCTTCATTTTATACAGTTTTCTCCATTGAGGGGCATCAAAAAGTGTCAATGTGTGGGAACAGGTTAAACCAAATTTTTGGAGAAAAAACTAAAGAGCATTTTTATGGACTATGTGCCTTAAATCCTTACTGTTTTTAAAAATTTTGGACTTGCCCATATTTTGGAGCATAACAAATTCACCTGGTATGACTGTTAGTTGAGCTTTACTCTTCTCTAAAGCAAGATGGGGAATAGTTAGTTATTCTTAATCAACTTTTAGCTCTACTGGCCGAAGGCCACTAGAGCTAAAGCGATGGCTTTTTCCTGTCCGGCGTCCGTGCGTCCGTCCGTTAAACTTTTCCTTGTTTACGCGATAAAGACCACAGTTTTTATCGGATTCTCTTCAAACTTTCACAGAATGATTGTACCATCATAAGGATCGTTCCTTTCGAAATTGGGTCAGATCCGTCAAGAAACAAGGGAAAAGGGGCCTAATTAAAACTTAATTAAAAAATCTACGTTTACGCGATAGAGTCCACAGTTTTCATCGGATTCTCTTCAAACTTTCACAGAATGATTGTACCATCATAAGGATTGTTCCTTTCGAAAATGGGTATGATCCGTCAAGAAACACGGGAAAAGGGGCCTTATGAAAATTTAATTAAAAAATTCAATTGAAAATCCTCGTTTACGCGATAAAGTCCACAGTTTTCATCAGATTCTCTTCAAACTTTCACAGAATGATTGTACTATCATAAGGATTGTTCCTTTCGAAAATGGGTCTGATCTGCCAAGAAACACGGGAAAAGGGGGCCTAATGAAAATTTAATTAAAAATCCTTGTTTACGCGATAGAGTCCACAGTTCTCATCAGATTCCTTTCAAACTTTCACAGAATGATTGTACCAACATAAGGATCGTTCCTTTCGAAAATGGGTATGATCCGTCAAGAAACACGGGAAAAGGGGCCTTATGAAAATTTAATTAAAAATTCAATTGAAAATCCTCGTTTACGCGATAAAGTCCACAGTTTTCATCAGATTCTCTTCAAACTTTCATAGAATGATTGTACCAACATAAGGATAGTTCCTTTCGAAAATGGGTATGATCCTTCATGAAACAGGGGAAAAGGGGCCTTATGAAAATTTAATTAAAAAATCCTCGTTTACGCGATAGAGTCCACAGTTTTCATCAGATTCTTTTCAAACTTTCTCAGAATGATTGTACAATCATACGGATCGTTCCTTTCGAAATTTGGTATGATCCGTCAAGAAACATGGGAAAAGGGGCCTTATGAAAATTTAATAAAAATTCCATTAAAAATCCTCGTTTACGCCATAGAGTCCACAGTTTTCATTGGATTCTCTTCAAACTTTCACAGAATGATTTTACAAACATAAGGATCGTTCCTTTTGAAATTGGGTATGATCCGTCAAGAAAAATGGGAAAAGGGGCCTTATGAAAATTCAATTAAAAACTCCATTAAAAATCCTGGTTTACACAATAGAGTCCACAGTTTTCACCAGATTCTCTTTAAACTTTCTCAGAATGATTGTACAATCATAAGGATTGTTTCTTTCGAAAATGGGTCTGATCTGTCATGAAACAGGGGAAAATGGGCCTTATGAAAATTTAATTAAAAAATTCTTGTTAATACTCTGGAGTCAATAGTTTTCATCGGATTCCCTTCAAACTTTCACAGAATGATTGTACTATCATAAGGATTATTCCTTTTGAAATTTGGTATGATCCTTCAAGAAACACAGGAAAAAGGGCCTTATGAAATGTTTAATAAAAAAATTCTCATTAATAATCTAGAGCCAACAATTTACAAAGGATTCTCTTCAAACTTTCACAGAATGATTGTACCATCATAAGGATTGTGCCTTTTAGAATCGGATATGATTCCTCAAGAAACACGGGAAAAGGGGCCTTATTAAAATTTAATTCAAAGATCTTTGTTAACACTCTAGAGTCCACAGTTTTCATCTGATTGACTTCAAACTTTCACAGAATGATTGTACCATCATAAGAATTGATCCTTTCAAAATTTGGTATGATCAGTCAAGGACCACGGGAAAAAGGGGCCTGATTAAAACTGGATTGAAATAGTCCTCGTAAACACAATAGAGTCCATAGTTTTCAACAAATTCTCTTCAAACATTCCCAGAATGATTATTACATTAAATGGATTGTTCCTTTCGGAAGTAGGTTTTATCCATCAAGTTTCATGGGAAAAGGGGCCCTTCGAAAATTTAATAAAAAAAATCTTAGTTAACACGTAATGGCCCTAGATTTCACCTGATTGACTTCAAACTTTCACATAATGATTGTACCATCATAAGGATTGTTCCTTTCAAATTGGGTCTGATCCATTGAGAAACATAGGAAAAGGGCCTTAGGAAAATTCAATTAAAAAAATCTTTATTAATGCTTGTAAGTCCACAGATGAGATGGGGTTGTCTATACTCAAACAGAATAATTATACTTTTGTAAGAAGAGTTCCGTTTGGAATTGGTTCAGATCCATCAAGTAACATGGGAAAAGGGGCTATATGAAAATTCAATTAATAAAACCCTGTTAACACAATACAGCCCACAGCTTTGATCAAATTTTGTTGAAACTTTCACAGAATGATTGGAAGGTCATAACTATCATTCTTTTCATAACAGGGTTTGAACTGTCAAGAAGCACAGGAAAAGGGGCCTTATGAAAATTTCATTTATAAATCCTTGTTACCAAGTCCAGAGCTTTCATCGGATTTTCTTCAAACATTCACAGAATAATTGTACAATAATAATGATTGTTGATGTTTGAATTAGACCTGATCCGTCACGTATCACAGGAAAAGGAGCATTATGAAATTTAATTTTAAAATCATTGTACCACAATAAAGTCAACAGTTTTCATAGATTCTGTTAAAACTTTCACAGAATGATTATTCCATCATAAGGATTCTTTCTTTTCAAATTAGGCGTGATCTGTCTAGTATCATGGGAAAAGGGGCCTTTAGAGAATTTTATCTATAATCCTTGTAACCAAGTCCAGAGCTTTCATTGGATTTTATTCAGACCTTCACAGAATCATTGTACAATAATCATGATTGTTGATGCTGACATGAGACCTGATCCTTCAAGTATCACAGGAAAAGGAGCCTTATGAAAATTTTATTTTAAAAATTTAACACCAAGATAAAGTCTGCAGTTTTCATCAGATTCTGTTCAAACTTTCACAGAATGTTTGTAAATATCATGAGAAAAGGGGCCCTATGAATATTTCACTATAAACTCATTAACACAATAAATTCCACAGATTAACCCATTCCAACTCAATCCCTCCTTTTTACGCCCCTCAAGAAAAAAGTTTTTGAAAACATTGTGGAAAATGAAGAAATTGCTTGTATCAAGCAATTTCTTCATTATCCACAATGTTTTCTATCCAAAACGACAAAAAAGTCCAAAATTCCATCAACTTGAATTTGTCGTCTGGAGCTTCTTTCAATTTGGACCAGTCTAAAATTTTGCTGTGTTGGAATGGGTTAAAAAGATTGATTGTACCATCATTCCAATTGTTGATTTTGACAGTGGATCTGACTATAGCAAGGGTCACATAAAAAGGGGCCTTATGAAAAACTCTCTTAAATATTCTGGTTAACACAATGATGTCCCTTGATTTCACCGGATTCACTTCAAAATTTCACAGAATGATTGTACAAATATTTAGATGGTTCTTTTCAGAACTGGGTACAATCCATCAAGTATCATGTAAAAAGGGGACATATGATTTTTTTTTAAATATTCTAGTAAACATAATGAATTTCCAATATTTCATCGGATTCACTTTTAACTTTCATAGAATGATAAAACCAGCAGTAAAATATCACGGGAAAAGGGGCCCTATGAGAACTTGGATTTAATATCTTTGTTAACACAATAAAGTCAACAGTTTTATTGGATTCTCTTCAAAGATGCATGGAATAATTGTGGCATTCAAAACACAGGAAAAGGGGCCTTACAGATTATCATTCAAAACATTATTGTGTATGTGATGAAGATCACAATCATTATCAAGTTGTCTTTTAAATTTCACAGGACAATTGTCGGGTTGTAAGGAAAGTTCCTTTTGGAATGAAATTGATCCATCAGAAAACACAGGAAAAGGGGCCTTATTGATTTTCATTAAAAAAAATCCTGTTTATGTGATTACGTCCACAATTAGTGTCAGATTCTGATGAAATATTCACAGAATGATTGTAGGGTCATAAGGTAACGTTCTTTTGGAAATGGAGTGGATCTTTCATGAAACATGGGAAAAGGGGCCTTGAGGATTGTTGCTTAAAATGATAGAGGGGATAAAGCCCCTTTTTTTATACGCCCGTCGAAGACGGGACGTATTATGGGATAACCCGTGGTGTCCGGGCATCCGGGTGTCTGGTCGTCCAGTTGTCCGGGCGTCCGGGCGGTGTCCACTTCTTTGTCCAGAGCATAACTCTGTCACCGTAAGTCCGATTGACTTTAAACTTGGCAGTTATATTCTCCCTATCAGTACGGAGTGCAGTGCACAAGAACCATAACTCTACCTGGACTATTTTTTGAGTTATTGCCCTTTGTTGTTTTTCATACTTGAATCTTGTCCTGAGTATATCTCTAAAAGTATTATAGCTAGGATCATGAAACTTCATGGGTGTATAGATCTCACCAAGGGGGAGTGCAGTGCACAAGAACCATAACTCTACCTGGCCTATTTTTTGAGTTATTGCCCTTTGTTGTTTTTCATACTTGAATCTTGTCCGGAGTATATCTCTAAAAGTATGATAGCTAGAATCATGAAATTTATTGGATGGGTAGAGCTTACCAAGTCGGAGTGTAGTGTACAAGAACCATAACTCTACCTAGCGTATATTTTGAGTTATTGCCCTTTGTTGTTTTTCATACTTTGTTTGACAAAAAGTATTCATTCAAAATAACATCAGTTCTATTCAAACCCCCAGTTGATATTAAGCAGTGTGACGGGTGTATCTTGTGACAATTTGGCACCTTGTTTTCTTTATGCATTCTTCTTTGAGCAATTAACTTCCTTAAATATCAGATTTCTTTAACGGAAAACTTGATAACCAGTAGAGTGTCTCAGGCCCTCATGGGCCTCTTGTTTTTCAGATGACAAAACTTTAGGCCAGTGAAAATTTAAAGAATTGTGCATTCCCAATCAATTATTTTATCAGATGTAAAAACTTTAGACCAGTGTAAATTAAAAATACAGTAGAGCCTCGTTAATTCGAACGTCACTGGTTCGTAGGTTTGTGTTCGTTCATATACTTTACGCGGTCCTGATCCTTTTCCTTCTTTATCTTTGTTAGAAAACTCTGTCTAATTCGAACATCAGTGGTTTGTAGTTCGTAGGCCATTTCAAGTCCCGAAAGTATGATTATAGCACAAACTACTATATTTAATTTGTAGGTGTGATAAATTAATTGTCTCCAATCACCACTTACCTTGATTTTCATTCCTGCTGATTTATATGACAATTATGTGTTATCATGTTCCTTAAGTTAAAAGGGGCTGTTTGGTTTGTAAGTTGGGTAATTAATCAAATAAAGTTTCCCGTAATTTTCACAGAAAATTTACTTTGAATTGACAATCCCCCATTAGTATCGTTGTTATTGCTCACTTAGAGATTCTAGCACTTTGTTTAATTCTGCAGTTGCTTTCTTCACAATCGTCGGTCCTTCTTTATATGATTTGATGATAGAATACTCAGAGTGATTTGATCCAATGTATTGTAGAGGGAAATCAATACATGGAGTCTACCATTTGATAAACACAGTGTTTAAATTATTCCAAAAATTAACACAGAAATCAAAACATAAAAAATACAAGACAAGTCATTTTTGATGTATTTTTACGTATTCCTCAATTAATATCTGCAGGCCTTGTGTAGAAAAAATAACCAATTTAGAATCAATTCCTAAATTGGAGACAGAACAAGACCATGTCAGATCCTGTGTATCTCAAACAGCCTACCTCTTGCCCTCCATTTTGTTCGTACTTTTTACTGTAGTTGTAAAAGACATTTCAAGTTTCTCTTAAAAGGATATATAATTGCCTGAAACAGTAGTTAACATATTTAGAAGAAGATGAATTGCTTTTTAGCTTCAATTTCTACCTCACTATGTGTTTACTAGCAAATTTTCTTGAGCACACAAGAATGCAGGACTGTGTGGTGATCGCTCATCCTTTCCGACTATTTGTCTCTCACCAATGGGTCGATAATCGTAGACCTATGTGGGATAGCAGCTTGAGGCTAGGAAAGGTTGTGATGGTAGTACTGGTGTGAGAAATACCAGGATTCCATTGTTAGGTGCTCCAGCCGCCGCGATATAACTGAAAGATTGTTGAAAGCGGCGCAAAACCCCATTCAAGCAATGTCTTGTCATCTAATGGAGGTATCTAATGACGTTAATTTTCGAAATATATGACTTGGAACGCATACAAACCGCAAACCATTGATAGATGAACAAGCTTGAATCAGCTGTTATGGTGTTTAAGTCACCAAACAAACAAAATTGCTTGACATAAATGTCAGAGTTCATTTTGATTTGACAATGGTCATTTGTAAATTGGACTTTTCTCAAGCTTCATCATCTTCGAAAGGGTAAAAAAATATCCTGTGTCTCTCTAGGTGGGGGCCATTAACATTGAATATTTGAGACAAACAACAAAAAATTATTTAAATTGCCTCGTTTTGATCTTTCTTTATCTAATGATTTTGAACAATGATGGCTGTCTTAGTTATTTTGGAAGATGCAGGTATACAATAATTTTTTATTTCTTATTTAACCCATTTCCTAATATTTTGATGGGCTGAAGAAAATTAGCTATGTTGTCTTCAACTTCTTTCAAATCAGACCTGACTAAAATTTTGCTCTCTTGGTAGTTTACACTTTTTTTTAATCTTTCATTTTCTTCTTGAGGGTTAGGAGAAATAATATTGATAGAATAGGATATTTCGTTTTCTCTGTTTTTACCCCCTTGGTGAAGGGGATATAGTAATGGTCTCCTTCCATTATTCAGTTATTCTATCACTAATCTTGTCCGGAGCATATCTCCTAAAGTATAAATGCTATCAACTTGAAACTTCATAGGTGGATAGATCTAATTGAGGAGAAGTGCAGTGCACATGAACCACAACTCTTGCTTGCATAATTTTTGAGTTATTCCCCTTTGTTATTTTAAAGACTTAGATTTTGTCCGGGACATAACTCTGAAAGGATAATAGCTATCTACTTGAAACTTCATAGGTAGATAGATCTCATTGAGAATTGCAGTGTACAAGAACCACAACTCTTGCTTGCATAATTTTTGAGTTATTGCCCTTTATTATTTTAACCCATTCCCACACAGCAAAATCTTAGACTGGTCCAAATGGAAAGAAGCTACAGACTACAATTTCAAGTTGATGGAATTCTTAAATTGTTTTTCTTTTTGGATGGAAAATGTTGTGGACAATGAAGAAATTGCTTGTATCAAGCAATTTCTTCAATGTCCACAATGTTTTCCAATGCTGTTTTCTCAAGGGCGTAAAAAGGAGGGATTGTGTGGGAAGGGGTTAAAGACTTAGATTTTGTCCGGGCCATATCTCCTAAAGTATAATAGCTATCAACTTGAAACTTCAAAGGTGAATAGATCTCATTGGGGAGAAGTGCAGTGCACAAGAGCCACAACTCTTGCTTGCATAATTTTGGAGTTATTGCCCCATGTTATTTTAAAGACTTAGATTTTGTCTGGGGCATAACTCTGAAAGGTTAATAGCTATCTACTTGAAACTATATAGGTAGATAGATCTCATTGTGGAGAATTGCAGTGTACAAGAACCACAACTCTTGCTTGCATAATTTTGGAGTTATTGCACTTTGTTGTTTTAAAGACTATGAATTTGTCCGAAGGATATCTCTGAAAGTATAATAGCTATCAACTTGAAGCTTCATAGGTGGATAGATCTCATTGAGGAGAAGTGCAGTGTACAAGAATCTCAACCCATTCTTGAATAATTTAAGAGTTACTGCCCTTTATGACTTTAAAGACTTAGATTTTGTCTGGGGCATATCTCCTAAATCATAAATGCTATCAACTTGAAACTTCATAGGTGGATATATCTCATTGAGTAGAAGTGGATTGCACAAGAATTACAACTCTTGCTTGTATAATTTTGGAGATATTGCCCTTTGTTGTTTTTAAGACTTAGATTTTGTCCAGAGCATATCTCTGAAAATATAATAGCTATTATCAAACTCATTGACAAGAAGTGCAGTGCACAAGAAGCCTTAATCTAACTGGCTTCAGTTTACTATCAAGCTTTTACAATGGGGGACAGCCATGTCGACATGGCTCTTGTCTTTTTTCAAAGAAGACAGGAGAAAAACTCTTGTTAGATAAAAATATTAGTAATTTCCTAATTTGTATTCACTGGAAGTTAGCTTTAAGTTTTCAAATTTATTTGACATATGAATTATTTTCTTTGTGTCTAGTTCTTTTAATTTTGCTAAAAGTTATGCAACTTTAGATTTGTGTAAAAGCTATTTTTTGTATTGGAAGAAACATTTAACTCTTTACCAAGTGGCAAGTTTTCTGCCAGACAGCATTGTAGCAGGATTGAATGTAATAATTTTTTAAAAATGTGAAGAAAAAAAAATTTATAAATGAGGAAATAAGTACCTGCTGTCAATCATAAAATCATTTCACCAATCAAATTATTCATTTCGATTGAAAGTGAGCTTTGATATCTGACATTTATATCAAGCATTCTTCTTGCTTTGTAAGCATAACCCTTTCCCGTATCTGGAAATTTTAGACTGGTCAAAATTGAAAGAAGTTGCAGACAACAAGTAGAATTTGATGCAATTTGAAATGAAACCATCCTATATGGTAGAAAATATTGTTAAAAAGAAGAAATTGCTTGTCACTAGCTATTTTTTTCTTTTACCACAATGTTTTCTCAAGTATAAAACGCAGCAACATAAAATCCCGGGTTTGTAAAGAAAAGGGTTAAACGTCATAACTACAGCTTATTTATATTTGATGCTGTTTGAATGTTGAGTCAAACTTCCTGTTGAGCATGACCAATGATCTGTCAAATCATTTGAAAGTAATTGTTTTGGAAAGGGGAAAGGAGAACCAGGCTTTTCAAAATTAACTGACTGGTTTCTATTTACCCTATATCTCGTTCTCGATGGACTTGTCTGAATTTAAAGCAGTTGAAGCGTAGTAAGTAGCGTATCAGACTCTTAATCTTCAATCATGGGATGTCATGGGTTCGATCCCTGGCAGCCTCACATTTTCTTTCCGACATTTGTCTCGGAGCAATGGGTGGATAGTCTAAGTGGGATAGCAGCTGGAGGCTAGATAAGGATGTAGTGGTTGTACTGTGTGAGAATTTTCCAGGAATCCATTGTTAGGTGCTCCAGTTACCGTGATATGACTGAAGTAATGTTAAAAGTGTCGCTAAACCCCATTCAATAAATAAGCAGGTGACAGTTCAAAGCACGGGTGAATTTGGAATTATATATCCTTTTCATACAATATTTTTCAAGTCCTATTACCAAAGGTAAAGAGGCTCCAACCAGAGCCAAGTTAGCAGCAAATTAGACTGTAAATCATTGGAACGACCCTAACACATCCAATATTGTTTTGACATTAACCCTTTACTAGATGGCAAAATTTTAGACTGGTTCAAATTGAAAGGAGCTGCTGAGAACAATTTAAGAATTGTGAAATTTTATTTTTTTCCAAGTTTCTGAGTAAAAAACATTGTGCAAAATGAAGAAATTGCTTGTTACAAGCAATTTCTTTATTCCACACAATGTTTTCCATATTGCTTATCTTCAGTAGTGTCCAAAAGCGTCACTGTATGGTTAATGAGTTACCAGACAACAAAATTTTAGTCTGGCCCAATTACAAAGAAGTTGCAGACAACAATTTTAAATTGATAAAATGTTAACCCTCGTCATACTGAATCAAATCTTTACTCAGATGAAAATCAAGGGGCTGAAAGCACTGGAATGCCTGTTATTGAGTTTGATTATTTTTTGTTAATCAATTCTATTTACAACTCTTTAAATGCCAAGCAAGTGGTTTAGACTTAGATCAGACTGCACACTTTGCTGGCTGATCTTAGTATTTACTGCCTGCCAAAGCAGGAATATTCCGGGTTCAGCATGACATGGGTTAATTTCTTCATTTTACATAATGTTTTCTACCTGAAAAGTAAATGGACAAGCGCTGTTGGGGGGCATAAGTCTGCTTTGCGACAATGTCTAGTTTTTCTCTATTTTATATATAGAGAATGAAAGATTAAGAAAGTACAGACAGAGAGAGGAGCTGTGTAGCCAGGGATCAGATGAAGGGATAGGATCAGATCCCAAAACACCTGGATCAGTGGCTAGCTTACTTAACAGGTCATCTTCATTAACACCTGCCGTCAGATATTGGGACTATGAAAACATACCAAGGTAAGGCTATACTGGTAGATTTTGAGGAATTGGTTTTAAAATAGCTTGTTTCGAAATTACAGAGGACTAATTGTTCAGCAATTTCATCAATGTCCACAATGTTTTCTACCCCAAAAGACATATATTTTTTAAGATTTCATCAACAAAAAATGTTATCTGTAAATTCTTTCTGTTTTGACCAGGCTAAAATTCTGTTATATGGTAACATTCTTAACATGTGCATTCATACCTTTTCCATCTATCATTTCAAATGTATAAATAATTAAATTGAAAAGAAATAGAAATTGCATTCTTGTCAAGTCGATGTCTGAGCTAACCTTGATTAGGACATGATATGTGCAGAATTTTTACATATATTCACATGCTTTTCATATTGTATGCTTATGTTGACTATTTTTCAAGAAAAATGAGACATTGCTAGGATTGGAATGTTCAACATGATTGTTAACCCTTGTCATGCTGAACCCGGAATATTCCTTTTTTGGCAGGAGGTACAGACAAAGATTAGCCTGCAGATAAGTGCAGTCTGATCTAGGTCTTCACCTCCTGTTGTCCCCTTAAAGCCAGAGTTGTTTGAATAATCAATTTAAAAAAAAAAATATTGACCCTCATTATTACCTTCCAGTACTCTTGGTCCTTTGATTTTAAAGCAATTCGATATACAATTTTAATTTAGCATGACAAGGGTTAACTTGATAAACTGATGCAGCAAAAAATTGGATAGTATTATGTTACTAACTCATTCCTGCACAGTTGTGGTTGACGCACCTAAGTCTTATGAAAACTTAGTGAAAAATATAGAAATTGCTTGTTACAAGCAATTTCTTCATTGTCCGCAAGGTTTTCTATCCTAAATCAAGAAGTCTTAGAATCTTTATTGAAATATTTTTGAATAAACCTGCACATGCCACTGAAGTATTTTTGCTATACATCTAATTGTTATAATTTTACCAACTTTATAAACTAGTTAACCCTTTCCTGGATAAACCCGGGATTTTACTTCACTGTGATTTTATATTTGAGAAAACACTGTGGAAAAAGGAGAAATTGCTTATAATAAGCAATTTCTCCTTTTCCCACAGTTTTTTCTACCACATAGGGTGGTTTTATTTGGAATTGCATCCAATTTTCATTGTCGTCTTCATCCTCTTTCGATTTGGACTAGTCTAAAATTTCAAAAACCAGGAAAGGGTTAATTCATAAGGTTGTATTTTACAGTGAGATGTTTCTAGATGATGACATTGAGAGACAGAGTGTTTGTGAACTAGAAGTAGATGTTGTGGCAGCTGATATACTGAATAGGCTAGAGGTCAATGGTAAGTCATATAACTATGTCTCCTGGTAAAATTTTGTAACCAGTTTTTTCTCTTTATTTAGCAATGTACTCTATTATCTTTAATCGTCTGAAAATATTCCAAATTAAGTCAGATTTATCACGTGAATCCATGGCTTCACAAATTAATTTACTTTCAGCAAATGTTGGTGCTAACCCTGGTCTAGCCGCTTTATGGGAGGATGAAAGACAAAGACGAAGAGAGAGAGGGGAACCAGTAGATAACATCGCACCTCCAGCGTCTCAAGGTAACTGTCAACTTCAGCAGTGTCATAAAGATAACCATCATGGGTTTTTATTATCAGACTTAATCCGTAAGGTTATATTGGATGAATGAATTTAACCCTTGTCATGCTGAATCCTGAATATTCGGGTTTTGGCAGGAGACGTAGACCAAGATCAGCCTGCACATAAGTGCAGTCTGATCTTGGTCTTCATTTCCTGCTCGTAATTTTCCTGCCAGAGTTATTTATGAAATTAATTTCTTTTTTTGAAATGAGTTCTATCAGTGCTTTCAGCCCTTTGATTTTACAGCAATTCAGTAAGGTAATTTATACAGCATGTCAAAACTTTTATATTCTTTACTCTACTTCAAAAAGCCCCCTGAAATCATATCTCTAGGATAGGCTTTGAGTATAGGGCAGCAGACTCGTAATCTGAGTGGTATGTTGATTGTGGGCATGAGTCCAAGCTGCACTACTGGTCATATAGGTACGTCCTTGAGCAAGGTATATAGAGCCAAGGCTTATTACAGTTGATACCCAGGAAGCAGATTGATTGATGAGCTGTACTATGATATATCAGAATACCCATTGATGAGCTGTACTATGATATGTTAGAATACCCATATCTGTGCAACTAAATTCAAACCTTTTGGTTTTGAGCATCTTACCACAATAAGTCACCCAACCACCATTACATCATATTCAGATTTTAAACAAATTACCCAAATTCAGATATGAAAATTGTTAAAGTCTAGAAATTATATTTGTTTCTCAAATAATTATCGAAAAAGAGGTCCTGTTTACCAAATCTTATGTGCATTTGAATATTGTGATATCTAGAAAGATACTATTTACCATGCTGAATGCCCAACAAATTTTTTGTTTGGTTGGCTGTTGTAAGTGCTTTGGAAATTATGTAATTATGAAGTGCTTTAGCAAAGTGAGCTGTTGTGATCTCCACCATCTATCAACTGTCAGCATCTCTTGTGCACTGTAAAGGCCACAAAATGTCTCAATATTTCATCAGAACATTTCTCTTTGTGAAAACTTGATTAAGTTTGATATTACATCAAATATGCTTTAAAAAAAATAGAAAAACCTTGTTTGCACTCGGGCACATTTTACAAAAATACAAACAATGTTTTTCTCCATGATATCTTGGTCAAGTATAATTTTGGGTCACAGGTGTCTAAAATCTGGTTATGTAAGTTTCTTTAAGAATCTTCTCCTCGGAAAACAGTAGCCCAATCAAGCTGAAACTTTGCAGGCTTTATTATGTACATAGATTTCTCAAGCTTCTCAAATTGCTCAAACATTTCAAATAAAGCCTGTTTCCGAATTCAATATAACATACAACAACATTACATACAGTAAAACCCCTCCTTACGACCACCCCGGAAATACGGGCACCCCTCTGTTACGACCGAATTTTTACAGAATGGAATTTTTTGTTCTTTATTTCAATGGTCGCGAACCTCTCTAAAACCAGCACCCCGCTATTCCGAATTACGACCACCAAATTCAGTACCAACCATAGCTGATACACTATTTTGAACCCCACTAAAACGACCAGTTTTCACACATTGAGACCGATCACCCGAATTTCACACTTAATAAGAGCGACACTAATTGGGTACGAATACATTGTAAATACATTAATGGATTTTTGATTATGTGATATCGAACCCTTATTATAATATGTGTTATGATTAAAGTGGCCAATCACTTTTAGAAATTATAGTTTGTATTATTTTTAATTGTTATTTGAATGTTTCACAGGTTTTGACTCGAGTAATAAATTCGAAAGTGTAAACGTATCCGAGAAGTTACAAATAGTTTGTTTACGGCGTTCCGAACAGTTAATTAGCAATTAAATTTTTATTTCAACGTAATTGATGCTTGGTATTGGCATAATAAAAGATTTGATATTGACAGTTTGACACTTTGAACTTGTACTTACGAATACATAATCTAAGATCGGAGTACCAAATGGAGAATAGAGAAAGTAGAACTTATCGAAGACCGTAAATTTGAAAATGACATAAGATTTCGCTGTAATACATGTTTTTATAGTTTCATTTTTGTATGCATAGTATTAATATATTCAAAGAACAAAAATAAAATAAACATGCATTACTTGACAACAAACGACCAAACCTCGGTAATACGACCACCCCGCTATTACGACCACTTTCTGAAAGTACCACAAGTGGTCGTATTAGAGGGGTTTTACTGTAGTTAATTTTAAGTATGAAAAACTTGCCAAAGTCATTTTATTTACATTAAACAATATTAATCAGGACATGTAAAAAGTCTATTGTGTAACCTTAATATATATTGTTTACGTAATATTTTTTGACACCCATTATGGCATTCAATAACCGTAAAACCGAGAAATTTCCGAAATACTGAAGCAAAATTCAATAAATTTTTGAAGATCTGTTCCGACAAATGTCCATCGGTGTCAGTACTTGAATATGTTGTTCAAACAGATCAAAATTACGTTTTGGGAAAATGCTCAATTAAAGCAGGTTCAAAAGTCTTGTCTAATAAGGTCCAAGGCATTCATTCTTGGTGTGTAGCATTACTAGATGATTTTTTACTATGTTAGGAGAAATTATGCCCTAGGTAAAAAGATCTCCCTAGCCAAGGTATAAAACTGCTAAATTATCCAAAGGGTAAAAAATAGCCCTGCCGGAATGGTCCAAAGTTTAGAAGAATGCTCAATCAGTGCAATTTTAAATTCTTCTCCCATAAACCCATGATCAGATGCCAAAAGCTAAGACTGGTCCAAACTGAAAGAAGTTGGATTGGCAATTCAAATTGGATTGTAATTGAAATGAAAGTGATTTTTAGGGTAGAAAACATTGGGAAACAGAAATTGCTTCTTTTTTAATGCTCAAAGCACGTTTTATTACTTTTCCATGTGTTTAAAGGCATATTCAATCTCTAGGCATTTATTTGTTTGGTTGAATGTTGCTGAAATTTGACATTATATTGCTGTCCCCAGTAATTAGAATAGTCAATCAATGCTATGTACTGACATCCCTTTTTGAATTCACCTCTTCAAAAATTGTTCTAACCTACATAGATAATACATGAGAAGGAAATAGGGATACTTCCCAATTTGTTCACCCTTTTTGTGATTTTGCAAGCCCTGATTTTGCATAGTATGTGAGACATATTCATTTTTTTGTGGATAACAGACAAGAGGATTCTTACCTATTTCTAACTGATTCTTTTAGGGAGAAGTCTATTTATTTTTAGCTGGACTATTCCAAAAATGGGTCACATTTACAGCAGAGTGGAAGGCTATTCAAGTCACCTTGGTGTCTGCATAATCTTATGGATAAAGTTTCATGTGCAAGTCTCATATCTCTGATTCTACTAATGCTATTGCTCTAAAATTTTCCCAATGTTTTTGTGACCATTTGATTCATTACTCTGAAAATCATTTAAGTGGAATTTTGACTCTTTTTCATCTTGGAAATTCTTGGTTAAAGTTTTATTTTCAACTGTCTAATCTCTTTTGCCATCGTTGCCATTGCTGTGAACAATGCACATGCCTCTGTGATCATAATATCAATCCAGGCCTCCTAGTGAAACCTTTAAAACCTAGAACAACCTTTAATTTCAGAGCAAACTTTTAAAACCTTTACATTTCCCAAGAAAACCTTTAAAACCCCCGAATAGCCTGTAATTCTCACTCAAAACCTTTATATTTGCTCTGACTTGTTGCTGTGCTAGCTTAAAGTAAGTAATGGATTTTGTTCAGCATTTTCCCCATTTTGTATGTAGTTAAACAGAGAAAAGGTATACACATTAAATAAGGTATGTATTGTATTGCATAATTCAAACAATATATAACATTAAACAATGACTGGTATGACTGTGGGTTTAATGAAGAAATATATACTTCAATGAAAATAGTCTTTATTTACTCTTTATTTTTTCATACTTTACACTAAAAGGTCTTTGTTTTCATACATTGGAGCCTTTATAAAAACCTTTTTAGCTCACCTGAGCGCAAGGTGTGAGGTGAGCTATTGTGATCGGTCAATGTCCGTCGCCTGTCTATCTAACGGGCCGTCTGTCCACGATTTCTTTAAAAATCTTCTCCTCCTACTGTTGGCCAATCAAGCTGAAACTTTGAAAGGATGTTTGTTAGGTGAAGTTTACAAAAATTGTTAAAAGAATTTAATTCCGTGAAAAACCCTGGTGGAGTGGC
Source organism: Fragum fragum (assembly GCA_946902895.1). NCBI lineage: Eukaryota > Metazoa > Mollusca > Bivalvia > Cardiida > Cardiidae > Fragum > Fragum fragum. The sequence continues at coordinate 62,661,263 of OX336368.1, forward strand.
ATTGAAAAGGGAAATTTTAGTAAATATTTAAAAATCTCCTCCAAATCAGTAAGCCAATCAAGCTGAAACTTTGCAGGGATGTTCCTTGGGTGAAGCTCTACAAAATTTCTTAAAAGAATTTCATTCCGTAAAAAAACTCTGGTTGCCGTGGCATATGAAGATTGGGAATTTTAGTCAATCTTTTTTTTTTTCTTTTCAGAAACTGCTAGGCCAAAGGCATTTATATTTTTTTATATGTAGCTTAATCACATGGTTCTTTACCAAGGTTTTCAAAAATTTAAATATTTGGGTAAAAAATGGCCTCACCCCTTTAGATCTGAAGTTTGGAAAAATGCTGAATTAGAGCAAGTTTAAAAGACTTCTCCTCGTAAACTATATGATCTGGGACATATTGAATATGTAGCATTACTAGATGGTTTTGTACTACATCACTTAAAATTGTTCCCCTAGGGTCAAAAACATCTCTGCACTAGGGATCCAAAATAGGGAAAATTTGAGTAAGTTTAAAAAAAAATCACTTTAAAGCTGAGGGCTTTTACATAAGGAATGTAGCGTAGCCTGGCTGTTATCTATCAATTTTGATTAAATTATGCTTGTAGGTTAAAAAACACCCCTTCCCTGGGTGTCCAAAGTTCATAAAAATGCTGAATTAGACCATGTTCAACTGTCTTCTCCTCCCAATCTACAAAAGGCATATTTGGTATACAGCATTACCAGATGGTTCTTTACAATGCTTGCTAAAATTTTAGCCCTAGAATAAAACAATGCCTTGCCCCAGAGGTCAAAAATTTGGGAAAAAGCCCAGTTAGAGCAACTTCAAAAGTCTTCTCCTGAAATATAAGGTGAAGGATATTCATACTTTGAATGTGGCATTACTACATAATTTTGTACTATATTACAGGAATATATGCCCTTAGGATAAAAAATGTCTATGAGTAAATCACTTTATTTGAAAATTCTTCTTAACTACCGGGCCTAGAGCTTTTTTTATTAAAAACATAGCATAACAATATTGTTATCTACCATGTTTATATCCTTTGGACAAAAATGGCACTTCCCAAGGCATCCAAAGTAAAGAAAAATGCTCAATAAGAGTATGTTCAAATATTCATTCATATTTGGTTTATAGTACATCTAGATTGTTCTCTACCAAGGTTGAGCAACCGTCGTAGTGCGGTTGGTAGCGTGTCGGACTGTCAATTTAGAGATCCCAGGTTCGATCCCCGACGGCAGCACTCATCCTTTCCGACTATTTGTCTCCCACCAATGGGTCGATAATCGTAGACCTATGTCTAGGAAAGGATATGATGGCAGTACTGGTGTGAGAAATACGAGGAATCCATTGTTAGGCGCTCCAGCCTCCGCGATATAACTGAAAGATTGTTGAAAGCGGGTAAAACCCCATTCAAACAAACAAACAAATCTACCAAATTATACTCATTGGGTCAAAATGTATGCTCCAGAGGCCCCAAGTTTGTTAAAATACTTAGAGCAATATCAAATTCTTCTCCTCTTTACACTGGTCCACATTTAAAGAAGTTACTAACGGAAATTAGCCCTTGTCATGCTGATCCCGGAATATTTTTGTTTTTACAGGAGGTATATATAAAGACCAGCCCGCACATAACTGCAGTCTGATCTTATTGTCTACACCAACTGCTAGTACTTTTTATGCAGTATATATTTGTAAAACCATTTTTCAAAAGAAATACAAGTCCTTTATAAAGACTGTCAGTGCTGACAGCTCTTGTTTTGCTAGTTTTACCGACTTCTATTGATTGCTAGTTATAAGCAATTTATTCTTTTTCTAGTACATTTTCCTAAATTTATTTCCAAATGGCCTAAAAAGAGGGATTGTGTGGAAATGGGTAAAAATTAATTGAAAATACCTTAAGCTAACATCAGAGATTGCATTATTTATATAATATTTTCATTCTACAGAGAGGGAGGATATTCAAACTGCTGATAGTGAACAGATTTTGAGAGAAAGACTCCAACAGATTATAAAAGATCTCCAGCCTTACATGTAAGTTAGAATTTTAAAATAAACTTTATAACCCTTGCATCCTAATATTCCTGATGAACCTTGGAATATGTACTCACTTTCAAAAGAGCAATCAGAAATATTTAGATATTATTCTAACTATAACACCCCCCCCCCCCTCCATCTATGAAATGGAGGGAGAATGCAGGTTTTACCATATCTGTCTGTCTGTGTCACATCTGTACGTTTGTAGACTTTTTTGTTTCCGTGCTCTAAGAACCAATTGACCTACAACCTGCTTTATACAACTGTTGCCAATGACCCAAGGAAGTGCTCTATTGTTTGGGGGGGCCACATAGGTCAAAGGTCAAGGTCACAATTTAATTTTGATTGAAAATTGTTACCTTGCTCCATTACAGAAACCATTTGACCCAGGACCTTGAAACTTTATACACGTTATCCATGACCCAAGGAGGTACCCTATTGCTTTGGGTCACATTTGTCAAAGGTCAAGGTTACATTTGAACCTAAGTAGAAAACTTTTTCCTTGCTCTAACTCGTATGCCATTTGACCTAGGACCTTTAAACCTTATACACATGTTATCCATGACCCCAGGAGTCGCTCTATTATTTTTGCATGAAGAAGGTCAAAGGTCAAGGACTCAATTAAACTTTTTGGGTAATGTAGTTCAAATGTCAACTTTGCTACTTGAGTGACAAAGCACTGTAAGGGTAAAGTCCACTTTATGACAATTCTACTTTTTTGTGTGTAAATTTTTCATTTTTCACTGACCCTTTTTAGCGTTTTTTTGGGGGGAAAAACCGGTATTTCATATCGATCAACCGGAAACAAGTTCTCACACATTTCCGCTCATTTCCACGCATGCTCATTAACGTGAAGGGAAAATCTATGTGATCGCCTCCATCTTGTTTCATTGCTGATGAAGAAAATAACTTGCTGAATGCCAACAGCCTCCTTTTAGTCATGCATATCCAGGAAAATGGTTTAAAACTTAATATATCCTTGGTAAATTGTCTAATGAATTGTCAAAATGAGAGAAATAATTTCCTAGCGTTTCAAGATAGAATCTAGGCCAGTGCTTAGTGGTGTGTAAACTGTCTGCTGGTGTATTGACCTGGCAGGGCTGGGCAAATTTACACCCCTTATACACAGTTTATGTAACACGTTACAACCCTGTTATAGACGCAATTGGAGCGCCTATTAACCCCATCGGATAAAACACCTTTTACCTCTCGAATTTGACTAAGTCTTTGAAACGGACATGTAACTACTTCAATTGTGATAATAACATGCTCAACAAAAAAAGAATTGAATGTTAGCTTTGATTTTGTTACCTTTTATCATTTAACCTTTTACCACACAACCACAATTTTTCACGCACTTAAGAAGAAAACATTGCGTTTAATTAAAAATAGCGATTTCGGTACACAGTAATGGGTCATGATTGATTGAATAGGGTTTAACGCAACTTTTGATAGTATTTCAGTTATATTGGGCGGCTGGAGCTCCTAACCATGGAATCCTGGTAGTTCACACACCAAATAACAACTACATCCTTATCGAGCTTCCAGCTGCTCCTCCTACTTAGGTGTATGATTTACTCACTCATATTGATGAAATATGCTCGCATTATTGAGCGCGGTTACTGATTAACCAACAAAACCGCTGTCAGGACTTTCAGTCCTTTGATTGTACATTATTAAGCACTTGACAGCCGACATCAGGCACCCACATGTAGTGTTCTGGGGGTACTAAGGCATTAACACTTAGGAACTGTCTTCCTGTATTTCCCTTTATTTCATGGATAGCCAGTGCTTGTATCCTCTGTTGGTATCTGCTTGTACTAAGGAATGAATATCCCTTTATTTCACTTTATTTCAGGGATAGCCAGTCAGACTCTGAGATGGAGACATCACAAGATGAGTTGATACCAGCCACTCAGGCCTCCCAGTTAGATCTACATTTATCGCAAGGTACTACTAACATATAATAGGAGTTAACCCTTTCCTGTTCAAATACGAGATTTTATGTACCTGTGATTTTATACTCAAGAAAACATTGTGGAAAAAGAAGAAATTGTTTGTAACAAGCAATCTCTCCTTTTTCCACAATATTTTCTACCAGGTAGGATGGTTTCTTTTCAAATGGCATCCAGTTTTCATTGTCGTCTGCAACCTCTTTCAATTTGGACTAGTCTAAAATTTCCAAAAATGGGAAAGGGTTCATGTAGATCAGTGCATTACAGCTTTATAAAGAAAGTTGTAGAAAAAGATTTTAGTGATGTGCTAGGCCTTACCAACAGAATTAGTGTTAAAATTCCTTTTATTGATAAAGAAATACAAAAAGTCCTAAAACTGTTTCTCTTTCCATCTCAGTCTGAACAAATTCATTAATTTACCATGACTTAGTTTACAGTAAGAAAAAAGAGCAGTTATTTTAGGAATCTTATATGCATATTACACAGAAATCATTAACCCATTACCACACAGTGATGCTTTTATGTCTAAACTGTGTCTACTGAAATGACCATGCTTCTCCGTTTGGAAATATCATCCGATCGTCGTACAGTGCTTTGTCCACAATTTCTTTCGATACTATGATATACATACAAACTTTCTCAGTTTTAAATATGAAAATGTCTAGGAATTGTTTGCTTTGGATTGTGATTTTTGCCTTTTAAATACATTTTTAATGCATTTTTATGTCCTACTACAATCACAAAGACGCAGATTCTAAAACACCTTTAAAATGTTTACTTCGAAATTTTTTTAAAAGGGTCCCTAGCATACTTTTCCAAACTTAGCCAATCTAAGTTGCTTATTCAAAATAAAAAGATCAGCTATTCAAACCAGTATTCTGTTACTTCTATTTTTCTTTACAGAGATAGTTCCAGAACTAGGTTTTACTATTTCCCGTCAATGTCCTGCTATTGGCTTTAGGACTGAAATTCACACTGCTTATTTTCAATAAAAACGTACTGTAATTAATTGTACAATCGAGATAGAATTTTTTTTTTCAAAGATTAAAAAAAAAAAACTTTTTAAATAAGGTCCCCGATCTGTTTTCAAGAGACAGATATTAACAGATACCTCTCTGGAATATAAATCAAAACTGAATGATATCTACTTGCGGCCTCTATGTTTTGTGATCAATCCAAGAATTTACATTTAAACCTTTAACTGTCAAAACAAATTGTCACAAAATGTTCCTACACAAGCTAAGTTACTATGTACCTGGAACATTGATTACTCAGTCCACTATCCTTTACCCTTCACAAAATGTCAATCAGTCTTAGATAACTATTTTGGGTATGTTAAAGTAAATTGCCCATTGTTTTTCTCTTCCATTTCATTTCTTCATTTCTCCTGAGTCATATAGTTTTGTTGAGAAATAGAAAAAATATGATAAGACATTTAAAAAATCCTATGTTTTCTTCCCAGTCATATAGTTTTGTTAAAGTTACATGCAGAATCTATCATTTAGCGGCCACTCTGATTTTAAACTATTTTAAAAGATAAAGCTTCATGCTTTTCAGTTCAATAGGGTTTTGCTATGACTAAGTAAAGAACAAACAAAATAATATTTTATTCAGTATTCATCTCACAAATCTAACTGAAATTCACAGTAGATGTTCCACACACACACACATTTTGGAGCAGGGGTAAAAATAGCCTCCTATATTCTTAAAATACAGTCTATATTGTCATCAACAACACCTACACACTTTTATCTGCGAACGACTTTAGTTTGATCTGCTTCCCTCATAATTCGTAGGGTGATGGATAAATGAAATGACAAAGTAGACAACATGTACATTTCCAATATCATTATTGAAACCAAAAATGCCACAAATGTTTAATGTTTATATTAGCTATACAGAGGATTGAAGATTGATTATAATTTGTTAATAGTGGTAATCATTTGTGTTTTATGCTGAATTAGTTGATTTTTATTTTGGGACTCATTGCAAGTTTCAGATATGTAAACCATTTGAATCTAGAATCTCAGATAGCAAAATTTAGATTATTTACTGCTGATATGAAGGTAAATATCATTTGTGCATATGCCAAGTCAACTGGCAAGATCCATGTCCTTAATTTAGTCTTCTCTGGTAATAACCTTCTTAGCTTGAAGTAGATTTTATGGTAATAAAAATGAGCACTGTAAATTATATGTGTTACTTTAATAAATTGTATTTATTTAATGTATACTGGTAATTAAGTTTGAAAAAAAAAGACTGTTTCACTGGGATGCAAAGAAATCTCAGGGGATGCAAGATTTTGCTACTTGGTGGGTCCAGGGAAGCACAACACTGGTTCAAATTGAAAAAAGATGATTACAATAATTATACCCCCAAACCCATGTTTTGGGGGTATATAAGATTCAGCTTGTCAGTCCATCTGTCTGTAGCTTTTCTGTGCTTGATCAATTTCTCGGCAACTTTTTGACGGATTCAGTATCAAGCAGAGATGTGCATATTCTATTTTGGTTACGTTCCATTGATTTTTGATGGAGTTATAGCCCTTTGGTGAAAAATTGTGTCTGCTCAACTTCTCAGCAACCATTTGAAGGATTTGATTCAAATTTCATAGAAAGACTCGGATTAAGTCAGACAAGTGCATATCCTATTTTGGTTAATGTCAATTTATTTTTGACTGATTCATGGCCCTTCAATCAAAAAGTCCATTTTTGGCGTATATCACTTGTATATAGACAAGGGCTGTTGGGGGGTATTAGTTCGCTTTGCGACAATTTCTAGTTTCAAGCTCATTCATACAAATAATTTCTTCATTTTCCATGATGCTTTCCAAGGCTTTTTTCTTGGGGTTTACTTATATGTGTAATATTTTGGTTTATAGATGATATTGGTGGATCACAAGATACTCTGATGTTTGATCTGGATAACAGTGCAGAAGATGAAGCTATGGTTGATGAGGCATCAGTTAGGCAGGTAGTGTCCAGAAGCCAAAGCTTCTGTGATGTGAAACCAGCATTACAGAAAGGTAAATCAACCTGTAGTGAATTATACTGTGTTTGTTATTTTCAATTTTAGTTTGAATGGACTTTTTTCTGTCCAATGTGAAGTAATAAGAATTGACAAGATACGTTTCTGATACAATTTGATTCATGGTGAATAGTGAATCTAATTTGGATGGGCTGCTGATTGGTTTTACTGATGTGTTTTTAGCTCACCTGAGTACTAGGGAATTTATATTTAGTTTCCTAGATATCTTCTAAATTTGATTATAGAATACTATTAAGGTTTCATTTGGGCTCTCATTGACCACATCCCAATACACATAGAAACAAAGCAAAAAATAAATCTTTTGCAAAATTTTGAAGCTCAAAGGTTTCATATATTGTATGGGCTATTAAATGATGTCACACTACTAAGTTTATTCAAATAATGGCCCTTGTTTGATATCTATAAGCCTTGATTCCGGTTTGCATCTTTTGGCCTATTAGTCCTCTTGTTTTGTGTTAATACTTGTGCAGAAAATGACAAGAAGCCATGGTTAGTAGAACCATCTCCCATAGCTTAGAAGAAAGACTGAAAAAGAATATGAAATTGATTAATTCAATTTTGATCTGTTGTGATTTTGGTTGTCTTTAACCCATTCCTGCACAATAATGCTTTTTGAAGCTCCTAAGAAAACATTGTGAAAAATGAAGAAATTGCTTCTCAAAAGCAATTTCTTCATAATCGACTATGTTTTCTACCCCAAAAGACAAAAAATGTCTGAGAATGATCATTCTTGTTGAATATAACCACATAAGTATCTTAACTATCTTTGTCCTTTCGCCTATTTTTTTTAGCTGTGAAGAAAACTGTATTTTGCATATAACTTATGTTCAGTGAAAGTGTCTGAACCATTACAAGGCGAAAAAATAAAAAATAGACTGGTCCAAATCAAAAGAAATTTCAGATATCAATCTAAATTTGATCAAATTTTAAAACTCTTTATCCTTTTGAGTAGAAAACCAGATGGAAAATTAACCCCTTCCTGTTTTTAGCTCACCTGAGCACAAAGTGTGAGGTGAGCTATTGTGATCAGTCGTTGTCCGTTGTCCTGAAAATATATTAGCTATTATCAAACTCATTGACAAGAAGTGCAGTGCACAAGAAGCCTTAATCTAACTGGCTTCAGTTAACTATCAAGCTTTTACAATGGGGGATAGCCATGTCCGACATGGCTCTTGTTTTTTTAATTCACCTGAGCACAAAGTACGAGGTGAGCTATTGTGATCGGGTGTTGTCCGTCGTCCGTCCGTCTGTCCGTCTGTCTGTCCGTCCACAATTTCTTTAAAAAATCTTCTTCTCCTAAACCAGGAGGTCAATCAAGCTGAAACTTTGCAGGGATGTTCCTTGGTTGAAGTTCTTCAAAAGTTGTTAAAAGAATTTAACTCTGTCAAAAACTCTGGTTGCTGCGGCATTAGAAAATGGGAATCTTTAGTAATTCTTTAAATATCTTTAAAAAACTTCTCCTCCTAAACCAGTAGGCCAATCAAGCTGAAACTTTGCAGAGATGTTCCTTGGTTGAAGCTCTTCAAAAGTTGTTAAAAGAATTTAATTCTTTCAAAAAATCTGGTTGCTGCGGCATTAGAATATGGGAATCTTTAGTAATTCTTTTTAAATAGCTTTAAACATTTTCTCCTCCTAAACCAGTAGGACAATCAAGCTGTAACTTTGCAGGGATGTTCCGTGGGTGAAGTTCTTCAAAAGAATTTAATTCTGTCAAAAACTCTGGTTGCCGCAGCATTTGAAAATGGGAATCTTTAGTAATTCTTTAAGAATCTTTAAAAAATTTTCTCCTCCTAAACCAGTAGGCCAATCAAGCCTAAACTTTGCAGTGATCTTCCATGGGTGAAGTTCTACAAAAGTTGTTAAAAGAATTTAATTCTGTCAAAAACTCTGGTTGTCACTGCATTTGAAAATGGGAATCTTAAGTAATTCTTTAAATATCTTTAAAAATCTTCTCCTCCTAAAATAGTAAGCCAATCAAGCTGAAACTTGCAGGGATGTTCCTTGGGTGAAGTTCTTCAAAAGTTGTTAAAAGAATTTAATTCCGTCAAAAACTCTGGTTGCCGCGGCATTTGAAAATGGGAATCTTTAGTAATTCTTTAAATATCTTTAAAAATCTTCTCCTGAACCAGTAGGCCAATCAAGCTGAAACTTTGCAGAGATGTTCCTTGGGTGAAGCTCTTCAAAAGTAGTTAAAAGAACTTCATTCCGTGAAAAACTGTTGTAGTCGCGGCATATGAAAATGGGAAAATTTAAGTAAATCTTTGTTGTTGTTTTTTCATAGACTACACAACCAAAGACCTTTATACTTTGTATAGAGCTTAATCATATGGTTCTCTACCAAGTTTTTAGCTCACCTGTGATCCCCTTTTGTCCAGCGTCCGTCCGTCGTCTGTCGTGCGTTGTCCGTCAACAATTTCTTTAAACGACATCTCCTCTAAACCACTGGGCCAATTTGAACCAAATTTGGCAGAAATGTTCTTTAGGTAGTCCCCTTCAAAAATAGCTAAAAGAATTGAAATCTGTTAAAAACTTGTTGCCATGGCAACAAAAGTGAAATTTTAAAATAATCTTTAAAAATCTTCTCCTCCTGACCCAGAAGGCGTAGAGCCTTGATATTTTGCATGAAGCATCAGTATATTGACCTCTTTCAAAATTGCTAAAATCATGATCCTCGATCCCCAGGGGCGGAGCCCCAGGGGGGGGTGGGGTTTATACAGAAATAAAGAACGATTTTTTAAATGACATCTCCTCTCAAACCACTGGGCCAATTTGAACCAAATTTGGCAGAAATGTTGCTTAGGTGGTCCCCTTCAAAAATAGCTAAAAGAATTGAAATCTGTTAAAACTCTGCTTGCCAAAGCAATAAAAGTGAAATTTTAAAATAATCTTTAAAAATCTTTTCCTCCTGACCCAGAAGGCGTAGAGCCTTGATATTTTGCATGAAGCATCAGTATATTGACCTCTTTCAAAGTAGCTAAAATCATGATCCTCGGGTCCCCAGGGGCGGAGCCCCAGGGGGGTATGGTTTATATAGAAATAAAGAACATTTTTTAAATGACATCTCCTCTCAAACCACTGGGCCAATTTGAACCAAATTTGGCAGAAATGTTCCTTAGGTGGTCCCCTTCAAAAATAGCTAAAAGAATTAAAATCTGCTAAAAACTCTGGTTGCCATGGCAACAAAAGTGAAATTTTAAATAATCTTTAAAAATCTTCTCCTCCTGACCCAGAAGGCGTAGAGCCTTGATATTTTGCATGAAGCATCAGTATATTGACCTCTTTCAAAGTAGCTAAAATCATGATCCTTGGGTCCCCAGGGGCGGAGCCCCAGGGGGTGGGGTTATAAAGAAATAAAGAAGGATTTTTTAAATGACATCTCCTCTCAAACCACTTGGCCGATTTGAACCAAATTTGGAAAAAATGTTGCTTAGGTGGTCCCCTTCAAAAATAGCTAAAAAAATTGAAATCTGTTATAAACTCTGGTTGCCATGGCAACAAAAGTGAAATTTTAAAATAATCTTTAAAAGTCTTTTCCTCCTGACCCAGGTGTAGAGCCTTGATATTTTGAATGAAATATCAGTATATTGATTATTTACAAAATAGCTAAAATCATGATCCAAGGGTCTCCAGGGGCGGACCCAGGGGGGTGGGGGGGTATAGGCATGAAGCATCATTTCAATGACTTCTTTCTTATTTCTGAAATTATTACCCATGGAAAAAGTTTTTTCCTTCTTTCAAATCAGCACTTAAGCCTTGGAATTTGTAATTTAGACTTTTGGATCCCCAGGTTCATAGTCTTTATATATAATTGTGGCCCACTTGTTTCATAATCCTGACCTTAACATAAAATTAGACTGTTGAAAGAAAAAGAGCCTTTATCTCAGGTGAGCACCCCAGGTTAAATATTTAATCTCTGGGGTCAAAAATGGCCCTACCCCTGAAGTCCGAAGTTTGGAAAATGCTTATTTAGAGCAATTTCAAAAGACTTCTCCTCTTAAACTATAAAGTTGATGGGTATATAGTATCACTAGTTTTGTACTATATCACTTTAAGTTGTCCTACAAGGGTCAAAAACGGCCCTGCACTAGAGGTCCAAAAATTGGAAAAAACACAAAATTTGAGTATGTTTGAAAAAAAATTCTTCATTTTAAGCGGAGGGCATTTATATTTTGAGTGTAGTATAACCTGGCTGTTATCTATCAATTTTGATTAAATTATGCTTGTAGGTTAAAAAACACCCCTTCCCTTGGTGTCCAAAGTTTGTAAAAATGCTCAATTAGACCATGTTCAACAGTCTTCTCCTCCCAATCTACAAAGTCTAAGGCATTCATATTTGGTATACAGCATGAACAGATGGTTCTTTACTATGTAAGCAAAAATCTTAGCCCTGGGATAAAACATGGCACTGCCGTATAGGTAAAAAATTTTGGAAAACATCCAATTAGAGCAACTTCGAAAGTCTTCTTCTGAAATATAAGGTGAAGGGCATTCATATTTGGTATGTAGCAAGACTAAATAATTTTGTACTATGTTACAGGCAAATATGGAATTAGGATAAAAAACGTCTCTGCTCTTGGAGTCAAAAATTGCATAAATTGCATTGAGAAATTTGTAAATAGAAATGGAGAAATGGCTTGTCACTCCCTTTCTCACAATGCTTTCTTAAACCTTTTTTCCCTGAGGGTGACAAATTCTAGGATAGTTTGGTAATGGATTAAACAATAAAAGCCAAAGGCATTCATTTTTATTGTAAAATATTTCTGGATTGTTTTGTACAAAGCCCAAAATCTTATATTTGTTTAATTTCTTTTGCTCAAGTTGTGCCTTTTTTATACAAAAGAGTACTGCAATTTGCAGATGCTTCAGGTGAGCATTTTAGGACCATCATCTTGTTTGTAATTTTAGATTGGCCCAAATTGAAAGGTTTCAGACGACAATTTAAACTCAACTTATTTGAAATATAATCATTCAGTAGGGTAGAAAATATTGTGGAAAAAGAAGAAATTGCTTGTTACAAGCAATTTCTTCTTTTTCTTCATTGTTTTCACAATTACTAAATCACAGGGACGTAAAAACCAGGAATTAAACAGGAAAGGGTTAAGAAATTGTTTGTTAAATGTTTGTTTTCCAAATGGGGGTAAAAAAGTAGGCCAAGTGGGAATAGGTTAAACAAACATTATGTCTTAGACTACCAGTTAACCCATTACAAAACACCAGAATTTTAGACTAGTCCAAATTGAAAAAGGTTACAGATGGCATTTCAAAGTGCAATTAAATTTATAGTTATCTGTTAAACGGGGTAGAGAACATTTTAAAAAGGGGGAAATTGCTTGTTACTGTTGCCTTTCTAACAGTTTCTTTCTATGCATTATTTTTTCTACAGGCTTTAGGGGCAATATCATATGAATTATGTTTCAGTGAGTACACAAGACCGTTCACTGGTTGACATTCTAGCCGCCTTGGCTGAGGATACTGAAGATGGTTTGTCACAACAAGCTGTAGTAGAGGCAGTGGCTTTAGAAGAACATGATAGCATGTTAGCCCAGACTTCTAAACCTAGAGATACCGAGATTGACAAACTAGAAGAGGATGAAATACTAGAAATGTCACAAAGAATTTGGGATGGAGATGAAAGGTATAACCCCCCAATGAATTGAGAAAAAGGGAATGTTTTGGAAATTGATGTGTTTTCAAAGTATGAACTCTTCAACCCTCACCCCAACCTCTTTGCTAGAAAAGTCAGTAGATATTTTACCAAAATACAGAAAATCCTCTTAATGGCAACTTAATTGTTAATTGCAACTTGTTTTACACTCAAATTACATGTTTATACATATTGATAGAACAAAAAGCTTTTTTTCCACCTTCCTGTTAATTGTAACAAAGATAATGACTATTTGAGATAACATTAGTCCATTAGCTGTAAAATTGGCTTCTGGTTCAAGCGATAAATATCATTTTTTTAGCTTGGCTGTTTCTGAAGAAAACCTTAGGTATTGTGATAGCCTTCAGTGTCGTTGGCATTGTTGTCGCCGTCGTGCAAAAACTTTGACATTTTGTGATATCTCCTGTTCTACCGAAGGCATTCACTTGGCACACATGTTCACTGTCAAAAAGGAACCTATACTATCAAGGGGATAACTCTAGCTACTGATGTGCAGGTTATGCCCCTTTTTCAACTTAGATTTTTTACAAAAACTTTGACATTTTGAGATATCTCTGTTTCTACTAAAGGCATTCACTTGAAACTTGGCACACATGTTCACTATCAAAAGAGGAAGCTATACTATCAAGGGGGATAACTCAAGATGCAATTTGTATGAATTATGTCCCTTTTTCGACTTAGATTTTTGTCAAGCCCGCTTGCAGTGAGCCAGACATAGTTGTCACCATGACAAGTCTGTGTATGTTAGTAGGTGCGTTAGTCTGTTAGTCCGTTAGTCTGTTTGTTGGTTCGCCTAGAAATTTGATATTTGGTATACAGCATCCTCTTCTGGACCTCTATCAAGATTGTACAAATTATTGCCTCAGGATTAAAATTAGCCCATTCCTGGATGTCACAAATCTAACATAGGCTTATATAGTGAAAACTTTAAAAATCTTCTTCTCTCAGATAGGCTTAGAGCTTTGATATTTGGTATGTAGCATCATCTGGTGAATCTCTATCAATACTGTATGAATTATGACCCTAGGGTCATAATTAGCCGATTCCCGGATGTCACGAATTTTACATAGAGCTTATATAGTGAAAATTTTAAAACTCTTCTTCTCCCAAACAGGAGGTCGTAGAGCTTTAATATTTTGTATGTAGCATCACCTGGTGGACCCCCATCAAGATTGTATAAATTATGGCCCCAGGGTCAGAATTAGCCCGTTCCAAGATGTCCCTAGTTTAACAGTGAAAATCTTCTTCTCCCAATCAAAAAGGCTTAGAGTTTTGATATTTAGTATGTAGCATAATCTGGTGGACTTTTATTTGTTTTTGTGCTCTTTGGACTCGGGTGACCAATAAGGCCCTATGGGCCTCTTGTATTTGTATGAAAACTTTCAAAATCTAATCAGAAATATTTGCTGGATTTCAACTAAAATTCACAAGTATGATCATTAGGTGACCCTTTACTAAATTTCTTTAAGAATTTTTTCCTCTGATAAGAAAATTGCTATTAATGACAGGGTCTATATCCATTTTTGATATAAAGTGATAGATCTTCTTCTCCTAAACTTTTGGTAGGATTTTAACCAGAATTCACAGGAATGATACTTTTGTAAACTCTACCAGTTTCCTTCAAGAAATTATAAAGAGATGAAAAACATGGCTTTTATGGGCAGTGCTTATTATCCCCTGACGTTCCAGCGAAGGGGATATAGTAATGGTCTCCGTTCGTCATTCCGTCCTTCCGTCACTAAACTTGTCCGGAGCATATCTTTGAAAGTATAATTGCTATCAACTTGAAACTTCATAGGTCGATAGATCTCATTGAGGCGAAGTGCAGTGCACAAGAACCACAACTCTTGCTTGCATAATTTTGGAGTTATTGTCCTTTGTTGTTTTAAAGACTAAGATTTTGTTCGGGGCATATCTCTGAAAGTATAATAGCTGTTAACTTGGAACTTCATAGGTGGATAGATCTCGTTGAGGAGAAGTACAGTGCACAAGAACCACAACTCTTACTTGCATAATTTTGGAGTTATTGCCTTTTGTTGTTTTAAAGACCTAGATTTTGTCCTGAGCATATCTCTGAATGTTTAATAGCCATTATCGAACTCATTGAGAAGAAATGCAGTGCACAAGAAGCCTAAATCTAACCGGCTTCAGTTTACTATCACGCTTTTACGAAGGGGGATGGCAATGTCAGACATGGCTCTTGTTTCTCAATATTTTAATTGGTTCAAGTTTGAAAATTGTGTGCTCTTTATCATTGATTTCAGGCCAGTGGAGCAATTACAGGCCCTCAAGTGCCTCTAGTTACTGTTCATAAAAACAACAGGAAGCCATGGCTAGGTGCACCAGCAGACATGATATATTTCAGAATCAATCTTAAGTCTGATTAACCTATTACCGGACAAGATAATTGTGGTCTGGTTCAAATTAAAAGAATTTGCAAACGTCAATTTTAATTGATGGAATTTCAAATATTTCAGTCTTTTGGTAGAAAACACTAAATATGAAAGATGGCTTGTAGCTAGCAATTTATTTTCACAATGTTTTTCCAAACTTCTTTCTTGAGGGGTGTAAAAACGCGGGTTTATGTTGGAATGGGCTAAACCCTACAATCTACTGGTTGATCTCATTGTAGAGATGTAGATCCTGATGATAAGGGACACAATTTAGAGGGGATGGATGATACATGGGTGGAAAGTCAAACAGATGATAATCAACAAATTGAAGTTAAACATGATGCTGTTGACAGTGACTCAGACAACGATGTTATACCTCAGTTTGATGGACCAGGGGATGAAAAATCACCTAGTGAGTTAATCTTGTTATGACTTAATCATATTTTCAACAAGAAAATGTAAATAGAAAATTTGTAATTTTATTGACTGTTGTACCTAAATTGTTTCATCATAAGCATTTACTTACATAGCTAGAATCTGGTATATTTGAGATTAGAAATGAAGGTATTTGAAATCTTACCATCAAAAGAACAATGTTATCCTACAAGAACAATTGTGAAATGAAAATATGATGTCAACATAATAATGGGGTGGGAGCCATAATGTTGTTAATGGAATGATAAACTGACTGTCATTTAGTCACAACTTAGTAACCAATGGATGAACTCTGACCTAAATAGAATGAGCAGCTGGAAGCTCAGGTTCCTAGGATGTGTTGGTAGAACTATTGTGGGTAATACCAGGAAGGCATTGTTAGACCTTTGTGACTTGGCTGAAACGATTTTGAAAGCTAGTTTGTTTACAGTATAATGTTATGTGTTTTCAGGAAGAGAAGTTAAAGACATGGTGACTAAGAGGTTAGGAATGAGAGGACCCTCCTATAATATGGCTCACAGAGACATGGGAATGATGCGGGATCATTCCAGCCATTATGGACAGTATGGAACTCCAATGGAAAATTATGGGGGCTACCAAGCTAACCAGTCTGCTTTGTCAATGAGTCAGGGGACTCACAGGCCTTACTCAATGATGCCTAGTCAGCAAAATCAAAACTGGGGCGGACCAATGTACCCCCAGCATCCACATGGTGCTCCTATGAACCATTCACAAAGAGATGTTTCTATGCTACAATCATCTCATAATAGAATGCATTATCAACCTGGCCCAATGCACCACACTTCCATGAGGATGCAGCAGTCATCTGGTTCTATGTATCATCCTGGCAACATGAATCAACCTCCAATGCACCAAATCCAGCATGGCATGGGTATGAACCATTCACAGGGAAACATGCAAATATCTCCGCCCACAATGAATACATACAGAGACCAACAAATGTCTATGTATCCAGGAGGTGATCATCCGGGATATAGTAGATCTGGTCAAGGATTGAAATCAATGGATATCCAACAGCCTAATGTACATCCTTATGGGAACAAGGCAATGACCTCACCCACAAGTGGCCAGTCAGGCTACATGACAGGCTATCAAAATACAGTGCCATATTCCTCAAAGCAACAATACATGTCCATGGAACACACAGGACAACTTCAACACCAATCAAATCAGCCATATGGTCAACATAATCAACACAGTAATTCATTACAACAAAGCCAGATGCATCATTCCCAACAACCAGCATCAAGTCAACAACCATTTTCAGGATCTAATTTATCACTGGCTCAAATGACAAACCAAATGCCAGATACAGATTTTGAAAGCCTCTGTGGAATTAGCCAACCAGATGTTCTAGATCAAGAATCTGGTAATATGAACATGTCAAATTTGATGTCAACCCAACAACAGAAAACTAGTTACGACAGTTTAATGACAACACAGTCATTTGGATCTCAACATCAGACTGCTACATATTCTAGTACCATGCAACAAGCATCAGCTACATCACTTTCACCAAGAAGCACTAATCAAAGTCCAGCTAGTGATATGACAAGACTGTCTCAGCCAACTAGTTATATATTGAAAAGACCACAGTCAAAAGGCTCTTTCTCAGGGGAATCAACTCCTTTGAAAGGATCCAGTCCAGGTAGCTTTGGACTAGGTGAAATGGATCTCTATAATTCATTGGATCAGCATGGTTTGACCAAGTCACCTGGAATGTCTGGATCTGGGTTTGTACCTAATGTAACACCAGCATCATCGGTTAACACTTACCATATAAACAAACCTGTGTCCCAAACCAAGACTGAAACTTCAACTTACAGTACTTCATTTTCTCATAGAGTAGGAAATACACCAAGCCTAGGTCCTGGTGATATGGGAATGCAAAGTGATGTTATGAGATCAGATGCTAATAAGGAAGGTGGATCATTTACAACAAATACCAATCTCGAGTCTCCAAATAGCGCTAGCAATCTGTTTTCACACAAAAAGTTGTGCTATGAACAGATAAGCCCACCATCAACTCCATCATTAGAAAAATCTCAAATGCCTTCAAAGCAGCTAACATCAAGTCCAGTTGCCTCACAGCAGAAAGCAGACAGTCAACTAAGTCCTCTGCAGAAGTTGTTGTTAGAACCTACTATGGACAGGGGAGGAATGAAGCCATCAGTACTTCAGCGAAGCCAAAGTAGAAATTCTGTGTCCAGTGTTTCTTCTGTTTCTTCTGACAAGGGTAGTCAGAACATTATAGCCAGTCAAAAATCACCAAGTATATCTAGTCCTGCTGCAAAGTCACGTCCAGAGTCACTCAGTGATTCAAGATTGTATAATCTTCTTGCAAATGAGGGTGATAATAAGAATAAAGCAAGTGATAGATTACCTAAAGTTTCAAGTAGCAGTAAGTTAAATGACAGCCAGCAAGATCTATTTTCAGAAAGTCTTCTATCTCCAGTAAGTAGTGGTAACCTGCAAGATACAACATCTGCTAATGACAGTTTTGTTTCCTTGTTCAGTGACAGCTTTGATGGTAGTGAAACTAATACACAAAAAGGAAGTATGCAAGTTGGAAATATGAGTGGTGTTAATGTTTCATTTGGTGATAAATTGAGAACGGATAAACTGGGTGAAGGTTCTAAAACAGACAGTCTGTCCACTCTGGAGAGTTTTGTTGGTAGTGTTACAAGTGATACAGACTATGGGATTAACTTTTCTAAAGGTAGTGGTGGACTACAAAGAGAAAATTCTATGATGTCTAGTGTCTCTGATCAGTCATTCTTGTCACAGCTCTCAAACAATGATCTCAGTGATTTAGGGAATTTCACTGGTCAGTTCCAACCTTTCCAAAACACACAGCAGATTCAGTCTCATAGCACCACAAGTTACAATATGTCAAATTGGCCTGAACATCAAGGATATCAAAGAAAGTCATCACCCAAACGACTTGATGGTGGCCCACCCAGAAAGCGGGGCAGACCTCCAAAGAGCTCTTTGAGTACTCCAGGTATGTCAGTGATTCCTGCTATTCCTGGTGAGAAGAAACGTCGAGGAAGACCAAGGAAAAACAGTGTTTCAGCAGGGGCCTCCCAACAGAATGCTACCTCACCCAGTCATAGTATGCAGAACCAATTTTCACAATTCCAGGATAGTAGTGCATTTCTAGGTGTAAATCTGGGTCAACAGTTTCAACAGGGTGGTATGCAACAGCAAATACCACAACAAGACCAATTCCAGTCAAACCAAACATTTTATAGTCATCAACAAATGCAGCCTCAAGATAGTATCATGTCACAATCAAGTTCTAATCAAATTCAAAATTTTGGCTCAGGGTTTTCTATGCAATATCAGTCTTTTCAGACAATGAATCAGCAAGATGGTAACTTCAACCAATTTTTCAACTCTGACGGTCCAATTCAACAGCAGAGTTTTATGGAATTGCAGCAAAATCAGCAATCACAACAAACTTACAATCAAAACTTTATGGCTGAAAACTTTTTGCAGCAAACTCAGGAATTTAAACAGGATAGTATATCCAATCAGGGTTCTTTTTTATCCCAAAGTAATAGTAACATGTCAACTATTGATGCATCTCAGTTATTTCATGAGGAGCCACTTCAAGAAACACTTAATTTAGACTCCTTTGATGAGGCACCCAAGCCTAGTGAGGTTACAGAGAAAAATTTGAATGAGCTGAACCAGGATCAGGATTTTCAGCTCACTACATTACAAAGTATGAAACATCCTAATACTTTGGTACAAAATTTAGCTGCGCATTATTTGCCTGGCAAATCTTCATTGTCCGAATTGTGGAAATCACCACCAGTACGACCTCTTCCGTCCCCTGCATATACCTTTAAATTCCAAGTGCCAACACCTCATCGTAAACATTCCCAGATAGATGAATCTGGAACAAATTTAACACCTTTGGTGGTTAGAATGCATCCTAAAGATGCAAGGAAATATAGCCTTCTTAAAATAGGTAGAGAAATAATCAAGTTGAAGAGTTTATCAACCGAAAGGATAGAAAGAATAAAGAATCAAATCCAAGAAGGTATTGTAGTTGAGAGTATTCCAGCACCACTTCGAAAGTTGACAAGAGAAAATTCTGTTTCAAGTAGCTCCATTATTGCTGACTTGCTTTCCTGTGATAGTCCTAATCAAGGAGATGTGATAGAAAGTGCTCTTGTTGATAGTGCCATTCAAAGTTCTTTTCAAGAAAAAACAGCAGAAAGTTCAAATACAAATAGTAGCATGATATCATGTGTAGCTGAAACTAATTTGTCAAGCAAAACTTGTGATAGCTCTGAACAGGTGAAAAGTAGTGACACTAATGAACTTAATAGCACTGACAATTGTTTCAATCCAATTAAGCGCCAAAGAAGACCTGCAGATATTAAAGAAAGGAGGAGAAATATGTTCAAAAACAAAAATATAGCAAACATACCTCACCTAAAAAAGTACAGACAAGGATTTTCGTATTTCGGTAAAGGAAATATAGGTAGGGGTGGTTCTGTCAAAGTTCGACAGAGTCATCCAATCTTAGGCCCTGAATTTGAGGATGATTCTAGTATTGTATTAAAGGATGTAAGCTTAAATGATGGAGTTTTGACACCTATTAAATCAAGGACACCTATTGCTGGTAGAAGTCCTGCTCACTCTGCAGGACAGAATGCATGTGATTTAGAGAACTCAGAAAAAGAAGAGTTGGAAACCAAACTTAAATCTCTGTATGACCTTGAATTGAACCAAAACCAAAATCCTGAGATGTTCAATGATTCTGAAATGTTTGTAGGGGAAGATGAAGAAAACTCTGAAGATGAAGATTCAGATGTCAGTGCTGCTGATGATGTTGATGGAAATAGTAGACAAGATGTTGATAAATCATCTGGTACACACTTTGTGGAAGACATCACTGATAATAAAGAAAATGTGAACACTGATAGTATACATCACCAACCTAATGATTTGAAGGCATCCTCTAAATTAGAGGAAGAAGAAAGTGTGCCTGGTAAAGAGAATTCAAAATCTATGATATCAAATGATGTATTTAATAACATTGAGAAGAACAAAAATTTGAAAAACAGTGTTGTTTCTACAGAAACCGATGTAAAACTATCAGCAGAACATCAAAGGATAAAAGAAGAACCAACCAATTGTATTTCAATCAGAGGAGATGATGGAAATGAAACTTCTCTTGCTTCAAAAGATTGTGATAGTAATCAAAACTCTAAAATTGTGAAAGAGTTTGAAAAAAATCAAGGTGCAGTATTTTATGGCAAATTTAAAACTCATTTCAAAGAAAAGTTTGCACAGTTACAAAATGAAAATCAAGAAGCCAATGAAAAAGATATAATTGTAGCTGTTAATTCTGATGAAACTGATATGGAAAAACCCCTTGTATCAAGATCAAGGTCAAGTAGTTGTGATAGTAAGGAGGCTGCGAGTCTCTGTGGATCTCGGAGAAGCTCAGCAGCCCTCAGTGTTGAAAGTGGTTTGCTGAGTAGCGAATCATCATCTGCGAAATCATATAAACAAAGTGTTGGTAATAAAAAGAAATGTAAACGCAAAACAAAAAAGTCTAACTCTGTATCAAGTGGATCTAGAAAAAGTTCAAGAAGTTCTTCTGTAGATAAGGAAGTTGCAAAAAAGCCTGGAAAAAATTCTAAAAGAAAACCGTATAATGTTGATTCTGACTCTGATGGAATTCCTGGTGTAGATTATATTGTTATTGGAAAGTTTAAGGGATACAAAGAAATGAAAGTGAAAGTTGACAAAATGGATATTGATAGTGATACGGATGTTGTCAATGTAAGGGATTATGATACTAAAAACAGTGCTGACAAAAACGGTATTGTTTATAACAAAGATTACATGCCTACTACCGGATTTTCAGCAGAATTTGAAAAATTTCTTGCAAATCAATCTCAAATGCCATCTGGATGTATCAGAACATCTTCCTGTGATTCTCAAGGATCTGACAATGTTAAGGTGAACAATGATTTGGTCAAATCCAATGCTGAAGATAATAAGGTCTCTGAAACTGAAAAAGAAAAGCACAGAAAGGAATCAGGGCTAGCTGCACCTATTAGAGAAAATAATGCTGCATATATTAAAGATACAAAAGATAGTATTGTCAAAAAGTTACCAATTACTTCATCGAATGAGGCAGGGTCTTTGGAGGATAGAATTGAGAAAGCACATGAACCAGAATTTGGTCAGGAGAAAAAAGCTGAAGAAAGCGTTTCAAGTGATAAAGATAGGCTGGTTGAAGATGGATTTAATCCATGTCAAGAAAGTGAAAGTGTTGTTTCTAATGACTTTGGCGTGAACCAGAAGTGTAGTAAGCAGAAGAACGAAGAAGTATATAATAAGGACAATGTACATGATCTTATTGATGAAGAACCTCAAAGCATTTTCACCGAAAATAGCAACTTGTCCATAACCACTAAAGAGGAGCCTTTGGATATAAAGATTGATGATCCCAATGGAAAAGATAGAGGAGGTGAGTGTAAATTTGATAGTTTATGTTCTTGTGTTGATGCATGTGATTGTTCAGTTGAAGTTAGTAATACAGCATTGATCTCTACCACAGGCTCAAAACATTCTTCCAGTTCAAGTGAGGATGAATCTGGGAAAGATAACATGGCCCATAAAAAGTCAGTCAAAAGCAACAAAGTGCGACAAGATGACAGAAAAAAGAAAAAAAGAGCATCTCATAGACTAGCAAATGCGTTTTGTGGCTCAAAAGCGAGGAAAAGAAAGCCACAAAAAAGGCGACCATCAAAGTGGATGTCCACACTGAATGTACTACATGATGCTACAATGGAAAAACTAACAGCTAATAAAGTGTATGGTGGTGAGATAGTTACAGACAAAGTGCTTGTCACAGCTAACAGTAATCCAGAATCAGTGCTAGATAGGCAGTCAGTGGTTAATGTTGTACCTCCAGATTTTGAAGTATATTGTGACAGAGCTGAAGACTATGAGGATGACTATTCAGACACTTTGTTTAGACTGGCTTACTATTCTCCACCCTCATCAGATAATGGTAACAATTCATCACCACAACCACTTTCTCCTGAAGAAATAAAACAAATGGTATCTGATAGTGAAAATAAACCTGAAGTTTTAATAGAGCACAGGGAAAAGAAAATGACTCTGGCAGATGTGATGAAATCTGTCAGGCAATCAGATGAAGATCCTAAAGAGCACAGTAAGAGTAGCACAATAGAAAATCTGGACTCAGATATCAGTAATGATAATGAAGTTGGTTATCAGTCTCCCTCTAAAACAGCAATAGCTCATGAGACACCATTAACTTTGAAAGATATTAAATCTCGTCTAGAGCAGGATGAGCTGGCTAAAAAGATAGATTTGTCATCACCACCAGATCTAGGTCCACCTGTCATACCCAAGTATGTGTCAGACAATGAAAGTATTGATGATCACAATGCACCACCAAACTTAACCCCAAATAGGCAGCTCTCTAATGATTCAACTAGATCAGATGTTGAATGTACTGCAAGTAGATATAATGATGTAGCTAAAGCTAGTTTCAATGAACCATATGATGAAAGATTCAGAAACATTCCTCCATTTTTGACACCTTGTAGATCTCCCAGAATTCCCTTGTCACCAAGGGGCTCACCAAGAGTATTACCTGTAGAACATAAATCAGAAATATCAGGATATTTTAGTGTTGGTAGTGACGTAGAGTGTGAGTATAAAGTAAAGCCAGGGAAGTCGCCAGGGGCCTCTAGTTCTACAGGCTCGATAAATGTTATACATAGTGAACAGTTTAGTGATATTAGTGAAGATGAGGATTCAGATGTGTCTCCCATTTTGTCTACACAGAATCAGAATACAGTACACATTGACACAGACACTTCTCCTGTCATACCAACACAAAACCATAATACTTTACACAGAGACACTTGTCTTAGTGCCTACCAAAGTGAAGAGATGATTGTGCATTCAAGGAAATATAAGGAATTTAAGGAGTTTAAGGAGCAGCGTGAACATTCAGATTTGAATAGAAACAATATATTTGACCTGTTATCTTGTCAAAATGGAAAGTTCATAGAATCCAAAGAGTTTAAATCATCGAAACCAAAGTGCAATTCAAAGGAACAATTTGTTAAAAATGTAGAATTACTTATGGGCAAAAACCATATAATCAAGAATTCATTTGATAATGTTAGGGAAAATGGTGTTGTCGATAATTATATGGCAAGCTATTGTGATTTTGGGGTAAATAGAATAGACAGTGTGAAACATAGTTCACAGTCAGATAAGGATTTACACAAAACTGTACCACATACTTCAAGTAATTTAAGAACAGGACTATTTGATAGTGTTGGTCTTGGAAAAGAGTTTTGGATGGATAATAAAAGTTCTAGAATTTCAAATGGATATAAGTCATTTAATAGTGTAGTAGAGCATGCAGATAATCCACTGGGTGCATTGATTGACATGCATAAATCTCACTTTTCACCCACCTGGAACTCATTTCAGAGCCCTCAGAGTTTTAACAATAATAATGATAGGAGTGACAAGTTGATGAAAGACAAACATAGCATGGATTTATTTGATTCAAGCTCTGAAAAAAGCAATAGGTTAGCTGATCAAAGCTCTAGACATCAGTTGGTGTATAACAGATCATTATCAGAGTCAAGTAAATATGATCTGAGTATCGTAACAAACAGAAAACTGAGTGATTCTATCATTAAATCAATAGAAAACATGAAAGAAAAGGGAAATATTTATCAAAGAAGTCATTCTGTGGAAAGTTATACACCTTCTTCTCCAACTGACAAAGGTGGCAGAAAACCTAAGTCATCAAAAAAGCCTATTCAAGATGCTAGTCAAAACTCTACTACCAATCAAAAGAATTCAAACCCTGTAGACAAAACTGGAAGTTTGGTAAATAAAAATGACAGCAAAGACAATCAAGGCAGCAACAACAACAATCCGAAAAGGAGAAAACTGATGGAATCTGAAAAGACTTGTAATATCATAACTCCATTACTAGCCCCACCCAGCAGAGAAAGTGTTCAACAAACACACTCACAATTTGGCCTGATGTCCGTACAGACTACAGGAGCCTTCTACAGTAATCATAGAGATGTGCCATCTAAACCTAGGTAGTTGTTTGGCTTGATGTAGATGTGTGACCCTTCACACTAAATAAGGCCATCAATTCAGTATAATAAATATGAGCTGTGCATAGCATATCCAAAAAATTCACATGTGCACCAATTAATCCATTCCCACAGAATCCTTCCTTTATACGCCCCTCAAAAAAAGCTTTGGAAAACATTGTGGACATAAAAGATATAGCTTGATTCAAGCAATTTCTTCAATGTCCACAATGTTTTCTACCCCAAAAGACAAAGAATTTCAGAATTTCATTAATCTAAATTTGTTGTCTGCATCTTCTTTCAATTTAAAATTCCAGTCTAAAATTTCCTCATGTTTGAAATGGTTAAAGACTCAGATCAGCCTGTGCATTTGCAGTCTGATCAATGTCTTCACTACTTGCTCTGTAGATAGCTTATGACTCAAAGTTTTCTTTTTGGCAATCAGCAAATGTTGTTAGCCCTTGTCATGCTGAATAAATGCCTCTACAGAATTGCCATGAAATAAAAGGACTGACAGGACTTGAAGCCTCATTGAAGGTCTATTACTCTGGCTTATCCCATAACCACACAAAGATTTAGACTGGTCCAAATTCAAGGATGTTGCGTAGGACAATTTCAGGTTGATAGAATCAGAAAATACCCATCTTTCTGTGTAGAAAACAACATGGAAAATGAAGAAATTGATTATGATAAGCAATTTCTTCATTTTCCACAATCTTTTCAAAAGCTTTATTTTTACGGGGTGTAAAAAGGTGGGATTGTCTGGAAATGGGTTAAAAAGGGTAACCAGGAATTACAGACCAAGATCAGACTGCACTTATGTGCAGGCTAATCTTTGTCTATGCCTCCTGCAAAGAGAGGAATATTCTTGGTTCAGCATGACCAGGGTTAATGCACATTGTTGCTCAATGTCTGCCCTTCATGTACATGTGACACTGGAAATGTCTCGCACAGGCTCCTAGTTGAAATAGATCAGCTCCAATATAGGTTAGCAAAGATTGATATTTCAAATATGTATAGGTAGCGCTTTGGAACAAACAATTCTGTATTAATCAATTACCAGACAATAGATTTTTAGGCTGGTCCAAATTGAAAGAAGTTGCAGATGACATTTTAAAGTTTATGAAATTTTAGAATTTTTCAACTTTGTTGGTAGAAAGCATAGTGGAAAATGAAAATAATTGCTTGTTACAAGCAATTTCTTCATTTTACACTATTTTTTCCCAATTGTTTTTCTTGAAGGGTGTCAAAAGTGTCATTGTGTGGGGGGTTAACCTATTCCCACACATTGAAGCTGCCCTTAAGAAATCTTTGGAAACCATTATGAAAAAAGAAAATTTCATGTTACAGGCAAATTCTTCATTAACCATAATGTTTCTACATCAAAGGACAAAGAAAACTAAAATTTTTGATCTGCAACTTCAAATTTGGACCATTCTTAAATTGTGTTGTCTGGAAATGGGTTAAGGAAATAGTTTTTTCCATTTTTGACAATCTATACAGTCTTAAAGTGGTTGATACTTTTTTTTCCATTTTCTTGATGGTCAATTTTTGTGTGCTGGATCATGTAAGATTTAAATCACCCCCTACCTGCCTGCATGATCACTTCCTAATTAGTCAATCACTTAGTTTTAGTTCCTAATTCATCTTTTATCATGCAAAAATGGGACCTTTCTTCCTCTCTCTTTCATATATATACATCTATTTTAACCCTTTTCATGCTAAAAAAAATCCTTGTACAGAAATTGATTGAAATCAAAGCGCTGATGGCACTTTAGGTTTAATTGTCAGGGTAAATATATGGAAAACGGACAATTCTGGCTTAAAAAAGATGGTGAAGACTAAGATCAGAATGCACTTATGTGCAGGCTGATCTTTGACTATGCCTCCTGCCAAAGCAGGAATATTACGGGTTCAGCATGACAAGGGTTAAGAAATAAACTTTAAAATGGTGCAAAAGTAATTTTTGCCTTTATTCAAAAAGCTGTTGTTGGCTATAATAGGTGTATAAACATGTCAGATTAATGTCTATAGGCCCATTTTTTGCACGACGAGATCCTATTTTGGTGTTTTTCATATAGTTCTTTCTTATGTACTTAACATTTGTCTCTGCTCTTTAATTAAAAAGAAACTGCCATTTTCAAAGTCTATGATGTTTTATTAAGAAAATATTTGTTTGAACTGGAGAAATTACTTATGACAAGTATGTCTTCTTTTTATTCACCATGGGTTCTACGGAATTAGATTCCTTTTTTTAAACAATTTAAAGTTTAAGAAAATTCTATAAAAAAGAACTTTGACTTTTTGGATAGAAAACATCCTAAAAAATAATTCATACCCAAGATGGTCTTGTTTTCCATTGTCACCAAACAAAATCAAAGTCATCTATCAAGGTTATGTGTCCTAAAGTTGTTTTTATAGGAGCTCAAGCTTGACCATTTTGGATCAACTGGCTATTGTAATCACCTATGTGTAATATATGCCAAATATCTCAATACATTCCCATATAATCTCCCTTTTTACACCCCTCAAGTAAAGAGTTTTAGAAAACATTGTGGAAATAGAAGAAATTTCTTGTATATGTCATATCTCTCTTAAAATTTAATTAATTAATATTCATAGAAGTAGCAGACACCAATTTAAACTTGGCATAATTTTAAGTATCATAGTCTTTTGGAGATGGAAAGCATTGTAAAAATGAAGAAATTGCTTATACAAAGATAGTATAATGGGGAAAACTTCATGACCCAAGGAGATGCACTTTTGGTTTTTTGGTAACGGAGGTTACAGATCAACTGTGCTACTTGAGTGACGAAATGCTGGGGGGGAACCCCTTTAAAAAATTGGATTTGTATGAAAACATGGGAAAAGGGACCTTTAACCCATTCCCACACTTTAAGTCGCCCCCTAAGAAAAAAAGCGTTGGAAAACATTGTGGAAAATGAAGAAATTGCTTGTTACAAGCAATTTCTTCATTATCAACAATATTTTTGCACCAAAAAGATGAAGATTTTCAAAGTATCACAAACTTGAAATTGTAGTCTGCCATTTTAGTCTGTAGACCAGTCTAAAATATTGTTGTCTGGTAATGGGTCAAGATTTATGAAAATCCTACAGATAACCTTTGAAAAGTGAGAGCTTGAAAAGTATCTGGGGACCTTATTTTATGTCCCAAATTAAAGGAGGTAAAATGAGTAAATAATTTGTAATCCTCCTTTATAAGTTGCTTTTGAGCTCAACTTTTCATAGAATGGGGGCTATTCAAGTTAACTGGGCATTGGTGCAATGCTTTGGTTAACAATTTACATGCTTGTGCCATATGTCTGCTCCTACCAATGCTATTGCTCTGAATATTTGCACATGTCTTTGTTACCAAAATAACAACCCAAGGCAAAGATTCATTATATTCATTATACCCCCCACAACAAAGTTATGGGGGGGTATACTGGAATCAGGTTGTCCGTCCGTCGGTCCGTCCATCCGTCCGTCCGTCCGTCCGTCCATCCGTCCGTGGACATAATTTTGTGTCCTCTTCTCCTCCCACATTTTTTGACCAATTTTGCTGAAATTTTATCAGGTTGTTTCCTATCATATGAAGTTGTGCACCTGCAATTTTCATCTTGATCCAGTCGTTAGTTTCAGAGTTATGCCATTTTGTACTTTTTAAATGGGGGTCCGTGGACATAATTTTGTGTCCTCTTCTCCTCCCACATTTTTTGACCAATTTTGCTGAAATGTTATAAGGTTGTTTCCTATCATATGAAGTTGTGCACCTGCAATTTTCATCTAGATCCAGTCGTTAGTTTCAGAGTTATGCCATTTTGAACTTTTTAATGGGGGGGGGGGGACATAATTTTGTGTCCTCTTCTCCTCCCACATTTTTTGACCAATTTTGCTGAAATTTTATCAGGTTGTTTCCAATCATATGAAGTTGTGCACCTGCAATTTTCATCTTGATCCAGTCATTAGTTTCAGAGTTATGCCATTTTGAACTTTTTAAATGGGGGTCCGTGGACATAATTTTGTGTCCTCTTCTCCTCCGACATTTTTTGACCAATTTTGCTGAAATTTTATCAGGTTGTTTCCTATCATATGAAGTTGTGCACCTGCAATTTTCATCTTGATCCAGTCGTTAGTTTCAGAGTTATGCCATTTTGAACTTTTAAATGGGGGGGGGGGACATAATTTTGTGTCCTCTTCTCCTCCCACATTTTTTTACCAATTTTGCTGAAATTTTATCAGGTTGTTTCCTATCATATGAAGTTGTGCACCTGCAATTTTCATCTTGATCCAGTCGTTAGTTTCAGAGTTATGCCATTTTGAACTTTTTAAATGGGGGTCCGTGGACATAATTTTGTGTCCTCTTCTCCTCCGACATTTTTTGACCAATTTTGCTGAAATGTTATTAGGTTGTTTCCTATCATATGAAGTTGTGCACCTGCAATTTTCATCTAGATCCAGTCGTTAGTTTCAGAGTTATGCCATTTTGAACTTTTTAATGGGGGGGGGACATAATTTTGTGTCCTCTTCTCCTCCCACATTTTTTGACCATTTTTGCTGAAATTTTATCAGGTTGTTTCCAATCATATGAAGTTGTGCACCTGCAATTTTCATCTTGATCCAGTCATTAGTTTCAGAGTTATGCCATTTTGAACTTTTTATATGGGGGTCCGTGGACATAATTTTGTGTCCTCTTCTCCTCCGACATTTTTTGACCAATTTTGCTGAAATTTTATCAGGTTGTTTCCTATCATATGAAGTTGTGCACCTGCAATTTTCATCTTGATCCAGTCGTTAGTTTCAGAGTTATGCCATTTTGTACTTTTTAAATGGGGGTCCGTGGACAGATTTTTGTGTCCTCTTCTCCTCCCACATTTTTTGACCAATTTTGCTGAAATGTTATTAGGTTGTTTCCTATCATATGAAGTTGTGCACCTGCAATTTTCATCTAGATCCAGTCGTTAGTTTCAGAGTTATGCCATTTTGAACTTTTAAATGGGGGGGGGGACATAATTTTGTGTCCTCTTCTCCTCCCACATTTTTTGACCAATTTTGCTGAAATTTTATCAGGTTGTTTCCAATCATATGAAGTTGTGCACCTGCAATTTTCATCTTGATCCAGTCATTAGTTTCAGAGTTATGCCATTTTGTACTTTTTAAATGGGGGTCCGTGGACAGATTTTTGTGTCCTCTTCTCCTCCCACATTTTTTGACCAATTTTGCTGAAATTTTATCAGGTTGTTTCCTATCATATGAAGTTGTGCACCTGCAATTTTCATCTTGATCCAGTCGTTAGTTTCAGAGTTATGCCATTTTGTACTTTTTAAATGGGGGTCCGTGGACATAATTTTGTGTCCTCTTCTCCTCCCACATTTTTTGACCAATTTTGCTGAAATGTTATTAGGTTGTTTCCTATCATATGAAGTTGTGCACCTGCAATTTTCATCTAGATCCAGTCGTTAGTTTCAGAGTTATGCCATTTGAACTTTTTAATGGGGGGGGGGAGTAGTCAAAATTTAAAATTGCATAACTCAGTAACCATAAGGGGAGTTACCAAATTTGGTAAGTAACATCATCTTGTATATATATACATGTTTGACATCAAAACGCTGTAAGTCATTTACAATTAACTGAACAATTCCGTCCTCTCTAATACTTGGTACATAGCTTTCAAGGGTCAGAAGTGTTGGAGTGTGAGACTTGCAAAAGAAAGACGCGATCGGGGGGGGGAGGGGATGGAGGGGGGGGGGAGAAGCTGAAATCATAATTACATACACAATTGCTACTTTTCCACTCCTACTTAAAAAGGGGTCATAAAATGCCCCTTCAAATTCCACTCCTTCATAGAAAAGCCTTTTTAGCGGTGTGGGGGGTATTCTCGTCAGCCCTTGAGGGCGACAGCTCTAGTTTAAATGGAATTATGACTCTTTTTGACATAGCGATTTGGTTAAAGTCTTTACAACAGTATTGAAGCTTTAGCATTGAAACTTTGGACATGTATTAAGCCACTTTTCAATTCTCCAGACAAAGATTCATTACATGTACTTTTACATTCTATTAAGTGACGTTTTGACCCGTTTTGGAGTAAGATTAGAAGTTTTATTGCAACTCAATGTAAAATGTATTGTCTTTTTAATTAGTCAGGATTTTGCTTTGAAATTTTGCACATGCATTAAGGGTCATATTTCAATTCTCTAGGCATATATTTATAACACTGACATTTTTGTTTTGAAATTTTCCTGTGAGCTATTGTGATTGGTTATTGTCCTGCATCCATCTGTCCATCTGTCTGTCCATCTGTAAACAATTAAAAAATCTTCTTTTCCTAAACCAAAAGGCTAAGAGCTTTTATATTTGGTACAAATCATCACCTATTGACCCTCTACCAAAATACTTCAAAGAATTACTGAAGTCTTAAAATTAACCCTTTTCTGTGCGATCCCTGATTTTACAAAGGAAATCTTTGAAAATCTTCTCCTACTAAACCATAAGGCTTTTATATTGGTATGTATCATCACCTATTGACCCTCTACCAAAATACTTCAAAGAATTACTGTATTCTGATTATTAGCCCTTTTCTGTGCTATTCCTGATTTACAAGGGAATAGGGAAGGAAATCTTTGAAAATCTTCTTCTCCAAAACCATATGGCCTAGAGCTTTTATAATTTGTATGTATGATCATCTATTGACCCTTTACAAAAATACTTCAAAGAATTACCATATTCTGAAAATTAGCCCTTTTCTGTGCGATCCCTGCTTTTACAAAGGAATAAAGAAGGAAATCTTTGAAAATCTTTTTCTCCCAAACAATAAGGCCTAGATCTTTTATAATTGGTATGTATCATCACCTATTGACCCTCTACCAAAATACTTCAGAGAATACCATATTCTGAAAATTAGCCCTTTTCTGTGCTATCCCTGATTTTACAAAGGAATAGGGAAGGAAGTCTTCTTCTCCCAAACCGTAAGGCCTAGAGCTTTGATATTTGGTATATATCATCATCTATTGACCCTCTACCAAAATACTTCAAAGAATTACTGTATTCTGAAAATTAGCCCTTTTTTTGTGATCCCTAATTTTAGATAGGAATAAAGAATGATATCTTTTAAAATCTTTTTCTCCCAAACCATAAGGCCTAGAGCTTTGATATTTGGTATGTAATGATGTCAATACTTAAAAGCATTACCATATTCAGGAAATTAGCGCTATATGATGGGATCATCACTATACCTAGGATAAATGGAGAAATCCTTAAACATCTTCTCCAAATTAATTAGACAGAGGGCTTTGCTATTTTGTATATATCATAAAGCCATGAACCATCATACTCGGGAGCGATTTAGGACCATCATGGTCCTCTTGTTGAGTCTTGCTGTCTACTGACAGCTCTTGTTTTTCAATACATGTACATTTATTTCAATTCTTCTGTACAATTCAATTAATATCAACTTAGTTTTTTTACCTTTTATCACACAATGTCATATTTTGATGTATTGATGAGAATTGGTTATTGAAAATATTGAGAAAAATTAACAAATTGCTTGTATCTAGTAATATCTCCTTTTCCCACTTGTTTTTAAATGTAATTGACCATGGATTTTAGTTTGCTAACTCCTTGAATTTCACCTATTCCCAAACAATGACGCTGTTGAACGCCCTTCATGAAAAACAACTGGGAAAACATTGTATAAAATGAAGAAATTGGTTGTTACAAGCAATTTTTTCATTTTCCACAATGAGTTCTACCCAGAAAGTTAAAAAAAATCTACAATTTCATAAAGTTGAAATTGTTGTCCTCAACTCCGTTCAATTTGGACCATTTTTAAATTTTTTCGTCTGGTATGGGTTTAGTGGTGCTTGTGCAACAATGCTGCACAGCCCTCTCAATATAGTTAATTTTAACCCACTCTGACATGATTTTGCTTTTTAAGGCCCTTAACAACAACAGCAAAAAGATTTAGAAAACATTATGGAAGCAATGAATAAATTACTTGTATCAAGCAATTTCTTTCATTTCACACAAAATTGAATACCTAGAAAGACATAAAGATCTCATCAGTTTAAAATGATCCACTGTAACTTCCAGCCTAAATTGTTGTCTTCCAGCCTAAATTGTTGTCTAATAATGGATTAAGAAGGTGTACCCGAGAGTTGTAGAGTATTATCTCACAGAACTGTAGTTAGAGAGGTAATTTAGAATCTTCAATTTAGATA
This sequence comes from Fragum fragum, assembly GCA_946902895.1. NCBI lineage: Eukaryota > Metazoa > Mollusca > Bivalvia > Cardiida > Cardiidae > Fragum > Fragum fragum. Next base: position 62,694,165 of record OX336368.1, read on the forward strand.
AGTTAACAACTTTTGAGAATAAACCCATTCCAACTCAATGACCTTTTTAGATGCCCCCAAGAAAAAAAGCTTTGAAAACAATTTGGAAAATGAAGAAATTGCTTGATGAAAGCAATTTCTTTGTTATCCACAATGTTTTCTACCCCAAATGTAAAATAATCAGTCTAGTATTTTGCCATCTAGTAATATGTCAATGATTTCACAGAGGCATTTTACTTATCTTATAACCTCTGAACACATCTCTCTGTGTCATATGCTGTAGAGCAAATACATCTCTCATGGTAACATTGTTGTAAGCCATGAGAAATGGTATTCACGTTCTAGACAAGTGGGTTATGGATTGACTGCATGCTGGTTTTGTATCTGTTGTAGGGAGGGAGGAGGGCAGGTCCTCAAGATACCCTCAGCATTGGTGAGCATCCTTTCTACAGTGTTCTTATAACTAACATTTATACACTGATTGATTAGTTGTATATAACAGGTTGTACATGATAGATCATAGTGTTACTTTAGATTATGTGTTACCATACAAATATAAGATTTCAGTTTTTTTATGGACAAGTCAGTGTATGTGCATTAGTTTGTTTGTCAATTTTTATTTATCCAGACCATTACTCGTACACTTATGGAGAAATGTCAAAATAACTTGGCACGATTGATCCCTATCATAGGTAGATGAGCATTTTGAATTATATGTTAGGTAGGTTCAAAATACGAAGGAAACTTTTTGAGTTTGTATTGCAAGCCTAGAACTTTTTTTAATCAATTACAAAGTTACATGTTTTTTTTACACAGAACTTGTGTTAACATGCCCATCTCCAACTGTGTCAAGGTATGCGGCACACAAGATTCATGTTTTGGCTTTGCTGGTTATTTTCAACACAATGGTCTTTGAAGAATACTGAAGTTATAAATTGCAAGATATAGAAAAAATTAAATAGCATTCATTCTGAATATGTTTTGAAGATCTTTTATGAATGATTTACTCACTGATGAGTAGAAGTAAATCAGGTTAGACATGTATGGCTAATTAAAGAAAAATATGAAGTGACCCACATAGTTGGGAAAAATAGGTAGCGCGTCAGACTCCTAATCTTCAATCAGGGGATGTCATCAGTTCAATCCCGGGCGGCGGCACATATTCTTTCCAACATTTGTCTCTCACCAATGGGTGAATTATCGTTAACCTAATTGGGATAGCAGCTGGAGGTTAGGAAAGGATGTAGTGGTAGTACTGGTGTGAGAAATACCAGGAATCCATTGCTAGGTGCTCCAGTCCCGCAATACGACTGAAATACTGTTTAAAGTGGTGTTAAGCCCCATTCAATCAATCAATTAAAAAGAAAGTGTTCTTACTCAACTTGTTTATTCCCATACACCCCTAACCTGTCCCCTTGTGACTCTCTGTGGTTCCCTAGACAAAAGGGCACCTTTAATCCTATTGTGTTATAGGCTGTGCTGTCCACCAGTGTTTGCATCATTTACCTATAGAGGAGTACCGAGTGGCTTTCAGAAATAGTCAGATGTCGGACATTGCAGCGCTAGGCGGCGTTGCCATATCCCCTTAGGTTCAAATCCCGTAAATGGTTAGATAGGTGTAAAATATATGTGGAGGAAGATGAGACATTTTCTGAAGGTCTTAGATTAATAAATTAATGTTGATATTTCAAGCTGTTTTAAAAAGTCTGTTCCACTCTATGAAACTTAAAAAGTGTCCTCTACCCTCCTTATGTAGGCATGCAACATTTAACCCATTCCCACACCGTGATGCTTTTGGACGCCCCTCAAGAAAATTAGTTTGGAAAACATTGTGTGAAATGAAGAAATTGCTTGCAACAAGTAATTTCTTCATTTTACGCACTGTTTTCTATCCAGAAAGTTGACAAAATCTTAAATTTCGTAATTTTTGAATTGTCGTCTTCAACTCCTTTCAATTTGGACAAGTCTAAAATGTTGACATCTGGTAATGGGTTAATACCTTTTCTCCTAAACTTTTAAGCTCACCTTAATGCAACATGCTCATGGTGAACTTTTTTGGTACCTGAAAGTCCATAGTTCATCGTAGAGTTACCACTCTACAGGTCATAATCCTGGCTCATTCCTTCTGAAAGTTAAAAGATAAGAGCACTCTTATATCTATATTCTCTTAACCCATTCCCACTTGACAAAATTTTAGACTGGTCCAAATTGAAAGAAAATGCAGACGACAATTTCAAGTTGATGGAATTTAATTTTTTTTCACCTTTTTTGATAGAAAACATTGTGGATAATGAAGAAATTGCTTGATACAAGCAATTTCTTCATTTTCCATGATGTTTTCCAAAGCTTTTTTCTTGAAAGGCGAAAAAAGGAGGGATTGAGTTGGAATGGGTTAACCCTTTCCTGTTCTTTAAAATTCTAATTGGTCCAAATTGGAAGAGGTTGCAGATGACTAAGTAAATTGGATGCAATTTGACATGAAACCATCTTACATGGTAGAAATACTGTCGGAAAAGATGAGATTGCTTGTTTTTAGCAATTTCTGTTTTTTTCCACATTGTTTGTTCTAGTATGAAATTACAGTGACAATAAATCCTAGGTATGTACATGAAAAGGTTAATCCGATATTTGTTTGGAATTGTAATCGTTAACGACTATTTTCTAATTTCTCATTAAGCAAGATTTTTGTGTTTTGTGTGTGGTCTTAGCCCTCACTCAGCTTTACATATATCAAAGAGCATTATACACATATATATGTAAAGGGAAAATGCTAAACCCATTACCTGACGGCAAATTTTTAGACTAGTCCAAATTGAAAGGAGTTGCAGACGACAATGAAAAGTGTATGAAATTTTAGATCGTTTCAACTTTCTGGGTAGAAAACATTGTTTAAAATGAAGAAATTGCTTGTTACAAGCAATTTCTTCATTTTAAACACTGTTTTCCTAATTGTTATTCTTGAGAGGCGTCCAACAGTGTCACTGTGTGGGAATGGGTTAACTTGATATACTTGGAAATTGTAAGAATTTGAAAACTGAGTAGTATCAAAAAGAAACAGCTGTTTTGGGTTTACCATTGTACTGCAGGACAATAACTTGCTTTTCAAATAGACAAATGTATTTTTTAATAAGCTAAGCACTTTTTAATCCATTCCCACAATGATGCTTTTTAACGCTCATAATTAAAATGCTTAGGAAAACATTGTGTAAAATGAAGCAATTTCTCCATTTTCCGCAATGTTTTCTACCCTGAAAAATGTAAAAATAAAAGATTTCATTAATCTTTTTCTGTAACTTCTTTCAATTTGGGCCAGTCTAAAATTTTATTCTCTGGTCATGGTTTAAACCTATTTCCTTTTGGCAAAATTTGAGACTTGTCCAAATTGAAAGGAGTTGCAGATGGCATTTTAAAGTTTGAAACATTCTAGATTTTTTCAACTTTCTAGATAGAAAACATTGTGTAAAATTGAAGAAATTGCTTTCACCAAGCAATTTCTTCATTTTGCACACTGTTTTTCTTGTTGTTTTTTCTTGAGGGTTGTTCAAAAGCAGCACCGTGTGGGAAAGGTTTAAATAGCTAAACAGACTGTGGTGGTGTTTGATTAGAAATTGACAGATGTTGCCACTCATTTACACAAGACAATAGGTTATAGCGATTGAAATGTACATTTACTTGTAATTCCAATTCCCACAAAATCCTGATCTTTTACACCCCTCAAGAAAACACTTGGGAAAACATTGTGGAAGATGAATAAATTTTTTGATACAAGCAATTTCTTCATTTCCTGCAATGTTTTCTACCCAGAAAGATAAGGCTTCTGAAACTTCATCAACTTGAACTTGTCGTCTGCAACTCCTTTCAATTTTAACCAGTCTAAAATTTTGTTGTTTGGTAAGGTGTTGAAATATTGTTCTTTGAAAGATTGTTCAGGTTTATCTTTCCTTTTCTTAATCCTTGTCATGCTGAATAAAATTGTTCTTCAGTAAAACATTAAATTCAAAGGACCGTAAAAGAGACCTTATACTGGATCAATATTTATTTTCAAATTTAGTTTTATTAACAAATCTGGGTTATAACGTCAGACAGGTTTTGAAAACAAAGATCAGAGTGCACAAAAGTACAGCCTGGTCTTAGTATATATTTTGTGCCAAATATTCAGAAAAAATTACAGCATGAGTAGGGTAAGAAATTTCCATTAGCTTTTAAATATATTCAGTTTCTTGATTCCTCTTGTTACCTTTAGCCCATTTCTATTTAATCCTGCATTTGGACATGTTAAGATAAGAATTCATTCAAAACATCTTTGAAAAATAGAGAAATTGCTTTTACCCTAGTCACGCTGAGCCCTGAATATTTCTAACTGGGCAGGACATATAGACAAAGATCAGCCTTCACATATGTGCAGTCCGATCTTAGTCTATAAAACCTGTTAGAAATTTCCTTTAGCTTTCAAATGTATTCACAGTTTCTTGAATCCTCTTGCTGTGTTTAGCCCATTTCTATTTAATCCTGCATTTGGACATGTTATGATAAGAATTCATTCAAAACATCTTTGAAAAATAGAGAAATTGCTTTTTACCCTAGTCACCTGAAGCCAGAATATTTCTGATTGGGCAGGATGTATAGACAAAGATCAACCTGCACATGTGTGCAGTCTGATTTTAGTCTATACCACCTGCTTATCCTTTTTCACATGATAAATTTACAATATATTTATTGACCATTTAACCCTTTCCCGTTCAAATACGGGATTTTAAGTTCCTGTGGTTTTATACTCGAGAAAACATTCTGGAAAAAGAAGAAATTGCTTGTAACAAGCAATTTCTCCTTTTTCCACAATATTTTCTACCATATAGGATGGTTTCATTTCAAATAGCATCCATTTTTCATTGTCGTCTACAACCTCTTTCAATATGGACTTGTCTAAAATTTCCAAAAACGGGAAAGGGTTAATTGGTGTTTCAAGTGCTTTTAGTTCTTTGATTTTAATGTAATTCTCTTGTGGATTTATAATTCTTCTTGACAAAGGTTAACAAGCATCTTCTCCTTTACTAATAATGTTTTCTTTCTGAAATCTTATTTTTTAGCTCAACTGATAAGCTTTTGTGATCTAGCTGTGTTCATCGTCTGTCGTTTGTTGTCTATCGTCCATCTTGTGCACACTCTAGAGGCCAACATTTTGCCTCAAATGTCTTGAAACTTTGTCGGATTGTTTGTCTATAAAAGCTCGGTCTAGATAAATATTGGATCACATGGTGTAAAAAACTAAGTCACTTGGTCAAATCTTAAAAAAACCTTGTGTGAACTCAAGAGGTTACATTTTGCCTCAAATGCCTTGATAATTGGTCAAAATGTTTGTATGGTATGTATGTCAAGTTTGATATTGGGTAACACAGGGTTAAAAACTAGGTCAAATCTTAGAAGAAACCTAATGTGCACACTAGAGGGCACATTTTTGCCTGAAATAAATTGATATTTGGTTAGGTAATTTGTACCGATAATAGCTTTGACAATATTCAAATTTGGGTCAATGCGGGTCAAAAACCAAAACTTTGTCAAATCTCACCTTATGTGCACACTAGATGGCTCATTTTTGTCTCCGATAAAATTATATTTGCTCAGAATGTTTTATCCATGTCATGATAAAGTTTGAATTTGGGTCAATTAGGGTAAAAATCTAGGTCACTAGGTCAAATCTTTGAAAAAAAAATTACCTAGTTTGCATTCTAGAGGCTGCATATTTTGCTCAATTGACATTAATCTAGAATGTTTGTCTCCCTCTCTGTCAAGTTCAATATTGAGTCACATGAGATAGAATAAAAAAAAACTAGGTCTTGCTACCTTTCTTGCAAAAATACCTTGAAACTCTATAAAAAAGTTTGTTCTGATTACTAAGACAAGATTAGACAATCAGTCACTTTTAACTAAAATTAGGTCACTTAGGCATTTTTCCTTCTGCAGTCATTGACTTGGATGAGCACTTTAGGGCCAATGGCCCTTGTGTTTCTCAATTCAAAGGCACGATTACATGATTTTGGTCTGTATCCTTAGGGCCAGTAGAAATTTTGTAATCTGGGCCCGTATTCACCAAACTTTTCTAAATTTTAGAATTGGGTTTGGCTAAATAGTAAGGTTCATACTATTCCGAGAATAGACTAAAAATCGTATTCACCAACACAATTTAGAACAGACTTCAATTAGAACGGTTTGTATATTGCATAAGGTACCGCGCACCTGCACAGGTTTCCGCACTTCTTAAAAGCGCATTTCAAAATAGTAGCCAGCTTTTAACCCTTAAACCCTTTAGTCTTTTAGTCTTTAACACAAAAATGGATCGAAGACAGATTATTATCCTTCATCAAATTCCTATATGGATCGCTGTGGCCGGGGGGGGGGGGGGGGGGGGGGGGAGATAAGTCAATCGGCAAAACGAAAGGGTTACAGTACAGTGATTAAAAATAAAATGAAATAGCATCTCTAAGTTTGTTATTTATTCATAGAAACATTTTGGTGACTTAATAATTTTATTGTTATCATCAACAGGTTCAATCATGAACCTGCGGCGGTCCAGCGGTTTTAATTGAAGACAGCGATGGAAAATCAAGCAGCAGTTGTGCAATACTAACACTAATTCCAATAATTGTTTTATTTTAAATCGAAAAAAAGACAAAAAACAAAACTTTAACTCTTTTCGTGTTATTTTACATTATTCTGTCTACAAAAATGTTTTAGGACTATAATACAGCGAACAAGGGTCATATTTTTTTACATTAATAGTGCGTATTTAGTATGGTAGGTATTAGACTTGGAATAATGAAGAATTTTCCCTAAATTTAGTTCATTCTAAAGTTTAGAATAGGTTGGTGAATACGTACTAAATTCAATTAAGTCTATTCTTTGGATTTAGTCGGCTAAATCAATTTAGAACGGGCCTTGGTGATGGATATTCTGCTAGTGTTTTTACTCAAATGCCCTTTTTTGCATATATCTGGTCAGTTTGTTTTACTATTTTTTGTTTGACTGTCTGACCATCTGTCAGTCCAGAGTTTTATTTGAGACAACTTCCTTCAAACTTCATAATTATTTAACCCATCACTAGATGCCAGAATTTTACACTTGTCCAAAATCAAAGTAGTTGCAGAAAGCAATCTTTGGTTTATGAAATTCTGAAGATCTTTGTAGCCATGCCCCCTGTCCTCTGAAAAGGCAGTGAGACTGAGATATCAATAAACATCAGTTTGCTAAATTCATAAATGATCAGAGAGCATAGAACTCATTGTTTATTTCATTTCTCACCATGTTTAGTCTCTAGATATGTTGTTTAGTGGAGAATGATACAAGATTAACCTGTTCCAACACAATCCCTCCATTTTTTGCCCAATAAGAAAAAAGCTTTAGAAAACATTGTGGAGAATGAAGAAAATGCTTGAAACAATGTTTTCTATGCCAAAATTTTGTTGTGTGGGAATAGGTTAACTTATTACCACACAACAAAGTTTTAGACTATCCAAAATTAAAAGAAGTTGCAACAATGCATTGAAGTGTGCTTGTATTGGGAAATGATAGCCAAATTAGGTAGAAAACAGAGTGGGAAAGGAGAAATTGCTTACTATTTCAGGTAATCAAAAAAAGGGACTATGCTCCCAAACAATGAGGCTTTTTGACATCCATCAAGAAAAATAAATGGGAATACATTTTGTAAAATTAAGAAATTGCTTCTAACAGGCAATACATAGAAAGTTGAAAAATTCTTAAATTTCATAAAGTTTAAATTGTCATCTGCAACTCCTTCAATTTGAAGAAGTCTATAATTTTATTGTCTAGTAACGGGTTAAAGAACATACTTACTAAGTTTAACTGAGAAGTATAAATGATATTTATTCCACAGGTAAAGGATCTGGAAGATTTCAGCAATACAGCTAGTACAACTGGTATTAAAGGTTGGAGATCATTGTTTTGTGTGAATGATAATGTGTTAATGTCACAAAGTGAACCCACTACAAGTGCAAGTGAACAGCTTGACCAACAACCACAGTTAAAATATGCTCTAACCGGAGACATACCAGTTGTTATATGTCCTTTTGATGCTCCACCATCTAAGAAACATGTGCTTACTTGGTGTCAAGGACGAAAACTGTATAAAGATATGAAAAAGCAAGCCATACAGAAGGAGAAAGTAGCTGAAAATGATAAAGCTGCAATGGAATCAAATAATCAAAAACAGGATAACGGGAAAGATGATATAAAAATTGTTAATGAAACACCCACTGATAAAGAAGGTAAAAATGTTAAAAAAGTTGACAAATTAAGATTAAACCTGTTTACTGGAAAAAGAGAATTGTATACAGATGAAAGATCAAATTCTTCTCAGCAATCTGAATGTGAATCTCTTCCAAAAACACAAGAAGGTTGTATTCAAGAAAATACTGATAATTCTTTGAGAGGATCTCCAAAAGTTGGCATTCAAATACAATCTCCAGTGACATGTTTAACAAAAAGTGACACACCAACAGGAAGTCCTGGTTCCCTGAATGCTGAAGATGATAACATACTACACAGTACCCCTTTACTCAGGAAACAGTCTACAGAACTATTTGAACCAGAGTGTACACCAATAACTGAGGAAAGGAAGAGGCAGGAACCTGACAATCAGGACCAATTTGTGACACCAAAAAGGATAAAGTCATTGAAATCCCGCAGATCATCAGCTTCGGGGAGAGGTCTTCATCAGACATTCATGAATACCCAGTTGAAGGTAATTCTCCTTACTTTTTCATTTACCCATTACCTGACAGCAAAACTGAAATGAGTTGCAGACAAAAATTTAAGGTTTTAGATTTTCAGATCCACTGGCTGAAAGCTAGAGAGCTATTGTCATGGCATTGTGTCCGTCGTGGGATGTGTCCGTCCGTGGTGCATCTGTCCATCCGTCTGTCTGTCAGTAAACTTTAACTTTGAAAATCTTCTCCTCTGAAAGTACTGAACAGATTTCAACCAAACTTCACAGAAATGATCTGACATGGCTCTTGTGTTAATTGCAACAAAAATGTTGACAAACTTGTGTTGCAATTAACAGGACTCCACTGCATTTCATACTCGGTTATACATGGTAGTTAATATTGGCTGGCCTCAAAAAAATTTTTTGATAGATCCTACATATCTTATATCTTGCATGTAGGTTCACTTTGATTTGTCTACTAGATTTCCCAAGAACTAGAATATAAAGAAGTTAATATAGAAAAGAGATATGAAGTATAAAATTACGTTATGTTACTTAAATTTGTCAAAAAGATATTTAAGCCATTCCCACACAATCCATCCTTTTTTAACCTCTCAAGAAAAAAGCTTTGGCAAACATTGTGGACAATGAAGATATGCTTGTATCAAGAAATTTCTATATTATCGATAATGTTTTCTTTCCAAAAAGAAAGAAAAAAAATCAATCAACTTTAAAGTTGTGGTCTGCTGCTTTTTTTCTATCAAACCAGTTGAATCTTGTACATTTAGCTTATTGTTAAGACGAAATGTTATTTTGTTACTCTATGGCAAAGTAGCAAATAATAATATGATAATAATTTTTAATCTTAATGTGATGATTTCCTCTTCAGAAACAGTTTGTTACACCCCAATCATTACAGAATGAAGTGTCCCAAATAGAAGGACCATCTCTAAAAAACTCATTTGGCTTTAAGCTGAGTCAGCAAAACTTCCAGACTGCTAAGACCTTACATGAGGTAAGTTTAAACTGGTACTGTTAGGCGAAAGGCTGAGTGTAAAAATCTTTGATTTATCTTTCAGTTGTCTCTGTATTACAAAAACCCATTGGAATGTGTTGAGGCTTTCTTGTCTGTCCGTCAGTATGTCTAAAACTGAATCTAAAAAATAATAAATGTGTGAATTCACAGGTATAAAAAATGATAGTTAACCCATTCCAACTCAATCCCTCCTTTTTACGCCCCTCAAGAAAAAAACTTTGGAAAACATTGTGGAAAATGAAGAAATTACTTGTATCAAGCAATTTCTTCATTATCCACAATGTTTTCTATCCAAAAAGACAAAGAAAATTTAAATTCCATCAACTTGAAATTGTCGTCTGCAGCTTCTTTCAATTTGGACCAGTCTAAAATTTTCATGTGTTGGAATGGGTTAAGACAATTAGTCAAAGTCAATAACCAGGGTATATATTTCAAATATATCACTGCCATTGGACATTTATGTTTTCTCATTTAATTTTGGTTCTATATGAGACTTTGATATTTCCTGCTATTTCACATATGTGCCAAGGAAAGACTCATCACAGACTGATTTTAGACATCACTACATGCTCTGTAGATTGATACTTACTCAAAGTTTTTTAATGGTCTGAAAATATTCTGAACCTATTATCACATTAAAAAATTATAGACTGGTCAAATTGTGGACAACAATTTTTAGTTGATGAACTTCTAATTTTTGTCGAGCCTGTTTGCGGTGAGCCAGACATAGTTGTCACTATGACAAGTCGGTGTATGTGTGTTAGTCTGTTAGTCCATTAGTCTGTACGTCCTTTGCAAATTGTCCTGACAATTACTCCTACATTTATGGATGGATAATAAATAACTAGGCACAATTATTTTCCGTCATGAGTAGATGTGCCATTTGAAAGAATATTTTGGATAGTTCTAATGTCAAGGTCACAGCTCAAGGTCAAACACTAAAATTGAGTTTGTCCGAACAATTACTCCTACATTAATGGATGGATTCCAAATAACTTGGCACAATTATTTTCCATCATGAGTAGATGTGTCATTTGAAAGAATTTTTTGGATAGGGTGCCATTTAGGGTTATTTTTGTCTTTTGGATAAAAAACATTGTGGATAATGAACAAATTGCTTGTAACAAGCAATTTCTTCCTTATCCACAATGTTTTCCAAAGCTGTTTTTCTTGAGGATGTCAAAAAGTGTCACTGTATGGGTTTGGGTTAATGCACTGCGTAAACATTAGGACTTCTCATTGCCAGTGTGTCACACTCAATTGAAATAGTTGGAAATGTAATGTTTGAGCTTATATAGTTTCAGCATCTGACAGTCTTGAGTGTTGAGGTTCATGCTGAGAGTCGAGGTGATCTACGACCTGACCCAGAAGTTGACGCCATCCAGGCAATTTTCTACTCCATATTCAATGATATACCACCAGAGAAAGGGACCAGATTTGAAACTGGTGTGTTCATTTGGGATGCTGATTCAGCCAATAAAAGTGATCTTGACAAGTCATCTTCCAAACAAGATAAAGACAAATCAACCAATACAGATACATCAACAGAAGCAAGCCCTTCAGAGAAGCTGTCAAAGGATTATTTGAAGACCTTGTTAGAGAAGTCAGCTATACATAATCTGAAGGTTGTGTACTACCAAACTGAGATGGATATGCTGAAAGAGTTTAAAGAATTCATAACACAGTAAGAATGAAATTATAATGCTAAATAAAATCCTTTTATAAAATGGCATTTTAATCCATTCCCACTCAGAGACGCTTTTAAACTCCCCCAAGGAAAAAAGCTATGGAAAACTTTGTGGAAAATGAAGAAATTGCTTGTGACAAGCAATTTCTTCTTTATCAACAATGTTTTCTATCCAAAAAGATGAAACAATTCAAAGTTCCATAATCTTTCAATTGCTGTCTGCAACTTCTTTCAATTTGGACCAGTTTAAATTCTATCCCTGTGGTAATGGGTAAATAAATGGACTGAAAGGCCTTTTATTTGGGATGGTAATTCTTTTGGAAATCAGTGTTATGAACAACTCTGACTTAACATGACAAACAGGCAGTGTAGGCCGATCTTTATCTTTACCACTGGCCAAAGTGAGAACATTCAGAGTTTAGCATGACATGGTTAATATTAAAGAAACAATTTTTAAACTAGCTCATTTTGAAAGAAGTTGCAGATGACAAATTAAAGTGGATATAAGTTTGAGACATAGGAATTTATGGGTTAGAAACTTTTGTGGAGAAAGGAATAATTACTTGTATTTACGTCTGAAATACCTTGCACTCATTATATTCAATAAAAGAGTGTCCTCAGATCTTTTGCTGACATTATTAGCACAATATGAGCACAACTTGGTTATGGTGAACCTCAGTGATCCTTAAAGGTCTGTCATTGGACGTCTGCCACAATTTTGACTTGATCTTGCTGAAACTTGTTCTCATTGTCATTTATATGGATGATTGTATTGGGCAAAATATAAAATGGAACTTTAATGACACATTGAACAATTATGAGGACACTATTTTGGTTCAATCTAGATGAAATATGGTCAATATGTGTTGGATCATAAGGATGAACCTATTAAGAAATTGGACTATTTTTGAAAACTCAAGAAAAAGGGGCCTTATAATTGTTTATTAATTTTGACTGTATAGGACTCAATTTTGTCTCAATTTGACCAGATAATTTAGGTAATAAGGATGTCTTGCATGGTAAATGAGACTGTACCATTGAAAACAAAAAAGAGAAAGGTCTTTGATCAATAATATTAAGTTTCATAAGCCTTGTGTGCCTCTTGTATCATAACATATAAGACCAACTTTGAAGCTTATGTTTAATGTTTCTTTGTTGAGAACTCAGGTTAGCAATTTAGAGACATCTTATCTGTTTTGTTTGTAAATTCATTAAAGGAATTTTTTAATAAATCTGCAACATTTGAAAAGAGTACATTATTGACATACAAGTACAATGCACCATTGTTAGATGACTTTTTATTACAGATGGGACCCAGATATTCTAGTAGGCTATGAGATACAGATGTCATCCTGGGGTTACATTCTACAGAGAGCATCTCAGCTCAGTTATAACCTAACACAGGCTATAAGTCGTGTACCAAGTTTTAAACAGTCTAGCCATCACTCTGCAGAGAGAGATGAGTGGGGTGCCGACCACCATTCAGAGATACACATAGCTGGAAGGATAGTTCTGAATCTGTGGAGAATACTCCGTCATGAGGTAATGGAAATAGATAAAAGTTCCAAATCACTAATTGACAGATCCCGGGCCAAGCCTACTGAGCACCCACAGGAGGTTCCGCTTAGATATTAAAATAGCATTATTTTGTAAACATTTTGGACCTTCACATGTAACAAAAAAGTAAATGTGGGGATGGGTTGGGGGATGGTCATTTAAACTCTTTCTAAAAGTGTATTCAAGATTAATTTCAAAGTTGAAGTTTAACATAGAAAATTGACCTAGAAGTATATGTAAAAAATTGTATACTTTGGCAAGTGTAAATTTGAAGGGGCATCCAAGCATTTCATGATTTATATTCATACATGCATTTATTAGGTCACCTGACCGAATGGTCATGGTGACCTATTGCAATCATCGTTTGTCCGTGGTCGTGCGCCGTGCGTCGTCCGTCGTCCGTTAACTTTTAAACATTTTCATCTTCTTCTCAAGAACTACTTGGCGGATTTCAACCAAACTTGGTAGAAAGCATCATTTGGGAATTCCAATTTAAGTTTGTGAAAATTGGGGTCATAGGGGGTCATAGGGGCCCAAATAGGGGGCAAAAAGGGGTAATTTTTGGTACTTCTTTAAAAATCTTCTTCTAATAAACTGTTAATGTCAGAGCTTAAATATTCTGTGTGCATGACAACTAGGACAGGTATATTATAAATTGTGAAATTCATGCCCCTGGGGTCATGTATGGGGCCATCCCCAGAGGTCAAAGTTCATCATGTTAAAAAATTCACATTTTCATCTTCTTCTGATGAAGTACAAAGCCAATTTCAAACAAACTTGGTGAAAAGCATCATTTGGTAATGGTTATTCTGATTTGTGAAAATTAAAAGGCTGGGGGGTCAGGGGGCCCAAAAATGGGTACCAAAAGGGGGTAATTTTTGGTAATTTTTAAATATTTCATCTTCTTCTCAAGAACTAATGGGGGGATTACAATCAAACTTGGTAGAAAGCATCATTGGGGGATGCCAATTCAAGTTTGTGAAAATAGGGGTTCTGGGGGTCATAGGGGCCCAAATAGGGGCCAAAAAGGGGTAATTTTTGGTACTTCTTTAAAAATCTTCTTCTAATAAACCGTTTATGCCAGAGCTTAAATATTCTGTGTGCATGACAACTAGGACAGGTATATTATAAATTGTGAAATTCATGTCCCTGGGGTCATGTATTTGGCCACCCCCAGAGGTCAAAGTTCATCTTGTTAAAAAATTCACATTTTCATCTTCTTCTGATGAAGTACAAAGCCAATTTCAAACTAAGTTGGTGAAAAGCATCATTGGGTACTGATTAACCAAACTTAACAGGGGTGTTCCTTGCACAATCCTCTTCCAAACTGCTAAAAATAATTTTGTTCCATGAACTCTGGTTGCTATGGAAACAAAATTAATTTCTAACAGAAATTTTTATTGCAAAATTCTTTAAAACTACTTGGTAGATTCTAATCAAATTTCACATGAATGTTCCTTTGGTGGACCTTTTTCTAATTCTTTCAAACAAAATCACTTGTCTTGATGCTCTTTTACTCAGGTGACCGTTAAGACCCACTGGGCCTCTTGCCTCACTGTGAATAGATAGGCTTAACCTGTTTCCAGATGGTAAAATTCAGACAGGTCCAAATTGAAAGGAGTTGCAGCCAATAGTTTTTGAAATTTATTATATTTCAACTTTCTGGGTAGATAACTTTGTGGAAAATGAAGAAATTGCTTGTTGCAAGAATTGTCTTCATTTTACGCAATGTTTTCCCAATTGTTTTCCTTGAGGGGGTCAAAAAGCATCATCCAGTGGAAATTGGTTAAAGCAGGGCTTAGAAATGTAATAGTTTGTTTGATAAATGGAAATGGTTATTTAGTATAAAAATTGAGTTGTTATTAAAAGACTCACAAAAACCATGTTTATTTTTTTAGGTGACCCTCAATATCTACAGTTTTGAAAATGTTGCATTCCATGTTCTACATCGCCGAATACCTCTGTACTCATTTAGATCTTTAACATCCTGGTTCAAACATAGGACACATCATCACAGGTATGGCTAGTTTATTTCTCAGGTTTGTCTTTATTTCTTTTTACATTTGAAAGAATAAATGTTTTGTTATATTAACCCATTCCTACACAACAAAATTGTCCAAATTCAAAGTTGAATAAATAATAATAATAATAATAATAAAGTCTTTATTTAACGAGGCAACACAGTTGGTTTGACCCAGTCTTCCCTGTGGGCCTCTACAAATATTTACAAAGACAATACAATAAATTGTAAAAAGCCTTTTCTTTTAGGGTAAAAAATATTGTGGACAACGAAAAAAATTGCTTGTATCAAGGCATTTCCTCAATTTTCCACAATATTTTTCAAAGCATGTTTATTGAGGGGCATTAAAAAATGGGTTGGATTGGGTTAATGCATTAGATTTTGGATAATTAGAAAAATTGATAAAATAATGATAGAAGCTGCTAGGATATCTGTGGATAGCAAGGTTCAACATACATCTTAGTGAATTAATGGTGAACTGGATGTGAAACCCTAGTTATAACAGACGAAACGAAACCTTTATCATATTTTAAGATGATGAAAGAACTTAGTCCAAGCTATTTATCCATCAGAGTGAATATGCTATGAGGTTTGAGTCAAAGAGATCTTAGTATTGAACTGTTTTAAAATATTAGTTTAATGTTTGGAGATAATGAGAAATGAGTATATCTTGATAATGAGTAAATCATTCTTGATGTACAAATACTTCATCAGTTCTTTTATGATCAATCTGTGATTAGATCAATATTTTCATGAAGGAGGAACTAAAAGAGTGCAACTCTCATTAAAGGAAAAACTCCAGATTAACTGGTAAAATGATTCGCAACTTAACAGCCTTAACTGCATCTCATTCAAACTGTAGTTACAATGTTTAGGTTGCAAAACAATGATTTGCTTTTGTTTTATTTCCATAACAATGTATTACACAAAATGAGGTTGTTTATAAGCTCAGTTAACCCATTCCCACACAGTGACACTTTTAAATGCCCCCAAGGAATAAAAGCTTTGGAAAACATTGTGGAAAATGGAGAAATTGCTTGTAACAAGCAATTTCTTAATTTTCCACAATGTTTTCAACCCACAAAGATGAAAAAGGTTAAAATTCCATCAGCTTGAATCTCTCATCTGCAGCTTTTTTCAAATTGGACCAATCTTAAAATTTTGTTGTGTGGAAATGGGTTAAACTGTAATGTTGGAAGTTAATTGGCAGAGTCAGTGATTCATCAACAGGCTTGATGATAATGAAAATTTGAAAGATAGAAGGGCGCCATTAATTCAACCTAACCATGTATTAACCCATCCCCACACAACAAAATTTTAGACTGGTCCAAATAAAAGAAGTTGCAGACAACAATTTCAATTTGATGAAATTAGAATTTTTAGTCTTTTCCGACTAGAAAACATTGTGGACAATACTTGAAATAAGCAATGTCTTCATTTTCTACAATGTTTTCCAAAGATTTTTTCTTGAGAGGCGTAAAAAGAAGGGATTGTGTTGGAATGGGTTAACTCATTCCCACACTATGAGGCTTTCTGGTGCCTCTCAAGAAAACAATTAGGAAAACTTTTTGTAAAATGAAGAAAGTTGAAAACATCTAAAATTTCACAAACTTTAATTTGTTGTCTGCAACTCTTTTGAATTTGGACCAGTGTAAAATTTTGTCAATTAGTAATGGGTTAACTATCTTTCTGGTTCAATTATTTTTTAAAAAGGTCAATGGCTTAAAATCTGATGAAGGTACTACTGTTTTTGGACTTCAACCCATTACCAGACAAAAATGAATTAGACTGGTCCAAATTTAAAGAAGTTGCAAATAACTATGACATTTTTGAAATCTATATAATAGGGTAGAAAACATTGTGGACAATATAGAAGTTGCTTGTTTTCCCCCATCAAGCCAGTGAAAATTAATCTTCAAAAAGAAATATTGACCCTCAATCAAGCCACCCCATACTTTCAGTCCTTTGATTTTAATGTCATTCATAGAAAGAATTTTATTCAGCATGACAAGGGTTAAGATCCATTTGACCAAGGAAAATCTACTTGTTGGCTACGTTAGTACAAGGTAGGAAAAAAATTTCAGACCCTTGTCAGATTGTAAAATAATGGACAAGTTAGATCTAGTAGGGAATGCTAGTGGATTTTCTAGAATTTTTATACGCCCGTCGAAGACGGGACGTATTATGGGATCACCCGTGACGTCCGGGCGTCCGGGCGTCCGGTTGTCCGGGCGGTGTCCACTTCTTTGTCCGGAGCATAACTCTGTCACCGTAAGTCTGATTGACTTTAAACTTGGCAGATATATTCTTCTCATCAATACGGAGTGCAGTGCGCAATAACCATAACTCTACCTGGCTTATTTTTTGAGTTATTGCCCTTTGTTGTTTTTCATACTTGAATCTTGTCCGGAGTATATCTCTGAAAGTATTATAGCTAGGATCATGAAACTTCATGGGTGTATAGATCTGACCAAGGGGGAGTGCAGTGAACAAGAACCATAACTCTACCTGGCCTATTTTTTGAGTTATTGCCCTTTGTTGTTTTTCATACTTGAATCTTGTCCGGAGTATATCTCTAAAAGTATTATAGCTAGGATCATAAAACTTCATGGGTGTATAGATCTGACCAAAGGGGAGTGCAGTGCACAAGAACCATAACTCTACCTGGCCTATTTTTTGAGTTATTGCCCTTTGTTGTTTTTCATACTTGAATCTTGTCCGGAGTATATTTCTATAAGTATAATAGCTAGAATCATGAAATTTCATGGATGGATAGAGCTCACCAAGTGGGAGTGCAGTGTACAAGAACTATAACTCTACCTAGCCTATTTTTTTAGTTATTGCCCTTTGTTGTTTTTCATACTTGAATCTTGTCCGGAGTATATCTTTAAAAGTATACTAGCTAGAACCATGAAATTTCATGGATGGTTGGAGCTTACCAAGTGGGAGTGCAGTGTACAAGAACCATAACTCTACCTAGCCTATTTTTTGAGTTATTGCCCTTTGTTGTTTTTCATACTTGAATCTTGTCCGGAGTATATCTCTAAAAGTATAATAGCTAGAATCATGAATCTTCATGGATGGATAGAGCTCACCAAGTGGAAGTGCAGTGTACAAGAGCCATAACTCTACCAAGCCTATTTTTTGAGTTATTGCCCTTTGTTGTTTTTCGTACTTGAATCTTGTCCGGAGTATATCTCTCAAAGTATCATAGCTTGGATCATGAAACTCCATATGTGAATAGATCTCACGAAGGGGGAGTGCAGTGCACAAATACCATAACTCTACCTGGCTTATTTTTTGAGTTATTGCCCTTTGTTGTTTTACATACTTGAATCTTGTCCAGAGTATATCTCTTAAAGTATAATAGCTAGAATCATGAAATTTCATGGATGGATAGAGCTCACCAAGTGGGAGTGCAGTGTACAAGAACCATAACTCTACCTAGCCTATTTTTTGAGTTATTGCCCTTTGTTGTTTTTCATACTTAAATCTTGTCCGGAGTATATCTCTAAAAGTATTATAGCTAGGATCATGAAACTTCATGGGTGTATAGATCTCACCAAGGGGGAGTGCAGTGCACAAGAACCATAACTCTACCTGGCCTATTTTTTGAGTTATTGCCCTTTGTTGTTTTTCATACTTGAATCTTGTCCGGAGTATATCTCTAAAAGTATTATAGCTAGGATCATAAAACTTCATGGGTGTATAGATCTGACCAAAGGGGAGTGCAGTGCACAAGAACCATAACTCTACCTGGCCTATTTTTTGAGTTATTGCCCTTTGTTGTTTTTCATACTTGAATCTTGTCCGGAGTATATTTCTATAAGTATAATAGCTAGAATCATGAAATTTCATGGATGGATAGAGCTCACCAAGTGGGAGTGCAGTGTACAAGAACTATAACTCTACCTAGCCTATTTTTTTAGTTATTGCCCTTTGTTGTTTTTCATACTTGAATCTTGTCCGGAGTATATCTTTAAAAGTATACTAGCTAGAACCATGAAATTTCATGGAGTTGGAGCTTACCAAGTGGGAGTGCAGTGTACAAGAACCATAACTCTACCTAGCCTATTTTTTGAGTTATTGCCCTTTGTTGTTTTTCATACTTGAATCTTGTCCGGAGTATATCTCTAAAAGTATAATAGCTAGAATCATGAATCTTCATGGATGGATAGAGCTCACCAAGTGGAAGTGCAGTGTACAAGAGCCATAACTCTACCAAGCCTATTTTTTGAGTTATTGCCCTTTGTTGTTTTTCGTACTTGAATCTTGTCCGGAGTATATCTCTCAAAGTATCATAGCTAGGATCATGAAACTCCATATGTGAATAGATCTCACGAAGGGGGAGTGCAGTGCACAAATACCATAACTCTACCTGGCTTATTTTTTGAGTTATTGCCCTTTGTTGTTTTACATACTTGAATCTTGTCCAGAGTATATCTCTTAAAGTATAATAGCTAGAATCATGAAATTTCATGGATGGATAGAGCTCACCAAGTGGGAGTGCAGTGTACAAGAACCATAACTCTACCTAGCCTTTTTTTTGAGTTATTGCCCTTTGTTGTTTTTCATACTTAAATCTTGTCCGGAGTATATCTCTAAAAGTATTATAGCTAGGATCATGAAACTTCATGGGTGTATAGATCTCACCAAGGGGGAGTGCAGTGCACAAGAACCATAAACCTACCAAGCCTATGTTTTTAGTTATTGCCCTTTGTTGTTTTTCATACTTGAATCTTGTCCAGAGTATATCTCTAAAAGTATACTAGCTAGAACCATGAAATTTCATGGATGGATAGAGCTCACCAAGTGGGAGTGAAGTGCACAAGAACCATAACTCTACCTAGCCTATTTTTTGAGTTATTGCCCTTTGTTGTTTTTCATACTTGAAATTTGTCCTGAGTATATCTCTTAAAATATTATAGCTAGAATCATGAATCTTCATGGATGGATAGAGCTCACCAAGTGGGAGTGCAGTGTACAAGAACCATAACTCTACCTAGCGTTTTTTTTTGAGTTATTGCCCTTTGTTGTTTTTCATACTTTGTTTGACAAAAAAAATTCATTCAAAATAACCTCAGTTCTATTCAAACCCCCAGTTTATATTAAGCAGTGTGATGGGTGTATCTTGTGACAATTTGGCACCTTGTTTGCATTAGTTTGACCATTTCTTGTCTATTGTAGATGGAAGGTTATTGACCACTATGTAACTAGAGTCAAGGCCACACTGGATATTATGGACAAGTTAGATCTAGTAGGGAGAACCAGCGAGTTTGCTAGAGTGTTTGGTATAGAGTTCTATCATGTTTTGTCAAGAGGATCTCAGGTAAGCAACATACTATAAATATATTTATATAAAAGGACGTAAATGAATAAATGAAATACTTTTCAAGTTGAAGAAAAAAAAAACTTACTTACTTTCTAAATTTTAAAGCTTCATATTGAACCTTCAGTTGTGTAATATATGTCTATGGAGTTGGTTATCTTCTTTTGTTCAAAATCTGGCCTGTTAACAAATGTTCTATTGACTTCTGTATCGTTTCAGTATCGTGTGGAGTCAATGATGTTGAGGGTGGCCAAACCCCTAAATTACATTCCTGTATCCCCTAGTGTCCACCAGAGGGCTAGAATGAAAGCCCCAGAATGTATCCCTTTGACCCTGGAGCCCGAGTCAAGGTTCTATACAGACCCTGTCATAGTGTTGGACTTTCAATCCTTGTATCCCTCTATCATGATAGCATACAACTACTGCTTCTCTACTTGTCTGGGCAGACTGGAGTGGTTTCAGAATATCACGTAAGAAAACTTGCACTTTGTATACATGGAAGAGGATTATTAATCCTTTCCCATTTTTCAACATTTTAGACTGGTCCAATTTGAAAGAAGTTGCTGACAACAATTAAAGATGTTGCACATAAATGTTGGCAAATGTCAAAATTGACTTCAGGTCTAAATGAATGATCTGATTGGATGATTGGTTCTTTAATTGACAATTGTGAAACGTGAATTATTTCAGTATAACATCTTTATTTGGTAGATTTAATAAGAAGGGCTTAATATTCACCAAACCTCTCCCCCCAAAAATAGCAATTGCTCATGACATGAGATCAATTATTATTCTACACCAAAAACAAATGATTGTTCTATTTTTCTACTGCAAAGTAAAAACTTAATGTGATTGAATGTCTGGTATAAGAAGTATAAGTTCATTTGTGGAGGATGTCAATACTTGATGACATCCTCAGTTGCTTTTGTCCTGAATACTTAACCCATTACCACACAATGACCCTTTTGGATACCCCTCAAGAAAAATAAATGAAAAAACATTGTGTAGAATGTAGAAATTGCTTTTGAGAAGCAATTTCTTCATTTTACAAAATGTTTTCTACCCAGAAAGATGAAAAATCTAAAAAAAATGTAAGTAAAAG
This sequence comes from Fragum fragum, assembly GCA_946902895.1. Taxonomy (NCBI): domain Eukaryota; kingdom Metazoa; phylum Mollusca; class Bivalvia; order Cardiida; family Cardiidae; genus Fragum; species Fragum fragum. Next base: position 62,715,594 of record OX336368.1, read on the forward strand.
CTTCAAAATAAGGACACAACGGGTCAGAAATCATTAGGGAAAGGAGAAATTGCTAATCGGTAGAATTGGCATTTGTTTACAAGTTTAAGGTTGGACTGTTTGGTAATATTTTCAGCACAAAATTTTGGATGTATGTTATAGAAACAAATATTATTTCTAGAATGGATGTGTAACTCCTTCCGACACAATGACTTTTTAATGCCTGCAAGCAAAAAAGCTTTGGAAAAAAATGTGGAAAATGAAGAAATTTCTTGTTACAAGGAATTTCTTCGTTATCAGCAATATTCTCTGCTTCAAAAACAACAACAAATTTGTCATCTGCACCTTTTTTTAATTTGGAGCATTCTGAAATCCTGTTGTCTGGTAATTGGTTAACATACAGATTCAAAACAAACTTACTTAAGTAATTAATTAAGTTACTTAATGCTCACTCAATATAAGAGTGTAGAAAATATTTTGGATAATGAAGAAATTGCTTATTACAAGCAATTTCTTCATTATCCAAAATGTTTTCATCCTGAAAGACATAAATTTTAAAGATTTCATCAACTTAAAATTGTTTGAATTTTGACTGGTATAAAATCGATTTGTGTGGTAATGGGTTAACCTCTCCCTTTAATCTGATTACAGTGATGGTCCTATAGAGTTTGGCTGTACATCTCTCAATTTGACTGCCAGTATGATCAAGGTTAGTGGTTTTATACTCTGATCAAATTTTAAATCATTCTGTTTTTAGCTTAACTAATTTTGGAGAGAACCCTAGGTACTGCTATAGCAAGATCTAACTCTTTGACATTTTGTAATTTCTCTGGTATTAATGAAGAAGTTCACTTGAAACTTGGAATTTATGCTAATTCTCAGAAGAGCAATCTGTACATACATGGAGAATAAGTCTTCGAATGACTTTTCGAATGAATTATGCCCTCTTTTCATCAAAAAAATTTCTACCCTCTTATAGACATTTAAATGTCCAAGTGTTTGCATCTACATGCAGTACTCTTTGATGAGTATATTTCATAGTAAACTAAATGTTTCCAGTTTTTAGTCCATGATTTACAATAATACTTTTTCAAAAAAATTTTTGGAAAACTGTTTTTACACAATTTCTCATTTCCACAACATTATCCAAACTATTTTCTTGGGGGTTAAGACAAGATTATGTGGGAATGGGTAAAGGACACATGAAAGATCCTGGAATTTTCAAGGTGATGGAATGTTAGACTTTTAGGTCGGCTGTTTTCGGAGAAAATCGGAGGTATTGTGATAGCCTTGGTGTCGTCATCGTTGTTATTGTTGTCATCATGCGAAAACTTTGACATTTTGTGATATCTGGTTCTACTAATGGCATTCATAATGGCATTCACTTGAAACTTGGCACACTTGTTCACTATCAAAAGTGCAACCTATACTATCAAGGGGAATAACTCTAGATGCATTTTCTCCACTATCCAGCACCCAACAGCAGAGCGTAGGCACCTGTAGGCGGTGCTCTTGTTATATATATATTTCAACTAATATATGTGATCAGTTGCATCAAAGGAAAGGACACTTCTATATAACTTTAACTTTGTCTCAGCAATGTCCCTTCAATACATGACTATACATATTACTTTTAAATTTCAGAACCTAGAAAAAGATGTAACAATATCACCAAATGGAATAGTATTTTGTACCCAGTCAGTGAAACGGGGCGTTCTGCCAATGTAAGTTTTCATTTCCTTTAGGTATAGGGCAAAATTATATTTGCAAGGTTTGCAATGCTGTTGCATTCTTGTTAATCATCCTAATCAGGAGGTATAGACAAAGATCAACCTGCACACAAGTGCAGTCTGATCTTAGATTACACCACCTGTTTGTCCCTTTTAAACTAGTGTTGGCTATAGAACTGATTTTCAAAGGAAATATCAACCCACACTTAGTGCTTCCAATGCTTTTAGCCCTATGGTTTTAATGCAAATCTTACTGGATTTCATTCAACATGATAAGGATTAACTAGAAATCAAGTTTAATGTAAGATGTAGAATATTGTTGAAAAGAGAAATGATTTGTGTTATCAGTGTCTCTTTTCTCATGAAATATTCCTCAGTAGTTAACCTTTTCTATGAACAAAGTATGACAGAAAAGATTTAAGAAATGAAGAGAATATTTTTTTGTTTTTATGGAGGTATGAACCGAAAAACCTAATCACACTATATGAATACATGAAGTGGATTCATACATTGTGTGATTAGGTTTTTGGTTCATACCTCCATGAAAACAAAAAATATTCTCTTCATTTCTTATAATTCAATAGCAATGAGCGAGAAAAAAAAAACTTTACACATTTTAATACTTTTTTGTATTGGACAATTTTGTGCGCAAGCATACAAAATTGCTGCATGCTCAAAATTTTGTTCATGGAGTTATGAATATTTTTTTTTCAACCAATCAGAACGCCCGTTTTTGATAGACGAAACTAAAGATTAAATTATTAAGAAATGAAGAGGTTTGTAGCAAGGTTACTAGAGAACAAACTGTGAAAGATGGACATTATTTACTTGACTTTCAGGATGGTAGAAGAAATATTGAATACAAGGTTGATGGTGAAGAAAGCAATGTCTAACTACAAAGATGATAAAGTAAGAGTCTACATTGATCAAATATATATGAACATCTGTTATCACATTACCATATCTCAGTTAACATGTTTTAGTTCTAACCTGAGTTTTCAACTGATATAATTTCTTTAGTTTAAATTGGCCCAGTGGTTTGGGAGGAAATGCCGTTTTAAAATCCTTCTTTATTTCTGTACAAGCCGCCCCCTTCCCCCCCCCTCCCCCTTGCTTGGGGGGTCAGGACAAAAATGATCTCCTATGTGCAATTTTACTAAAGCCTTGTCAATGAATTGTAGGATGTTGTTTGTTCCTTGAAGTACCAAGACTTTTTGATATCCACAGTGTCATTACGAGGGTGTATCCTTTTCTTCGTTGCTTGATGGTGTCAACTTGTTATGCATTGTTACTGAATAGTGATTCTTGATTTGTAGCTCACTGAGCAAACAAATGATAGCTGAGCCTAGTTATTCTTAAATAGGCTGTGCTCTTAATCATTGGTTTATGGCACTGGCATAGAAAACATTCTATTCTACAATTGGAAAACGTCATCACTTAATGTCAGCTGACAGAATGCAGCTGCAAATCGAGGAATCAGTCCACCAATCAAATCATTCATTCATCCCATGATTATACTTTGAGCTCTGAAGTTGGCTGTTATTTGTGTGAAACATTTTTGTTGGTTAGGTCACTTAAACGTCATAGCTACATCTTAATTTCCAGATATGCTTTTAAGGGAAATTTTTGAAAAGAAAAAAATCCCCTCATTTTTGAATCGGAGGGTTATACATCATACACTGTTAGTTTAACCCTTTCCTGTTTTATGAAATTTTAGACCCAATTTGAAAGAGGTTGTAGACAACAATGAAATATGCATGCAATTTGAAATCTGACTATCCTATGTGGTAGAAAATATTGTGGGAAAAGGAGAAATTGCTTGTAACAAGCAATTTCTCCTTTTTCCACAATGTTTTCTCAAGTATAAAATCACAGTAATGTAAAATCCCGGGATTGTCCAGGAAAGGGTTAAAAATATGAAAACAATCTTGATTTGGTTAGGTTTCCCCTGATTGCGGAACATATGTTGAAAATTTTTTGGGGAACAAATTGTTAAGGTAGGTATTCCAGAATAACAATTCATATATGTTTGGTAATAATCTATCAGGGATTTGGTCTCTAAGTATACTCTATCTAACTATGCTGTATTGTTCTGGGTAAAGCACTTCCTGACTTTTGGTGGTTTTTGTATTTTTTCTTTTTGATTTTTATATATTTTGTGTTTACAGACACTCAGCAGACTATTAAATGCACGTCAGCTAGGCCTCAAGCTCATAGCCAATGTTACATACGGATACACAGGAGCCAACTTTTCTGGGAGGATGCCATGCATTGAGGTAGTGTATTTAAGCTGGCTTATTCTTGCATAGCAGAATTAGAACATACTATCCTTGAAATGGTTCATCATGTCCAGCTGGTGTTGAGTTAGTTAGCCCCTTGCAACTCTGTGTGTGGAGGGGGGTATAGTAACACAGTTCCTTGTGTGCTTATCCATCAGTCAGTCTGTCCAACCATTTTTCAAACTGGCCTCTCTACAGGTTACATTTTAATTTCTTTCAAACCTTGCATGTGAGTAACACTTGGTGAGTTGTGCAACCTTATTGATTTTTAGGTCACTGGGTCAAAGGTCACAGGTCACATATACACTGCAACTCCTCTACAACGCTACCCGGCACAGCGCTGACTCCATTATAACGCGGGGTCCGCTTGGCTCCCAAAATTTGGGGGGGGGGGCAATTTGGGTTGCAGATACTGAGATACGACGTTAATCCTGATTAGGCCGCGAATTTTTCATCCCGTATTCGGCCCGTCTGAAGAAAAAGGGTTGCACATAAAAATCGATAATTACCTGAAGCCAGGTAAGTTTTTAACACCTTATGTGGACGGTCCTGGCCATTAATGCATTAGTTCAGAGGTGATTGATTTGTTTGATTGATGACAAGCGTAGTGTTTGAATTTAGAAAATCGGTTTGATTGTTTGGTCTTACTATTTGACATGAGATGATCAATGCCTTAGGTCATTGATATTTTTTAAAACAATAGTGAATACGCACGCTCCTCGGTATCATTCAGTTACAAGCCTTGAAGGTGGTGCGATTGAAATATCACACTGTTTCACTCTCGGCGTTCTTAATTTTCTTCAGTCCCGGGTAGGACGTGTTCTTAAAGTAATGCGCGACCGTGAAATTAGACAAATTGACTTGAGCCTAATTTTTATTTCACTTCATATTTTGCTGGTATCTGGAGCTCGTAGAGTATAGTGGCTTCAAGAAAAAAACTCAACAATGTGCTTAGAAAACAATCAGTCGTAGTTGCGATGTTTTCAGAAAATACGTGTAATTGTAAATGTCACAATATCGGAAGATGCTCATCCGAAACGGGGTAGATAATATAAGTAGATTAAAATAGAATACAGTTATTTTTCCGAACTTCTTTCATTAATCCGAAAATTTAATGCCATTCTATATGATCAAACACACGGCAAAAAGCTCGTCGACAGATTTGAAGTAAAGGTTTTTCGGGTACAGTTTATTTTATTCTGAGGGAGGAAAGGTGATCAAAGGCGCCGCCCCCAGATGTTCAGCTATTTATGGGAGAGTTTCTGGAGTTGTCACGTGCCAAACGCATACCCCGTGTAATTCTTGCTGACCGAATTTTTTACTCTTGTCGTTATGAAACCAGACATTCCACCGTCTCGGATATTTTTTGATTATTATGACCTTCATTTTTACGATTAGAAGTTATCCGCTACATGTATACGTGCAACTGGTCGGTTTAAATTCCCGATTCGTAAATGACTAGGTTCAGATAGAGTTCTTTGTCTATTTATTGTTACCGTATTTTTAACAATGGTAAAGAAATTAGACCAAGTCCATTACCGCGAAAGAGGTTCGAAGGTCGATCCACGCAACATTTTCTGAACGCTTCAGTAACCCCAGGTGTTCAACAACTCGTCGGTCTCCAAGGAGACGTCGCTATGCGAGATACTTAGATTTTATCCCTTTTGTCTACGGATGGAAAAATTTACATCCGAGTAAAAATAAATTCAATCAGATAAATGCTGACGACTATCATAATAATAAAACATGTTTCGGGTAAAAGTTCTAGCTTCTTTATATCGGGAGAAAGAGAACCACAATTTGTAGACCTGTAGAAATTTACGGATTATTCAATCCTGATAGACCGGGAAGGTAAGGTTAGAATTTAATTCTCCGCACGCTGAATTTCGTCGGTTTCTGGTAAAATCTCGTAACTACAGTTGTTGTTTTTCATTTCCCGACTAGTAACTTGTATAGAATTAATCTTGTTACAGGAATTTTATCACGAATTATAGGGTGTTTAGTTCCGATTCCGACGGTTGAAAATTTCAGTTACGATGGCGGGGGGGGGGGACAGCGTTATAGCATAATAACTCCACTTCTTCCGCTGTTTCATTTCTTAGACCCCACCAACAGCGTTATAGTGGAGCTGCAGTGTACTGCCAAATAATTTCAAGCTGGACATGTTTAGTAAGCAGTAGTACAATGAGAAACTATTTCATTTTAGTTCACAAGGTCAAAGTTCAAAGTCGGTGTCAAATTCAGTTAATAGCTATTGACCCCTTTACAGGTCACAGTAAACTTCTAGTGTATGGTCGAATCAAATATCATGGTCAAAATTTATTAACCTATTAACAGACGGCAAATTTCTAGACTGGCCCAGAATGAAAGGAGTTGCAGAGGACAATTTAAAGTTTATGACATTGTAGAATTTTTCAACTTACTTTATAGAAAACATTGTGTAAAATGAAGAAATTGATTGCTACAAGCAATTTCTTCATTTCTCACAATGTTTTCCTATGTTTCTCTTGATGGCCTCAAAAAGCATCACTGTGTGGGAATGGGTTAATGTAAAATGGTCATGAAAACCTGTGATTGAATTAAACAGGTTGAGTCCAAAAATATCAGAGCCCATCAGATCATTGTTGAATACATAGAATTTTTTTCACCCTAAAATGAAACGTTTTATTATCTAGGTTGGAGACAGTATTGTGAGAAAAGCAAGAGAGACTCTAGAACGTTCTATCAAACTTGTCGAAGAGACACCAAAGTGGGGTGCCAAGGTTATTTATGGAGATACAGACAGGTAGGCTAAGTTAAGATTGTGTAATTGTTCTGTGTCAGCCTCCATAACAATACCTGAATTACCATTGAAAGTGTTTTTTATATATATTCCCACACAATCCTTCCTTTTTATGTGTCTAAAAGCTTAGGAAAATATTGTGGAAAATGAAGAATTTGCTTGTATCAAGCAACTTCAACATTATTTACAATGTTTTGTATCCAAAAAGACAAAAAAGAAACAGAAACAAAATTCAGTTAAACTTGAAATGGTTGTCTGCAGCTTCTTTCAATTTGGACCAGTCTAAAACTTCATTGTGTGGGAATGGGTTAAAGCCAACAATTAGTTGCTATAACTTGTGTAGTCATTTTTTCATGGGGTCTACTAAGCCGTTTACCCAACTTTGTACATGTATCAATATCGATTTGAGTATTTACCCATTCACAGTGCCACTTTTTGACACCCCTCAAGAAAAAATTGGGAAAACATTGTTTTCTACCCAGAAAGTTTCAAAAATCTAAAATTTTATACACTTTTAATTTGTCTGCAATTCCTTTCAAGTTGGACCAGTCTAATGTGTTGTTGTGTTGTAATGGTTTAACTGATCTAAAGTCATGCCGCAACTAAACGTCAAAGGTTTATCTGGACCATTGTGCCTTCATTAACCCATTCCTAAACAATTCCGCATTTGTTTGTGACCTGAAATGAAGAGATTAGAAAAAATTGTGGAAACTGAAGCCCTCATTATCCACAATATTTTCTTAGCAAAAATACAAAGATTTTTGAAATTTGATTCCTTAAAAATTGTTATCTGCAACTTCTTTCTATTTTGTCTGGTAATGGGTTAATGAATTGATTTTGATAGGAGTATCTACAATCTGTCATTTGAAATAGTTGTTTGTTCAAGATTACAGTTTAGCAGGTTCAAGGTTACAGCTTAAGGTCAAATGTTTGAGGTCGGGACACGTTATCCTTCGACAACCATTCTAGTTCTAGAATTTGGATTAAACTATTAAACAAAATAATATAGTAACTACCGCCTATGAAATATTTAAACAAATGATGTATATATATCATTATCCTCCATAGAAATTTTACCTCGTCATTTATGCATTCGTATGAGATTTATGCCCAAATTCGTACATATTGTTATGGAAAGAAACTTTTGTTGAAAAAGGAGAAAATAATGGTTATAATCAATTTGATTTTCCCCCACTATATTTTTCTCAAGATAAATTTTGCCAAGTCATATTGCTGGTTGGTTGTTATATGCATGCTATTTCTGTTTACAGCATGTTTTTGCTGTTAAAAGGATGCAGTAAAGACCAAGCGTTCAAGATAGGACATGATATAGCTAAAACTGTCACTAAGATGTTCCCGAAGCCTATCAAACTAAAATTTGAAAAGGTCAGTAATTTTTGAGGAACACAATATCATACTGTCAATTTTCTGTTGTTGTCCTTGTTGTTGTCATGCAAACACTTTGACATTTTGTAATATCTCTGGTTTCACTAAAGACATTTATTTGAAACTTGGAAAATATGTTCACTATCAAAAGAGAAATTTACACTATCAAGAAAGGAAACCCTGAATTTTTTTTAGAAAGAATTATGCTCTTGTTCCCACTTAGATTTTTTGTCCATTATGTAACAGTGGAGTGTCAGGCACTTGTAGGTCAAATAATGTCTGAGACAGTACATCCAGACAGTTTTGACACGTATAACATTTATTAGAATAAGTTACAGTTGGACTATACTAGCATGTGTTTCAGGTTTATCTACCCTGTGTACTACAAACTAAGAAGCGATACTGTGGGTTTATGTACGAAACACCAGATCAAAAAGAACCTGTATTTGATGCCAAAGGTATAGAGACTGTAAGAAGGGATTCATGCTCTGCTGTTTCAAAGGTAATCAATTATCACTTTCCTGTTTTGCAAAATTTGAGACTTGTCAAAATTCAAAGGTTTTGCAGATTAAAATTTTAGTGGATTTTATACGAAAATAAATGATTGGTAGTACATGTATATGACTAGGGTATTCTTGTCTCAAATTAAGTTGGACTTTTGCTTCAGTAGTATTTCCTATGTAGTGGGTTTTTAGAAAAAGTCATGAAAACTATTAATATTTTATCCATTCCCACATAAATACAGAAAAAAGAAAAATGCTTTGGAAAATATTGCGGAAAACATTTCTCACATTGTCTGTTACCCAGAAAGACAAAGAAAACTAAAATTTCATCAAATTAAAATTGTTGTCTTCAACTTGTATGGATTTGAATCACTCCAAATGTTTTTTCATTTGATAATTGGTTAGGACTAAAAAGTCCATTAACTCATTCCCACACATTGACTTTTAGACACTCCTCAAGAAAAACAAAAGGGAAGATATTTTGTAAAATGAAGAAATTGCTTGCAACAAGAAAGTTCTTCATTTTTCAACAATGTCTACTACCCAGAAAGTTGAATATATCTTAACCCTTCCCCGTTTCTTGAATTTTAGACTAGTCCAAATTGAAGGAGGTTGCAAACGACAGTGAAAGCTAAATGTAATTTGAAATGAAACCATCCTATGTGGTAGAAAATATTGTGGAAAAAGGGGAAATTGCTTGTTACAAGCATTTTCTTCTTTTTCCACAATGCTTTCTCCAGTATAAAATCACAGCCACGTAAAATCCCGTATTTGAACAGGAAAGGGTTAAGCTTCATAAACTTTAAATTGTTGTCTAGACCAGTCTAGAATTTTGTTGTCTGGTAATGGGTTAACTAGTTTTATTGAGTTTGAGGTTTTAGATCCAAGATAGTATTGGTCCTTTGGTAATATGAAAAATAGTCTCTTGATACCTGTATGTGCAACATGATTGTAAGCGATCTAGGGCCATCTTGGCCCTCTTGTTTTTGTAAGGGGTTTAGATTGTCATCAATGTTTACAGATGTTGGAGAGGTCCATCAAGATTCTGTTTACCAGTAAAGATGTGTCCCAGGTGAAGAGTTATATTCAACAGCAGTGTAAGAAGGTTATGGACGGGACTGTCAGTCTACAGGATTACATCTTTGCAAAAGAATATCGAGGGATTCCAGGCTATAAACCTGGAGCATGTGTTCCAGCTCTTGAGATATCCAAGTGAGTTAGAGATTCATGATTACATCTTCCCATATACAGTACTTTTGGAATATTTTTTATATTTTTATTTTTAGCTGAGCACAAAGTACTCAAGTGAGCTATTGTGATCATATTTTGTCCACTGTCCATGTGTTGTCTGTTGACCATCATCAATTTCTTTAATGTTGACATCTTCCAAAGCACTGTGCCAACTTCAACTAAATTTGGCAGAAATGGTCCCCCGTCCCCCCAACCCCCTGACCCAGAAGGATTAGAGCCTTGATATTTTGAATGAAACATCAGTATATTGACCTCTTTCAAAATTGCTAAAATTATGACCCTAAGGGCAGAGCCCCAGGGGTGGGAATCTATATAGAAATAAAAAGGATTTTCAAAATGACATCTCTCAAACCACGGGACACTTTGAACTAAATGGCAATTGTTTTCCATAGGTAGTCTTTCTTTACAATAGCCCAAAAAATTTAAAATAGTTGAAAATTCTGGTTGCCATGGGGATGAAAATGGAACCTTAAAAATTGTTTAACAACCTTTTACTTTTGACCCAAAGGGGTAGAGCCTTGATATTTTCCATGAAACATCAGTATGTAGACCTCTTTCAAAATTGCCAAAATCATGACCCTCTGGTCTCTTTTGAGCCCTTTAAGGTGGGGGTCTTTAAGAATTAAACAAGGATTTTTAATACAAATCCCCTCCTAATCTTTTGTTCCAAATACAACCAAATTTTGTATACAATTTTAGTATTTTGACCTTTTTTAAAATTACCTAAATCATTACCCTCATGCCATTAGGGGCTTACCTGGGGGAAGGTGCCATGTAGAAATAAAGGAAGATTTTAATAACAATATCTCCTGTGCTAAAAGCTAAAAGAATTGATATATGCTAAAAAACCTCTGGTTGCTGTTGCTATGGCACCTTGAAATTTGTTACCAAAAATCTATTCAGAGCCAAAATAAGTATAAAACGTGGTTAGGCCCACTTGTATCATAATTTTAACCTTAACCCATTCCCACACAATGAAGTTTTTGGATGCCCCTCAAGAAAAACTATTGAGAAAACATGTAAAATGAAGAAATTGCTTGTAACAAGCAATTTGTAACAAGCAATTTCTTCATTTTACACATTGTTTTCTGTTTTGAACTGGTATGAATTACCAAAATATCTCTGTATTGAAAATTTGAATGTCTTTCAAAATTGCACCCTAAATGGAATAAGGCAACATTCTTCTCCATAATTCACATAAAATACCAATCAACCAAAAAATACTATATTTGATATAGTTTTCAAAATGTTTAAAATTGTCAAATGTAATATATTGAACTCCTTTTGACTAAAACTTCAGCAATTACTGTGACTATCAGATTAAAGTGACAACATCATGTCATTAGTTAGTATTATATGATAATCAGTGAAGAAAAATTTCCCATTCTGCCTATGTGAACATGGTGAACTAACCAACCATAAGAACTCTTAAATATGTATCTTGGATGTTGATAAATGTTAGTGTTTGTGCTTTACTCTTTTAAGTTAAAGCTTTTAGAGAATGAATTTTCATATGAAAATTACATATACCTTTTCAAGGCATTATGACCTTCACCTACCTTTCATGTAGCTTGCTGATTCCCTTTATTTCAGGAAGCTGTTGCGACAAGATAGGAGATCTGAGCCTCGTGTTGGAGAGAGAGTTCCCTACGTTATAGTGTATGGTAGTCCAGGCCTGCCTCTTATACAACTGGTCAGACAACCAATGGAAGTGTTGCAGGACCATGCACTCCGTCTGAACTCTGTCTACTATATTACAAAACAAATATTACCTCCCTTAGATAGGTTCCTCTCACTTCTAGGGGTCGATGTCTTTTCTTGGTAAGAGACTACCTGTTAATATCGTACCTGAAACTTCAACATATCACTTTCAAATATATCTTTGCTTAAGCTCTAGTCATGTTTGATTTCTTTTTACATGTAAATAAATTAACCTATCACCAACCAATAAGGCCTTTTGAGACCCTGTGAAATAATACTAGGGAAAACATTGTGGGAAAAGGATTTAGCTTGTTACAAGCCTTCTCTCCTTTAACAATTTATTTTTGTAATCACACACATTTTTAAATGCTGCCTATAACTTCATTGAATTTGTAACAGTCCAAAATTAGCAATCTTTTATAAGAGTTTTTTCCCCTTAAATGTAAATGTCTGAAGAGAAGACCCAGTATGACAATATGTGATATTCATCACTTGCTTCAATCTACCATATAATTCATATATTAACAGGTACCATGATATGCCTCACTCAGCTGGAAGAGTAACAACACAGTTCGGAGTTACAGCTCACAACAAAAAGGTAACATCCTTGTATATACTTGTTACTTTTAGATAGATATGTTTTATAAAAGTTCTGCAATTGTAAGCAGTCTTATTTAGCTTGAGAGTAAAAGTAGCAGATTTTTTTCTTCAAGTCTTGGTGCTTTGGGAATGAAACTCATGAAAATTAGATCATTTTTGTGATATTCCTTTTTGAGGGTATTTCTAATTTCTATCCTGTAAAAGAGAAACTATCATAGCACAGAGTAAGCAATCTATGGCAGAAAGAAAAAATGTATGAATAGTCATAACTTACCAGCTCTGACTTAGCTATTGTGATTTGCTCACTGTCAGACATCTGTTGATCTGGCTGTCTATCCTGGTTACCGGTCAACTCAGCCCATCGAATAATTCGGCCGGGTCACCTTGGCCCGCTCAACTCGGCCCAAATGTATAGTATATAGTAATGCTAGTATGATGCATAATATATATGAAGCTTTTGTAAACGTAATATCCCATAACTTATTTTTTTGATTATTATTATAATGAAATTTCACACATCACTATATATCATGTATTGGGGCCGAGTTGACAGGGCCGAGTTATACGATAGGCTGAGTTGCCGGTGGGCCAAGATATAAATGGGCCAAGTTGACTGGTCACCGTCTATCCATAAACAAATACAAGAAAATTTTCTCATCCAAGAAAACTTTACAGATATGATTTTTAGGACTCTCTTTCAAAATACTTCAAACTATTTGGAACTATGAAGAAGTCTAAAATTATCTCCTGCCCATGCAAAGGACCTAGAGCTTTCAAATTTTGCATACATTACTACCTTTCTCTACTAAAGTACTTCAAGTTCTTTCTCTTAGACTTGCGGTTTTGTGGATTCTACAAAGAAATGTAGAATGGAATAATAAGAAGTCTTTTCTTCCACAAGGGCTAAAGCATTTAAGTTTTGCATGCAATGTTGCCTTATGGTACTCTTCTAAGTAATGTACTTAAGAAAATTTAAATTATTACTGTGGGATCAGCTTAAGCCTTATGTTGAGGTCTCATGGATTTTACTTAGACATATGTAGATGGAAATCTTTCAAATTTTACTCTACCTGATTCTTAAGTCCTGGAGCTTTTATTTGTGTCTGATCCATAACTATGTCAGAAATAACGTCAATTTTGAAATAACATGACAGAATTGTTCACAACTGTGAGACAATGTTTTCTGTTTAACCCATTACTAGACAGCAAAATTCTAGACTGGTTCAAATTGAAAGGAGTTGCAGACGATATTTTAAAGATTGTGAAATTTTAGATTTTGACCAACTGTCTGTATAGAAAACATTGTAGAAAATGAAGTTACAAGCTATTTCTTCATTTTACACTGTGTTTTCTGAATTTTTTTTCCTTGAGTAGCGTCAGAAAGTGTCACTGTTTGGGAATGGGTTAAGCTACAGGCCAAAAGCTCTGACTTAGAGGTTTCACTTACTCCATTACCTGATGAGAAAATTTTAGACTGGTTCAAATTGAAAGGAGGTCTGCTTATAAGGCCATTTAGTATGAAAAAACGTGTTTCTTCAACATTTTTTTTTTCACAAATATGTCTGCTGGGCCTTACCAATTACTAGACAACAAGATTTAGACCGGTCCAAATTCAAAGAAGTTGAAGACGACAATTCTCAGTTGATGAAATTTATAAATATTTGTATTGTGGATTAACAAGGAACATTTTTCATTTTCAACAATGTTTTCCATACCTGCGTTTTGTAAAAAAGTAGGATAAATCAACATTTATTCATTCTCTTTCTTTCGTATTTTGCAATTTCAGGGAACAATATCTCAGTATTTTGCCACCTCTAACTGTCCACTTTGTGATGAGATGACCAAACAGCCTGTCTGTTATAAATGTATGAAGAATCCACAGTTAGTTTGTGTAACACTCAATGAGAAAATTGCTCAGTGGGAAAGAGTCAGTGGGCACCTTGATCAGGTAGGTTACTGGTTTATCCTTCCACAGTGTGATTCAGAATCCACAGTATGTATAACTCAATAAGATTGTTCAATGGGAAAGTTGATTTCCTACCTCTTAACCCTTTCCCGTTCAATCCTTGGTTTTTACGTCCCTTTGATTTTATGATTGAGAAAATATTGTAGAAAAATAAGAAATTGCTTGTAACAAGCAATTTCTTCTTTTTCTACAATATTTTCTACCCTACTGATAGGTTATTTTTCAAATTTTATCTACTTTAAATTTTGGTCTGCAAAACCTTTGAATTTGAAAATATCTAAAATTTGGCAAAACAAGAAAGGGTTTAATATAGTGCATTGGTTTATCTTGACAATAATGTTTTGAATTTAGGATCAGTGCTCACTTTGATCAGACAATGTAATTATTTTAACCCGACTTCGTAATTTATGCATGAAAACAACCAGGAGATATAGCCTGCTGAGTCCATAGGTCCTGAATAGATTTGACACTTATTGTTGTTGCACAAGTAAAATGCTGTAACTCCAGCTTTACTAACCCATTCCAATACAGCAAAATTTAAGACTGGTCCAAATTGAAAGAAGCTGCAGACGACAATTTCAAGTTGATGGAATTTTGAAATTTTTCGTCTTTTTGGATAGAAAACATTGTGGATAATGAAGAAATTGCTTGATACAAGCAATTTCTTCATTTTCCACAATGTTTTCCAAAGCTTTTTTCTCGAGGGGCGTAAAAAGGAGGGATTGAGTTGGAATGGGTTAAAGCTGCAGTTATGACATTTTGCTTGTCCATCGGAATAATGGTATTTCAATCATCCCTCATTATGTTATTGGCAGTGTTTATTCTAGGATTCCAAAAATGTTTGGGATTTAAGTGCAAAATCTACACAATTGAGAAATGTTTTGTATTTTGTGCTCTATGTTTATAGAAAAAATCTCCAACTAATTTTGAAAATATGGGGGATCTTTGAAAAAGGGGGGCAATCCCCAAATTCCCCTGCCTAGAAGAAACACTGCATTGGTCAAAGTTATATTTTAGTGTGACAAACAAATGTATAATACATTTTTTTGTATCTATCTAGATATGCAGGTCCTGTTCTGGGAGTCAAGACAATAACACAGGGAAGGCTTGTATATCCTTAGATTGTCCTATACTGTTCAGGAAATCTCGTGCCAACGCAGACATGGATAAAGTCACGGCTTTCAGAACTATACTAGAGAAATTATTTAAGACTTAGATGAAGAAGTAGCGAATGACTCAAGTCTAGAAAGCAAACCAGCAAGATAAGTTTAACGTACCAGACAGACATTTACAAGATCCAGTGTCATTTGTCTTTTTACAGTCAATTTCAAGCTGGATCGAATCACAGACTCAAGGAATCAACAAGAGAGATTATTCAATATATGGACAATCGACCTATCTTGGCTGTCAATCAAATAAACAGTCAACCAATTAAGACCAGAAATGAGTTTTGATCTCTGACATTGGCTGCCTTTTTTGTTAACCTTTTTGTTGGCCACTTAAACATTATTCAAGCTGTAGTTACAACATTAAGGTAGCCAACCTTCTATACTACCTTTTTATTACATGCTACTGGCCATACATTTTCAAAATAACACTGTTGAAAATCAAAGCGGGACTTCTTGTCGGAATCAATTGGCAGGGCTAACAAGGCAAGTGGGCTTGGCCAGCGATAGGTCTATAGGTCAACAGTACTGACGGCAAAAGATTGAAGAAATTCCAAAGCTGTAGATCACCCGTTCCTGTAGTCATTTGCTGGCTTATACTTGCACACCAGTCAAACAGAATAGCTGAGTAATTGCTCAATATGGAGAAAAACATAAACTTGTTACTTATACCAAAGATTACAAAAGGCCTCTTTATCTGTGATTGCATTAGAGTTTAATAAGTGGCCAGTTTGTAGACAACAATTTTTAGTTGATGGAAATTTGAAAATATTTGCCTTTTTAGGTTGAAAACAATGTGGGTACAACAATGTGAAACAGGCAATTTCTTCATTTTCCACAATGTTTTCCAAAACTTTATTTCTTGAAGAGATCTTAAAGCAAGATTGTTTAGAAATTGGTTAAAACTCTTTTTGTGGGTTGCAAAAAGTGCACTTGTGAGGGATAAGATGAATAAGAGGTAGAAGTGATAATTGAATGAGAGAATTACCAAAAAAAGACTATGAATCACCATATTCACTATTTTAACCTATTACCAGATGGCAAATTATAGACTGTTCCAAATTGAAAGGAGTTGCAGTCGAAATTTTTAGTTGATCAAATATTGAATCTTTTTGTCTTTTTGGATAGGAAATATTGTGGGTAATGAAGAAATTGCCTGATACAAGCAATTTCTCCATTTTCTACAATGTTTTCCAAAGCTTTTTGAGTGAAGTAAAAAGGAGAGATTGAGTGGGAATGGGTTAAAGGGTTTATGAATGGTATGTTACTGCATATTGTATTGATAGGACTTGAATGCGCACTCTGATACCACTGTAGTATGTGGAAACATAAAAGCTCAACTTATATTCTGTTGCATGAAATGTGTCTAATGTAAATAGAATGTGTCATACATCATTGGTGCCATATTCACTCAGTATAATCAAATAACTTCCTATTAAATAGGTAAGTGTATATAGTAAAATTGCATCATACATACTTCTTTAAACCCCAGTATTAATCATTTCTGACAGCAGTATTCCTGCTAGGTCATTTTACCTTTGTTGTTTTCAGAGAAAACAGACGGTAATGCAATTACCTTTGAGTGGTATATTTTGTTGTCCCCCCCCCAAAAGAGCATTGAAGCTCAAAAAATGTGTATCAAAAAATGCAAATTTTTAGTTATGAACAGATTTGGTTGAGAACTTTTATTTGCTATCCCCTGGCAAAAGTCAGGCCTCTGCAAGGGATGCTCTTGTTAGAGTATTATTTGTTCTTTTCTTGGGAGCTTCAAAATGTGTGATTGTGTTGGATTGGGTTAAAGACCCGAAATTAGACATGAAACATCAACTACCTGATCTCTGTAGTGAAAGGTGTACATGGCAACTGCTTATCTTTTCTAAATGAATGTTAAGATTTTATTTAGCCTCTGTATGAAAAGATCGGGGCATATCGTTTTAAAGTTGTCCATCTGTTTGTCTGACTGTCTGCAAAACTTAACAAAAAAAACTTAACATTTACAATTACTTAAACTTATTCAATATACATGGCTCACATTTGGGATCCAATTAGAGTTGTAAAATAAGGGGTAAATAGATTCATGTTTTTTTTTTATAATTGAGGATAAGCATTTCAAAAATGCTCTCTTCAGATCTGTAAATAGAAATAACTTCAGAATGGCAGTGTTCTCTATGAAATAGAGATTTGATGTAAATATCTCAGATGTTTATAGGGTGTTGTAAACGGTCTGTTGCATAACTTATAGATATATCATGGTAATGAACAGTGAACATTTTACTATTTTCTGGTCTCTAAGATTGTATGATATTTTTCATACTGATGTGTGAATTTACTCAGAATTTGTGATGATTAAAGATGTATTTATGCTGTTGAAAACTATGTTGACCCATTCCCTTACAATTCCTCTGTTGTATGCCCCTGTAGTAAAAAATTCAGGAAAACATTGTAAAGAATGTAGAAATTACTTGTACCAAGCAATTTTTTTATATTTTCCACATTGTTTTCTAATGAGAAAGACAGAGATATTTGAAAAATATCTACTTCTAATTGTAGTCTGCAACTTGTTTGGAATTTGACCAGTCTAAAATTTGTTTGGTAATGGATTAATGGCTTGAATATAAAATGTCACCTTGGTAATTTTTTAACATATTAACCTGTTACCAGACAATAGAATTCTAGACTGGTCCAAATTGAAAGGAGTTGCAGACGACAATTGAAAGCTCATGAAATTTTGGATTTTTTTCACCTTTGGGGTAGAAAACATAGTGAATAATGAAGAAATTGCTTGTGACAAGCAATTTCTTCATTATCCACAATGATTTCTAACCAATAAGACAAAGCTTTTAAAAACTTTATTAACATAAAACTGTCTTCTGCAGCTTCTTTGAAATTGGACTGGCATAAAATTTTATTGTGTGGGAATGGGTTAAAATGGAAGCATCAGAGATTAACTACAGGTCTCATTTGGAAAGATGGGAATCATTGTATAAAAAGAATTCTTCTTTTCCCATCATGTTTCTGTAAGATTGATAAGTTAAGGTTGTGAGACTGTGGGCCCGAGATTATAAAACTTTATTCATACTCAATTGAGAATTTACTCAAACTTCAAATATGAATAAATATCTTGTTTTAATTTCGATTTTATGTTAAGAGTAATAATTAACAACTTACAAATATTGTCATTTATTTTCATGCAATTACCATAGGATCTAAGCAAAAGTATATCCTTAATCCCAACTCAAAGTTTGAGTTAATTCTAATTGAGTACAAAAAGAGTTTTATAATCTCAGTCCCTGATCTTATATCGAATGGTTCAAGAGTAATTTTCATGGTCTAAAGACAAAATTTGAGACTGGCAAAAGATCTTGATTAAAAAGACTTGGAGTTTTACGAGTTCATTTATCTTTAACCCATTACCAGACAACAAAATTTAAGACTGGTCTAAATTCAAAGGAGTTGAATACAACAATTTAAACTTTATGAAATTTTGGATTTTTTTCACATTTCATTTTGCAACATGTTTTCCAAAGAGTTTTTCTTGAGGGGCATCCAAAAGCGTCACTGTGTATGAATGTGTTAAAGGTACAAAACATGAAATAACTAGATTTTGGCATAGTCATCTCCATGCCTACCAAGCTCAGTTGGATTGTTTTGCATAATTTTTTCATTTCCACAATGATTTCCAAGACTTGGGGGGGGGGATTGTGTGAGAATGGGTAAAACCTTGTCCTAGACAATTACAACAATTCCAAAATCGGATGCTATTCAAAATGAAACCATCCTATGTGGTAAAAAATATTTCGGAAGTTTAAAAGCAAATTATTCTTCCAAAATGTTTTCTAAAATATTAAACCTCAGCTACGTAAAATCCAGGATTTGTACAGGAAAGGATTGTAGAAATTATAGTTTGGAAACATATAAGCTAGCGGATCATCTAGTCACTATACTGCCAGTCTGTCTGTCGATTTAGTTTGTTCATGGCTCACAGCTAGTATCTTATGGCTTTTGTTTGCTGTACCAAATGTATAAATTGTGTACCATACTGGGATTGATGTTGAATAGTTTAACCCATTACCACACATCAAAATTTTAGACTTGACCAAATTGAAAGATCTTGCAGACGACAATTTCAAGTTGGTCAAATTTAAAAAAAACCTTTGCCATTTAGGTTAGAAAACACTGTGGATATTTAAGAAATTGCTTGTTACAAGCAATTTCTTCATTGCCCACAATGTTTTCAAAAGCCTTTTTTTTGAGGGGCATCAAAAGATGGGACTATGTGGAAATGGTGAACTCTGTAGAGAGTTTTTGGTGTGCTAAAGATTTCTTATATTTTTGATTGACTAGATGTACTTTTTAAGTATAAGTAAGTGTTAAAGCTTGTCATGATGAATAAAATCCTTATTCAGGAATGTATGAAAATCAAATTTTACTACTAGATATATTGTACGATAAAATAAAGGGGATAAATAAATGGCTTATAACAGTAAATGCTTTCATGTCAAAAATCTTTCTTGAAGAGTGAAATGACATATCAATGAATATAACATTTGAACTTGGATAGAATTCATTATTTGTCATCTGGCAATATTTTTATAGAGTGATGAATGATGGATCCCCGTAGGCAAAACAATTTGTGTTCTTTGAGTTATCATTTAACCCATTCCTGCATAATAATGCTTTTTGATGCCCAAAAAGAAAAAAGAAATTTTGAAAACACTATGGAAAATGACTTAGCAGTTTTCCCTTCCCATCTTTAAATCAACCTAGTTTAAATAGAAGTCTACACTCTCTGTTTCAAACTGTTATTTGGTAAGGGGTAAATGCAAGTTTCTCTGTAAAAGTGTGTTAATATACTTCCCACCCTCGATGTAAAGGGGGGATGTTATTGGTTTCACAATGCCTGTCCAACTTCTGCTCATAGAATTTTTTGTTTTGGTACTCTAAATCTAAAACCAATTGATCTACAACCTTGAAAATATAAGTATTGCCAATGATCAAATTGGTCAAAGGTCAACTGCACTACTTGAATGACTAAATGCAAGGGGGATGGGGGGATATAAGTCCTTTTTTAGACAATTCTAGTTTTTAGCATTGCAACTTCCTTTATCAGATATGTGAGATAATGATGTGCTCAATATTTTATTATTCAGTGTATATTTAAGGCTATGTGTGGTTTTCAGCTAGATGCCTTGCATTAATTTACTGTAGATTATAAGATGTGTATTCTAGTCATTTGTATTTTTCTTGAAGTGAATAAATCTAGAAAATTGGGCAAATCTCTTTTGTTGACCAGTTTCCAGATGTCTAATTGTAGACAGGCCCAAATTGAAAGTAATTGTAGACAACATAATTTTCAAAGAGCATAGAGATTGGTATGAAAAATGTGTGAGAAAAGGATGAATTGCTTGTGACAAGTAATTTCTCCTTTCCTCACAATATCCCTCACCACTTTTACTTAATTGCATTAAAATGTGATATTGTGTTTTAATGGGTTAAGCTATCTGCCTGTGTTACTTTTTTCTGTCTCTAAATTGTAAGCTGTTTTAAATTTTGTGTGCTTTACTTTTGCAACAATTTCATGTGTGTAAAAAGTTAAGCAACATTGACATTCATACAGTACGTTTGAAGTACTTCATAAGAACAGACCAAGTCAGTACCTATATACAGAATGTGCAGTGAAGACTATGATCAGACTGTAAAGATGCCAAGACTAAATCAAGTATTCATATTGTGCAGGTTTAATTGTTTGAAATACCATGCCCATGCTTGAATCTCTTTAATAGCGCGGTTGTTTTCAGAGAAAATCTGAAGTATTGCTATAGTCAGGTAGTATTCTGTGTCGGTGTTATCGTCCAAAATCTTTGACATTTTGTTATACCACAGATCATATTCACTTAGAATACATATTCGCTGTCAAAAAAGAGCCATCTATACCAACAAGGGGGATAAGTCTCAATGAATTTTTGAGTAAAGTGTGCCATAGCCCTAGAAAGTTTACTCGTTGTCAAGTTCTTGAATAGCTGAGTATTGGCATCCATAGGGGGTGCTCTTGCTTACTGTATACACACTAATAAAAATATCTTGCCTGAGAGACCACCTCTATATAGCCACCATTTTCATGGAGTGATCAATAGTGAATGCCCATTTCAAACACTAAACTATTATTCTATTAACAAGAGACATTACTGCTTAACCCTTTCCCGTTCTATCCCTGGTTTTTACGTCCCAGTGTATTTATACTTGAGAAAACATTGTGGAAAAAGAAGAAATTGCTTGTAACAAGCAATTTCTTCTTTTTACACAATATTTTCTACCCTATTGAATGATTATTTTTACAATGAAATTGCCTATGAATTGTCGTCTGCAAGTCCTTTGAAATTGGACTGAACTAAAATTTTGCAAAACGGGAAAGGGTTAAAGAGGCATTTGTTTAACTAATTACCACACAATCATTAGGAAAAAAGATTAGGAAAAAATATTAGGAAAACATAGGTTGAACTGAAAAAAATGCTTATTTTAAGCAATTTCTTCATTTCCATCAGTGTTTTCTTCCCTGCAGGACGGATTTTTATAGTTTTACTGACCTTGAAAAAAATGAAGTCTGCAACTCCTATGAATTATGACCAGTCTATAACATAGTTGTCTTGTAATGGGTTAGCTTAACCTTTTTGCTGAGAAAACTTAATGAAATTAAGATGCAATTTTAAATGAAACAACCCTATGTGGTGAAAAATATTATGAGGAAGAGAAGAAATTACTTGTTACAAGTAATTATTTGTTCCACAATGTTTTCCCAAGTAATATCATCGACATGAAATCTGGGGATTGTACAGGAAAAGGTTAATATATAGCAACAACTTAAAATATATTCAGAATCATACAATACATGTACTACTATTGGATTTTTCCTTTCAGTATTTAACAACAACAAAAAAAATAATATCCATTTTAGAACAGGAATAATCTAAAAAATCCTTGTACAGTTGATATATCTAAGTACATTGTCATTGACCTTTAACCCTTTCCTATACAAACTCGGGGATTTTACTTCTCTGTTATTTCATACTAGAGATAACATTGTGGAAAAAGAAGCAATTGCATTTAACAAGCAATTTCTCATTTTTCCATGATATTTTCTACACGATAGATGGTTTTATTTCAAATTGCATCCAATATTCATTGTCATCTTAAACCTCTTTCAGTTTGAACTAGTCTAAATTCTCAAAAAATGGGAAAGGGATAAAGAAATCTAAAAGAAAATATTAATCAATTTGTTTATGCACTGAACTCGTGCTGATCTATTATTGATATTATTTCTTGTATGTTTACCTTTTGAAAATTTCGATTCTAGCTGTTATTTTGGATTCATCCTTTATATTACTTATAATTGACCAATGGCTGGCCCCGCCCACTTGCTTTGTTAACCACTCCCATTGATTCGGATAGGAAGTCCCGCTTTGATTTTAGATGTTGTCATTTAGAAAATTTATGGCTAGTAGTATGTAACAAAAAGGTAGTACATTTGGTTGGCGAACTAAACATTCTAACTAAAAATTGAATAATCTGTAGTTACTGCGTTGAAGTCGCCAAATCAACAAAAAAGGTTAAGAAAAATGGCGGCCAATGTCAGAGATCAAAACTCCTTTCTGGTCTCAAATAAGATTTCATTGGTAGACTGGTTATTTGATTGACAGCAGTGATTGGTCAATTTTCTCTGTCATTGGATGAAAATGTCCTTGATACTAATTGATGAAACTTCACTGTAATCATGTATTTAGTTATTTCCCCAATTCATACTTTTTGTCAGCCCTTGTTAGCCCTTGTTGTGCTGAATAAATTCTACAATAGAATAAAAATCAAACAACTATCAAAGGAATAATTGTAAATATTAATCTTATAAGACATCTCTTACTTGAAAGAGGCAAGCTGTTTTATGTAGACTAATATTAGACTGCACATATGTGCAGGCTAATCTTTGTCTTTTCTTTTCGCCAGAAAATATGAATATTCCGGATTCAACTTGGCAAGGGGTAAGACTATACTGTTTTGATGTTTATTTAAGATATAGAGTTGTGTTTAATTTATTATAACTTTGTTAAGTTTATTGTTAAATCTTCATTATAGAAAGCTCTTATCTTGTTACAGGATGGGCAAACTATAGATTTATAAATGATTAACCATTTACCACACTTTGAAGCTTTTTGACGCCCCTCATGAAATAGCAATTGGAAAAACATTGTGTAAAAAGAAGAAATTGTTTGTAACAATCAATTTCTTCATTTTCCACAATTTTTTTGGACCTAGAAATTTGAAAAATATAAAATTAACTGCACCCTAAATTGCAACTCCTTTCAATTCAGACCAGTCTAAAAACTTGTTGTCTGGTAATAGGTTAAGCAATGCAGACATCTTAGTCCTTTCTCCAATTATAATTGGTGTTAAAATCCTAAGATGTTTTATTTTAGGGAGAGATTGCTGAAAAGGAGAAATTGCTTTCTACCTATTGGAAATTTTTATTTTGCTGTTCACTTAATAATATCATTTGTATTCTTTTGCATTGCCTTGGATGAATCTTATTGATTATGTGGTCACAAGAATAAAGTCATAGGCTGAGAACTTTTATTTCAACAAGCATTGGTTTGAAACTCAAAGGTACTGGTCAGAAGGAATTTCACCCTTTGTTAGCTCACCTGATCACAACATGCTCAAGGGAGCTCTTAGGATCTCTCAATGACCATCATCAACATTTTCTTTAACCCATTCCCACGCAGTGACACTTTTGAACGCCCCCTTAGGAAACATTTGGGAAAACATTGTGTAAAATGAAGAAATTGCTTGTAGCAAGCAATTTCTTCATTTTACACAATGTTTTCTTACCAGAAATTTATAAAATCTAAAATTTCATAAACTTTTAATTGTCGTCTGCAACTCCTTTCAATTTGGACCAGTCTAAAATATTGGTGTGTGGGAATGGGTTAAACATCTTTTACTCCTAAGCCACTTGGCCTATTTGGACCAATCTTGGCAGGATTGATCCTAGGATGACTGTTTCAAAACTTGTTTTTGTAAGTTTGATTTGCTAAAAAGCGGGAATGTGACAGGGTAGAGCTTATATCAGATACAGAAAAATCAGGAAATAATTCTTTAACCATTCCAACACAACAAAATTTTAGACTGCTCCAAATTGAAAGAAGCTGCAGACGACAATATCAAGTTGATGGAATTTTGATTTTTTTCCATCTTTTTTTGGATAGAAATTATTTTGGATAATGAAGAAATTGCTTGATACAAGCAATTTCTTCATTTTCTACAATATTTTCAAAAGCTTTTTTCTTGAGGGGCATAAAAAAGGAGGGATTGTGTGGGAATATGTTAAATATCTTGTCCTCCTAAAGTATAAGTCCAAATTAGACTAAAATTGGCAAGAACGTTCCTTAGGTGACCCTTTACAAAATTTGGTTTGCAAGATTTTGATTTGCAAAAAATGGGGGTGTAATAGGTTGCGGGTTCATTGGACTTTGAGACCTCATGAAATAATTCTTTA
Organism: Fragum fragum; assembly: GCA_946902895.1. Taxonomy (NCBI): domain Eukaryota; kingdom Metazoa; phylum Mollusca; class Bivalvia; order Cardiida; family Cardiidae; genus Fragum; species Fragum fragum. The sequence continues at coordinate 62,740,481 of OX336368.1, forward strand.
TAAATCTTATCATTTGGAAATACTGGAGGGATTTGGACCAAGGTTAGCAGGAATGTTCCCATGGTGATCCTTCATGAATTTTTGATTCCCCAAAATTTTGATATGGCAGGGCTGGGTTTATCGTGAAATAATTTTCAGATTAACGATATGGGACTATTTCCTGTTTCAAACACATTTTCTTATCAGGTGATTTTTTTTATTTCATTAGTTGAAAATTCTGTTGATGGTTGAAGGACTAAATACAATAGCTTGTAAAACACAAAGAAAAGCTACTATAGTGCAATAATTCTTATAGACCTCGCCTTAGAATTTAGTGTAAGTTCTGAGCTGTGATTTACCATGGCTCTTAAACCCTTTCCTGTTTTGAAATTTTTCAGACTGGTCCAAATTTAAAGATTTTGCAAGCTATTTCTTCATTATCTACAATGCTTTCTAAAAGGCAAAGACTTTTCAAATTTTATCAACTAAAGACTGTCTGCAACATCTTTGAATTTGGACCAGTGTGGAATTTTATCGTCTGGTAATGGGTTAATATAAACTTTAGTATTTTGTTTACATGTTTTACATTAAAGGTGTGCTTTTTATGTTGTGGATGGGACTTGATATGTATTACCATATAGTTATCTTTAACTAGATTCAACAATTATTTTTATTGTTTTGATACTCAGATGAGAAAAAAAATTAAATATGTAGAGACGTTATTTAAATAAAATATTTCAAATTTCATTACTCTTTGCCATTTTTGCTAACAAATCAAAGATTATTTTAGTATAAGTGGAGATGAATCACCAATATCAATTGAATTTTTAACAGACAAATCAAATTTATTATGTTCCACATGACGATCCTTTTGTGACCCTTTATCAGATTCCTTCAAAGAATTTTGATCTGATGAAAAACATGACTTTAATGGTGGGGTAGTTTCCACATATAGTGAAAGCATTTAAAATCTTCTTCTGAGAAACTAGTGAATGGATTTCAACAAAATTTCACAGGAATGATCCTTTTGTGATCCTGTATCAGATTTACCAGAATGATTCTTGGGTGACCCTACACCAGATTGTTTAAAAGAATATTGATTAAATGAAAAATATGGCTTTAATGGGCAGGGCTAATTTCCATATTTGGTATATACTGAACATTTCGAAAATTTTCTCAGAAACCTGATGATGGATTTCAACCAAATATCACAGGAATGATCCTCAAATAACTCTTTGTGAGATTCCTTCATATGATTTTGATAGGTTGAAAAAACATGGCTTTTATGGCTTATGCCCATATATTGTGTGCAATGAAACTTTTTTTAATACATTTTAATCTGAATTACACACTGCTTGATTTTAATGAATATTACAGGACTTTACTTTTGTAAAAACAGTGAAAAATGTAAAATGCTTCTCTAGAACTATTTCATAGATTTCTATGATGAGGTTAATATTTCTGATATGGCAATGGTGACTCAGTTTATATTAAATTCCTGAAAATATTTGCTTAATAGGTACATTCAGGCAATTGGAGCGATACAGGTGCTCAAGTGCCTCTGGTTGACTTTGTCATGAGCCGTGTTGTTCATCTTTTACACAGATGTATAACCATTTTTTTCAGCAGGCAACTGAATTAATGCTTTACTTCTTATTTTATCCTCAGCAACCAAGACACTTACTGTGACATCTGAGACAGACTGCCATGTTGGAATGTCTTTTATAGACAAAATATTTTACCGTTCAAAATATTGCCGGCAATAAGTTCAAAATAAAACATCTTTTCCTTCTATGAAAAATTAATGTTGAAAAAAATTAAATTGATTGTCACGAGCAATTTCTATATTTTTATTTCAGCTGACCGAAGGATTGTTCCTCAGGTGGTTCTCTTTCAGATTCTTTCAAACAATAAAGTTCCATGAAAAAAATCTGGTTTCCAAAAGAAACTAAAATAGAAATCATTTAAAATTGTTTTCTGTTAAATTGTTCATTCGCTTACATTGTTCTTTTGCATAAATGTTCCTTGCCTTATGGTCAACCTAATTCCATAAAGATAATCTGGATTCGTCCAGAAGCACAACTTTAATTGATGGGGCTTTTTTCCTGAGTAAGGCTGTTATGGAAGGGAGACAACCTATATTTTGTAATAAATTATCTCCCTTGTATCTTGCATATCTTAGTGGGAAAAAAAGACTTGTTAAAATTGACTTGCACAGCTGGTTTATGACAAGGGGAAAATGTTTTAACCCATCACCACACAAAAAAGTTTTGGACTGGTCCAAATTGAAAGAAGTTACAGGCAGACATTTTAACTGAAATTATTTTTAAAATAAAAAAATCTTTTTTTTTTTTTTTTTTTTGGAGAACGCAATCCTGAAAATAAGGAAATGCTTCATTTTCAACAATCTCTCAAAGTTTGTTTTTTTTCTTGGAGGGGAGGGGGCGGGCGAAAAGAAGCAGGATTGTGTGGGAATTGGTAAAATTTTAGACTGGTCGTAAAAGAAAAATGTTGCAAAAGGTTATTTAAGTTGATGAAATTAAAAAAAAAAAAACTTGGTAGAAAATGAGGAAAGAAAGCAAGGACCGTTATAAGGGGCTTATTTTCCACATGTGGCAAATACATGTACATGTGTAGTTGGTGGATTATGTTTGATTTGTGGTGTAATAGGGTTACAACTTGCCAAAGGTGTGAAGCTACTCATTGTCGTCACACGATTTTACTATTTCTTGTATTCCTCCGATGGCCCGGGACAAATAGCCACCCTGACGGTCCCGTTTCTTAAATAGGCTCATTCTGTGTTATCAGGCCAAATTATAACTTTTTAAACACTCTTTTAAAAGATGGCTTCATTTTGAAAGGTATCAATGCAAAATTATCGTAAATTCTTCTAAACTTTTGATTTTATAAGCGAACTACATTCTACGCGTAAATAGCCACGATACATATAAACACTCAGATCGTCAGTTTTGATTAAATGACCATAAATTCGAAAGTGTAGTGTGTATTTTGCATTTCTTGGAAATAAATTTGCAAATGCAATAAAAACCTCAAATCGATTATCTTCGATGAATCATTATCAACGACGAAATTGAGTATTAATACACATGATACTTGAAACACGCCTTATAAGTCATATGGGGCCGTACGGCGCCGTATATATTAAAAGGGTCCGTAAAAATTGTATAGACGATGTTCACTTATTTTGGTAATTTTGAGTATAAAATGCTATAATCTGTGATCTAAACTAACATCAATGTATCAAATATTGATTTTGTGGTGTTATTTGTGATTTCAAATATAGTGGGTCAAACCTAACAGCCCAATATAAACTACTGAATGCAGAGTATTATCAAGACCTTTTTGGTGAACGACGCATGCGCACTTGTTGATATCCTGCCTAGACCGGTATCGCCGTCGACTTTAACAAAGCAGCTGTCCTAATCTGACGATACAATATCGGAGAGCAGCGGTGATAGTAGACCGGTACCGCCGTCGACTTTAACAAAGCCGACAGGTAAATCCCAAACGACTGCATGTAGAGATTGGCTGATGGGCATTTAATGACGTATACCCAAACATCGAATCTGATTGGCTGGTCCATTGTTACAATATGGCTGAAGCAGAACGCCTTATATATTTTACATGAAAAGGATTACATTCCAAGGTTTTCCTCGCACACAAATTCGATTGATCATGTTAAGATGTTTTAACAGTAAAACTGAATGCTTTAAAACTATAAAAGTGGGATTTTTTATCGTACTGGGTGGAAATCCCGCGGCGTGACCATTTTTTCAACAAAATTAGCTGCGCATGCGTTAGCCTCGTTTTCGAATATAGGAAGGAAAAAAACCTAACTAGACCGGTACCGCCGTCGACTTTAATAAAGCCGACAGGTAGATCCCAAATGAATGCATATCGAGATTGGTTGGTGGACATTTAATGACGTATACCCAAACACCGAATCTGATTGGCTAGTCCATTGTTTGTAAACAATATGGCTGAAGCGGAACGCGGAATACCTTACATATTTACATGAAAAGGATAACATTCCAAGGTTTTTCTCGCACACAAATTCGTTTAATCATGTGAAGATGTTTTAACATTAAAACATAATGCTTTAAAACTACAAATGTAGGATTTTTTATCGTACTGGCTGGAAATCCCGCGGCGTGTCCAAATTTTTCAACAAAATTAGCTGCGCATGCGTAAGCCTCGTTTTCGAATTTAGTAAGGAAAAAACGTAACGGGCCAGGTTTTCCGTGTATGTACCGAAAATCGGTGTTTACCTGTCGGCTTTTTGTTTAAGTCGACAGTGGTACCAGTCTAAAACCTAACGGACCAGGCTTTCCGTGTATGTACCGAAAATCGGTGTGTACCTGTCGGCTTTTTTGTTAAAGTCGACAGTGGTACCAGTCTTCGGAGATGGGACAGGTTGACCAGTCTATGTTAAAGTCGACAGTGGTACCAGTCTATTATCCTGCCTCGATACCTTGATGGGAGAATGTTGATCCGATTTGTTGTTTTGTTTTGGAGACAATCGATAAAGATTATTTTGTGACGAGTAAAGGCATTAATCCTCTAGACAATGGTTATATCCCTAATTGATATCATCGATTGGCTGATTTGACGTACGGACCAGATGGATGGAAATGCTGATTTAGGTCATGGTTTTCTTAAGAGCTCTGTCGTAATATTTCTGCGTTTCTTTTTCTGTTTGATAGTTAAAAGCTATCTCATGTACAAAAATTGTGTTTATACAGCCGGGGACCGGGCTTTCCCAAATTTAGTCATATCATTTTTTCGAACCAATTTTCTGTCATTCTCGCGCCGACCCTTCTCGCGTTGCTTGCAATGTGAGCAAATACACCTTTGGAATATGTTCAACTTTGAAGTCCAAGCGAATTGAGGGGGTCTTTTTCTGAAGATACCCACGATTTTTAGTTACATATCCTTATGAAGCAGAGAAAAAATCGTTTTGATCACATCATCCGTACTCAAAAATGTTCGACCAAAACCCAATTAGTTTTTACCTAGATGATAATATTTACGATATTTTTTTATCTAGACTGAGGTTGATTTATTTGAGTGTTCAGTTCAAATTTCATCTGGGGTTCAATAATAATTTGTATAATCAAAACACTAGAAGTACTTTGATGAGAAACAGAAACCAGAGTTACACAACAAGAGGTTACTTTCTACCAAATTAAATCAGTCCTCTGCATTTGCTAAGACGATTTAAAAACTGCTTTCCGGAGCTTGTAATGCAACACAGAGAAGATATATGCTCTGGTGTATATAAATGGTGGAAGAATTGTTCATATTCCAAAACACAATTCGCCTCAGATAATCCATGATTCTTTTAAGTAACCTGTGTGATATGAAGTCAAATGTAAGAAAATAGTACCTAAATGCATGATCCAATCACACTAGACTTTAGCAATAGAACTCACTATCACAGAATTTAATAAACGGAAGTACACACGGATAATTAACTTGAATTGGTCTCCTCTACGTGAACCAATCTCATTTGATCAGTCAAGGGCCAACAACCTTACGTTTATGTTTAATAATAAATTCCAGACAGTCTGTCTGTTGTCGCAACTCTTAGGCCCTTCAGGGCTTTGATTGTAAAATTGGCATACAAATGGATTAAGTCTCATAAAGGGATCTAAGTTGGATATAAGACGTGATGTTTATGTGACATGCACGATTGGTTGATTACATAAGTTTAAAGGAATATATTATTCAACCAATCATTACACACCAAATCTTTTAAAATTAGAATTTGAAATTGGTTAATGTTGCAGAAGGCAATTTCTAGCTAATAAAATTTCGAAAACGTTTGTCTGAATGGGTAAAGAATATCATTGAAAATGAACTACACCGTATGGGATGGACATATTTCAGCCATTGGAGCGACACGGGGCCCTCTTGGGCCGCTTGTCCTTCATTTCCTAGTTTTTCTTCTTCAGTATCATTACGAAGGTTTGTCTTGGAATGAGTTAAAATTGGTGTGGCTAGTAATGGGTCAGATGAGAAATAATATCATTACAAATTGAAAACATAGAGCTTTTACAATTTTTATTAGCATTTTGTTTAGAATACATTTAGATTATAGTCTTTCCAAAATAAAAAAAAAGATGGCAACAAATTAACTTTTTCCTATATCCATGATTTTTTATACCCATGATTTTGATACTGATGGAAAAAGAAGAAATTGTTTGTCACTTGTCACAAGCAATTTCTTCCTTTCCCAAAATTTTCATACCCTATAGGATAATAACATTTGGAATAAAGCTGACTTTAAATTGTCATCTGTGACCTCTTTTAAATTGAAATAGTCTAAAATTTCATAAAACTGGAAATGGTTAAAGTATTGATAATTTATTGACCTGATTCATGACCTTCGCGCAGAATAAATTATTACGCTCGTGAGTTCGATTCCGACTTTACTTCGACAAACGTCGTTCGTATTCGACTGCTGACACCAAACAAAACAACACATATCATATAGGTTCTTTAGCACACCACTATAAAAACATTTCACATAATTTGTCTTTATTTTTTTTATTTTTTTTTTTTTTTTTAGATATTGAAACTGTCTTATACGAGTTTACTGTATTTAATGTGAAGAGGTAAAATACTAGACTGACCATCTAGTAGAAAAGATAACGAGAAATGATTGTAGAGGAATAGATGTCGAGCTAGATTTTGAAATGGTATTTATAGAACGATAGAAAAAAATAGATTAAAAGTAGATCTAGTTCAATTGAAGAATCTTAAAAAGGCCAAAAGACAATTTTACCCACAATACGGTGTGTATAAGTCTCGAACACAACATTGACTTCGACACATGGTAGCCAGCTGCGCAGCATAATTGCATATTACTAAAGATTAGATACAATGCCTCACAACTGCTTTAGAGAGAATCAGATAGAGCTCTTGAATCTGGTATATAGTCCGCGCGGCGATTATTTCCAGCTATGCATTTGTTATGAACACCACATTAAACGCAATTCAATAAACATCATCGTTTAAGTCTTCAAGTTTTAATTTCTTATAGAAGATCACCTTAGCAGGAAGTACTTATGACGAGCTGCTGTGGTCGATCGACATTCAGCCTCTATTGTTCTGACTGTGCGCAATTACAAAAATCCCACACATCCCTAAAATATACATAAATATATAAACAACTTTAAATTTTTTCTCCTGGTTTTCAATCAAAATATTTCTTGCACAACTTTTAAACTGCCTTCAGAGGCCTCGTTGAACTTGGACCATTCAAGACTAGTGGCGTCTGGTGGTGATTATTGAGTAAAATGAATGTCCTGAGAGCGGATTTTACTGGCATATCAGCAACCACGAATATTGTCTACATGCCACCGATGCATCACTGGGATAAGATTCAATAAATGTACACACCAAGTTTTTGTAGCTAGACATAAATTTTCTACATGACGAATCACCAATGTGCAAAAAAGATTTGGGCACAAATCAACAAAGCATTGAAACACAAGCAGGACCACCAATATAATTCACCAACATAATTCAAACAAAACGCATCTAAAGTTACCACTGTTCTCTCCATACGCGGAACATACATGTTTATTCAAAGTAACAAAAACACACCTTGGGTAATATTTGTGATATTACAAGATATGGAAGATTTTGAACCCGAACCGCGGCATCAATGACGAAAACAATGGCGTAAATGTATGAGAAAAAATCAAATTATCAAAAAATATCAAAATGTCATGACGTGCCAAGTCAAATACCGATATGGAGAAATTTTTAAGTCATCTTCTTAAAGAATATAGAGCCCTTTATGAATATTGAAACGTTTCATTTATGGCCTCCCGTAAAAGAATATTAAAATCACCGGAAATATTAATTGAAAACTGTTTCATATGGTATGTTCGTCAATCTATTTAACTCGAATTCGCTGATTTCTTTTTATCTTAGTTTTTCTTAACTTTATTTCATCAATGCGTGAAAATTTGGGGCTGTGTGGTAACGGGTTAAATGATTAAAGAACCTGAAAATCAATGCTAACATTTGATTCTTTTGTATATCATCATTACAAATGGAGTACTGCATACACTTTCAAAGATATAGTTCGAATTCGAGAGATGAAAGGGCGTTAGATTCGGTGGCATCGGTTGTCTCTATTTATATTCTTGAACCACATGTAAATCGGGCTTTATATCTATTATTTACCACCTGTCATTAATTTGCTCCGTCCAAACAGAGTTTGGATACATCCAGAGTTATTTTCTTAATCAGCTATGAAATAAGTTGAAAGCGATATTGTATTTCACGGCCTGAAAGAAGGGGCTGATGGTACAGGTCTGGGTTCAGCTAGATGGTTGTTTACAAGCCCTTGTGAATGCTGAGTATCTGTTGGAATGATGTAAGGAACAACTTGGACTGAGCTTCTGAAATAAGGAAAAGATTACACTAGTTCTATTGGGGTTGGCAGGGGCCAAAGACCTTTAAAAATGAGTAATTTGGAATCTGATTTTGAATTTCCATCATAGATGTTACAACAGCATCGTCGGATACCCCGGGGTCTCCTTATTAGCTACGCTACAACGTAGCAAATAAGGAGGTCCTTGGGGTATCCGGGGATGTTAAAACAGCAACTATTGGATTGTTCTTAGATTCTTTGTCCGAGTACCCCGATTTGAAAAAAAATAGCGGATTTGATATCAATGGATTTGTCAGGTATTTTCTCTGATCAAAGATTTTTACCGCTATTCCATAGTCTTGTGGGCTTAATCGAAATCATAACCTGTTTACACACTTTATTAGTAAAACCTGGCCAGGGTAATATTCTTCACATACACGAATATAAGTGTACTAACCTGGATCAACGACGTTTGAAGATAGATATCATTAAAAAGACAAGGAACAAACAAAAATAGAAGAAAAACACGAAATGAATTACCTGGATCCATGACCTGTGTAGACAATGGTGGACAAGTATCGCAATGATTATTATTAAAGGGTAATCAAAAATAAGAATAACACAAAATCTACTAACCTGGACCCATGACATTTGAAGATTAATATCTCATTCAACAAAATGACAAGGGCAACAACAAACAACACAACTGTAACAAAATATCTACTCACCCGAACCCGCGACGTTTGGAGATAAATATCGCATTCAACAAAATGACAAGGGCAACAACACATAACCCAAGAGTAACACAAAATCCACTAACCTTGACGCACGACATTTAAAGATAAAAATCGCATTCAACAAAATGACAAGGACAACAACACACAACACAAGATTAACACAAAATTTAATAACCTGGACCCATGACATATAAAGATAAATATCGCATTCAACATTACGACAAGGGGAACAACACAACACAGAGTAACACAAAATCTACTAACCTTTATCAATGTCATTTAAAGATAAATATTGCACTCATCATGATAACAAGGGCAACAATACACAGCACAAGGGTAACACAAAATCTACTAACCTGGACCCTTGACATTTAAAGATAACTAACGCATTCAACATGATGACAAGGGCAACAACAGACAACACAAGAGTAACACAATATTTACTCACCTGAACCCGAGACATATAAAGATAAATATCGCATTCAACAAAATGACAAGGGCAAAACCTCACAACACAGAGTAACACAAAATCTATTAACCTTTACCAATGACATTTAAAGATAAATATCGCATTCAACATGATGACAAGGGCAACAACACACAACACAAGAGTAACACAATATCTACTAACCTTTACCACTGACATTTAAAGATAAATATCGCATTCAACATGATGTAAAGGGCATCAACACACAGCACAAGAGTAACACAAAATCTACTAACCTAGACCCATGACATTTGAAGATAAATTTATCATTCAACATAATGGTAAGGGCAACAACACATAACACAAGAGTTACACAAAATCTACTAACCTGGATCCATGACATTCAAAGATAAATTTCCTTTCAACAAAATGACAAGAGTAACAACACACAGCACAAAAGTAACACAAAATCTACTAACCTGGACCGACGACGTTTGGAGTTAAATATCGTATTCAACATAATGACAATGATTACAACAACACACAACACAATATCTACTCGCCTGAACCCCACGAAATTTAAAGATTAATATCGCATTCAACAAAATCACAAGGGCAACAACACACAACACAAGGTTAACACAATATCTACTAACCGCTATTCACGGCAATGGAAGATAAATATCGCATTCAACATAATGACAAGAGTAACAACACACTACGCAAGAGTAACACAAAATCTACTCCCCTGGACCCACGACGTTTATAGATAAATATCGTATTCAACATAATGACAAGGGCAACAACACACAACACAAGAGTAACACAATATGTACTAACCGCGATTCACGACATTGGATGATGACTATCGCATTCAACATAATGACAAGATTAACAACACACAAGACAAGAGTAACACAATATCTACTAACCTGGCGCCACGACGTTTGTATACAAGAACTGCAATCATTATAATGACAATGGTTACAACACACACACAGCACACAACTATTATTGTCATTACATCGGAGTTGTTTCTTTCTGAATGAGAAAATAATTAAACGACACAGAAAGTAAAATGGGGCGTCCGGAATCAGCGTGCTTATCGTGAGCTATTGAGGTCGATCATTATTCAATGTCCACCTTCGTCTGCCCTTGATTACATCCCCCCTCCCAAAGGTAACCATCATATATGTGTCAGACTAGATTCTTTATTCCATAATTAATTGCCTCAAAATTTGAATGGCGATTTACTCCGAAATGAACAAAGAAAAAAACTAGACGATTTCCATCCTTCCTATAAAATGGGGATTTTAAAGTTAAACCCTTTACCAGACGACAACATTTTAGACTGGTCCCTTTTGGAAGAAGTTGCAGACGACAATTTTTCGTTGGTCAAAATTTTAAATATACCCATCTTTTGGAGTAGAAAACATTGTGAATAATGAAGAAGCTGCCTGCAACAAGCAATTTCTTCATTTTGCACAATGTTTTCCAAACCATTTTACATTAGTGGCGTAAAAAGCGGGATTGTATGGGAAAAGCTTAAAGATTAACGCTCTATTACTGACAGATGAATTGTACTACCATATTCACAGAATTCTCCATAATACCCCTCCATACAGTGACATCCGGGATGGTCGCCAAGATCCGCACACACGCCGCCATTCTGACAAGCTCCGGAACATATCGCTGAAACAATATCACTTTCAGCTCAGATTTTTTTTGTTTTGTCGCACAAAACCCGAGGTATGGTTTTCATCGTCCAAATACTTTGACATTCTGTAATATCTCTGGTATCACTGAAAGCACTAATTTAAAACTAGAAAATATATTTTTACTATCAAACGAACGATATAACTAACAAGATAGATAACCTTAAGTGCATTTATTTTAGCTCATCTGAACACAAAGTACTCATGTAAGCTATTGTGATCACCCGTCGTCTGTAGTTCGTTCACCGTCAACATTTTCTTCCTCTTCGCTAGCCAAGGGTTCTAACTCCACCTTGTTCCTTACGTAAGGAACAAGGCGGAGTTAGAACCCTTGGCTAGCGAAAATCATCACATCCAAAACCACTTGGCCAATTTAAACTAAACTTGGCAGACATGTTCCTTAGGAAGCCTCTTTAAAATAAGCTTAAAGAAATGAAATCCGTTGAAAACTCCGGTTGCTATGGCAACAAGTGAAACTTTAACAAACAAAATCAGTAGTTATGACGTTTAAGTCGCCAAACCAACAAAAATGGTTAACACAAATGGCGGCAAATGTTGGAGTTCAAAAATCGTTCTGCTCTATATGAATGCTTTCATTGGTCGACTGGTTATTTGATTGACGTCTTCGATTTGTCAATTGTCGAGGCGAGTGAGGGCTTGATTGTTTTCAGAAAGTTATGTTACACTGTACATGTGACTTAATTGGCTATTGGATTAATTTGGTATCAAGCGATTTCTTCATTATCCACAATATTTTCTGTCCCAAAAGACAATGAATAAACGAATAAGATTCAATCATTATGAAATTATCGTCTACAGCTTCTTTCAATTTGGACCAGTCTAAAATTTTGTCGTTTGGGAATGGGTTAAGCGACAATCTTTTTTAAGTGATCTAAGGAAATTACCCTTTCAATTGATTTGTTAAATGCTGAATATTCTACGTTATTGTCGTCTCATCGAGACGGTTATATTTTGACAACCAGAATGAGATTTCTGCAATGATTTCTGATTTCATACTGTTTTCATACGAATCGATTATTTATACATGTCACTGTAAGGGTTAAGCGACCGCTTTTTGGCAGTCTATTGAGTGGTCGCTTAATACAAGTTTTACTGTAGCTTACTTTAGAATGCCGACTTTATCAAAATACAATTACAAAATGTATTTATAAAATTTACCTGTTATCAAATGATCAAGTTTTTAACCTGGACAGAGCTGAAAAAAGTTGCCGGTAACGATTTTATTTCACAAACCACGGACCCCATAAATAAAAGTACTGAAAGTACTGTAAGCTAGCAAAGCAGAATTTTGTTTAGTAATCTTCTTTGCCAAAGGTTATCATGATAAATAAACGAGGTTAAAGTAACTCAGGAGTTAACCCATTACAATTTGAAAAAATCTTAGACTGGTTCAAATTTAGAGAAGTTGCAGACGACAATTTTAAGTTGGTTGAATTTAGAAAATCTTTACCTTATTGGGTAGAAAACATTGTGGACAATGAAGAAATCGCTTGTTACAAGCAATTTCTTCACTGTCCATCATGTTTTTAAAGCTTTTTTTCTCGAGATGCTTAAAAACCGAATTGAATGGGTAAATAGCATGCTTTTGGAAGCATTCTCTACAACTGAACAGAGTTTGCAATATTCCTGAAATATAGAAGAACTACTTTTATTGCGTATACATTCAACAGTTTTAGTGGTTAAGCCTCCAGTGGCCGTTTGCACTCATTGAACTTTGAGGAGACCTCAAAATTTTGTCTGTTAACTAAAGCTATCAAAACTGTCGCTTCTCAAAAAAAGGAAGCAGTGATTTCCTGAATTTGCTCAGTTCCAAAAAGGAAGTTTGCTGGCCAAAAGCAACATTCAACGAAAGAACATCAGGGCTACTATTTTCTCTTACAAAAGCAAAGGTTCCGATTGTTTGACCTGTTCAATCTACATGCGATTTCATTAACGCTTTTCATCCGTTTGAGTGAGGGTATTTTTTTCTGCCAAACTGGCGAGCATAATATCTTCAAAATACAGATATTGAATCAGCAGAAATAAACATAAGAACTAGAAAACGACGACAGACAGATAGATAATGAAGTTATAAGCTAGAGGTGACGATATTTATAAAGATCTACTCAGTTAACTTATCAAGTGACGGATCACCACTAGATTTAGATATCGATTGACCAATCAAATCATTTATTTAGACAGGAATAAAACTTTGAACTCCGATATTTATGTATTTTTTTTTTTGTCTGTCGACTAAAACGTCATAACCACAGCTTATTCAAGGTGTTCTTACAATGTTTGGGTCGCCAACCAACTATTTTACTTTTAAGTTGTGTCCGTCGTGCGTCCGTTCGCCTGTAAACGTTTACTTACAAAACTTATACTCAAAGTTATTTATCGTAATTCAAAATATCACAGAAATAATCCATTATCAGGTTCCTTCAAAGAATCTGAATGAAAAACATTGCTTCTATGGGCAGGGCTTATGGACCAAACTTTGATTTTTTCCTCAGAAACCAGAAAATTGATTTCAACCAAATATTACAGAAATGATCCTTTAGTGTTCCTTTATCAGATTCCATGAAATAATTTTGGTCGGATGAAAAAGATGGCTTTTATAGACCTTTTATAGACGAGACTTATCTCCATATGTGGCTTTTATAGACCTTTTATAGACGAGACTTATCTCCATATGTGATATATATGAAAACTATCATTTTTTTCTTAGAGACCAGTTGGTTCATTTCAACCGAAATTCACATGAATGATACTTTGAAGGCCTTTATTATGATTTCTTCAAAGAACTTTGGTCGGATTTAAACAATGGCTCTTAGGAGAGGGGGGGGGGGGGTAATTTTCATATACTAAGAATTCGAAAGTATTTCTTCTCAGAAACCTGTAGATGGATTTCAAAATTTGACCCTTTGTCAGATTCCTTCATAGAATTTCAAACGGTTAAAAACTGGGCTTTTATGGGTATGGCTTATGTCCATATATTACATAAAGTGAACATTTTGAAAATCTTGTTAAAACCTCTTCATCTGACCTAGTAAATGAGTTTTACATAACTTGACTTGACTTGTTTAAAACAATGAAAAGTTAAAAATTCTTCTCTAGAACTATTTCAAAGATTTCAGTGACAAGATTTATTTGCCAGATATGGCAAAAGATAATAAAGATTATATTGAAATCCTAAAAAAGCACAATTTGCCCAGTAAGTACAATAAGGTCAGTGGAGCGATACAGGCACTCAGGCGCCTCTAGTTGTTATAAGCTACTGACCAAAAATTCTTCAAATTAACACCATCTATTTTTATAAGTTGAAATTTGTATCGGATGTCAGTGGGCGTGGCCAGCGATACGCTAATTAGAAACGTTGATGCATACGTGACATGTATCATTGAAAAAAAAATCAAATTAGTGTTCGGAAAAAGTATAGAATGAGCAAGTTAACTTTCAACGCAATATAAACTTACGATCCTTATCAGAGAAGGGGCCGCAGGAATGCCCAATATTAAAAACACTTCATCCCACTGCTAACCCGTTTACACTCAATGACGCTCCCCCCCCCCCCCCCTCAAGAAAGACAATTTGGAAAACATTGCGTACAATGACGAAATTGCTTGGACCAAGCAATTTCTTCATTATACATAATGTTTTCAACCAAGAAAGTTGGAAAATCTAAAATTTCACCAACTTTACATTGTCGTCTGGAACTCCTTCCAATTTGAACTAGTCTGAAATCTTGCCGTCTGGCAATGGGTTAACATTAACCAAAAACATCTCGAAATCAAACATGGTATCAAGATTCTATCGCTCTTATCTAAAATTTGGTATGAATTTCACGTTTTGAGGTTATTTCAAATTTCCGAAAATTAAGGGAAATAGCTAAAACGCGTGTGCAAGCTTTCTTTTGGAACTGAGTATATTATGATAAGAATTGTACATTAAGTAAATTTACGGATCAAACTAACCCCATCGTCATTGGGCGAGCAAAATGCCGTAAATACAGCTTTAATCGAGCTGTATTTACGACATTTCGCTCGCTCAACGACGATATTTCATCTAGGAATGAATCGCTGGGAAGATTTTAAGTTTAAAGCGCTATAAAAGTGTGTGTAAAATATTTACGTTCAGTGCAGGTGTCCCCTCGCCAGCCCGGACAACATACTTCTACAGTCACGTACCTCATAGCGTACTTTTGGGACGGAGTATAGCACGTGCTGACCCTGAAATAAATATTCAAGTGGGCGATTACCGTGGGATTCTGCCATGCGATAAATCTGTTGAAATATGATATTTTTATTAACTGTAAAAAAAAAACAGGTTGTGTTGATGATAACGAGTCACACAATCCTCGTAAGTGTCAAATTATTCTCTTATAAATGATATGAATTAAAATCTGGCTATCTAATACAACTCGACAGAAAAAAAATCAATATTCGGCGTGTACCATATAACTGTATTCGTCGAATTAAACCTTTAAACACGGACTCCTTTTTGTGTATTGACGTTCGGGGTTTTTTTCCCGGAAAGTTGGTTAATTCTTTATCATTTAAGAGAATTTTCTTAATGTCATGTCCTAAGGTATATACTAAAAGGAATATTACATCAGTGTTTTGTTTTTTGGGTTTTTTTTTTTTTTTTTTTTTGTTTGTTTCTTTTTGTTGTTATCGTGTTCTCGAAACGTGTGTAGGTATTTTTATTGGATGAGAGCTTCGGTCTCATCCAATAAAAAATACCTACACACGATTCTCGAATACGATAACAACAAATAGCAAAACACACTGTTGTAATATTCCCTATATATTTACTTTTATGGATGTTATATAATCAAAGTGCTGTAAGAGTTTTAATTGGTCGTCTTTGAAAAATTGGACAGACCACTGCATTCCGACTTTAAAATATTTCCGAAAATGGTGATTAAAACTGATATTATTTTAACACGAACACAATACCTCCTGATCCGAATTCCAGTGTAAAAATCCCGTGAAATTCCACAAGAAAGCAAATTGATAAAGTTGAGATCATTCATTGTGTTTTAACTTCCCGTGATTATATACTCGAGAAAAAGATGTGGAAAAAGAAGAAATTGCTTCTTTCCAACAATTCTATTTAACCTGCAGGTTGATTACTTTTTAAATCAACTAACTTTTAATTGTCGCCTGCAACTTCTATCAAGTTGGGCCAGTGTAAAATTTCGAAAAAAGGGCAATGGTTAACCAAGTCTTTTTAGAATTATGCTTAGATAATCCCCGCAAGCTTCAGTATAACGCCAAATCAGAAAATTTATTGAAATATGATAACTTAATAAGGACATAGCGTACACAAGATGAATACCTCCAAGATTGTATTTTACGATTAAGCGAATTTTCAACACCTGAAAACTAAATACAATGTAAATGATTATAGAAATAAATACAATGTAAAGAATTACAAAAACAAATAAATAAAAAAAGGCGATATAAAAGACTTTAAGTACAACGGAATTTCATAGTAGTCCGGAAAATAAATGAAAGGTAGGCTAAAATAGAAAAGGATTGTAAGAACCAACGGTGACAGAAGTATTCGAACCCAAGATCTTACGCTCTTACCACTGCGCCAAGCGGGCATCTAGCCGAACGTCTAAAAAGATTAATACGTTGATCTTTCGTCGCGTGACTCCCTTGGTTTACCTTATTCTAGCTCCTATGCATTTACGCTACCCTTCGTCATTATCCCTGAATATCATTTTTTATCAAACGATAGCGGGAAAATAATTATGTGGCAGTATCATCCACATAAGTGCAGGCTGTTCCTTGCTCACACCCCTGCTTTTCCCTTTTCAGCCAGAGTTGTAATTAACCATAACACGGCTTAACAAAAACGCAATAGACGCTATAACCCAACCGTATATTGTGTCACCGACGTGCGTGTCGGTCCGAATAGCTCAGTCTATAGAGCATTTGACTTCAAACTTCAAGATCATGACTTCGAGCACTAGGCTGACACCCCGCCCCCTCCAACCCCCCCACAACAACAACAACACAGAGCGAAATATAAACAGATGTCTTTCGGTAAGACCTTAAATCGAGGCCCCGCGTGACGGTGCTTTACGTCGAGCACGTTAAGAACCAGTCGGAGCTCTCAGCAGTTTCGTCCTGTATCCTTGAATAAAGCGTCGTAACAACTAAACCCCCTTCTTAAGGCGTCGCTCCCATGGGCATGTGCTATGGCAGCGACGATTTAATAGACGGAAATACACAGACCGACTTGCGTCTTTGCTAACAAGATTAAGATTAAACAGTTTTATAGCCGGGACCCCATGACCAGGAGTCCTACGCGCTACCACTGCACTATGGCCAATGAACATTTTGAACACAATATGGAAAACGAATCGCTTATAAGCGTAAAGTTGAGCCAGTGCATTATATTTTCAAACTTTGACATGAGCGCCAAGTAGAGACTCAGATCAGCCTGTTCATCCGCACAATCTGTTCCGGGTCTTCACTATGAACTTTTAAGAGACCCAATGACTAAGTGTTCCTTCAGACATCCAGCATGTATTCTACATATATTGCGTGGCTGTCCATGAAGACTATATAATTATACAAATAAGAGTATTTCCGTCATAATAGTTTGATTGATTGAATGGAGTTCATCGCCACTTTGAACAGTATTTCAGTCGTATCGCGGCGGCTGGACCACCTCACCATCGATTCCTGGTATTTCTCACATCAGTACTAATACAACATCCTTTCCGAGCCCCCAGCTTCTCATCCCACTTAGGTTTACAGTTACCTACTTAATGGTTGGAGACAATTGGCGAACCCGGGATTCCATGATTAGGGGTCCGACGCGCTGCCAACTGCGCAATGGACCCGGCCCTCGTCGACACAGAGCTTTCATATACTTTGTAATTTTACATCATGCATGCTTGGAGTATTGCGATAAAAGGTTTAGATAATTACCGATATTTTGTACATCTTCTCCAATCCAGCTGTCCACAAGCTGTTGTATATCGTTCAGGACAGATAAACGAACGGTCGTAGTTGGTAGAATAAGTCTCCGCTCTCTGTTTTGTACACACATGTCTAAAAAAGATAAAAATTTCGCAGCATAAATTGAGACGACTGGAAAAAGACATAGTGGGAAAAGTACAGACACAAAGAGATACATAAGCACACATATAAACCCATTCATTCATTTATTGGCAAATCGACTTCATAATATGTCTTTGGCCATTTACAAATGCTAAATAGAAAATATGACAAAGGCTGACAAAGATATTAACATGAATAAACATATTGCATGAAATATTATAAGGAATGCGTAAGTTTATGAACACTGGAAAAAAGATCAATAAATAAAGTATACTAAATATTGGGAACAATAGACCTTTTCCCGTATTTACAAAACTTTTCGAGGTTTTTGCAGATACTTAGAATTGTTGTTTTTTTCTGTTTGTACTTGACATTAAATAAAAAAAAGAACAAACTAGACACAAAAGCGTCATAAAGCAAAACAAAGCAAACATTTTGTAAATTTGAGAAAAATATCATGGAACTACCTTGTGTGTAACCATGCAAAATAGATGCATGCTCAAAATTCTGTTCATGGAAGTGTGTAAAGAAAAATTAGATTAATCAAAACATACGAATCTTTACAAAACAAAGTAATATTAAATAATCTAGTAAAAAGAAAATACTACAAAAGTTTATATAAAAGACTTTTAAATTTCTATTATTATCGTTTCCCTTCCAAGAGTAATTTAGCCAGAAAAAAGAATAACAGTAATGAAATACTTACCCAGATGCCGCCATTGTGATGTCCATATGAAATAGAATTGGAACAACAAAGCATAGCGAGTTTCTCATTGTAACTTTACCTAATGACACTCGCCGATACTAAAGAAAAGCAGCGAAGGAAAAGAGATTCTTCAAGCAAATAGGGACCTTTACCGACTTTCGCTGCCTAGTTACGACTTCTAAAAGAACCGCCATCTTAGAATTGATTGTATATTTACATCCCCTTTGATGTAATATCACTGTCTGTGATACGTAATCGCTTCAATTGTTGTAATATCGAACTTGTAGAGTTTAAATTTAAATAAACAAGGTCATTTAGTACCTGTCAAAGGTGACTTGGTAAAGTTTAGACCAAATCCAATCTTTTGTTCAACCCATAATAACGAAAAGTGGACAAAACAACGGGATATTTCTTTCTAGGTCAAAAAGTTTCTAGGTAGTAGTTAAAATAGAAAATGTAACTTAAAATTTTCACTTAATGAAAAGAAAAGATAAATATTATTAGAAAAGAAGGACTTGTTAAAAGCAACTTATGATTGGAATTCATTTTTCATTTAAAATTTCTTTTGAAAGTCGTCTGCAAACTCTTACAATTTAGTAAAAAAAATGTCGTCTTGAAACGTTTTTTCTTACATTTTATTTTATATTTTTTATTTTCTATAATGGCTGTTTACACTGTTCCCGCTCGTAATTACTAGGGTATCATATACAACGGGCCGACATATATAAACTGTAGTCAAATGACTAGCAGTATGGGAGAGGGTTCGAGCTAGACATCTCGCAAGTATCACATGGTTTTGTGACTTTTTTGGATGTTGGTGTTGTTGTTGTTTAATTCAGTCGACCTGTCACGAGTTATAAAGGCAAGGGAAGCGATTCGTTAATTAAAGAACAAAGGCATAATGAAATAATATCTCGAAATTGGTGAATTGCCATTTTCTGTCAAAAAATTCAAAAACAACAACAATAAAAAACCTCGCCTGATCGCAGGCCGCACCTATTAACCCCCGACAAGAGAGTTCGACCGAGATTCTACGGACGTTGTAGGATTGCATAATTTCTGTACTGGAAAATATAATGAAATCAAATCTTTACGACTTAAAACGTCATTACTACAGATTGAATAAGGTGTTTCGGTTGTCTAACCAACAAAAATGCTTTACATAAATGTTGGAGTTCAATAATTACTTCCGGTCTAAAGGAATGATTTGATTGGTCATAAGATTATTTATTGTCAGCTTCCGTCAACTGACCAATCAAATAGGTGCTTTGCTCCGGATATGTTTAAACAACAACGTTACATAATCTCGTTCACGAGCGATCATCATATCGTTTCTTCCGATTTATTGAAGCTATACTTACGAGGTTTAGGCCGCCTACTAACGAATGGCATCTTGTTTTGTTTTCATCGACCAAAAAACTAATGTCTGTTCTCTGCCATGGTCTAGCTATATATATATGAAAGACTTAGGCTATAGCGATACGCCTAATGATGAAACTGCTGGTCAACAAGACGCGGTCAAACAGTGACCACTTGTCTCACTTGTCAATTATGACCCGTCACGTGACAATGGACCATCTTGAGAAAGTAAAAAGTATCTGCTTTAATAAGATTGCGATAACTATATTTTCAGCGTTGTCATTCTACTTTACGTTAGTTGATATGTGCTGTACTCGATTTTTTATGTGTTCTATTATCTAGGAAAACCTACCTAAATGACTTTATGACGTTGGGAAATCCCAATGTTCGATAATTGTCTGGTGCCTTTTACTGAAAAAGAAAACTTAACCCTTTCCTGTTTACAAAATTTCAGACTGGTCCAAATTCAAAGGCTTTACAGACAACAATTTAAAGTTGATTTAATTTGAAAAATAATAATTCAGTAGGGTAGAAAATATTGTGGGAAAAGTAGAAATTGCTTGTTACAAGTAATTTCTTCTTTTTCCACAATATTTCCCAAATATAAAAACACAGGGACGTTAAAACCAGGGATTGTACAGGAAAGGGTTTAAAAAAATCAAACAAATAAACAACATTATTGAAAATACTGGAATTGCTCGTTGCGAGCAATTCCTTCATTAGCCAGAATGATTTCTATCCAAAGAAACAGATTTTGGTGATTTCAAAAATTAAAAATTATCATCTGTAACTTCTTTCTAAAATGTTGTCATCTGTTAACGGGTTAACGCACAAAAATCAGTTGAAACTTTGTCAGTATTTAAGATTTTAACTCTTTTTTTTTTATTTCTGTGATAGATTACGTGTGCATTTCCGTTTGTTTATCGTCGCTACCCGTAGCACATGCCCATATGAGCGATGCCCCCAGAAGACGGTTAGTTGTTACGGGGGATAGTGCAATGATACTGAGAGAAACTGCTGAGAGCTTCGCCTGGAATTCTAAAGTGCTCGATGCCCGAAACGTGTCCGAAAAACAATTATTTGGATAGTTTTGTCAGCCCCTGCTCGAACCCGTGATTACGAGATTTGAGGAGTGTGCTCTACCAACTGAGCTTATCGGACTGACCTTATTAGATTATGAGGAAAACCAATGTATATGAACTATAGTGTAAATGACATCACAATGTCCCGCTTCTATATAGGAGCCGTGACTTTGTTTTTGCGTATTTGACGGAAAACACTTCACTTTAAAGTCTATGAAATAAATACACGACATAGTATGAGTCTTTATTGATAATTACATTTGTAATTTTATCTGACGTTCCTCCGTCATTATACATGATGCATTTGCTTGTTTATAATCAAAGAAGTCATAAACAAAAAAGAAAACTATGTCACACGATCGAGTTCAGTTAGCTGTGCATTTTTACTGTTATTTTAAAAAAGATGTTTCAAAATAGATTAGATTAGAAATTATTCATTTGTTTTCACTGTTAATCGGGGTAATACAGGTGTCTGCTAAAATTGTTATACTGTTAATTCCTTCACATGCGAATTAACGTCTTATGAACAACCCATTACCTGATTACAAAAGTTTAGATTGATTCGAATTAAAGCCCTTTTTTAAAGTTGATATAATTTTAGAAACGTTCACTTACTGGAAAGAAAATAGTGTGGGTAATGAAGAAATTGCTTTTTTTAAATTCTCCATTTTCCATAATATTTTCTTCAGTTCTTTTTTTATTCAGGAGGTTAGTTTGGAGAAATGGTGTAGCAATAGAATATCTGAAATACTAAGGAAACTTTAAACAAAGTTAGATTTCAAAAAATAGTTTGAGTGCAAATGCAGACAGTAGTTTCGTGAAAATCTAAAAACCCCGTTTTCTAGTTAAAAAAAACTTTACCAAATTCTTAGACAGACCTGTATATAACCAAGGGAAAATAATTCTTCTTCGAACAAATTCTTTAGACAGCTGGAAAGCATTATAATCAAAATTGCCCTCCAACAGTTCTTACAGTACTTTGATTCGTGTGTGTGTGTGTGGAATCGGTTATTTTCCCGTGACGGGCCAGGATATGATGTTTGTAGTGTATGATAACATACATAGCCACTTAATGTTGAGATTCTGACAAGCAAACTGCGTCTGTAACAGCTTCGTGATGACAATATACAGACCATAATCTTGTTAGTGATCATTAAACAGCAATACATGTTCATGTCACAGCGCCGCACCGTAAACTAGGATTAGACATTTGTTACAATGTAAACGTCCAATACTTTTTCTATCTCATCACAAGGCTAGATTTAAGACGCTGTATTATTGAATACGATGGAAGAAGATAGGTTATATAAAGAAATAACGAATAGAAGTTCGATTATATGGTAGTACCTATAAGATAAATTGTTTAGAATGTTAGAAATATCGGTAAAAGATTTCCAATAAATAAAAACCTAAAAACGCTTGAAACTGTCCAAGTTTTCATGACATTCCTGTTTTTATGTCGAGCTCGCCGATATCGAAAAAGTGACTTGCGCAAGGCATGTTTTCTTTCGCCATGCCTATTGACTCCAACAGGAAGCCCCGCTTCGATGTTTCACGCCGTTATTTTACAAGATCTATAGCCATCAGCATGAAACAAAAAAGTAAAATGATTGGTTGGCGACCTTAACATCGTAACTACAGATTGAACGATTTTATTGGTCGGTTGATTCCTTGATTGACAGCCGCGATTGGTAAATTGATGATTCTCTGGCCTCGACCACTGACGATTCAGTTCAACAGTGAAACCAAGCTATTAGGGCCAGGGACTTAAAACAAAAGCAACTCGTTGATTGTTGGCCTAAACATCCTTACTATAGCTTCTTTACGGCGTTTAAGTCGCCGAACTAACAAAAATGCATAACTTAAATCTCGAAGTACAAAGTTCACTTCCAGTTTAATTGAATAATTTGATTTGCTGATTGATTTCTTTTATTTCCAGCAGCGATCCGTCATATTGTTTTTGAGTGTATTCTTCATTATTTTTTAGCAAAATTAGCACGCTTACATAAGTTTCAAATTCACTCTTATTTGATAAAAGTCAATAATTTGTCTTATATATATCTTGAACAAATAATAACCATATCTGTCAGTCAATGAAATTAAAAAAAAGCTGTATCATATATTGGAAAACTATGTTTTAGTTAAAAAAGAATATGAAAAATAATACGAAAGGTAATTTCTTATATGAAATATTGAACATATGCATGTTTCTCTAGCCTTTGAGACTGAGACTACCTCATATTGGCCGCAACGTATCAGTTTGATTGATAAATATTGCTGCAACTGTTAACTCTTTCCTGTACAATCACTGGTTTTTACGTCCCTGTGCTTTTATTCTTGAGAAAACATTGTGGGAAAAGAAGAAATTGCTTGTAACAAGCAATTTCTTCTTTTTCCACAATATTTTCTACCCTGTAGATTGGTTACTTTTGGAATTTCACTCACTTATAATTGTCGTCTGCAACTTCTTCGGATTTGGACCAGTCTAAAAATTTGAAAAACAGGAAAGAGTTAAGCACGACAGTACAAGTCTTTCGACATAACTAGCTTATCTATTGCAATCGCTGTTTATCAAAGAATCAGTCGACCAATAAAATCGTCCATTTAAGACCGGCAGTGAACTTTGTACCCAGACATTGGCCAATAAATATATGGAGCATTATTTTTTCTTTTGATTTGGCGACTTATTCAAGCTTCTGTTATGACGTTTAGGTCTCAAACCAATCACTTTACTTTTTAAATACAGGTAACTAGCCGCTAAATTTGCAAAATAATACCGTTTGATATCGAAGTGGAACTTCTTAACGGAGTCAGTTATCGGCAGGACCCTGACTTTTGTCCAGCCGACCTTAAAATAAAATACGTTTTATCTTCACTCTGAGATGAGTGCCTGTGTCAAATTGGATGAATCTCGGTAAAGTCTGTGTATGGTGACCTTGAACTTCATCGGATTATTTTCAAAATTCAAAAGGGATCATCTAGAGAGTAGAGAAGTTCGAAAACCCAGTTCACATGTTTTTGAGGACAAATTTATCATTTTCTTGTTTTGACAATGTTTGATGGGGTTTCGACACGCGAAGCTATGAAAAATAAATAAATACATGTAAAAAGTTAAGCTAGATTTGATGTTTAAGTTCGTTTTCACGGAAACGAAGTATCCAGGGAAAAAGTAAAATATACACATTTATACACGTTTTCTATTTTTGTTTGTTTGTTTGAATCTTATTACTTTATTTTGTCATTAAATATATAACCACTGAAGATTCAAAGATTTTTTCATGAAAGAAAAACAAAGGTACTAGAATTTTCTTCTATTTCCGCTTTATTTTTTCTTAAATGAATCTCAATTTTTTAAATCGTTGCCTCCAACCTTTTACGTTTCGGACAAGCAAAATATTTGAGTTTTTGTCTTTCTGGTAAAAATGTTGACATAAAACTGACAAATGTTTGTCCGATTTAAACCCCCACAGACATCCATCTTATTTCTTGGCATATTCGACAGAAGGCTCGTAGAAATTTACATAATTTTGAAATTAAACCAAAATACATGCACCTAACAGGTGCAATGTTCATGTGGTATTTTAATGAGTGTACGCCCGCTAAAAGGCGAAAGGGGTTCCAAGTAGCAGAACGATCACCTGATAAGAAATGTTGTGTTATAGTTGTGATACAAATCTTGTTTTGGATTCGAGCCGCGCAAGAAAATTTAGGTATTTCCCGAGACCAAAGTGTCACTTCTACATCTTATTCCACAGGTATTGACTATAAAGGATAACAGAAGCTCACAAAAACTTCCAATTCGCCAGCGAGAACGTCGCGAACCATATAATACAGTTTATTTTAGAAGTTATTGAAGAGATGACACATTTCCTCTAAGAAATATTTCATGATATTTGACAGTTGTTGTTGTTTTTTTTTGTGAAATAGGTATGTGTTCTCGCTGATGTTATAAACTAATTCACAAATTTTCGATCTGTTGACTGTTTGAAAATGATTTGTCTAGAAGTATATTGATTTTATGACTGTGCACTAAATTCACATTTCTGTATTGTGATTTTTTTAGAATTAATTTCCCGTTTAACTATTTTTTCTTAATAAGATAAACTCTTCCGAACACGTGATCTTAGGAAACCAATAGAAATCTAGAGCACCGAGTTTCTTATCCACGTGACTCAGGCCGTTTTCGACTTGAAGCATTGTATCTTCTACAGTAGGCACAATCGAATCCTCCTAATCAATTCTACGAATCAAATTACAGATTACAAGGGCTTAAAGGATAAAGCTGCTCTTGTACAAATCAAGAAAAAAAATCTTTGCTCTCAATTTCCAAATTCTAAACTGTATTACTGACAGGTATTTGTGAGAAGATGATTAAGTGATGTTGTAAAGAAAAAGACTTAAAAAAAGTAGAACAGAAGCAAAAATGCTTCGTGTTACGAGACGCCAGAAAGTCGCCGAAGTACAATCCGAATGGAACCGGATGGAATCGTGTAAATACTCTATTTGTCGATTGCACCGAAAATTGCCTTATTTGTGTTTTCCATGACATTTTTATAACACCATTGGTTTCCGCAAGCAATATATTCGTTATCGATATCATCCGAAGACTAACGACCTCTCCCAAAAATTCCGATGTTTCAAAGCACATAGGGAAAGTATAACATATAAATTAAAATTATTGTGAATTTAATAGATTCAAACCTCTACTGTTTTGCAAAATTTTAGACCTGGCTAAATTCAAATTATTTTCCATAATATTTTCCCAATTTTTTTTTTTTTTTTTTCTTGGGGGTGGGGGTGGGGGGGGGGGCGTCAAAAAGCGCTTCTGTATGGGAATGGATTACGGAGAACATGAAAGGAGATTTATTGTCAAAATTTTTGAGTGCGCAACTTCGCCTACTCGATAGGTTTGACAGAACTTTCACCAAATGTTTGTCTTTATGTGTCCTAGCTTATTTTATCAGCATTTTATGATTTAATGTTGTGTTATGCAAAAAGGAGACTTATCGGCTATTGTGCGCATCTTCGCCGACACGTATTTGCGGATTTTCATGAAATTTTCACCAAATGTTTATCTTCATAAGACCTATTTCATATCATTAGTGTTTTGTGATTCAATGCTGTGCCATGAAAAAAAAACTTGTTATAAAATTATTTGTGTGAATAAGTACTCATACAATCTTTGATGGATTGTGACGAAAATGTTCATCAAATATTTGCCTTCGTGTGACCTAGCTCATATCACCAGCGTTTTGTGATCCAACATTGTTTCATGCTATTTTCATGGGACTTAATATAAAATTTCATGTGTGCGCAACCTTGAAGGATCTTTATGAAGCCACTGAAAACCTGATTTTTGGGAAATCTTTTTCTCTTGATTTGTTTGGAATCAAAGCAACTTGAAACTTCGTTTGGTGTATTAAATAGATTGTCCCAAATATTGTCTACAGAATTCAGGTCCACATGATTACTACTTCCTGATTACAAATCATTTCATTTTCAGTCTTAAGCTTTGTCATGCTGAATTGAAATCCTATATAAAACTGCTTTAAAATCAAAGGACTGACGACATGAGGGTCAATATTTCTTTTGAAAATTGATTATTTAGTAAAGTCTGGCCTATTTGGGACAAACAGGAGGTGTAGACAAAGATCAGACTGCACACATGTTCAGGCTGAGCTTTGTCGATACTTCCTGCCAAAACAGGAATATTCCGGGTTCAGCATGACAAGGGTTAACATGGTAAAATAGAAATTTTCGTCGCACTTTTCTCAGCAAGCATGGATCACAGATTTTGGGATGGTGTAACACATGGAGGCCATATACACCATTTACTGCATTCAGTGCCCCTTAATATTACGGCCTTTTTTCAACTTATTTATTTTCGGTCTATACATGGTAAGTTTTTCCAAAGCGCTTTTCTCGGCAACTATGAATCGCAGTAACTAAAAATTTATTATGGTGCATCAGCTAAGGGTCTCATACGTCCCATGTAGAATTAAGGTCTGCATGATATCTATGCCATGTTTCGTAGTAGCTAGCAATCTTGTATGTCACTAACTAAATTAAGATTTGCCCGACATCAGAATCAGAATAGAATCAGTAAAGAGGGTGGGGGCAGACTTTGTGTAGAAAAGCGGGGGAAGAACTCAGTGAGTATCAACTCAAATATTTCCTGTTTCAAACTCTAGCTTAATAGGCAACGAGCATGTGCTGTAGACTATGATTAGACTACATTTAATATCTGAAGGCTTCTATTTGTTTATACCACCTGGCCACCTGCTATACAGTAGTATTCGGATTCAGCATGTCAAGAGATAATATATACATATTTTATAATTTCTATAATTTTCTGTGATATTTTTCTTTCAAAATTGCTTCTCTTCTTTGAAAACAAAGGAAAATTGAGTTAAACATCTTAGTTCTTTTAAATAAATCACTCATTAATAAATCAATTAACATCATGTTTCACCAAACATAACCCATCTATTCAATGCTGAAAATTTCAGTCATCAGACACACATTTCTATATCCCCAAACACTGTATGTTGGGGTGTATTGGAGTCATCTTGTAAGTTGGTCTGTTAGTCGTCAAATCTGCAGCTTTTTCAATCCCAATTATAATGCATTTCTGTTAGATTTCATTGATATTTCACAGAGTTATGTCTCTTTGGTGAAAGTTGTAATTTCTTCATTTGCCCTGTAACCACTCAATACATTTTATTCAACCTGTATAGATAGACTCAGTATCAAGCAGAAATTTTAGTATACACTGATTTGCCCGTTTATTCATAAAACAGGAGGGCCTGGCGCTCACCTGAGATAAGGCTTTTTTTCTTCAAGGCATAATACTAACTGGGTCTGGACAAGACTCCCTTTAAAATTAAACCAAAATCAACTTATGTTGCCATAGAAATCATTTCTTTCAACAGATTTCAATATTTAAGTAATCATTAACATAAGGGAAATTTCTGCCAAAATTGGTTAAAAATGGCCAAACAGTTTGGGAAGTGTTGCCTTCTTTATTTCTATTTAAGCTCAATTACCCTATGGCTCTGAAGTTTTAAGCAATTTTGAAAGAGGTCAATGTACTGACGTTTCATGTAAAATATCAAGGCTTTATGCCTTCTGGGTAATTTTTAAAGATTTTTTTTTAGAATTACAGTTTTGTTGCCATGGCAACCAGTGTTTTCAACGGATTTCAATTCTTTAAGCAAATTTTAGGGTACACCATCTAAGTAACATTTCTGCCAAATTTGGTTGAAATTGGCCCAGCGGTTTTGGAGGATAGTTGGCACACGACGGACAACGCATGACGGAGAGAGGACAGAGGACGATCAAATACATCACCATGAGCACTTCGTGCTCAGGTGAGCTAAAAACTAATTTATTCGTCGGCGACCCCTCGTCTTTCTCTCTCCCCTTGTTATGATTCTAAAAACATTAATAAAATCCGTCATCTAATCATACCGCTACCTGTTCAGCACATGGCTGATACGTCTTTTTTCGGTCCTGCGCAATTTAGCCTGCATGCAATTAATGTATCTTACAACAAAAGTCATGCTATAATAAAAAGTTCACTTGTCACCAAACGATGCAATTCTCCACCATTCAGTATATGCTTGTTATATTCTTGTAGCACAACAAGAAATCGCATTAGTAATCTTTAACAAATTGTTTAAACATTTTAACGGTCTGTTTAGCCAAACCATAACACAACTTTACAACACCAGAACATGTTAGACTAATCAATTGACCAATCGCGGCTGTAAATCAAGAAATTAACCGACCATTGATATAATTTATTCAGCCCGGACCTAGCTTATCAACTCCGACATTAGCGCCATTTTTGTTTACCTGAATTGTTGGTTTGGCGACTTAAAAGTCGTAACTACGACGTTCAGGTCGACAACCAACCAATTTACCTTTTTGTTGCGTGCTATTGGCCATCAATTTTGCAAAATAACGCTGCTAAAAATCGAAGCGGAAACAAATAATCAGCCGATCAATGAAATCATACTGTGAGACAAGAAGAGATTTTTGGACTTCGACATTTGCCGCAATTTTTGTTAAGCTGTTTATCGTTTTCGTGACTTAAACTTGAATAAGCTGTATTTACGACGTTTAGGTCACAATCCAACTATTCTACTTTTTATATGCTTTTCGCCATAAATTATGTAAAAACGTCGTTAAATATCGAAAAAGAACTTCCTGTTGAAATCAATAGGTTGGGCCATCGGAGTAAGTAGGCGGGACCACCGATTGGTTAAAGAGAATAGCTGTATGAAGCTGCGAAGTGGATTCACAGAGAAATACTCTTTATGCATCAATAATTTAATTTTAAGTTTCGTCTATCAAAAACGGGCGTTCTGATTGGTCGAAAAAAAATATTCAATTCTCAATGAACAAAACTTTTAGCTCGCAGCGATTTTGTATGCTTCCGCAAAAAATAGTCCCATTCAAAAAGATATCAAAATTTGTAAAGTTTTAGCTTTTTTCGCTCGATGCGAAGAGACGAAGAGATTATATTTTGTTTCAATGGAGGTATGAACACAAAAACCTAATCACACTAAAGTATGAATCCGCTTTGCGTATTCATACAGTGTGATAGATTTTTCGGATCATACCTCCATGAAAAAAAAATAAAAATAATAATTCTCTCCATCTCTTAAAAGAAAACAAAAAATGGACATTTTATTATGGAACAACCTCAGGTTAAAGTAAAGGAAATAGTTCTGTATTCAATCTATTTTGACGGAGGTAATGAAAGGAATTTTAAGCCAATCAAAATGCAGGATTTTTGATAGGCGAAACTTAAATTCAATGTATGCTTCGTGTAAAGAACCATCTGGTATTGTGACCGGTCTTGTTATTGCGCTCTTTCGAACAACACTTATCAACCTATTACAATACAATCCCGCATTTCTATGAGTTAAAGAAAATTAACAGAGGAAAATATTGCAAGAAAAGTAGATATTGCTTATTACAAGCGATTTCTTCCTTTCTCATTTTATTCTTATACACTATCTTGTACTAATTTATCGACTTCCACAAGCTTAAACTTGCCGTCTGCAACTACTTTCATGTTGGACTTTCTTCACGTTTTTGTTAACTTTTGACAAATTTAGATCTTCTTTCGTTCAAATATATCCTCAAGACCAACGAGGTATATATAGACTAAGATCAGCCTGTACGTCTGTGCAGGCTGATCTTAGTCTGTATACATGCCACAGCTATTTTCAAAACAGTGATATTCCAGGGTTAACTTGACAAAGGTTGAAGATTCTTCAAAAATGGGCATTTATTGGGATCGAGGAAATCTTTTTGTATTCGGTAACAAACAACAACAACAACAACAAAATAAAAAGATAAAAAACCAAGGAAGAGTTATTCAAGGACATTTTTATATTCAGAATATTAAATATTTTTTTCAAATTATGAGATACACGGTGCTCCACAATGACAGAACAGTATTTCGATCGTGTTAAATGTAATTGCGGATCTCTCTAACCCCTCCCACTGCCTCTACTGGCCACGCCCACTGTCTCCAACAAGAAGTTCCGCTTCGGTGTAAAACGGCATTATTTTTGCCAAATTATAACAGCCAGAATAAAAAGGTTAAATGATTGTTTTGCGACCTAAACGTCGTAACTACATCTTGAAAAAAGCTGTAGTTACGATGTTCAAGTCGCCAAACAAACGAAAATGCTTAACATAAATTACAACCGAAGTCGAAGTTAAAGTTGAAGGTTTTATCTACGCCTTGCGTAATCAAACGACTACACTTTAACCCCCGATCAATGAATTGCAAGTCGACTGCTTACATACGGCACCCATGTCAGCCACAGCACATTGGCTCACAACCCTCACAGGTACCAATTTATACACCGGGGTGGAGAGGAGCAATGTGGAATAAGTTTTTTGCTCAGAAAAATTCCAACAGGTCCGAGCGGTATTCGAACTCGGGACCCTCCGATTCCGAGTTCGCATCCTACCACTAGACAATGGAGTTCTTCTCCGTTCTAAATGATTGTCTGCATGGGTTCTTTGATTGGGGGTGACGACTTGTCAATTCCTAGACGTTACACGTGGTATTTGTGACCCAACACGCTCTCTGTTTATAGAGTTCTTGGCTACTTCACCTTGTAATCGCGTCGAGTCGAGAATAGAAAAGTGAAATTAAAGATATGCGTACGTCATTCCATTACCTCAAACTTTGACAAGCTTTAGAATAAGTAAGTAAAAATCAAATTTATAGGAGAATTTACGACATTTTCCGCCATTTTTTGTGAAGCATTTCGTTGGTATGGTAGCCTTAAACGTCAAAACTACAGCAAATTCAAGCTGTAGTTAAAACGTTTAGGTCGCCAAACAATAATTCCACTTTTTGTTAAATTCTACTGCTTATAAGTTTTGCGAAATAACGCCTTTCAATACCAGAGTCGAACCTCCTGTCGGAGTCCATGGGCGGTGCCAATGGAGTAAGTGGGTGGGGCCAGCTATTGGCAATCATATGTAGATTGCTTGGCCCATTCCCACACACTGACGCTTTTTGATGCCCCTCAAGCAAAATTTGGATACATTGTGTAAAATGAAGAAATTGCTTGTCACAAGCAATTTCTTCATTTTACACAATGTTTTCAACCCAGAAAGTCGAAAAAATCTAAAATTTCGTTAACTTTAAATTGTCGTATGCAACTCCTTTCAATTTGGACCAGTCCATATTTTGCCGTCTGGTAATTGGTAATGGGAGACGAGCAACTGGCGTCTCGAATCAAGAGTTGCGGTTATACCATGTGAGAAACCTAGGTTAGGCACACCGACTGCCGAAATACATATAAATAAAAATCATTCAATTACCCCATTTATTAATTAGGTTGTAATATAAGCCAGTAATTTGTAATCATATGGTAATTTCTGAAATATTCTGACCGTCCTATAACGACGTAAAGAGTACGTATGTAACGGCGGTTCGGCCCCGTGACCACCACCACCACATAGCGCTGTCTATTTTTAAATCCAAGTTGTAAGAGCGTAATTACGTCTATTTTTTGTTTCTGTAGTATATTTAAGATGTATGACACGGAAGGACAGACGTTATTTTCTCGTTGCTATGTGATAAGTCAATCTCAACCACAATCTGTCACAACCTGGATTATCAGAAATTTGTTATTTTGATCAGCTGATTTCTGGTAAGTTTTTATTTTTTCCATATTTTACGTCAATTTCAATATTTTTGTTTCGTTTATTTAATTTATCCATTTTTGTCCTTCCGTTGATTTTAAGATATACCACGTTAACTTTAGTATAATGCAGTATTTATATATACCCTGCATTATACTTATTATATGTTTTTATTTATGGTCCGCGTTTTCCCTATTTTTTACTTCCTGTTTTGATATAATTGTTTGTTTCAACGTAAGAAGGATTTATCTTTCTTTGTGTGTACAGCGAAAACTATATTTTCACGAATTGCCGAACCACGAGTGAAATTTTATTTTTTGTTCACGAAATGAAATGTATATTCATCTTCCACTGAAACAAAAGATTATTCTATTTCTTTAACGCGAAAAGAAATATGTTGTTTTCGTACTAACATCATTTTGTACGTTATTTTCATGACGGCCTGCTTACGTCATCACGACTTTGGTCCCGCTTAGATGACGTACAGTAGTGCGACATGAACAAAATCGGGGTTAAATCTACCTAAACAATGATTTTTTTCTTCGCTGAAATTATCGAGTGCAGTTTTAAGTTGTGTCTTTTGTGTTATCTTATAAACAGGCCAGACTACGTCTGTGTGGAGGTGCGTAAAAAGCGGTATTGTGTGGGAATGGGTTAAGAAATGGAGAGAATATTTCAGTGTAGATATCACACTGTATATGTACGCGAAGCGGATTAATACCTTGGAGTGGTTATGTATTAAGTATCATACCTCGATGAAAACAAAACAAAAATCTCTTCAAATCTTGTAATTAACTAATAAAACAAAGCAAATATGTTCTTAGCTCAGAGCTCTTCTTGTGCTCAAGCAATCAAAATAATTGCGTGGCCAAAATTTTGTTCGTAGGAGTTTATAATCAAAGCAATGAAAGCACTGTGAAGTTGAAATGGATTGGGTGCAACACAAAATTGGAAAAGAATGAGCAGGTCCCTAAAAGGGAGGAGGAAAGTTTCTGAAAGCCAAAACGTTCGACCTGAAAGTACAATCAATTTACTTATTTAATTCAACAGACCTTGAAAGATAATCTTGCAGATCCATATCTATATGGAAACTATAATCGGGCCAAATTTGAGCTGTGTATGCTTCAAAAGGCTTGAAATAATTTGCAATGAATTTGGGTTACGTTTTACAGGACTTTGATAGATGACCTTGGTACCGGCAGATAGGTAACGATCAAGTCTAAATTTATGCCGAAAAAAAAATAAGGACGATCGACGATTTGACAAACTATTAATTACAAACTCCATTGAGTATTTAAGATGCAAATTATTTAACTACTGTTAAAAATGGGATGATTGAACTGGGTAGTCATGGTTTTTTACAAGATTCAAGCTGTATACTTTATGTAAGGTATTTGTGACAAAACTTAATATCTTTCATTCATTAAGTTTACAACATACAAACTTCAAAATCATTATGTAGAAAAACAAGCGCAGTAATATATATTTATTTTCAAGCTCTCTTGATGCAATTCATTACCTATAGGTGTTCATTTGAAGAAATGTGGGAAATGTGAATGTGTAATGTCTAAAGACGGGTATAAAAATGAACTAGTTTATTAACCTTTAAATAAAAGTGCCCCACACAAAAATCTAAAACTCGTTTTGTAGAAAAACAAACCTCGTGACCTATACTTTGTAAGTCTTTTGCTAGAAGTGAATCACCAAATTAATTTTTGAGAAATATCTGAATGTTTCAATCTGTAGAAAATTTCTAATTTTGCAGTATTTTGCATTTTTCGATAAAATGGCAATTTTCAAAATAGTGACGATTTTTTCTAAGAAACATGCTAGATCGATTGTCAAGTCTATTCTTGTTACTAAATCTGATGTGACACAATAGAAAGATTGAAAAATTGCTGCTTAGATTTTAAAAGTGCAATTTCATCTTGACTGGTAAGAAAGTAGGGTGTACTTGAAAACATATCAACATTTTTTTCTTTAGCTGGTAACACCCCCCAAACCCTTTTAGTAATTTTCTTGTCGGGCACATAACAAACAAATTCTTCAGAAGTTATGGTGAAAATCTGAACGTTTTTTCTTAATCGAATGAAATTTTCATTTCAATAATGCTCACCAAAATTTGTCTCCTTCCGGTGCCGCTTATTGGCAACATTATGAACAGAATGCATATCAACCTTCTTTGAGCACAACGAATTATATATCTTGTGTAAAGTCTATGTGATTAAAAAAGATGGCGCTTAACCATGTTATTTCTAAAAATCAACCAAGTCGTAAAAACAGGGAGTAAAAATCAAGTGGGCCTAAACGAGACAATGAAGTGACCTGAAAGTACTAAACCAAGTTTCGAGTCTCTGTAATTGACCAATCGCGGCTGTCAATCAAGGAATAAACCGACAAATCAAATAATTTATTCAGCCCGGACCTGAGTTTATCAACTCAAACATTAGCCGCCATTTTTGTTTACCTTTATCGTTGGTTTGGCGACTAAAACGTCGTAACTACAGCTTATTCAAGCTGTAGTTACGACGTTTAGGTCACCAACCAACCATTTTACTTTTTTATTACATATTACTGGCCATAGATTTTACAAAAAAACGCTGTTAAAATCGAAATGGAACTTCCTGTTGGAGTAAATGGGCGGGGCCTAGATAGTCAGTGGGCGGGGCCAGCGATTGGTCAATTCAGAGGAATAAGTACGACGAAAAGTAGAAAATTTACTGTTCCATGCCTGAAACTAAACTACAGGAGGAAGTAGATATCAGGTTGACTTGAATTATGTAAGCATCATGTGAGCTCATATCTGATACACTATACAAATTTCTGTGATAATTTTTACAAAAATGGACATTCATACATATGTTTACACATTACTGCTCATATTCCCAAGAAAATTTCTCATTCCCAGAATAGCCCCTACCCATTCTTAATCTTTTGGGAATAAGCTTACCCTCAACCCCGCCATAACCCAACCCAACCCAACCCAAACCTACATAGACAAAATAGCTATGGGCCTGGCTTAAACCTTTATCATTTTCTCTATGACAAATCTGTTATTTACAATTTGAAAGAATTAATTTAAAAAGAGAGTAAATATGTCAAAATGTGTCTATGTTCATTTGCATTTAAACTGAATCACTGTATAATGACCCAATTTCTTTGTCTTCCTCGTATTAAAATTAATTCTGAAACAGACGTCAAAATTTAAGTACGGCCTCTAAAAGTATGTAAATGGGACACATAACGACACCAGGGACCTCTAATAATTCTGTTAGAATATTTGAAAAAGAGCTAGGGAGAAGCAGAGGTCAATCAGACACAATATTTAGAAATTTAGCCAAATAATGCGGTAAGAAGCTGAGGTCAATCAGACACAATATTTAAAAAAAAATTAGCGAAATAATGCGGTAAGAAGCAGAGGTCAATCAGACGCAATATTTTTAAAAGAATAGCGAAATAATGCGGTAAGAAATAAGGATCAGAATACTTTTAACCCATTACTACACAATAACGCTCTTTGACACCCTATAATATAATAACAATTTAAAAAACATTGTGTAAATAGAAGACGTTGTTCGTTCTTCATTTCCCAAGTTTTCTACCCAAACAGTTGATAAATCTAAAATTTCATAAGAACTTTAAGTTGTCGTCTGCAACCTCTCTTGGACCAGTCTAAAATTTTCTTGTGTGATAATGGATCAAAGACAGAAAACTCTGTCCAGGACAAATATTATTCGCACATTCTAAGAGACCTTTCATCTCTTAAAGGGTCAGAAATACAGAAAAAGTGAGACTCGTCAACTGACGTATCGCTGGCATTGATTACTGACTTCGCTGGCCAGGCCTACTGACTCTACTTGTCACGGCAACTGACTCTGCTGGTCACAGCCACTGATTCTGCTGGTCACGGCCACTGACTCTGCTGGTCACGGCCACTGACTCTGCTGGTCACGGCCACTGACTCTGCTGGTCACGCCCACTGACTCTGATGGTCACGGCTACTGACTCTGCTGGTCACGCTCACTGACTCTGCTGGTCACGGCCAATGACTCTGCTGGTCACGGCCACTGACTCTGCTGGTCACGGCCACTGACTCTGCTGGTCACGCCCACTGACTCTGCATGTCACGCCAACTGACTCTGCTGGTCACGCCCACTGACTCTGCTGGTCACAGCAACTGACTCCGCTGGTCACGGCAACTGACTCTGCTGGTCACGGCCACTGACTCTGCTGGTCACGCCCACTGACTGCTGGTCACGCAAACTGACTCCGCTGGTCACGGCCACTGACTCCGCTGGTCACGGCCACTGACTCCGCTGGTCACGGCAACTGACTCTGCTGGTCACAGCCACTGATTCTGCTGGTCACGGCCACTGACTCTGCTGGTCACGGCCACTGACTCTGCTGGTCACGGCCACTGACTCTGCTGGTCACGCCCACTGACTCTGATGGTCACGGCTACTGACTCTGCTGGTCACGCTCACTGACTCTGCTGGTCACGGCCAATGACTCTGCTGGTCACGGCCACTGACTCTGCTGGTCACGGCCACTGACTCTGCTGGTCACGCCCACTGACTCTGCATGTCACGCCAACTGACTTTGCTGGTCACGCCCACTGACTCTGCTGGTCACAGCAACTGACTCCGCTGGTCACGGCAACTGACTCTGCTGGTCACGGCCACTGACTCTGCTGGTCACGCCCACTGACTGCTGGTCACGCAAACTGACTCCGCTGGTCACGGCCACTGACTCCGCTGGTCACGGCCACTGACTCCGCTGGTCACGGCAACTGACTCTGCTGGTCACGCTCACTGACTCTGCTGGTCACACCAACTGATTCTGCTGGTAACGCACACTGACTCTGCTGGTCACGCCAACTGACTCTGCTGGTCACGCCTACTGACTCTGCTGGTCACGGCCACTGACTCTGCTAGTCACGCCAACTGACTTTGCTGGTAACGCCCACTTAATCAGCTGGTCACGCTGACTCCTCTTTTCACGAACACTGAGTCTGCTCGCTCCGCCCACAGACTGTGCTAGTAACGCCCACTGACTATGACATGAATTTTAATTTAGATTTAAAAGGCGATTTTTGCTGAATTATTCTTTGTTTCATATAACATCATAATAATTAATCAAGAGATGAAGAGAATATATTTTGTTTTCATGGAGGTATGAACCGAAAAAACTAATCACACTGTATCAATACGCGGAGCGGATTCATACATAAGTGTGTTTAGTTTTTCCGGTTTATACCTCCATGAAAACAAAAAATATTCTCTTCATTTGTTATAATTTAATAGTATCGAACGAAAATGCAAAAACTTTACAAATTTTGATACCTTTTTGTAGTGAACTATATTGTGCGGAAGCATACAAAATGGCTGCGTGCTCAAAATTTTGTTCATCGAGGTATGAATTAAATTTTTCGACCAATCAGATCGCTCGTTTTTGATAGACGAAGATAATAATCAAATTATTATGATATTAATGATTATCAAGATGAGATAAAATTGTTTGTTGGCGACCTAAACATCGTTACTACAAGTTGAATAAGCTGTAGGTAAGCCGTTTTAATTGCCAAACCAACAAAATGATTCGCATGAATGTCAACAAATGTTGGAGTTCGAAATTCACTTCCGGTCTAACTGAAATTACTTGATTGGTCGACTGTTTCTTAGATTCACAAAGGGATCCGTCAATTGAAAATACAGGGAACAAGCGGATAAATTACCTGGAAACAACTAGGGAATATTATGTTACGAAAACAATACGACATCTTGTATTCACTTTTAGCTGCAGAGGAAAATTTCGAAATTCACGAGACCGAGGGTCTCATATAATAGCAACCTGATCTTAGTCTAAACCATCTGGTTGCCCATTTTAAATCAGAGTTGTTTATGTCTAATTATTGTTTAACCCATTCCCGCACAACAAAATTTTAGACTGGTCCAAATTGAGAGAAGCTGCAGACGACAATTTCAAGTTTATGAAATTTTAATTTTTATCATGTCTTTGGATAGAAAACATTGTGGATAATGAAGAAATTGCTTGATCCAAGCAATTTCTTCATTTTCTACAATGTTTTCAAAAGCTTTTTTGTTGAGGGGCGTAAAAAGGAGGGATTGAGTGGGAATGGGTTAAAAAGAAACTAGTCCTGTCAGTCATTTGATTTACATGCAACTCTGAAAGGGATTCGGTTAAGCATGGAGCATTTCTCAACACTGTACAATAATGCAAAATTTTAGATATGTCCAAATTCAACAACGTTGCAGATAGCTATGTGAATTTGAATATATTTGAAAAATAATCAATCAGTAGGATAGAAAGTATTGTGGGAAAAGAAGAAATTGCTTCTAACAAGCAATTTCTTCTTTTTCCGCATCTTTTTGTCATGTACAAAAGCACAGGGGCGTAAAAAAGGGATTGGACAGAAAATGGTTATCACAAATTATTGAAAGTGGTGAGAATGCGTGGAAATATAGACCTTTCCAAATTCAAAGGGTATCCAAACGAAATTTCGAAGTGGATTTAATGTAAACAAAGATAACCATTCAATAGGGTAGGAAATATTGTGGAAAAAGAAGAAATTTCTTGTTACAAGCAATTTCTTCTTTTTCCACAATGTTTCCCCAAGTATAAAATAACAGTGACGTAAAATCCGGGATTTGTACAGGAGAGGATTAATATTGGTTCGTTTTCACTCGACTTGTAGTTACCTTCAAAGTCGGATCAATATTAAATCTAGACTATTCCAAATGCGAAACAGAATTTGGTCATTTGCGACGAAAAGGTTTATTCGGAACAGAGCTACAGATAAAGGGCTTTATTTATATTTCAGATTAAAATATGTCACCGATACTTCAATAAACCCCATGTGTTGTTACTCATTTGAGTACCCACAACATAGGGTTTCGGTGAGAAATATGGATTTAAGAATTCTGTTACCCCTCTGATCTAGACCTCGAATTTGAAGATGAATGACATTTTATACTTTATGAGATTAATTTCATTCAGTTTTGTTGGTTATTTACATACACCACATAGTACGATTTAAATGTACGAGGTTTTCAAGGTCTTATAAAATAGCTGGGTAATTCAGGATTAACCCAATACCACAACATCCCTCGTTTTGACACGTTGATGAAATATGGTTCTAGAAAATATTGCTTGAAAAGGATTGATTGATTGAACGGGGTTTAAAACCACATTTAACCGTATTGCAGTCATATTGCGGCGGCTGGAGCACCTAACAAATGATTCTTGGTATTTCTCCCACCATGGTACTGCAAATACATCCTTTCCGAGTCTCCATCTGCTCACTCCACATAGGTTTACGATTATCCACCAATTGGTTGGAGGCAAATATCAGAAAGGATATTTGACGCGACCGAGGATCGAACCCTGGACCCCGAGTTCTACAGTCAAACGTTCTACCACTGCGCTATGACCGCTGCATTATTTGAAAAGGAGAAGAGGATTTTATTTCAGTACCAATCACGAGTATATTTAACAGCTGTATTTCGGAAGAAAGCACTTTTCACACGGAGTCAATCATAGCGAATGTTACCCTATTTTCATAGGCGGCTTAAAAGACTGACCCAAATAGCTAAGGACAAATTAATATTTTACTTATGTTGTCAAAAATTCTTGGAAGACACATAACTAATCAACTCAAAGATATATCCAAGAATTCAAACATATACTAACCTTCTCCTCTCATTAATCATGCAGGCTTAAAAGAAAACAAGTCTTGTCGAACTGCCCTTACACACTTAATAAATTCTTGGTAAGCTGATATTTATAAAGGAAATAATATTGGATCTGTTTTTCTTGATATCAAGAAAACCTTGATCTAGTGAATCGCAATATACTTCATTTTAAGTTGAGGTTATATCATTGTGTAATTCTTTTAAACGTATTTATGTAACAGGTATTAAGCGGTTAAAATGGAACAATCTTACCTGACACAAACCTTTCATCAGGAGTTCGACAGGGCTCTATTCTTTGACCAATTCTGTTTTGCTTGGTGATATACCATTGAAAATATCCCCAAATATTGACATGAATGCTCAAGCACCTCTTTAAAATTCGGTTACAGATTATTATAAAAACGAACGGTTAAGATATTGTGGTTAAATGAAGTAAAGAGTGGAATATTTTCTTCGTATAAAATGTTTTCTCAAATTTATCTCTTCGCGTCATTTGAATTATTGACAAGTAGAAAATCATGTCTTACTTGTCCAGGGACTCTGTATTCACACTACTTCTAAGTGTAGCTTAAGCTGTGTATAGATGGGGTCCCTATAAATACAAATATTTATATTATTTTTCCTTTGTCATTTCTGATCAAGGTTGTGTCGCTACATTGTGCATGACAGGGTAGTACGTAAGTCAAAAGGATCTTATAATTTTCCTATCGTAAAAAGCCATGAACATGTCCAATATACTAATTAGGTTTTTTGGACACCACAGTCATTATTTGTTCGTGCAACTGAACCTATAAGCGACGAATATAACCGAAGGTCATGGTGACTTAGTGCGATCGTCTTTTTTGTCCGTCGTCGTGCGCCGTGCGTTGTGCGTCGTGTTAACTTTTTACATTTTCGACTTCTTCTTAAGAATCCTTATGCTGATTTCAACCAAACTTGGCAGGAAGCATTCCTATGAGAATGCGCTTCAGGATTATACACGTCATGGAGTTATCTCCCCTGGGTCCAATAAGGGACAAAAAGGGTGCATCTTTTACATATTTTGTATTTAGAGTCAAGGAATATAAAGTTTGTACAAGAAAAAATTCCGATGATAACTATCCTTACTTGGGGGGGGGGGAGGGATAAGCTTATTTAATTACAAGTTTGATTTTTTTTCTACTTAACCAAAAGACCTACAGCTCTGATATTTTGTATGTGGCACCATCTGGTGGACCTCTATCAAAATTGTATAAATTATGGCCCATGGTCAAAATTAGCTCGTCCAACATAGGCTTATTAAGTGAAAACTTTAAAATACAGAGAGGCCTAGAGCTTTGATATTTGGTATTTAGCATCATCACTCTTTGGACTCAGGTGACCGATATGGGCCTTTTGTTTTTTTACTAACATGCCTTCATCCACCTTTTATCAAACCGGGGGATATACTTCTTTCCTTCGTACTCGTTTGAAAATTCGCATTTAATTAAAAAATATTCTCTCACGTCGTTATATTACTAGTTCAAGTTTCATTTATCAAGATAAGAGCGTTTTGATTAGTTGAAAATCTGTTGTTTTTTTCTTCCACGAACAAAATTTTGGACACGCAACTATTTTGCATTTTTGCGCAAAAAAGTAGATCCACAAAACTCTACTGCAAACTTCTAAAACATTTATTTTTTTTATGCCAGATGGTATCAAATTATAAGAAATAAAAAAAACTATTCTTTTTTTAATTACATTAAGATTTGAACCTCAAAATTTAATCACAATTATTTATTATTCCGTTTCGCGTATTCATGCATTGTGATTAAGGTTGAAGGAAAACATACAAACAAGCGCCAAAAATAGTCTCTTTATTTCTAAAATGTAATTTCCAGGTATCGGTCTTGCGGAACCTATATAGGAGTAAGTTCCGAGTAGGAATATTCAAATGTATGATAGTAACCTGATAGATGAAAGATAGCTTTTCTCGCCCAATGAACTCCAACATAGATGTTTGACTGAGATATATCGTCCGACACAGGCTTTCAAAATATATGGTCAGAGATATACAACAGAAGGCAGATCGTTTGCGGGCGACCTACATGTCGTAACTGCAGCTTGGAAATTGGTAGCAACAACGTTTAAGCCGCATAAAAACGAACATGTTTAGTTAGTTCCAATACCAGTTGCAGTGTTTGAGTTGACATTTATCTTCTAGTCTAATGTTTTAAGTGATAGGTCGATTTTCGATTAACAGAAACGATCTGTGACGATAATCCCAAAGTTTTACTGCAACATCGAGTTTTTAACGAAACGTTAAGTGTGACCTTAAAAGGAACTTTTTTTTTTTGGCATATGAACTGTGATATCATCATCAAATATGCATTTTCTCGAGCGTGTATTTTTCTTACAAGAGAAAAGCTAATAATTATCAATTCTTTTTTGCGATCTATTCTCAACTGTTTACCTTATTTCCTTCTTTTTAGCTCACCTGAGCAAGAAGAACTCATGGTGAGGTATTTGATCCCTGTGTCCGTCGTCCGACTTGCGGCGTCGGTCGTGTGTCAACAACCATAAAGCGATATCTCCTCCCAAACCACTGGGCCATTTTCAACCAAATTCGGCCGAAATGTTCCTTATGGCGCCCTTTAAAAAATTGCTAAAAGAACTGAAATCTATTGAAAAATCTGGTTGCCATGGCGAAAAAAATGAAATTTGATAAAAACATCTTTAAAAATCTCCTTCATATGACCCAGAAGGTGTAGAGCCTTGATATTTTGTGAGAAGCATCGGTACATTGACCTCTTTCAGAATTGCTAAAATCCTTACCCTCGGGTCCCGAGCTCCAGGGGTGCCGGTGCTTATATAGAAATAAAGAAGGATTTTTAAAACGACATTTCCCGACAAACCACTGCCTTAATTTCAACCAAATCTGGCATAAATGTTCCCTAGGAGGTGCCCTTTAAAAAATTTGATGAAGCTTCAGTACATTGACCTCTTTCAAAATTGCTTAAAAACCTTAGGGTGATTGGGGCTATGTTGAAATAAAGACGGTAACTCTTCCAATAGTATGTGGCCATTTTCAACCAAGTTTGGCAAAAATTTCCCATAGGTTGCCCCCTTTTAAAAATTACTATAAGATTTGATATATGTTGAAAGCATTGGTTTTCATG
Organism: Fragum fragum; assembly: GCA_946902895.1. Taxonomy (NCBI): domain Eukaryota; kingdom Metazoa; phylum Mollusca; class Bivalvia; order Cardiida; family Cardiidae; genus Fragum; species Fragum fragum. The sequence continues at coordinate 62,784,011 of OX336368.1, forward strand.
GCAACATAAGTTGATTTTAGTTAAATTTTAAAGGAGATTTTCTCCAGACCCAGTTAGTATTACACTGTAAAAAATATAGCATGACTTTACACTAAAAGTGGTGGCAACTCACCTGCCGACACCTTCGGTGTAAAGTTACACCTTAAATTCAGGGAAGATCCTAACACCAAACAAAGTGTTAGTTAGCCGATGAACAAGTGTAAACTTTCCAACATCAAACAAGGAAACGCTACACCTTAATGAGAATTAATCACCACAACTGGTGTTGAAGCATACTGCAAGTGGGGTAAATGATGGAAAAGTAACACCTTAAATAGTGTAGGTCCATACCTAAAAAAACATGAAAGAGGGATCTCATTTTTTCAAAAGATAATATATTGTTGGGTAAATAAAGAGTTGCTTTTTATATTGATTAAAAAGGCAAAATAAATAAGTAAATAAATAAATAAAATAAATGAATAAATAAATAAAAATAAAAAAATGAAATTGACGTGAGTGGTATTAGAACTCATGCGGTAGGGCATTTACATACATAGAAGCACACATTTATTTATTTTCTTATTTCTCAAGTTTTATTTTCTGTCAATCCAGCCATAGGTGACTTTCTTCTATTTCCCAAAACATCTGCTGACATCTTTATCTGCGAAGCATGCATTAAATAGTTATACAGCAATACAAACAGATCAAATCATGCGTACATACTCTCACCGCTATCGGGGATGGTGGTTGAGCTGTGTTTTCCAATTAATCTATACCTTTCACTGAAGATCAACAGTAATAGAGTAAAGTCTCTCTGATTTCAGGGTATGTTAACACTTCTGGTTTAAAATATTGTGAACAAATGTAAAATTTACACAGAATTGTACTGGTGTTTACCACTTGACAACTTAAGTCTATCTATATTTACAACGTGTGATAAACCAAATGGTCCAATTAAGTGTAAAATAAACGTTTGGTTGATGTTTCACCACTGAAAAGAGTAAAGCCTCCCTGAATTTGGCGTTTGGAACACTAATGGTGTGAACTATCGAAATATATTGTAAAAGAAAATACTATACCCAAATGACTTGAGATTTCACCAACAAAAGGGAAAAGTCTCTATAAATTAAGCGTATTTACAGTTTACACTAAAAATGATGTGAGCTCTTCCTGCTAGTTATATATACACGATTTAAACTTTTAGAGAGGAAAATATCATCTGAAATTGCAAATTAACACTTGGTCTGGTGTAGAGAAATGTTACACGAATGTGCTTCTCTTAATCTCTTTTTGGTGTTTTGAGGCCTTAAAATGTTTCTTTACACCAGCGGGAATTACGATCTTCCATGATAGTCTATACTTTCCTATCAAAAGTGTAATGTGATACAAAACACCAAGTTCCGTGTCATATTTAGCAAAGAATGATGTAAGATTACGCCCATTTACAATGGGATTTTTTACACATTTTCGTTACTAAATTTACACCATCTATTAGGGAATACTTACTCCGGTAGTGTAAATCTGCTTTAAAATAAGTGTAAACTGGGTTTACACTCGTTTTCGTGATAAAAAAACACATATAGTAGAGTAACCTTACACACTTTTTTTACGGTATAGACCTTGAAAATAAAGAACCTTATCTAAGGTGAGCACCAGGGCCACTGTAAAGTATAGCGTGAATTAGGCACCTGTTGTTAAATGTTTTCTGTCAAATGTCAACAATCATGCATTCTGTCGAATTTGCCACGCGAACATGATGGATGGATAATAAGGTTATCCGGTTATTTAAATTGAAACAAAACGTCCATTTTCGTAAATTGAGCAATTAAATTGTTATAAAAGCGGAAAAATATGCACAATTAACATAATTATGTTAACTTTTGTTAAAAAGAGAGCGCAGTTTCATAAGATAGTGTTACTTTGGCAATTGGGGATTGATAAACCCTTTCCTGTTCAATCCCTGTATTTTTTACGTCCCTATGATTTAATAGTTGAGAAAATATTGCAGTTTCTTCTTTTCCCACAATATTTTCTACCCTACTGAATGGTTATTTCGCGAATTAAATTCATTTTTAATTGTCGTCTGCAGAACCTTTGAATTTGAATTTTGTGCACAGGAAAGTGTTAAAAGAATATTTTTTCCTCTTTGCAATTTTGTTATTTGTCTATTTCATGTGGTAGACCAATATCTGCCAACACTCAACAGAATTGTGTAACATTTTGCAAAACATATTTGACCTGTCACTTCATTTTCCTCCGAAATTTGTCGATGATTTCCGGGAGGTCAAGAACTGGATCTTACTTTTAACTTATATTTTGAATTGAAGTCAAAGTGTGTCGGTGTGTAGCACAGTGGTCTAATCCGTCTGTATATTACTCATCCACAAGATAAGTGTTTGGGTTCGAATCCTCTACAGAGGTATAACCAATACATTCGGGTTTCTTTTTCCCTTTTCAATTTTGAAAGTCGCAAAACTATAACTGGTTATTTAAATATTTATGTTATCGTTATTTCTATGTTTTTCTTCACTTTTTTATCTTAACTATTAATTTCTTTTGATTATTTCATTCGTTTATTTTTCACCAGATAATTCAATGTGTAGTCGGCAGTTGGAGGAAAAAACCTTGTTACTACGGCTAAGATAAATGAGGGCATGGTCACCAACCGAGGTTATGTTTCTATAGAAACGGCTGATTAGAAATTTCAAATTCGTTCATGATTTTGATTCGCATTTTTTTTTTTTTCATTCGAGTTTAATGTAATCACTAAAGCATTATGGTGAAATTATATGGACCTATGGTTCCTCCACTTCTAAAAAATGTGTAACCTCTATCCATAATTATATTTGCATTTTAATGTGTGTTTTATAGAAATACATTTCCTTATAGTCACGAGTTAACAAAAATGTAAGGCTTGTATTTCTCTTTAAAGCCAGAGTTGTGTTTATTCTTTAGAATTTTCTTGGTGAAGTTTTTAAATAGAATCCCACAAACGCCTGAATAAATTACGCGATTTTACATATCGAAATCAAGTTCTGAAGCTTTGCAACGGCCATTTTACAATTGCAAATCAAAACCTCCTTTTGGAATATCGTGTAAAAAGAAAAGAAATATTCTTGAATTAGAAAGAAATATTATCTGTTGTAGGTTCGAACCTTAGACTTCCGTTGTCGGTGTCCGCGACTTAACGCCAGTATTTATTCCTGTATACTTAAATATGTTGGGCAACAACTGTTATTTCAACTACTGTTTAATATTTGTAAGTCTCATTCCGAATACTAATGAGAGTCAGGCTCAGCAGGATTAGTATATGAGCGACATGTCAATAATGTATCTGAATGGGAGATCGTCACATCCAGCATTTTTATCTCCTCTCAAGAATAACCAAACAGTTTCTTCATTATCCACGATGCTTTCTACCCGTCAAGATGAAGAATTTCAAAATTCATCATCATATTGAAAGTGAGTCTCTGTATTAACCGAAAAGAAAAATAAAGACAACAAGCCAGAATTATAACAATTTGAAAAATACCAATTAAATAGGATAAAGGTACTGGTGGGAAACGCCACAAATAGTTTGTTCTTTTCAAACAATATATTTTCCAGTGTAAAAAGGTAGCTGTAAAATCAAGGATTTTAACAAGGAAAGGTTAAAACACCGTTTTAGAGGGATGAGTTAATCACTGCACTTTTGTCGTGACGTTTTAAATGACAGAAAAACAGAGAAGGTAATAGAGATTCAAACAATATGAGCTTTAAACAAGACGGGCCTAAAAAATGATAAAAAATAAATGATAATTAATAAATGCGCTTACGTAAGATAAAGGCTCTGTTTCTTTAAATAGTCAAATTATATGTTAAGACTAGGCTTATGATAAAAGTCAGCGAAACCATTATTTATACATATATAGGCTTTGTATCCAAAAGTCAAGATTTTATTAATGTGTCTTAGCTCTTATGGAAGATGACTTCAAGAAATATTTCTGCCAAATTTGATGGAAATTGACCCAATGGTTTGAGAGGAGATGTCGTTTAAAATCCTTCGTTGTTTCTATAGTTCCTCGGGGGCTCCACCCCCTGGGACCCAAGGGTAATGATTTTAGCCATTTAGATAACGGTTAATAAACTGATGTTCCATGCAAAATATCAAGGATCTACGTCTTCTGGGTCAAAAGGTGAAGCTTTTATTTTATTTTTTAAATTTTACTTTTGTTGTCATGGCAACAGGAGTTTTCAACAAATTTCAATTCCTTTTGCAAATTTCTAAGGTGGCCAAAATAAAAAACATTTCTGTTAAAATCGATCTATTATTTTCTAAGATGCTTAAAAAGGTTTTCGTATGATCGAACTACTTGGTTGAAATACAGGTCAAACGGATTTTTATTTCAATGTCTCAGATGTACTCGGGATGCTTCAACATCGGTCTTTGAGTTAGTAAATGGTTACGAATGTTAAAAAAGGGAACGTTGTTCTAATAGCAGTTATAGAGAATCCCAATGTGACACACAATAAAATAGATATATGGAGCTCTTAGACCTTGTCATGCTGAATCCAGAATATTCCGGTTTTTGCAGGAGGTGTAGACCAAGATCAGCCTGCACATAAGTGCAGTCTGATCTTCTTCTACACCTCCTGCTTGTACTTGTCCTGCCAGAGTTGTTTATGAAATTGATTTCTAAAAGAAATATTGATTTTTAACAACACGTACTATCAGTGCTTTCAGCCCTTTGATTTTACAGCAATTCAGAAAGGTAATTTATACAGCATGACAAGCGTTAAAATCCTTTATAGATTTACCTCAAAGGCGTGACATCACTTGAAGATATTAATGAAGGTTGATATTTCTTTTGAAAAATAATTATTTAAACAACTCTGGCTTAAAGAGGACAAACAGGGGGTGTAGACCAAGATCATACTGCACGTATGTGCAGGCTGATCTTTGTTTATGTCTCCTGTCAAGGCAGGAATCTTCCGGGTTCAGTATGACAAGGGTTAAGATCCATTGGTTGTCATAAGAGCTTATTCAGGCTGTAATTTACGACGTTTAGGTCGCCATTCTGATACTTAAAAGATGAGTCCAGCGGCTACAGGCCGACTAAGTGATACTACATTAAAATTTCAAAGTTCTTGGCCTTCTGATTTCAAAGAAGGAACTTTTCTTTTAATGACCCCCCCTTTTCTTTGACGCCAAGGCAATCAGAGTAAAGGACTGACCAAGATACTGGTGTCCACCCATAGATAGCGTTATCTCACCAGTCGTACAATTGAACGGGAAATTCCGGTTGTGATTTCACAGACCAATTAAAAGAAAGAATAGGTAAATACTTCCTTACAACCTTTGGATAAAATTATAATTGAGAAACGAGGAATTCACCTAATGTGAATAGTTTATCCATCTTTTCTCTCTTTTTATTTTCTTCTTCTTCTCTGTCTCTCTGTCTTCACAAATCAGGAAATAGGAAAAAGCATAGTTCGTTACCAAAGCGTCGTAACTGCTCTATTCAAGTTATAGTTACGTTTTCTAGAACGATGACGTTACTATGTGAAAGATAAAATGTTTTCAGTGTTTACAAATCGATGGTTCAGCGCGAAACAGTTGTAACTGCCTATATGTTTATAGGCAGTTACAACTGTTTCGCGCTGAACCATCGAAATCGATAATCTTGTTCTAGGTTCTATTAATCACTTCAAATTAATTTAGTCACAGTTTCGTCTATCAAGATTCATGCATTTAAATTGGTTGATTTTTCATCTATTTTTGTGTACTTGCGCATAAAGTAGACCAATATTCAAAGCTTATGAAGCATTTGCTTTGCTTTCATTGATGGCATTAGTTATAAAACATGCAGAGATTAATTCATTTTTCCATTGAGGTATGAATTGAAAACCTTGGCCACTCTTATGTATGAACTCGCTTCGCTTATTCATACAGTGTGATTATTTTTTATGCTTAGTGAAAACACAATATATTTTCCTCATTTCTTAATTGAAAATTGTTGCAGGATGTCGAACAGAGTGTATGTAATAATTTACAGGAGAGGAAGCAAATGCTACCACTAGTTCCTTCTTTACAAACTTCCAAAATTGGTCAACATTTAGTGACATATTTAAAGCCCCTAGCCTATCAGGACGGGATAAATTCTGCTAAAAATGTCACCGGTGTCGAACTTCATGTATAACAAAAACATTGGACTATTTAATTTCATATTTTAAGTATTGTCAAGATTGTTTAGAAGTTTTACAGTAAAACAGAAACTATTGGTGGATCGCTTGCCCGGCCCGATGACCTCCGATAGGAATTCTCATATAGATTGGAAACGGCGGTATTTCGCAACATTAATGCTCAAAAACATGTAACAAAAATGAAATGGAGGGTTGGCGATCTAAACGTCGTAACTACAGCTTGAATAAGCTGCAGTTATGATGTTTAAGCCGCCAAACCAACAAAAACCAATTCAGATGAATGTTGGAGTTGAAAGTCCATTTCCGGCCTGAAGGAATAACGTGATTTGTCAGTCGTTTTGTTTTTATTTTTTTTAATTGACAGCTGCAATTCGTCAAAGATGTAATCGCGTCAATTATTTTTTCGAACAAAATAAGAACGGTAATACGGACACCTGTTTACATTCGTTAACCCATTCCCCCACAATGACTCCTTTGGACGTCCCCCAAGATAAGCAATTGGGTAAACATAGTGTGAAATGTAGAAATTGATTGTAGCAAGCAATTTCTTCATTTTAAGCAATATTTTCTGCCCAGAAAGCCGAAAAATCTAAACTTTCATAAACTTAAAATTATCATCTGCGACGCCTTTCAATTTTGAACCAGTCTAACATATTGACGTCTGGTAATGGGAAATTAAAATATAGATATCGACACTTTAAAAAATGACTTGGGATTATAAACACCACTTTAAGTTGATATAATGTTTTAGTTTGGCAATAAATCAGAAAGTAGTTCATTTAAAGCTGACAGCTTCCCCGGGTTGCCGTTTTTAGCAGCAGAGATGCCGGATTCAGACTCAAATTTATCAACTAGAATACTTTAGATGACGTTTCACAACTTCCGTGAACCTAAAGTCATTAATCTCTAATTATTACGGATGTTTTGAGATGGCGGTGAGCAGAACGTGAGATATGCGTTTGTCATCAGATTTTTAGAGGTCATTGATAGACCTCGATAAATAAATTTAATTTTATAACAATAATCGAATCACTGACCCCGCCCACTGACTCCACAGGAAGCTCCGATTCGATATGAAACGGCGTTTTTTTACAAAATTTATGGCCAGATCTATGTAACAAAAATTGAAAAGGCTTGTTTGCGTCCTAAGCGTCGTAACTACAGTATGTATAAGTTGTACTTACGAAGTTTAAGTCGACAAACAAACAAAATAATTTCATAAAATTGTCGACCACTTACAGTTCAAATGAACACTGTTTCAGTGTTATATCTATTCATCTATCATCGGATGAACAATAAAAGCTATATGAAACGAAAAGTTAATAATGTTAATTCAGTGAAATATATATCGATCTCATACTAAAAACAAATGATAATTTTATTTTTTAATGGAATCAAAAATAAATATTTAAATTTTCGGACGTAAATTTCCATTAGTGTGTCATTTCTTACGTAAAGAACAAGACATTTTAGTGGCGTCACAAGTGTTTTTGAGATGATTGATTGAATGGGATTTAACGCCGCTTTTAACAGTATTTCAGTCATATCGCGGTGGCTGGAGCACCTACCAATGGAATCGTGGTATTTCTCACACCAGTACTACCACTACATCCTTTCCAAGCCTCCAGCTGCTATCCCACTTAGATTTTTACGATTATCCACCAATTGGTAAGAGACACATGTCGGAAAGGATTTGTGCCGCTGCCGGGGATCGAACCCATGACATCCCGTGTCCAGTGTTTTTCGCCCTGCCGAGATAACGTCAATTGCGATCCAAACAGTTTGTTTATCATTTTGATAATTTCTCTTTTTTCGCTTACCAACAATTTGCATCTCATTCTATGTCTATGGACTCATATTTTACAAAATAATGTCGTTTATTATAGTAAGATTTTGTTGAACTGACGGATAGTAACCTTTTTTTCATAATTACTCGCTTGACTTTAGTATTTCTCGTTTTGTTCCGCTAGCCGATAATAGCATTCATATATTTGTTAAATGCACAAGATTCAAAGACAGAAATATTTACATTGTACAGAGTGAAGCCCAATTGCCCCTAAATTCGGGAGTTCAAGGTGAGGGCGATCGCTGTGTGTAATAATAATAATAATTATAATAAATTCTTTATTTAGAGAAGGTGGCACATTAAGCTAACATCATACATTAATCAAACAGATAAATGAATGAAAAACTTGTTTTCAATGAGGCCTTCTGTAAAATACACACTCGTATGTGTGTGTGTTTAAATGTTATTCTTCTACCTTTTAATCGTTACGCTTCGAAACGTCAAGAATAAAAGGCTTATGAGTACATCTCTTGTGTTTGCATTGCACACGTAAAAGCTTTGCTGCTTTTTTTATATTTTTTTGTTTGTTTTTGTTTGTTTCACGTATTCGTGATACTGTCTCGGTGCTCTCAGCTGCTATTTGAAGATATGACAAAGGTCACTCAATCCACAAAAAATATTTTGGATGCAGTCATTTGTGAGTCCATTTATCGTCGATGATTGTCCTTCGCAAGAACATATGGTTGGCGTTAGCCGCGGCAATCGTGTATCGGAAAGATGATCCACGTTATCGAAGCTGGTCGGTGATCAAAGGTGTTTCTGAACGACTAATACTACTGTTTATCTCCTGACAAAACAGTCAGCTCGATTAGCTCAGTTGGTAGAGCACTTGACTTCAAAGTCAGACCCAAGATCACGGGTTCGAGCCCTAGGCTGACCATATCATCTAACAAACTAATTGTCTTTCGGATGCGACGTTAAACCGAGGCCCCGTGTGACGGTACTATCCACCGAGCACGTTGAAGAACCAGGCTGAGCTTTCGGCAGTTTTGTCCTTTCACTATCCCCCGTAACAACTTACCGTCTTCAGGGGGCGTCGCTCATATGCTACGGAAGCGATGGTAGACAAAAGGAAATACACACACACACAAATATAGTTGATCACTGTAAGGTGGACTCGTACAGATACACTCCCTCGCCGCTATAACACGGCTAGATTCATGACGTTGTTCTCTGGGAGTCAAGGTAGAAAATAAATGCATACACACACAAAACATACACAATTTATTTTCCTTTATCTAAATGTATGGGTAGATATGCTGTGTTCTGTGACATGAATTTGATAAAACTCTGTCCTGTTCTTTCCCTGGTTTTACGTCCCTGTGATTTTAAAATTTAGAAAACATTGTAGAAAAACAATGCTTGTGACAATCGATTTCTTCTTTTTCTACAATATTTTCTACCTTATTAAATGGTTATTTTTAAAATTAAATCCACTTTTATTTTTCATCTGCAAGACCTTTGAATTTGGACAGATCTGAAATGTTGCAAAACGGAAAAGTGTTAAAAAAAATACATAAATGAAAATATCAATGATTTTAATTTGGAAACAAAATAGTTTCGGTATCTTAGCAGTTTCGTCAGCTTTAGGTATGTGCCTACTATACCACTCTACCACGTAATTATTGAACAGTCAGATTGGTATACAAACATTAGATTTTTTAAATGTACAACGAATTTCTTCGGGTATCTACGAGCACGTCTTCTATCGAGAACAACTTTTTTCATAGATCATATATTCATTGCATTAAGGTCAAGCTCGAACCCTGGACCTCCTGATTGAGAGTCCACCGCGCTACCACTGGGCGAAAGCGTTTAGAGTTTAGAGTACACGACTGTCATTCATAATTAAAATTATAGGAGACTATTTTAGAAGTAAAATCTTTGATTATGCTTTTCGTCTTCTTTATATTATAAGTTTCTTCTAAAATTTCATTGAATAGACGTTTTAATAGTTTACTTTAACTATTATTACACGACTATGCTTAGACTAGTCCAAATTCAGAGACGCTACAGACGGCAATCGAAAGTTAATGAAATCTTGATGTTTTCATTTACTATAGAAAATATTGTGGAAAATGAAGAAGAAAGAAGAAATTGTTTGCAACAAGCAATTCCTTCATTTTCACAATGTTTTTTCAAAGCTTTTTCCTAGAGGGGCTATAAAAAAGGGATTGTGTGGTAATGGATTAAATAAGCACCCCCTGCTCGCGACAGAATGATACTCAGTTTAAGACAAATTGTGTAACTATACCATGCTAACAAATTGGTCTCCTTACAACATTTTGCAAGATGTCGGGGGGGGGGAGGATTACAAGTCTAGTAAGAAAGCAATTTCTTTATTATTCACAACGCTTTCAACAACAAAAGATTTTTTTTTAAAGAATTCATTAACTTGAAGTTGTCGTCTGCAACTGCTTTGAATTTGGACCAGTCTAAATTTTTGTCGTTTGGGAAAGAAAGAAAAATTAAGAGTCCGGTTAACACTTTATCTACAAAAGAATAATTCGTGATACATACCCCAAAGGACATATAGAACATTAAATGTTCGGGTCCAGGTATTAACCCTTGTCATACTGAACCCGGAGAAATCCTGTTTTGGCAGGAGGTATAGACAAAGATCAGCTGCACAAAAGTGCAGTCTGATCTTGGTCTTCAACCCCTGCTTGTCCCCTATCTGCCAGAGTTGTTGAAATAATCAATTTTCAAGAGAAATATTGAACATCATTTAGACCTTCCAGTGCTGTCAGCCCTTTAATTTTAAAACGTTTCTGTATATGATATTAATCCAACATGACAAGGGTTCAAAGCTTACCATGATAAAAAAACAAGATTTAAGTCACCAAGGAGTTAACCCTTTCCTGTTTTGCAAAATTTTAGACCTGTCCAAATTCAAAGGTTTTGCAGACGAAAATTTAAAGTTGATTTTTTGTGAAAAATAACCATTTAGTAGGGTAGAAAATATTGTGGAAAAAGAAGAAATTGCTTGATACAAGCAATTTCTTCTTTTTTCTCAATGTTTTCTCAATCACAAAATCTCAGGGACGTAAAAACTAGGGATTAACCAGGAAAGGTTTAAGCCATAACAGCACAACAAAATCTTAGACTGGGTCAAAATGAAGAAGTTACAGACAGCAATTTCGGGTTGGTGGAATTTAAAAAAATCTTTGCCTTGTCCGGTAGAAAGCATTGTGGACATTGAAGAAATTGCGTGTTTCGAGCTAAAAATACATAGGAGTTGAACTTGCAGGCAGAGTTTACAATATTCCTGAAATGCATAAAAATTGCTTTTTATGTCGTAGGCATTCAATAATAATAATAATAATAATGTCTTTATTTCGAGAATGTAACATGTTAAGACAAATATAAACAAGTAAAATAGATTTAGATAGCCTCCAGTGGCAGTTTGCACTCATTGAACTCTGAGAAGACTCAAAAGCTTTGTCTACTATCTTAAGCTATCAAAGCTGACGCTTTGCACGTAAAAACTGCTGGATCCATCAAATCATACATCTAGACTGGAAGTGGAAGTTAAACTCCGGCATTGGTAGACATTTATGTGGAGCAGTTCTTTTGTTTGGCAACAAATCTTTTGTTGTGTTTGTTTTGCAACAAATCTTTTGTTGTGAATTAGTCGTTAAAACCAAAGGTTGAATAAACTGTAGTAATGACGTTTCTGTCGCCAAACCGACAAAATCCTAAACATGAATGTCGGCCTTCAAAGTTCACATCCAGTCTACGGGAATGATTTGATTGGTCAGTCGTTTTTCTGACTAACAGCGACGATTCGTCATTTTTTTTATTTCTTCTTCAGATAATGAGACATCACGCCAGTCTGATTTATTTGGGAATTTTGTTGACAACTCTAGCCCAAACAAGCGGACAGGTAAGTAATTTCTTAACTATTGATAGTTTAACCCGTTCCCACACAGTGGCCCTTTTAGACGTCCCTTTAGAAAAAACAATTAGGAAAACATTGTGGAAAAAGAAGAAATTGCTTGTTACAAGCAATTTCTTCATTTTCCAAAATGTTCTCTATATAGAAAGTTGAAACTATTTAAAATCTAATAAAGTTGTCGTCTGCAACATCTTACAACTTAGAGTAGTATGCAACTCGTTTGAGTTTGGACCAGTTTAATATTTTGCCATATGGGAATGGGTAAACCCTTTCAATTTTAAGCATGTTCCAATTTTAAAGAAGATGCAGACGACAAATCGAACAGCTTGTGAGCAGGGAAACAACCGGTTTATAGACAGGAAGAAGACAAAATTGCTTGTTACGGGAATTTATTCTTTCCCGCAAGGTTATACATCGAATTAAATCTGATAAATGTGAAAATAAGCGATTGTATGGAAAATAGTCTATAAACCATAAACGCTTTTATCACATTCCAGTTCAAGCACGGGATTTTACGTTCAAGGGATTTTATACTTAATAAACTATTGTGGAAATAGTAGAAATCGCCTGTGACAAGCAATTTCTCCGTTTCCTACAATATTTACAACTACATAGGTTGTTTTCATTTCAAAGTGCATCAATTTTTTTAATGTCGTCTGCATCATCCTTCAATTTTAACTGTTCTAAACTTTAAAAAGAAAAACGGGATAGGGTTACAGACCGACTGTGGTGATGTGTCACTTGACGAAGACCAATCTGCGTCTACACTCGCTTAATGCAAGTCGAAATAACAGTTTGAGAGTTTAACCCTTTCCCACTCAGTGACCCCCCAAGAAAAAATCCGTGGAAACATTGTGGAAAATGAAGAAATTGCTTGTTACAAGCAATTTCTTCAATACACATTTTTTCTATCCAGAAAGTTGACAAAAATTAAAATTTCATGAACCTTATATTGTCGTCTGCAGCTTCTTTCAATTCGGACTAGTTAAAATTTTTGTCGTCTGGTAATGGGTTAGAAAGGCGAAAACACTTGATAAGTGACCGAAGGACATTGACTGATAGACACAGTCGCCAATGTTGTAATTTTAAGTTTTGTTTGTAAACAAGTGACAATTTATCTGCGGTGAAGTATACCTAAATTATTATTATTGGCAACAGGCTGGTGTCATTATTCTTCTTTTTCTCAAATGGAACAGTTCATATTGAGTTGATATCAGTTAATTGCTCTTTCTTAACCAATCAACACACAATGAAGCTTTTTGGCGACCCTAAAGAAAAAAGCTTTGGAAAACTTTGTGGCAAATGAAGGGGGGTCGTAAAGAAGCGGGATTGTGTGTGAATTGATTGAACAATCAAAGAAACAGGGCAATTGGTTATCAAATCCAATCTTTAATAAAATAAAAAAAATGATTCGAGGTTAAAAAATGCTATACATCGCAGTGACATAAGATTGGAAAAGCTGCACTTGTGATACCTGCGTGACCATTCGACAGTCAAAGGTATTTGTCCTTCTTGAGGAAAAGAAGTCATGACCCTTTTAAGACTTTTTTCCCGTTAAACTATTACCACACAATTACATTTTTACGCGTCGAATAACGTTTTTCGTGGAAAACATTATGAGAAAAGAAGAAAATGCTTGAAATATGCAATTTATCCTTTCTTTGCAATTTTTCTATTCTATTTGGCCCATTTTTTCCAATTTAGATACCTAAAATTGTCGTCTGCAGCCTTTTTCAGTTTTGACCAGGCTTAACTTTTTTATCTGGTACAGAGCGAATAGATCTACTTGTTCTAAGTCAAAAGCCAATTCTGTCTTACCCACAAGCAAGCGTGTCCCATCTAGGAAATAGTTTTTGTGTTGATAAAAAACTTGTGGAAAAGTGATAAAGAAACTTCATGAAATATGAAAAATCTAATCCTCATTTTCTATTTCTTTCTTCCTAAAATGTTGTTGTCATTTATTTGTCATATCTGACAATTTGAATGGCATTAGGTTTCACATGTGACACGTGATCATGTCAAACTAGACACGTGACAGGTATATTGCGCTGATTAATGTGCAAGGACAACCTCACACACGGGAAGTACTTCAAAGTATCATCTATAATCAGTGGACTGAAGGTCCTGAAAATCGAAGAGAAGACATTTCCTTGCTAACATTAGTATGTGAAGTGATGAGTCCTATTATTTTATTTGAAACTATAACCTTACTGTCACAGACTGAAAATACCTTAACCCTATCCAGTTTTACATTTTTAGACCTGTCCAAATTCAAAAGGTTTTGCAGACGAAAATTTAAGGTAGATTTCTTTTGAAAAATAACCATTCAATATGGTAGAATATATTGTAGAAGAAGAAAAAATTGCTTGTTACAAGCAATTTCTTCTTTTTCTACAATGTTTCCTCAACTATCAAATCACAGGGATGCAAAAACCAGGGATTGAAGAGGAAAGGCTTACCTAGAATATGCCTTGTCACTGTAATAGAACCCAGCTATACTTTGGTTGAATAGATTTTGAAATTTTGACCAAATAAATGAGGACAAACGAGGACGCCTTAAATACAAACTTCAGTCAACTTTGTTAGAGGCCTAAAGTCAAGTAACAAAAGGCTCAAGAAGGTTTGAGACAATAGATAAGCTATAAGTTCCCAAATATTTTCCCTTTGAAACTAGCAATTTCTTATATGTCCACAATATTTTCCGAAGCTGTTTTCTTGAGGGGAGTAACGAGGAGGACTTGTGTGGGAATGGGTTAAACTGGAAGAGCTAAACTGTGCATGATTCTAATGTGTATAAGCAAAGGCTCGTGTAAAGGACTAATTGTGTTATTAACAAAGAAGCATTCAACGTATTACTTTACACGCAATATTTTTTAGTTCTGAAAAATAGCCTTGCTGACAAGAAGTTTCAATAAGATTTCTAAATAAGTTCATAGCATTTTCTACAATATTTGTCTATTCCATATGGATTTTACTCCATTGGAATAAACGCATTTGGAATTGTCTGCAACGTCCTTCAATTTGTGTCCGTCTAAACTTTTAACGTTGGTAACGGGTTATAAAGCCTATATCTTCATGTGTATGGAAACTGAAACAATAAGGCTTGTCTTTTATTTAATATCTGTATTTGTGTCTCTCTGACCTCCAAGCATATATTAAATATGACAAAGACATCTATTTACAGAAAAAGAAATTGATATGTGTGGAATAAGGACTTAAACATGAATCCATATCGTTCAAATGGCATATCTACTCAGACAACAACTTAAAACCTTTAAGAAATAGCTTAAATTTTGAAATATCCGAGATATGCTTATTTAAGCTCATTAACATATAAAATAGGCAATTACAATTCTCCTTAACTGACTTCATGATTTATTCTAAGTTAAGTTGTATTCCTGAAAAAGCGGTTGTAATACAACCCTCTCCATGGTAGCTCCAGATAAATGGGTTATGAACATTTCAAATAACTATGATGTTGGTACTCAAGAGAATCGTCCAGCTGAACTAATTTCAAGTAGAACCCCAAACATTGGATGTCTTTGAGAGACAATAAATTTAGAATAACACTACCAATTCATATCTAGGAAAACTATTAAGTCTCGGAAGCAACCAACAAATCTTATTCTTATTTCATCACAGACAGTCAAAATGTGGTATATGAACACATTGGCCCTCAGAACTTGAGTAATGCAGCATCCTAAATTTAACATCAAGTTGTTGAATTTGATCGGTAACGTATATTACTTCCACTTCAAATCTATTCATGGGATCAAAATGTATTAAAGATACCATGAGTTGGCTTATTTATTATGATTATTATATTTCGCGATGGCAAAGATAAGGTTAATGGATGTGTCAGTTGATTTTCTTTACATTGGACAAAACTGTAGTGCGTTTTTGGAAATTTTGTGGGCATGCTAACTTAAAGTTAATCTGACAAAATCCCCAAATGCTAGAGTAGCAATAAGCTGAAGAAGTTCTACGATCCTAGATCTATCTAGTAACATACGATCTTTTATACATTGTAGATTCGTGTTGATTCACAGACAGACAGACAAATACATAGCCTGGAGACAGAACTAACAAAAATCCGGCTTTTACACAACAAAGGAAAGGAAAAAATGCGAGAGTTAGAGAGGGAAATATCCTACTATCAAACAGTAAGCTGGTGTAGTTAACTCCTTAAAGAATCTATAAACA
Organism: Fragum fragum; assembly: GCA_946902895.1. Classification (NCBI taxonomy): domain Eukaryota; kingdom Metazoa; phylum Mollusca; class Bivalvia; order Cardiida; family Cardiidae; genus Fragum; species Fragum fragum. The sequence goes on from OX336368.1 coordinate 62,800,120, forward strand.
CATCTTAAGATATTTTTGAATAATTTTTAAATTAACAAAAATCATTTATAAATTATGTCACGCTATATAACAGAGAGAAATCATCAGGTTTAGATATTCAAAACTGATTAACGACTCCACCTGCTAAATGCTATCTGGGTTTTGTCATGAAGTTGTGTTCGCTGAGCGTGGGTCCGCCCATAAACTTTAAACATCTTCAGACTTGCTCTGAAAGTACATGTTAATAAAGGCAAAAGCTAACGTTCGAATCTCAAATCATGGTTTTACCCTCAAATATATTTTGGGCTTTCAAAAATTTCTTTCAAGTGATAATTTTGACCTCTCAAGTTTTTGGTAATGCATCTTTTATAGTTTTCAAATTTGAAAAAAAATCACCTGTCTCCTACATAGCTTTATTTGATATGTATATGACAGAATCAAGCAAGAAAGCGACCGTTGATCAGCCATCTTTTAATATTATACTTATGATTTTTCTTTTTGTAATTTCTACCACTTTCAAAACAGTTTTGGTCTATTTCATGGTTAAAGGTTAGATAACTGCTGGATTTCAAAGATCAGCATGTCCCCGAAGGTATTGACAAAAAGAGTAAAGTCAAAGTTGTAGGATTCCAGTAACCTCCCGAGACATTTACTTAATGGAAATAGAATGATTTTTTTATTTAATCCTACCAAGTGGGTCTTTTTTTTTTCTTTAAACTGTTTAGACCATCTCAGTAGATTTTAGCCAAATTTCAAAGAAACGATTTTTGACGGTGATTTGTTTCCTTTTAAAGTTACATATTTCCCCTCGGAGAGTAGTTTCTGATCTAGATCAACCTAATGAATAGGTTTTACTCTCCAGTACTTTCAGTTAATTCATCAAGTTAATAGATCAAAGTGACAATAGTACATTTAGACAATCTCTCAAAAGGCATTGGCCACATGATATCTCACAAATGGTTCATTTAGATATTTCAGGGACTGGATGTACTTTGCAGAACCCTTCAGCTCCATAAAACCATATATCAACCATTAGACCCTGTCACGACGCCCTTGCGTGCCATTCGCCCAACAGTCTCGGGTATAACCGCCCATTCCGTAGACACTATTATTTCACGGCTGGGAGATACGTCCGTCGTTCAACTGTCCGTACGCTACAGTACAACAGAAACACATGAAGTCATTTGGGCGTATAACGTACTGGGACATATGATTAAGGTTCATGGTAGGTGAATTTCAACACGGTTTACTATTATTATGCATAAGTTTGACAGCAATATATCCTATCACATACCCAATTAAATCTGTAATAATTTTTCGAAGAATCAAAATTGAATTTTGATGGACAAGTGAAGTTTTAGAAGGCACTTTACTCCTAACGGAGAACACAAGCTTGTGCGTGACATTTCAGACCATTTAACGCGTACGTGAAGCCTTGACTGCCAATCCAAGCATTCGACATAACCCTCGATCTTATATAGGACACAAAGTTAAGACCCTGACCAGACTTTCGGGCTGCACAGGCTGATCTGAAACTTTATTTGATGTGTGCTAATTAATATTGATGTTCAATGATAAAATGAGTTATAGCAAACACGGTAGAAAAGCTGTTTCTATGACAAAACCAATTACTTTCAAACAGGGCCCAATTAATAATTTTCTCATTATTTTTTGTTTATCTAGGCTATCTCGTGACATGTAAACAACTCTAACATCTGCTCCGTCACTCCTGTCATACAATTTCCACATTCAAACACGTTTTCAGTTATTTTTGTGCCCTCTTTCCGGTTTCTTACAATTTTGTAAAATTCTAAAATCCAGAAAAACAAGGCCGAATCACATAATGCCTTGCCGTCCGCCCTAAAGTGTTTTTGTATTGTCGTTATTTAAGATAATTTTTGTAATTAATTTTGCATATCCCGTTTTGAAAAAGAGACACGAGAAAAAAAAACAAAAACCTTTCAAGATATTTTAGTTCTTGAATAGAGATGGAATAGCTTTAATGAGTTAAAATTCAGATGATATGTTCTACTTGCATTTTAATAAGGACCACCTTTAAGATTTTGATTCTTTTTAACTTCGATTGAAACTTACAAAATTGGCTGTGATTCAATAATGTGTCATTTGACAACAGTTTAGTAGTAAGAATTAGCTGACAAACTTCAGCAGTTGAAACCTTGTAGCAGCATCTTCACATTCTTACTGAAATGTACTAAATACCTGTGCCAGCAATTTTCATAGAAGCGAGGCATCTGTTTCAACAAAAAGCTATTTCCAAGAAAAATATGTCAAAGATTAGGAGGAGATAACTTAATAAACAGTGGAAATTGCGTCGTCCAAAAATTAAACAAAAATCAATATATTTTTAGAGTTTAAAGTTAAATTCAAACACACTGAAGGAGAGATTTTCTTTGCAATTATGTAAAAAGCGGAAAATGTCTATGTTCGGGGGAGACAATTCTTAAATTGGGATGTTGACGCTTCAAAACTGGGGTTTGCAAATATTATCAGTGTCCGATGTAAATGTATTTATTAAGTTCAGTATAAATTTCAATACTCCCTCTTGCAAAACTTATATACGTAATTAAAGTATTTATGGAGTTTCAGTACGATTCAAGAAGCAGCCCAGAAGGAAGAGATCGCGACAAGACATTGATAATATTCTTACATAATTACTTCAAATATACCCCCTAAAACAATCGTTTTGAAGGATATTGTGATTTGGAATAACGAATTGTAGACGAATGGTGTTTTTTTCTTATAAAGGAGGTTGTCTTATTTTCGGTTAAATATCGCATATGGTGGGGCGTTCTAGTGGATTGCTGTGCCGCGTCAGACTCCCATCATTCAATCATGGGATGTCATGGGTTCGATCCCCTGCGGCAGCACATAATCTTTATCTCATTTATCTCTCACAAATGGGTTGATAATCGTAAACCTAACTGGGATAGCAGCCTGGTGCTAGGAAAGGATCTAGTGGTAGTACTGGTGTGAGAAATACCAGGCATCCATTGTTAGGTGTTCCAGCCGACGCGATATGACTGGATTACTGTTAAAAGTGACGTTAAACCCCACTCGATCAATTATGTGGGAATTGATCAGAGGGAAAAGGGGTACCCTTTTATCGCATTGTGCTACATGCGTGCTATTACATTTGTTCAACCACATGATATCAATGGGTGCCTGCTGCAGCCCATGAATCATGCCTGGCTTGAGTGGGGTGTCAAAGGTTGATTCTGCAGCATATTCCAAACATTGATTTACTTTCTTTGCTTGACAGTCCGTTCTATCTGTACGCCCTAGGCGACCATAGCCTCTATAACAATAAATACTGTTAGACGATCAGCAATCCGTAGACCTAAACCGATACTGAACCTCAATTCTGTTCACTGACAAATCAACTAAACTATGTACTAGAAACAGGCACCCATTGACACCATTTGGTGGAACAAATCGTATGGAATAAAAAACAACAACAACAAAACAACAACAACAAAAAAAAAACCCCAAAACAAATAAACAAACAAAACAAAAAACAAAAAAACCCCAAATTATATGCCTTGTTTGTCATCTCAGAAATAGCAGTCCAAAAGAATAGCAAAAATAAGCGTTACTTCAGGAAAATTAGCACTCTCTTTCATTCTGTAAAAAGGCCCATATTGTCTACCATTCTGTTTTACCCCAATTTATTGCAACCTCCATATTTCTTCCTGTGTTCCACTAAATTTTTTTTTCAATTTTCCGAAGCCGTTTTCAAATTAAAATCTTTGCACAAGTCCACAAAGTTCAAAAGATTATCCTCAGGTACGATAAAGTGACACTTTTAAGACTGAACCATATTAAATTGCATTAATTAATATATTTAATTGATCTTTTAGAAATGTTTCGTTATTTTGATTTAATTTCTCTGACTTACCTATATTTCTAAGGTGAACTCTATTCACTATATAGCTATAATCACTGTATAGGTAGTTAAAATGAGAATAAAACATTCTCATAAATATAAAAGTTAAGTTGTCTTTTTTCTTCACGATATTACGTATGCTTTATTCCAGAAAGCGACCCCTATTCATCTGTGAGAACTGAAAAGTCGGGTGAGAATTTCACAACGCATTTGTACATCGCTGCAACGGATCTAAACAAAATAGAACTGCTATATCTAAAGATCCTGTCAGAATATTCTGAAATTACGTTACTTTTTAATAAGGAGGCAGTTTTAGCTGGAGAAAGGGCTCATTTATCCCCAATGACACTCCGAAGTGAGGACCCTAAACCGGAAATGATGCTTATAAGTCCGGAAGATGACGCAATAATAGTCACTTACATCGACACAAATATAAACAAAATAACGACATTTGTAAATTTTATAGGAATTGATACATCAACCGATCCTGATTATTTACTGGACTTACAACTATCTGATAGAAGAATAAAGAGCGACCTAGTTAACACAACTTCCGGTTTTAAATGGATAGTGACCTTGGATAAGTCCCTCGTGAAGGTAGGAGGCATGGTGTCCCTGCGAACTGTGGAACAAAAGATGTCTGGGGCGGTGTTGCAGATTCACGTCGGAAAAACAATGTATATCGTACCAGACGTTCATGGGCTAGCCAAAGTTCCATTTCAGGAGGGCAGTGTTGCGATACTGCCATTATACAGAAATACTGGGTACACAATCATAGCAAAGAAACCCGTTGGTGCAATATGGTGTTACGCTTTTGGTAATCCTGCCCCAGTGACTACAATACAAAAACTTGACATGAATGGTCAAAAACGTCCAATATCAGGTCACGTGTTCAATATCGGCCAATACGATTCCGCCCAGATTGTTTTGTTACAAAACATATCAAAATCTGACGAGGGTCGGTATTTATGTGAGGCTAGATCAGGGACAAATGTTGTTACGGAACCCTTGTTTGTGCAGGTCATATAAACATTGAACAGTATTATAATTTACAGTCAAAATTGTTATAAGCAACCAATCTTGTGACAATCTTAAGTTTTCTCACACCGTTTTCTAACTGACGGATCGCTAGCCACGCCAACTAGTCTTCTATATGTCAGTTCGACTGAGGTGATAAACGACATTATTATATAATTTAATTGTTAGTTTCGTCTATCAAAAACGATCGATCTGATTGGTCGAAAAATTTAATTCATACCTCCATGAACAAAATTTTGAGTACGCAGCCATTTTGAATGCTTACGCACAAAATAGTTCACTACAAAAAGGTATCAAAATCTGTTAAGTTGTTGCATTTTTCGCTCGATGCTATTAAATTATAAGAAATGAAGATAATATTTTTTGTTTTCATGGAGGTATGAACCGAAAAACCTAATCACACAATGTATGAATCCGCTTCGCGTATTCATACAGTGTGATTAGTTTTTTCGGTTCATACCTCCATGAAAACAAAATATTATCTTCATCTCTTAAGTAAAAAATGACCAGGAACATGAAATTAAAGGCAAACCATCGGTTGGCACCCTAAACGTCTTAACTACAGCTTTTCATCAATTAAAGGTTTGGATGATTTAATTATTTTCTTGTAAGTCTATACTTATTGATACGCCTCAGTGCGTACCAACAACAAAGATTCAGTTTAAATCATGGAAGTATATTATCACTCTCTTTTAAAGGTGGTCGGGTCATTTTGAAACTGTCGCTTAATACAAGGTGTTTCTTACAGAAGTGTTATCAGGTTAACAGTTTCATACCTCATTGGGAAATATTTTTAATTTTTTCATAATCCAATATAATCAAATTGTATATACGTAAGTACGAAGAAAAATCAGCAAAGATCTTACCAGTTTGACACCTTTGTTTCATGGAATTTCAAATAGTATAAGTTTTTTTTTTCATATTTTTTACGGAGAATGAAAATACATTTACTTATCAGAAACCACAGACCTTGACAGACTCAAGTAGAATTAAACCACGAGAGATTGGTCAAGCGAACTGGTTGCTTATACAAGGCAGACTGTATGTTTTGCTCAGGAAAACAGAGAAAAAATAACTTATTTATGTCTTAATGTTTATTTCGGATAAGATTTTATTATTTCAATTTTCTTGTCTTCTTTTTATGATAGATTGGTATCAATAATAAGTTGAATAGGTGAATATTATATTTGTAAAGTAGAAAATAATATACGTTATTTCAAATATTGTGAGATAATGTTATTGTCCCAAGATAAATCCTTGTCTTGTCGAACCCAGAATATTTCTGCTGGAGGTATATACAATGACACCACCGCCGCCCCCCCCCCCCCCCGCACACACACATAAGAAAGAAATTTTAAACACTGTGGAAAGGAAGAAATTACTTGTTACAAGTAATTTCTTTATTATCCACAATGTTTTCAATCCCAAAAGACCTCAAAAGACAAATATATTTTTAAAATTTCATTAGCTAAAAATGTCTCTGCACTTTCCATCGTGACAGGAAATGGCTTAAACCCTCTGAATTCAATGTTCTGACCCAGGACTTTATGTAACTTGACAAATATTAACATTTCTACTACAGCAATTTAAAAAGGAATCACAATACTAGATTCTACATTTTCCGTTCATTTCCATGTTCACGATTGGCCCGTTAGTGTTTCAAGCTTTTTAACGAAATAAAACACAAAAACAACAACAACAAAAACACGTTCGAATTGAATTCCTACATTTATATTATTCAGTCCTTCAGGCGTGCGTGCTTTGATTGATTGAATGGGGTTTAAAGCCGCGTGTACCAGTATTTTAGTCATATCGCGGCGGCTGGAGCACCTAACAATGGATTCCTGGTATTTGTCACACCAGTACTATCACTACATCCATTCCTAGCCTCCAGCTGCTATCCCATTTAGGTTTACGATTATCCACCCGTTGGTAAGAGACAAATGTCGGAGAGTTATGTGCCGCCGCCGGGGATCGAACCCGAGACATTCCATGATTAAAGATTAGGAGTCTAATGCGCTACCGACTGCGCTATGACGGCGGCTCAGGGGTGAGTGCAAACTTTTTTGTTGATGCTTAAATGCTCCTTAGGGTCCCTCATTTACTGAAGACATTGACATATTTTAGTAACGAAAAGCAAAGCGTTTGTTGGCGACCTAACGACGTTTTTTAAAGTCGCTCTAACCACAAAAAAATGTTTGGCATAGGTCTCGAAGTTCAATATTCACTTATTGTTTGAATGAACGATTTAATTGATCAATCGCGACTGTCAATTAAATAATCAATCGACAAATGAAATCCTTCATTTAGACTGGAAGATCAGTTTGAACTCCAATATTGGCCGCCAAATTGGTGAATCATTTGTGTTTGTTTGGTGGCTTAAACGTCGTAACTAAAGCTTATTCAAGCTGTAATTACGACTTTCAGGTCGCAAAACAACCATTTCACTTATTTGTAACATGCTATTGGCCATAAAATTTGCAAAATATCGCCGTTAAAATTGAAGTGGAACTTCCTGTCGGAGTCAATGGGTGGGGTAAAGGAGTCAGTGGGCGGGACCAGCGATTTGGTCAATCGATCTCTGATTTACAGGCGCGATACGAAATTCTTCCATAAGTGAAAAAGGTGTTTAAACCGACGCCTTTCGTTTCGTTTTTCAACTCAGTTTTGTTCAGGTATCATTCACGACCTGACAGGCGAAAAGGGGCAGTTTTGGAAGCGCACTAAGTATCGACCCTGGTTAGACTGCATCGACTACTCAGGCTGACTAGTGTCGAAACTTTCATTGATTGATGGTTCTCGTCATATATACTGATTGATTAGTTTAGGGATGTTTCCTTTGATTGACATCAGCTGGATCCAATATCATTCTTTCAAGTATACTTTACGGATCATAAGGTAGGTTCGCAGAAAGGTCACTGGCGTGAGGCAAGCAAACGATCCCAGTTTAGACCATTCCCAAATAATAAGGCTTTTGACGCCCAAAAAGAAAAAGCCTTGGAAAACATTGTGGAAAATAAAGAAATTGCTTGTTACAAGCAATTTCACAACGTTTTCTACCGCTAACGACCAGAAATGACAAAGAAAATTTTAATTTCAACATCTTTGACTTTGAAACAATCTCAAATTTTAGCTCAAACGAAATGAAAAAAAAGGACATCGAATGCTGTTTTTGAAAAGTTTGATAACTAATGTCTATAGCATTTTTATGAAACTTCAACAATTTCAACCACCAGATGTATTATCTGCTTGTACTTTTTTCAAATCCAAATTAAATATTAGTTTCTCGGAATAAAAAATGAGCATGTACAGTCGATAATGCTCGACTGAGGCCCTCTATTAAGCCACCACTTTTATCAAGCGACCACAATCGAAATTCCCTTTTCAAACCAAAAGCTCTCATAAAATAGTGGTCGTATTCCATACCTAAATTCAATATTGTTAGTGTCACAAGACGATTCGAATGAGTCTCAACATAGGATTTTGCGCGCATTCTTTGAGGATTTAAGTAATCGAATCAAAACTTTATATATTTTACAAAAATATTTTCTCTTAAGCGACCAATGTTTGGTAGTGCCATGAATGGTCGTTCAGTGCAAGATTTACCTTACTGCCTTGGCTTGCATACTAAGGACTAATAAATACCTTGTATGCCACGCACTGGACACAAAAACAACAACAACAACAAACAATTCCTTATGCCGCAAAGCGTTTACTGAATTGCTCAAGTTCAGTCCATGTAAATTTCGACTTCACACAATGTTAGCGTAACGCCATCTTTAGCTATCTTGACCGTCTGTCCAACCAGATCGTCTCGCTCACACGTGATTTCGATCGTTAGTTTATTCTGCGGAGCGGGTCCGGGATATGTAGCACAAACTTCGTCATCAACGTAAATGGTGATGTCTCGGAATCGGTAAGCTTAAATAATTTGATAAGTCACATTGCGGGTGGTCTAATGATTCAAATCAGGGTGGTTATAAAATAGATAATGCTTTTAAGCAATTACCGTGAACCTTAACCCATTTCCACAAAATGGCACTTTTTTGACGCCCATAAAGAAAAATGAGCCTATGCGTGACATTTCCAACAATTTCGCAGGTGCGTCACTCCCCTACATTTGGCACCCTGGACAGCCATTCGGGGCAATTAGAATATTCGCCGAATGTTTAAAGAAGCTTTGGGTCAGTATCTATCTACAGAGCGCAGAGTGAATATTCTGATCAGACTGTGCGGATGCACAGGCTGATCTGAGTCTTTACTTGGCGCACATGTGAATTGGTTGGAAATGTCACGCACGCGCTCAAATAATTTATAAACATTGTGTAAAATGAAATAATTGCTTGCAACAAGGAAAGTTGACAGAAATCTAAAATTTCATATTCTTTTAATTGTCGTCTGCAATTCTCAGGTTAAAGATTTGCCGCCTGGTAAGGTCTGGTCAGGTATAGGCACAAGAAATTGAAAAAGAGTTTTGTATTTGATATCCTTCATCACAGATGTATTGTAATGAACCTTTTTCCTTGTTGTCATAAACGATTAAATATGAAAGAAACAAAACAACAAAAAAAAGTTTCTTAATTCTATTAACTGGACATCCTTTCCAAACGACGGTCGGTCCAAGAAGAAGTTGCAGACGACCAATTCTAGTTGATAGAATCGTTTTATTATTTTTATTGTGATGTTGAAAGCCCTGTGGATAATGGAGAAATTGCTTGTAACAATGTTTTCCAAGTTCCCGTTTTGTCGGCGTCAAAAACCGATAATTTTGAGGGAATGGTTTAAGAGGGCAATATACTTACACCAATTTTCCAACCTGTTAGTGATAACTAGACGTCTGATATTGTAAGGTTGATCTAACGTGACTTTCCACCAGGGGGCACTCTCCCCACCACTGTGATGACACGGGTCAGTGTTGTGTAGACCATTCTTGATACCATTCAGAGCGTACTCGGGTCGACCGCCCCAGGCACTGCTGGACGCCTCAACTTGTAGATATCCATTTGTTAGATCGTAGGCTAAAATTGTCAAGATGAATGCAAAATAATGTGCCATTCTTAATACCATTCGGAGAGTACTCGGGTCCACCATCCCGAGCCCTGATCGATACCTCAACTTATTGATTGCTTGATTGGGGTTTAACGCCACTTTGAACAGTATTTCAGGCATATCGTGGCAGTTGGAGCACCACCTAACAACGGATTCCTCTTATTTCTCACACCAGTACTACCACTTCATCCTTTCCTAGTCTTCAGCTGCTATCCCACTTAGGTTTACGATTATCCACCTATTGGTGAAAGACAAAAGTCAGAGAGGATATGTGCCGCCGCCGGGATCGAACCCATGACATTCCATGATTGAAGATTAGGAGTCTGACGCGCTACCTGTAGATATCTATTTGTTAGATCGTAGGTTAAACTTTTCATAAATATATATGCAGAATAAAGCAGGGAGTAAAGGCGATATGTTAACGCAATAGACTACATCGATGACTTAGAGGAAAAACAAAGTATGGCTCTATACATTGCATATAGCCAAACTATGTTTTTGCTCTAAGCCCTCGACATTATGTTTGAAAAAATAGTATCTCAAGCTGGTTATTAATTGACAATAAAGGTACAGAAGGAATCCACTGTGAACGTGGTTAAAAGAATGTTATGTGCACCAAGATGTGTAATTTTCTGATTCCCCCGACTTCAACTAATTTACTTCTTCTTTAATTTATCTCCTCGATCCAATCATGTTGTTTAATCATGCACTGTCTTCTGTTAATCATACTGTATGTTTATATAAACCTGATTTTGAATAAGAGTAATAGTAGTAGACTTCAAGAAAACTTGGTATAATCGGGTCTTGAATCCGAAATGCCTATTCTTGGGAAGGTCTATGCAGATAAGTTTCTATTCGATGCATGCAACACAAGGCAGAGAAAAACGAATGTGATCCATCCAGATTTTTAACGGATCGCTGGTACCGACAAATGACCTCCCACATGGCAGTTCGAAAAAGATAATGAGTGGCTTTATTGTGCAAAATTATAAAAAGACGGATTTCATTTATAAAACCTCTGACTACATTTAATTACTTTTTTTGTTCAATTTTGATCTAAATCGTCATCTGATATGAACAAATAACAAAATTGTTTGGATCTTGGCAGCCTGAATATTTAATACTTACTCATCAGGTGAGTAAGTATTAAATATTCAGGCTGCCAAGATCCAAACAATAATGTTTCTTTTTATATAGGAATGTACCTCAAAACTTAACCACTCTGTATAATTCCGCAAAGTGTGATTAAGTTTTTAGATTCATACCTCAACGAAAACAAAACAAAAAAATATATAAACTTCATTTCTAATTATTTAATTCCATCAGGCAAAACAAAGCAAATATTTTACTAGTTTTGAGTAAAATTTTATAAGTCTACTTTTTTCGCAAGCATATATATAGTTGCGTTATCAACTTTTTTGTTCTTGAAAGTATCAAATAAAAAAAAATCAGCAAATCAAAACGCTTGAATCTTGATAGACGAAAATGAAAATTAGATTATTAAACTCATACTTCGCCAGTCACAGCTCCCCTCGTAGTCATCGGGACAGATACACGTGAAGTCGTTCACTTCATCATCACATGTAGCATTTATCCTACACGTATTGTTGATGCAGTCGTCAATATCTGCAACAAACGGGAAAGTTATCAACAAATGGCTTCAATTAACCATTTCCCGTTCAAATACGGGCCTTAACGTTCCTATGATTTTATACTCGAGAAAACATTGTGGAAAAAAGAAGAAATTGCTTGTAACAAGCAATTTCTCCTTTTTCCACAATATTTTCTACCACATAGGATGCTTTCATTTCAAATAGCATCCAGTTTTCATTATCGTCTGCAACCTCTTTCAGTTTGGACTAGTCTAAAATTTCCAAAAACGGGAAAGGGTTAATAGAGAGTAATTACTTACAAAACGATAGCTGCCATAGATGGGTACCTTACCAATTGACGAATCGCTGGCAACTCTACTTAGCAACGACTGGAAGTTCAACTACCACGGCGTTATTTTGCAAAATTATAAGGCCAGTAAAATGTACAAAATAAAGATGGAAGTGTTAGCTTCGAGATCCTAATGCTGTAAATACGGTTTGAATATGCTGAGCTACAACGAAGTTTCGCCAAAACAACAAAAGTGCCTCAAATAAACATAAACGACAAAAATTAAAATATATCTAAATGGGTAGAGAAATTAAGACCAGTACTTACCTTGGTCACATAAGGGACCTTCAAATCCAGAGTCACAGACACAAGAGTAGCCGTTGACAGCATCGACACATGTACCATTGACACACAGATTGGATTGGCACTCGTCAATATCTGTAATAGATTGTTTAAACATATAGACAACATTGTTTGATGGAAACGTCAACAAATGTACCATTGACACACATATTGGATTACCATTCGTCTATAGTTGTAATAGGTTGTAAAAACATTTAGTCTACATTGTTTGATGGAAACATCGACATGTGCTCCATTGGCACACATATTGGATTGGCACTCGTCTTTATCTGTAATAGATTGTATAAACATATAGACAAAATTGTTTGATGGAAACGTCAACAAATGTACCATTGACACACATATTGGATTACCATTCATCTATAGTTGTAATAGATTGTATAAACATTTAGACAACATTGTTTGATGGAAACATCGACACATGCTCCATTGACACACATATTGGATTACCATTCATCTTTAGTTGTAATAGATTGTATAATCATATAGACAACATTGTTTGATGGAAACATCGACACATGCTTCATTGACACACATATTGGATTACCATTCATCTATAGTTGTAATAGATTGTATAAAAATTTAGTCTACATTGTTTGATGGAAACATCGACACATTTACCATTGACACACATATTGGATTACCATTCATCTATAGTTGTAATAGATTGTATAAACATTTAGACAACATTGTTTGATGGAAACATCGATACATTTACCATTGACACACATATTGGATTACCATTCATCTATAGTTGTAATAGATTGTATAAACATTTAGACAACATTGTTTGATGGAAACATCGACACATGCTCCATTGACACACATATTGGATTACCATTCATCTATAGTTGTAATAGATTGTACAAACATTTAGACAACTTTTTTGATGGAAACTTTGGCACTAACGATCACATTTCGTTACCCCCCTATTTTCTCATACCAGCAGTAAATTAGTATACGGTCTAGGAAACTGCCGATATTACTCAGTGTCCGTCCTCTGTCTGTCTGAGACCAAAGTTTAAGAAATATTCTACTTAACTCATTCCCACTCAAAGCCGCTTTTTGATACCCCCCAAGATAAACAATTGGGAAAAATTGTGTTAACCCTTTTACTGTATAAACACGGGATTTTACGTTGCGGTGACTTATTCTTGAGAAAGTATTGTGGAAAAAGGAGAAATTGCTTGTTACAAGCCATTTCTCCTTTTCCATAATATTTTCTACCACATAGGATGGTTTAACTTCCAATTACATGCTTTTTTCATTGCCGTCTGCAACCTCTTTCAAATATGACCAGTCTAAAATTTCATGAAACGGGAAAAGGTTAAATAGAGAATTTGCTGAAATTGCTTGTAACAAGCAATTTCTTCATTTTAAAAATGTTTTTCTATCTCCATAAAGTTGCATAAAATTTCATAAACTTTACACTGTAGTCTACAGCTTCTTTCAATTTGACCAATATAAAATTATGTAATATGGTAATTGGTTAATCACCCCAAGGAAATTTCCTAGAATCGACCCTTTCAGAAAATAAACGCAAAGAAAAGAAAATTATGCTGAATACTAATAGATCAATCGCGATGTCAATCTAATTATCAAGCGACCAATGAAATCAAACCGTTTTGTCTGCAGCTCAGATGTTGGTTACGGCATCATCTCATGTCTTTCACCAAATTACTTCGCGTATTCATACAGTGTGATTAGTTTTTTCGGTTCATACCTCCATGAAAACAAAAAATATTCTCTTCATCTCTTAAGTAAAATGTTATTAACAGAAAACTCAGAAAACATGGCAGTTTCTGGGTCGAGTTGTATTGGTCCTTGTTTAGAATAGACGTTTACCACACACACAATTTTACACTGTTCAAAAAAGTTGAAGACGACATTTCAAAGAAATTAAAATTGGACAATAAGTGCAAAATACGGTAAAACATCATAAAAAAGGAGAATTTTTTTTATTGTACAAGCAATTTCCCTTTTTATAGTATTTTCTAAATGTGTTTTTCTTCAGGGCGTCAAAAGGCGTTATTGCGTGGTAATGTGTTGACTTGTCTCTCACTTACTTGTGCAACACCTCCTGCCCTTAAATCCAGGATCACAAACACAAGAGTAGGCCTGATCTCCATCGATACATGTACCATGGCTACACGGGTTAAGGTAACATTCATCGGTGACTAGGCATAATAAGAAAAATAAGATAAACCACGGTAATAGTGCATCCATAAATATAGTAAATCGGACGAGGGTCAGAGGGATCTATACCAGTACAAGATCAATTAAAAAATATCTGTCACCTATCAAGAGAAGGTGACCATCAAGAAATTCTGTAAACAAGTGCATTGTATACAGTTGACTGACTTTAGGCTTTTCTGAGCTAGGTAACGAATAAAATAGCCGAGTCGAAAAGGGGACATGATTTGTAATAATAAGATACATTAAGAAATATTTCCCTTTGTAGTGTAGTTTGCCCTTTAATGGGGAACCTATATCCAAAGTTTCAAGTTGTATCCTTTAGTAATAGCAATAGTTACAGTGATGAATATCTTAAAGCAAAGTACTGAAAGTACTGATATCTAGCAAAGCATGGTTTATTAAGTAATCTTCTTTATTAAAGGTTTTCATGATATATTAAGAGGTTAAAGTAACCAAAGAGGTAATCCATTCCCACACAATCCCTCCTCGTTACGCCCCTTATGAGAATATTTCTGGAAAACAATGCGGAAAGTGAAGAAATTGCTTGTAAAAAGCAATTTCTTCATTTTCCGCATTGTTTTCTACATAGAAAGATATTTTAGATTTTTCAACAATTTGAAATTGTCGTCTGCAACTTCTCTGAAGACTCTGATAAGAGTCACTCTGAACATGATGTGCTCAAGTGAGCTTAAATTACCTAGGAAATGATCTTGCAGACAGAGTTTGCAATATTCCTAAAATACATAGGAACTATTCTTAATGTCGTAGGTATTTAACGGATTTATTGATTAAGCTTCCAGTATCAGTTTGCACTCGTTTAACTTTGAGACGACCTCAAAATTTTGTCTGTTAACTTAAGCTATTAAAGCTGATGCTTTGCTAGATAGAAATGATAGTTATATAGCATGACGACGACGCCAAGACTGTAACAATATGTTATGTTTCCTCCGAAAACAGTGGAGCTAAAATCCCGAACATCAGGTTCGTCGTTTATTCAGTCCAATAGAGTTACGATATTTTGTTCGCCAACCGACGCCATATTATTCAGAGCAGATATTCCAAAATTTCCCATTCCAACACAGCAAAATTTTAGACTGGTCCAAATTGAAAGAAGCTGCAGACGACAATTTCATGTTGATGGAGTTTTGAATTATTTCGTCTTTTTGGATAGAAAACATTGTGGATAATGAAGAAATTGCTTGATACAAGCAATTTCTTCATTATCCACAATGTTTTCCGAAGTTTTTTCTTGAGGGGCGTAAAAAGGAGGGATTGAGTTGGAATGGGTCAAACATGTCGTTAGTGTCCTTAATTGACGGATCGTTGGCCATGCCCATACACTCCGACAGGAAGTTCAACTTCGATCTTCAACGACGTTATGTTGCAAAATTTCTTGCTAGTAACATGTAACCAAAAGTAAAATAGTTTGTTGACGATCTAAACGTCGCAACAATAGCTTGAATAAGCTATAGTTACGAATTTAAGTCACAAAACCAACATAAATGCCTCTCGTTAATGTCGGTCAATCTCAAGGTTCAAAGTTCACCTCCTGTCGACATGAATTATTCATTGGTCGCCGGGTTCTTTGATTGACAGATGCGATTGGCCAATCCGTGTGAGGGCCTTGGAAGACTTTGCTAAGTATCACAATATTGAGCTATTGTATTAATCCATTCACACTAAATGACGCCTTTTGACGCTCCTCAAGAAATATTTTGAAATATTGTGTCAAATGGAAAAATTGCTTGTATCAAGCAGTTTCTTTATTTTACACAATGTTTTTTACTCAGAAAGATGAATAAATCTAAAATTTCGGAAATTTTAATTTTCTTCTGCAATTCCTTTAAATTTGGACCAGTCTGAAATTTTGCCGTCTGGTAATAACGTATAAAACTATGAATCTACTTACAATCAAAAGCATCCATTCCTGCATTCACCACCGAAATGACGACGCAGATAATTATGCCAGTCTTCAACATCTTCGCGAGAGATGGATATATATCTTTTCCTAGAAACCATTAGGATATATCTTACATATCATGCGAAAAGTGATCTATCGGGTGTTCTGCATAAAATTCTTGAAAAATTATGGATGCAATAGAGGTCAGCTAGAGATTGCATTTCGGGGAGTGGAGAATATATAGTAAGGTAGAATGGTCATACTCGAGTAAGAAAATTGTTAAATAGTGAACAGTATTGACCCTGGCCAGCCTGTCCAATCCACGCAGTCTTACAAGGAACAATACTTTTTAAACTTCATAGAAAGTCCTATTATGCTTCAACACTTTTCCGTTTGTTTTTTTTTGTGTGTGTGTTTTTTGTTTTTTTGTGTTTTTTTTGTGAGTGTGTGAGTGTGTGTGTGTGTGTGTGTGTGTTAGTGATTTAAGGCTGGTCTATATTGAAAGAGGTTGTAGACGAAAATGAAAATCGGATGTAATTTGAAATAAAACGTCCCATGTGGTAGAAAATGGTATGGAAAAGGGAGAAATTGCTTGTTTCAAGCAATTTCTTCTTTTTTCATAATGTTTTCTCAGGTATTAAATAACAGCCACGCAACGTCCCGGGTTTGTACGGGTAAGGGTTAAAGCTCTCAAATTTTATATATTTGTAAACATATTTTAAACACTCATAAATCATAAACATTTTGTGATCACTACATACGTGCGCTAGGGTTTGCCTGTGATAAGGCCAGTGTTTCTAAAAACGTGTCAGAGATTACCTTTTATAGATCTATAATTTGTTTTGTTTTTTTACAACATCCAAAACCTTAGATCATATTTTGAAAATTGACATAAAGCAACTTGGTGCGGCTAGAATTATAGTCTTGAACTAAATCAAAGCATTGATAGTTCCAGGGGCTGATTGAAGCCTTCACTGGTGAAGATGCCTTATCCTATGTGAGTAGAATTTTCAACTTACCAAAGACAAATATTCGAAGAAAGTTATACAAAAGCAAAAAATTGAGTCTATAGAGTGGACTCAATATTTTTTCTATAATTTAACATGGTGACTCAGTTTTAACTTCAAGTTAACCAGTATCTATCTTAACCATGGCATTATAGAGACTAATCTTGTGACCAAGTTTCAGGAAACCAAAGTTTAAATTTAAAAGGAAAAAAATCCTCCCCCAAAAATTGACACATTGGCAAAGCTTTTCAGTCCACATAACGCACAGCCTGTCCGAAGTATTACAGAGACAAACATTCGTATTAAGTTTCAAGACAAAGAACCAAAAATACAGCCATTAGACTGCACACAAGATGACACGTTGCAGACTTCACACACTGCCAGATCACAACAGTTGACACCGATCACTTTTTGCCAAAGTTGAGTTGTAGTGTATTCTACAATACTGAGTTTTTGAGATGAAAAACAACACAAAAAATCCAAACAAACAAACAAAGCAGAAGGGGGGGGGGGGTATCAAAGACAAACAAACAAAAGAATCTATTAAATAGATTCAATACTTTGGTCGATCAAACTGTTGCTGGTAAAGGTTAGAAATTGCGTTAAAACATTAAGAAATGTTTAAGTTGGGTGAAACTTTTTACTGTTCTCAGAGTTCGACGACCTATTTCAGGCATAGGCCTACTGTTTATTCCAAAATGCTTTTCACGAGATTATCGATTTTTCTCAGTAAATTACTACTAGAAAATTTCACCGCTCCCCCTCCGAAAAAAAAAACGCATTGTAGTTAATAAAATTATAAACTCGTTGATTTTATACATAAAGCCCTGCTTTCGTTCACGGTGCTCCACTAAACGTTATCTACGCGGGACCAGAGACACTGATTATGTCATCAGTGTGACATTGAATTCACGTGCGAATTGACGCGCTTTTGGCGTTTTTTACAAAAAAGGGTATAGTATGTCTCCCTTTAGCATTAGAGAAGTAGAAAAATCGTTTGCCACAAGTGGAAACCTGCTATCATTGTTAAACAAATGAAAGATAATATTACTCTGAAACAAACAATTATTCTCTTTATCATCAAAATTATCCAATGAGAGAGATTTAAATTCTCTAAGTCGCACAGCGCTTTAATTGCCTTTGAATTTACACGAAGAAACTACAAATATTTGTATAAAATCTTTTCATTGACTTTAAAAAAGAAGTGTACAAATTATCCTAAAATCAATCTAGAGACGTTTTCTAATTAGATCAAATAAGAAAAAATGTGGAATCGTATTAAAACTACGATCGTTTATATGTACGATTGCAAATAGATAAAAATGCCCACTTATCATGCAATTTGAAAACCGTAACTTCAGCTTATTTAAGATGTAGTTACGACATTAACGTCGCCAACCACCATGCAAAGCTCTTCCTATACACGTATTGTGACCCGAAAATAATAATAAAAAACCCGGACAACAGATCAACATCAACAAACCTTTCAAAAAGCAGTTCTGCGGGTATTTTTTGTAGAAAGACAAGAAGCGTTGTTATGGGACTCAAACATACCAATTATCGTGTACGAGATCAATGAAAGCCTGAATACTTATCCCAACAGGCGACTCAAAATGGCGAACAGGGAAAATAAATCTTGTAACACCATTACTTATATTCATCCGGGTTCGATCCCCGACGGCGGCACTCTTCCTTTCCGACTATTTGTCTCTCACCAATGGGTCGATAATCGTAGACCTATGTGGGATAGCAGCTGGAGGCTAGGAAAGGATGTAATGGTAGTACTGGTGTGAGAAATACCAGGAATCCATTGTTAGGTGCTCCAGCCGCCGCGATATGACTGAAAGATTGTTAAAAGCGGCGTAAAACCCCATTCAAACAAACAAACAAAACTTATATTCATCATTGTTAGAAATTATTGAATTGTGGTCTGTACAATGCATAGACCCATACTCACACACACACATTTTTGTAAACTTTCATCAATGTTGAAAATATTGCTGTTTAAAGTGATTATGAGAACAATAGCCTGCATCTAGCAATGGAGCCATTATGGATTTGATAATAAAAGATAGGAAAAACATTGATACCTGATCCGGCGACTGAGTCCCAAAATATATGCTTTATTTGATACAGTTTTGTAGTTTTTGATCAGCTGTAAATTCCATCGATCCATAACAGCTGCGGTATTTAGTATTAAACAATATAAAAACAACATAAAAACAACATAAAAAACAGAGAATAATGGGACTCAATTAAAATTATAGACTTAAACCCATTCCCGAACAGTCCCGCTTTTTTGTGTCCCTCAATAAAAAAAGGTTTGGAAACATTGTAGAAAATGAAGAAATTGCATTTCAATCAATTTCTGCATTATCAAAAATGTTGTTTCCCCCAAAAAAAACAAAGATATCTAAAAATTCCATCAATTATAAACTGTCATTTTGTCGTCTGGTAATGGGTTAAAAGGGGTCAGAACGAGTATTCGCCACGTGAGAAATTACGTCTAATGCCATCTGTGATACAGATGCTGTGATTATATGTTTTTGCAAAAGTTTCAATACCGTTCATACTGTTTATCATCATCTGCAGCCGTCATAGCGCATTCGGTAGCGCGTCAGAATCTTCAATCTTGGGATGTCATAGATTCGATCCCCCGCGGCGGCACATATTCTTTCCGACATTTGTCTCTCACCAATGGGTGGATAATCGTAAACCTAAGTGGGATAGAAGCTGGCGGCTAGGAAAGGATGTAGTGAGAAATACCAGGAATCCATTGTTAGGTGCTCCAGCCGCCGTGATATGACTGAAATACTGTTAAAAGCGGCGTTAAACCCCATTCAATCAATTATTATCATCTGTCTTTATATGGAATCTATTTCGATGGGTCAGCGCCAACAGTTGTAACTGCCTATAAATATATAGGAAGTTACAACTGTTTAGCGCTGACCTATCGATTTGAAAACTTGTTAGATACGAAACCAGGTACAAGAGGGTTGGCTTATTCATGGCTGTTCGATTGTTAAAATAGTTTATGATTTGGAGCAGCTATTGTTCCTCTGGTTGAAATCCTAAGTATATGCAGAGATTGAGAAAATTTTCTTAATGCACACGTTAAACAATACCCGTAAATTAGTTTTGCGCTGACCTATCGATTTGAAAAGTGGTTAGATACGAAACAAGGTTTCAGAGGGTTGGCTTTTCTCTAAGAGACACACCAAACTTATCCATGGCTAGTTTATGACTTGGGGTAGATATTATTCCTCTGGTTGAAATCCAAAGTATATCTATGAATTGGATTGTTTTGAATGGGGTTTAACGCCGCTTTCAACAATCTTTCAGTTATAGCGCGGTGGCTGGAGCATCTAGCATTGGATTCCTGGTATTTCTCACACCAGTACCGCCATCACATCCTTTCCTAGCCTCGAGCTGCTATCCCACATGGGTCTACGATCATCGACCCATTGGTGGGAGACAAATAGTCGGAAAGGCTGAGTGCCGCCGTCGGAGACCGAACCCGGGACCTCTAGATAGACAGTCCGACGCGCTTCCAACTGCGCTATGACGGCGTCTCATGCATGGATTGAGAATATTATATAGATATAACAATACCCGTAAGTTAGTTTTACATATTCGGTGATCATCAAATTGTTAATTGGTTATAAATGTAGAAAGCTTCAAAATCAAAAGTCTAAAGATATTAAATTACATATTTAGTTTTGGTAGGCAAACAACTGTAAAACAATTCTTTTCTACTCCTGTCCATGCGGGCATCAAAACATGCAAAAGCCTACTTGTTCATTGGCATTAGAAGGTACACGGATTCTTGAGTTGTTAACGGCCAAATTACAGCCAGCTGTGCGCCTTACAAAGGAAACTAATAACATAAAATAAAATATAGTTTATTTGATGAAAACATAACATGTTTTACAGCAATTACAAATACACATAACAAAATGTGTGCTTTACAAAGAAAATTGATAGTATATCGTGAAGGGTTCATCGCTCTGGCACAGATTGCGTGCTTTGGTCAGATTAGCTGCGATATCGCAGCCCCCTTTTCTGATAATCTGCCGGCAGATTATCAGAAAAAATGGCTACGATATCGCAGCTAGGGTCAGACAGGATGGCTGCTGACTTCTCTTACTGATCAGATTTACGAAGCATATGAAAAATTGTCCTATATTTCTAATTTGTTTTGCTACACTTGATTGAAATTTTGCTACAGGTACTCGTTTGCAATATATATGTACTTATATATTTCACATTCAGTTTCATGATTATATTCCCCACCATATGGTAACGTATGGTGACTTTAACCCATTCCCTCTCAGTAACGCTTTTTGACGCCCATCGAGAAAAATGAAGAAATGCAACAAGCAATTTCTTCATTTTCCACAATATTTTCTATCTAGAAAGTTGAACGAATTTAAAATTTCATAAGCTTTAAATTATCGTCTGCAACTCCTATCAACTTGGGCCAGTCTAAAATTTTGTTATCTGCGGGACAGCGTACTTTTGAGAAAAACGGCGCTAGCAACTACGAACTTACATACTTGTCTTTATTTCCTGAATAAAACTTGATATACATAATATATAACATTCTCAAACATTCATATAATTTTCGTTTATTCTTGTCAAAATTTTCAGTTGATATGAATGAATTTTTGAATATTTCAACGTGTAGGGCTCGTAGATAAAACTAATTCACATTAGATGCTTGCTCATTGCATGTCTGTCTGCAACCGTCATAACGGGCTACAAATTTTGCAAAATAATGCCTTTTCCAGTTCAATCACTATATTTGAGAAAATATTGAGGAAAAAATTAGAATTTGCTTGTGACAAGTAATTACTACTTTTTCCACAATATGTTCTACCATACTAAACAATAATTCTTCAAACAATATCAACTTTAATTTGTCGTTTGCAAAGCCTCTGCATTTGGACCAGTCTAAAAATTGTAAAACAATAAAGGGTTAATATCGAAGTGGATCTTCCTATTGGAGCTATCTGGGCGGGGACAGGGGAGTCAGCGAGCGGGACCGGCGATCCGTCAATTTCTCGCAGGTCTAAAAATCTCAACTTCGGGGTCGTTCTAGCAATCTAAATAAGAGCATACAGAATTTGAATTTGACATGGAATGTTTTAGACAATTGTCGGTGTCTCTGTATTTTATACTCGAGAAAAAATTGTTGATAAAGAAGAAAATGCTTGTAAGACGCATTTATCCCCCGCATTTGCTACCCTATTAAAAGATTAATTTTCGAATAAAATCGATTTAATATTGTCGTCTGCAAAACCTTTTATTGTGGACAGGTCTAAAAATTTGCAAATACACGTCTCCGTGCTCTTACAGAATGGACGGTTTCCATAGTAAAGCCAAAGTTCACACCCTCAAAATCCATGGTTTTGTTGTTGATGTTGTTTGTTGTTGTTCTTAGAAAGTGGCTTATAAATGGTAATTAAATATATAGTAATAAAAACGTTCAGCAGATAAAAAGTGATTATGTGTAACACCTTGCACGATAAAGGCCTAATTAACTTTCTGATAAAAACACACTTAACACGTTCTGTCTTTATCATCAGCGTAATAACGCTTACGACAGTTTTGGACTGATCTTAACAGACCGGCTAGCGAACATAACTCCTGGAGACGTAACGAGGTAGGTATCGATGTTTTTTTCATGTCACAGATTTTAATTATTTTTATTGCCTCTCATAAACTATTTGAAAACAATATGCCGAAAAGTTGTTTTGCAAAAATATGAGGTCGCTTATCAGAAAAAAGCAGGGTATTTCCCTAATAGCCTACGTAGGCCATTAATCTATTTTTAGATTAATCCGAGACAGTTACGAAGATTATAGGGCATTCACGTGGCGCGAATAACCGTTAGAACCTTGCATCTAGTTCAAATTACATCAAACCAACGTCATCGTTACGTCATCAGGAGTAATGTTCGCTAGCGGTCTGTGAAGATCAGTCCTTTCATGTGACATGATTTAGGACGTTGGCTGTTTCGCTAGTAAATTTGTTACCTTCATTTACTGTTTCATATGCAAATGAGGTCATCCGATGTCGACAGCCGAATTCCGTGTTATCTAAAAATAACCCGGAATTCCGCTGAATCTTTCCGATATAACCAGAAAAAGCCACTTTAGGTCAATTAGATAACCACCAAGACAATACCTGACCTAACTTAAAGTATTAAATGTTCGTTTGAGTCTATTTTTCGGCACTTGGTAATTTTTCTTATCTAGGTTTCAGAAACATCGATACCTCCCTTTAATGGCGTCATGATGATGTTGCCTAGTAATCATGTGCAGATTGAGGGGCTTTATGAAATTTTGTCTAAAATTTTCCCATTTCGTCCAATTTTTGCATCAAAGAAAAAGAATAATTGTTTGTTTTTCGTTCAATATCATTAAATCTTTCACTTCATGAACAACAAAAGCCGTATTTTCACTTTGCCATTCTTGAAAATGAAGCTTTTGTTGTTTACTCAATGAAAGATATATGGATCTTACGCTGAAACAAACAATTATCCCCTATTTAAACCTTTCACAAGCAAAAATATTTTAAACTTCTCCAAAATTAAAGCGAAAAGGTTTACTAGAAAAAGAATTTTTTAATCCTGTCGGCGACTCCTGTATTGCATCGCAATACGACATGCACTTGTTTATACTGGAATAAACGTAGAAACTAGAGGAATCTTGTATGCTAATCTTTTAACTGTCATCGTAAAGTCAGCCCGGTTAGCTCAGGTGATTGAGAACTTGACTTCAAACCTCAAGAGCACGAGGTTCGAGCCCTTGACTGACCGAAATGACAACCAAATAATTGTCTTTCGGATAAGACGTTATGTGACGATGCTTTATTAACCCATTACCAGACGACAAAAAATAAGACTGGTCCCAATTGTAAGAAGTTGCACACGACATTTAAAATTGCGCTATACTTGGAAAATAGATTTTAAATAGAGTAGAAAACATTGTGAGAAAAGGAAAAATTGCATGTTACAATTTCCATTGACTGTATTTCTTCGGGGGAGTCAGAAAGTGTCTTTGTGTGGAAAATGGTTAAATCGAGCACGTTGAAGAAGCAGGCGGGGCTCTCGACTGTTTCGGCCTGTATCCTTGAAATATGCCCCCGAAACATATAACCGCCTACATAAGTTGCCTTATTTGCTTGAGAAAATTACTTTACCTGTATGATAAACAAGTTCAGGCCGGTGGAGCGAATCAGGTACCCAAGCGCCTCTTGTTTAATGTTAGCAAGCCTTTTATCACCATGGACGACAGAGCAGGGTAGACTGCTATAACTTCGCAGCGCAAGTTGAGACGGTTTGAAACTTTTCGTCTTGGTCATATTTTGAACCGTTCTACTTTACCTCATAATCATTTTCGAAGTACGATCGTGGTTTTACCAGTCCAGCCACTTTTTCACGTATGCGTTTTACGCAACACCCAAGGGGTCCTTTTACACCTTTTAGGTCACAAATTGTAATACATTATATTCAAATATGCTTATAAGTTCTTAATGATAATCTCGACAGCAAAAAAACAAAACAAACAAAACATTTCAGCCAATCCATTACCACACAACAAAATTTTAGACTAGACATAATTGAAAGATGATTCCGATGACAATCTTAAGTTGATGGCATTTTGAAAAAATGTTGTCTTGCCTGAAAGAAAACATTTCGGACAATGAAATTGCTTGAAAATAGACAATTTCTTCAATTTTCAACAAAGTTTTTTCAAGACTTTTTTCCATGACGTGCATGAAAATGCGGGATTGTGAGGGAATGGGTTAATCAAGCCAGCTGTCATATTCACGCATCAGTTTAACATACTTATTGCAAGTGCCTGTATTTTCTGCTGGGCTGTTTTCGGAGAAACTCGAGGCATTGCTATAGACAGATGCTCGTCTACATCCACATCTTCTTCATCCGAAACCTTTGACATTCGAATATCTCTGGTTTTACTGAACACATTCTCTTGAAACTTAGAATGTATGTTCAATATTAAAAGCAAGCCGCCGTCATAGCGCAGTTGGTAGCGCGTCGGACTGTCAATCTAGAGGTCCCGGGTTCGATTCCCGACGGCGGCACTCAGCCTTTCCGACTATTTGTCTCTCACCAATGGGTCGATAATCGTAGACCTATGTGGGATAGCAGCTGGAGGCTAGGAAAGGATGTAATGGTAGTACTGGTGTGAGAAATACCAGGATTCCATTGTTAGGTGCTCCAGTCGCCGCGATATAACTGAAAAAATGTTGAAAGCGGTGTAAAACCCCATTCAAACAAAAACAAAACAAATCAATATTAAAAGAGCAACAAGGAGCTCTACTATCAAGCACTTGATCAGCCGAGCCGGACCCGAATGCGCTGCTCTTTCCTGTTAATTTGGCGACTTAACTAAGCAAACTAAATCTGTCGCTACGCTGTTTAAGTCGCTAACCAACCATTCTATTTTTGTTATATGCTACTGACCATAATTTCGCAAAATAACACCGTTAACCCTTTCCTGTACAATCACTGGTTTTTACGCCCTTCTGATTTTTTACTTGAGAAAACATTGTGGGAAAAGAAAAAATTGCTTGTAACAAGCAATTTCTTCTTCTTCCACAATATTTTCTACCCTACTGAATGTTTTTTTGTTCTCTTTTTAAATTAAATCCACTTTAAATTTTCGTTTGAAAAACCTTAGAATTTGGACAGGTCTACAAAATTTTGAAACAGGAAAGGGTTAAATATCTGTTGGAGTCAGTGGTAAGGACCATCGATCCGACAATATCATTATGCGTATTTATACAGGTGGTGTTCAAAATGAAGAAAAAGGAGTTCTAGTTTCAAGCATTGGTCCATCTTTTCCATACACATTCTAGGACTGTGGACACACTAGTCCATTTGGTATTGCAAATATATTGTATTTCAAGCATTACCAGAGTATAACGTTCGGATATAATGAGGCGGAAAAAACTCACCAATCGCGACTGCCAATCAAAGAATCGATCAACCGATGAAAAAAATTATTAAGATAGGAATTTAACTTGAACTCCGACATGAGCTGATAATTTTGTGAAACATTTTAGTTTGTTTGGCGAATTAAACGAGGTAAATACAGCTTGTATAAGATGTAAAGAGGAGGTTTAGATCGCCAATCATTTTTAAAACTCTTTGTTGCATGTTACTGGTCATAATTTTTGCAAACAACGCTTTTTACTATCGAAGTAGAACATCCTGTCGGAGGTAATGGGCGATAAGCGATCTCTCAATTGTCACGGTTAGTCACTGAAATTATTTCCATTTCTCTCATTAATTTTGATGAGTGAATAGTTTTTTCAAGGCTCTACACACAGAATATTCGTGAAACCTAATGAGTGGTTTGAGAGATCTTTGTTTTTACGGGGGTGGGAGGTAACACGCCGCTTTTAACAATATTTCATTCGTACCATGACCAAGTTCCGTTGAACTATTAATCCTAGTACTACGACGAAGCTATGAAATGTCTGAAATGCCCGAGGACATAACTATGTAACCAGTGAGACGACCTTTAATAGAACACATGCCCGATTCTTCAAAACTGCAAGTCTGTCGTCGTAACCAGACAACATTGTAAGTATTTTTTTAAAATATAAAATATATGGGAACTATTTTGCTACCTAGAATTTGTATAAAAATTTTGGTAAAAACAATGAAATTCAGTTTAAGTAACTAGTTTAATGACTATAATGAATTTCGAGAGAATGAACAAGATGTGTTTGTGAAATACCATGCCCCCGTAACAGCCCCCCCCCCTTTTTTTTTGAAAAAGAAATGTAACCTTGATAATTAATTGGTTTACTGCGAATCGACAGCTGTGATATCACGTAGTGTACAAGAAATTTAAGTATAGTACAACATAAAACACCAAGAACAATACAAAGACAACTACAAGACTTGTAAAATGATAGATTAGGAATCAAACAAAACTGATGAAAGAAGACCCTTAAGTCACCTCTTACGACATGCAAGTTGTCACGTTTGTTCCGCCAGATTAAGTTGCAGATGCGACTGAGCAAGGCTGCAGTGGTTTCTTCTCATACCCCGTTTAATCACACGGGATCTCACACATAGGCTGCTCCTTTTCATTTCAAAGGTTATTTACATCGAGATGAAAAATAGAAACTTTGGGATAAAAGCCACCTACTGTTGCAGTCTAGGAGTTACGAGGAAAGGAGCAATTAGTTCTGATTCCAATAATTGAATCGGGTTTAACGCCTCTTTTAACAGTATTTCAGTTATATCGCGGCGGCTTGAACACCTAACAATGGATCCCTGGTATTTCTCACAACAGTACTACCATTACATCCTTTCCTAGCCTCCAGCTGCTATCCTCCAGCTGTTTATGATTATTCTCCAATTGGTGAGAGAGAAATGTCGGAAAGAGTATTCGCCGCCGGTTTCTAATTTTGGTCGCCTTTTACGACAGGCCAGAGGAAAAACCCAAGGTAGTATTATGAAAAAAACTCCCGGCACCTCACGGTGCAAAAATAACCTTGATAGATGACCTTGACCTTACAGCCGAATGATGCATATCAATGCATGGAAACTATAACCGAAATATGAACCATGTATCTACAATAGTGTTTCGTTACCGGTAACAGCAAACATGTTAAAGTGTGTGCATTATTTAACCCTTTCCTGTACAAACGCGGGAAATTACATTGCTGTAATTTTATGCTTGAGAAAACATTGGTTAAATAGAAGAAATTGCTTGTAAAAAGCAATTACTTCTTTTCCCACAATATTTTCTATTACATAGGATGGTTTCATTTCAAAATGTATCCAACAATCATTGTTGTATGCAACCTCTTTCAATTTGGACCAGTCTAAAATTAAAAAAAATCAAAAACAAAAAAATCCAGGAAAGGACAGTATGGTAAAACAGCATGTTCCCCGATATATCTACTTGTTTTAAACAAGGATCTTTTACTTGCGGATATCATTTTCATAACCAAAATCCCTTCCACTGGCCACCCCCCAGGGTCTGTCCATGGGTTCGAGCAGGTTTGTTTCTTACAAAACTCTATAGAGGTTAAAGAATTAATGTTCAATGCACAATATCTAAGCCCTCTTTTTTAGTAGTAGAAGAATTTTAAGACTTTTTCAATCACCTTTTATTTCTATGGCAGCCAGCGTTTGTAATAGATTTCCTCTGGCAAAGAAGACTACCCAAAGGAATTTTTTGCCAAATTAGGTTGAAATTGGCCAAGAGGTCAGGAAGATGTACTTTTCATGCATCCTTTTACTTTTTTGTATTTTCTATCCATTTAGTCCCAAGTTGATGAGAGACATGATATTTGCGAATTTGATAAAGATTATTGATAAGATGCTCACTATTCTGATGGAATCAGGATTTTTAAAAGATTTAAACTCTTTCAGAAATTTTTTCATAAAGAGGACCAGCTGACTTTGAGAACGTAACTGCCAAATTTGGTTGAAATTTGAAGATTTGGAGAATCATGTTTAGTCCTTTCATACACAATGACACTTTAATACACCTCAAGAAAAACAATTGGAAACATTGTTCAAAATGGAGAAATTGCTTGCAGCAAGCGATTTCTTGCTTTTATTCAATATTTTCTAATCAGAAAAACTTAGAACAAGAGCACCACCTACTGGTGCCTACGCTCGGCTATTGGGTGCTGGATAGTGGACAAAATGCATCTAGAGTTATCCCCCTTGTCAAAGTTTTCGCATGACGACAATAACAACGACGACGACGTCATCAAGGCTATAGCAATACTTTGGGTTTTATCAAAAAGTAGCCCAGCTAAAAATCCAAATTTGTCATAAAACTTTATAAGTTTCGAATTGTCTGTAACTCACTTCAATTTAGATCAGTCTAACAATTTGTCGTCTGCTAGTGGGTTAAGTAAATTGTGGACGCTAGCTGCAGGCTTGGAGATGGGTGATTGCCTGAAGCCAAACAGTTCAGGTAAGCTAAAACAAGTCAAATATCAATTAACAGATGTTTTATTTACAGATACATATATTGGCACCATAACAAATCTTTGAATATAAAATAAATAATTCTATTTCAGAAAATTTCATAGGATTGATATATTTTTACTAAATTTCAAATTGACTTTTTCCGTTTTCACCTTGCATCGTGCACAATTTTAACCTTCTGATCTGTGGTGATAGGTTTTTATAAATGAGCGTAAAGAGGTGAAAAAATTGCAGGGCATGGCATCATAGCTTTTTCAAAACTTTTACCCATTGTCACACAATCCTGCTTTTTCATGCCCCTTTCGAAAAAGTTTTAGAAAACATTGTGGACAATGTAGAAATTGCTTACAATCAGTTACTTCATTGTCCACAATATTTTTACCATAATAGACAAAGAATTTTAAATGCTATCAACTCAAAATTGGTATCTGCAAGTTCTTTCAATTTGGTGTAAGTTCTTTCAATTTGGACCAGTCTAAAAAAGAGAAATTTGATAATGGGTAAAACAAATTGTCCAAAGCCCAAATAACACATATTGTTTGGTAAAAAGGAATCTTAATGGTAGTCTTTTAACCCATTTCCACACAATGATGCTTTTTGACACCCAAGAAATCATTCAATTTCATGGATAAAACCATGTTTTCATATCCAGGGCATTTCCTAATGTTACTGTTGAAAACAGTCATATTTCAATTCGAAACTTTTAGTAAAAATTTGAAATTTCAGCAAGGTAAAGAACCATGCCATTGTAGTTTCAATAATAGTAGGAATGAGGCTTGTCATAGAATTTTTGTCATAAACTTTGGTCCAATTTCGAAAGTCACAGTTTGATGAAGTTATCCCATCTGTACCATTGTTGAAACTCTACACTATGTGACCAATTAGCCTGACAATAGCCAGAAGTAAGACAACAGACAGACAAGTGGACAACAGAAACACATATACCCTAACTCTTGGAAGACTGTTTGACTATCTCTTTCTCTTGAAGTTCCATTTATATTGTGCTGCCCGATTTTTTGTTTCATTTTTGACCATTCTCCTCTTTACATTTGCGTCCTTCTGTAAGAAAGAGGATATCATGACCATAAAAAGATGAAAAACTAGAACTTGTCACAGTATGTAACTTCATACCCCTGCAAGTGCTTTCAGTGTAATGAGAGCTTTAACAATGCAAGGACATAGCTACTGACTTTGTTTTTCTAAAAAGGAGGAGTTCACGACACAAAATTGGTAGTATAATTAGCTGTATGTCTACAAAGCATAAATAATGTCTAAGTTCAAGGGGATAATTCTTGAACAAAGGGGAATTAAGACTTCAAAATTGCGTCTTGCAAAACTTCAACAAGTGGTTAATCTTTGTATAAAGTTTCAATGGTATTGAAGCAAAACTGAAGGAGGAGTTTCTGACACAAAATTTGTAGTATTTTGTACACAGACACACGGACAGACAGGCTGATTCCAGTATACCCCCCAAACATTTGTTTTGTGGGGGTATAAAAAACAACATGTAAAAGTGAAAAATATCACATGTATCAAGAATATTCCACCTCGTAGTACCAAAAATACATGTTCACAAGCCATTTCAAATGGCTCTTGTTTGTTTTTTCCTACAATTACCTCCTTCTAAAGATACATATTAATACCTGCCTTTAGAAACCTAATTCAGCATCTGGTTGTCAAACTCTGTGATATAATGGTATAATTTTAACCCATGTCATGCTGAATTATTGATAATCTACAGATTTTCCTAAAAATCAAAGTTCTGAAAGCACTGGAAGCAGCAATTGTAGGCTAATATTTCTATTGGAAATTTATCTTGTAAACAGTTCTGGTTTAAAAGGAATAAGCAGGTGGTGTAGACCAAGATCAATGTGTGACGCGTTCTTGGCATTTTTTACAAAAAAAGAGTTATGGCATTAGAGAAGTAGAATAATCGTTTGCCACAAGTGGAAACCTGCTTTGGTTGTTAAACAAATGAAGGATAACATTACTCTGAAACAAACAATTATCCTCTTTATCATCCAAATTATCCAATGAGAGAGATTTAAATTCTCTAAGTCACACAGCGCTTTAATTGCCTCCGAATTTACACAAAGAAACCACAAATATTTGTATAAAATCTTATAATGACTTTAAAAAGAAGTGTACCAATTCTAATTGTATCAAATAAGAAAAATGTGGAATCATATTAAAAGTACGGTCGTTTTATGTACGATTGTGAATAGATAAAGATGCATACTTATCATGCAATTCGAAAATCGTAACTTCAGCGTATTTAAGCTGTAGTTACAACATTAAAGTCGCCAAGCACCTACAAAGCTCTTCTTATACACGTGTTGTAACCCGAAAAAAATCGTATCCATATAACAGACCAACAAACCTTTCAAAAAGCAGTTCTGCGGGTATTTTTTTGTAGAAACACAAGAAGCGTTGTTATGGGACTCAAACTTTCCCATTATCGAACGAGAACAATGAAAGTCTGAATGCTCATCCAAACAGGCGACTCAAAATGGCGAACAGAGAAAATAAATCTGGTACTACCATTACTTATATTTATCATAGTTAGAAATTAATGCATAAATTTGGCGCAAATGAATGTAAAATGAGCGTAACAATAAAAAAAAGAACATATATATCAATAGAAGGGCTTAGAGCAAAAACATATTATGGGTCTAAACAATGCATAGACCCATACTTTGTTTTGCTCTAAGCCCTTTGAATATATATTAATAGGATTAGAGGAAGAAAACAAAATACCAACGCAATTTCTTTCTAAAACACTGGATCCCTGAAGATGCAAGAATACTAAATAGTTTAACACTTGTCATGCTGTATAAATTACCTTACTGAAATGCTGTCAAATCAAAGGGTCGAAGGCACTGATAGAACTTGTTGTTCAAAAATCAATATTTCAACTTCATAAACAACTCGGGAAGGGAAAGTACAAGCAGGAGGTGTAGACTAAGATCAGCCTGCACAAACGTGCAGTCTGATCTTAGTCTACACTTCCTGCCAAAACCGGAATATTCCGGGTTCAGCATGACAAGCATGACAAGGGTTAGATAAATGTGGGATAAATTGTATTCAAATAGTGTAAAATGTATGGGTTATCAAGTTGTAACCCTAGCGCTTTCGAAACTAAAAGTTTCTTCATCAGGGGTTCAATGACAACTGACAGAATGGATGAAAAATTGTTGAAAAAAGTGCTGTTAAATGTGATTATGAGAACTTCTTGAGAGAAAAACAATAGCCTGCATCAAGCAATGGAACCATTGTGGATTTAATAATAAAAGTTTTGAAAAAACATTGATACCTGATCAGTCAACTAAGTAGAGTCCCAAAATGTATGTTTTATTGGATAGAGCTCTGAAGTTTTTGATTAGCTATAAATTCCATCGATCCAGTACAGCTGGCTCCGTGTGGAGTATTTAATATTAAATATCATAAAAACAACATTAAAACAGAGAATAATTGAACTCAATTAAAATAATACACCTTAACCCATTCCCGAACAGTCCCGCTTTTTTGTGTCCCTCAATAAAAAAAAGGTTTGGAAGCATTGTGGAAAATAAAGAAATTGCTTGTTACAAGCAATTTCTTCATTATCCACCATGTTTTTTCCCAAAGGCAAAGATATCTCAAAATTCTATCAATCATAAACTGTCATTTTGTCGTCTGGTGATGGGTTAAAAGGGGCCAGAACGAGTATTCTTCACGTGAGACCTTATGACTAATGTCATCTGTGATATAGAGGATTGTATGTTTTGGCAAAAATTTCTATATCATTATCCTGTTTATCATTATCTGCTTTTATATGAAATCCAGTCCTATGGGTCAGCGCTTAACATGCAGTTGTAACTACCTATAAACATATAGGCAGTTAAAACTGTTTCGCACTGACCTATCGATTTGAAAACTTGTTAGATACGAAGATACGTTAGATACAAGAGGGTTGGCCTTTCACCAAGCTTATCCATGGCTGTTCGATTGTTAAAATAGTTTATGACTTGGAGTAGCTATTGTCCCTCAAGTTGAAATCCAAAGTATATGCAGAGATTGAGAATATTATCTAAATAACATGTATAACAATACCCGTAAGTTAGTTTCGCGCTGACCTATCGAAGTATATGCATGGATTGAGAATATTATCTAAATATAACAATATCCGTAAGTTAGTTTTACATATTCGGGTGATCATCAAATTGTTAATGGTTATATTTGCAGAAAGCTTCAAAATAAAAAGTCTAAAGATATTAAATTACATATTAAGCCAACAGTAAAACGACAATTCTCTACTCTTATCCATGCGGGGCATCAAAACATGTAAAATGCCTTTGCTTGTTCTTTGACATAGAAGGTACACAGATGCTTAAGTTGTGGACTGTCAAATTACAGCCAGCTGGTCGCCTTACAAAGAAAACTAATAACATAACATAGCGTAACCAACATAACACACCGCATCATAATATAACATAATATATTATTCAATGAAAACATAACATATTTTAAAGCAATTACAAATACACATAACAAAATCTGTGCTTACAAAGAAAAAAAATAATAGTTTATCGTGAAGGGTTCATCGCTCTGGGCACAGATTCCGTTCTTGGGTCAGACAGGGTGCTTGCTGCTATTACTGATCAGTTGTACGAAGGGTATCCAAAAGTATACGAAAAATTGTCCTTTCAAATTTCTAATTTGGTTTAAATTTTGTTACAGGTACTCATTTCCAATAAACTTATGAATCACACACAGTTTCATGTATATATTCCCTACCATTGGTATGGAAACGTATAGTGACTTTCACCCATTCCCACAAAATGGCGCTTTTTGACGCCCCTCTAGAAAATCAATTTTGGAAAACATTTTGTAAAATGAAGAAATTGCTTGCAACAAGCAATTTCTTCATCTTCCACAATATTTTCCATCCAGAAAGTTGAATATATCTAAAATTTGATAAACTTTAGATTATCGTCTCCACTCCTATCAACTTGGACCAGTCTAAAATTTTGTTATCTGCGGGACAGCCTACTTTTGAGATAAATGGACGCTGGCAACAACGAGCTTACTTATCTAAATATTCCTTATCAATATATTCAGTTCATCTGAATCAGTTCTTGAACATTGCAACGCCGGTGTAGGGCTCGTAGACAAAGCTAATTCACACTAGAGGTTCGCTCATTGCATGTCTCAATGCAAATTACCCCCCACCCACCCCCGATACCGTCATAACGGGCTACAAATTTTGCAAAATAATGTCTTTTCCTGTCCAATCAATGGTTTTTACGTCCGTCTGTTTTTTTAATATTTGAGAAAACATTGTGGAAAAATTTGAAATCGATTGCGACAAACAATTTCTACTTTTTCCACAATGTTTTCTACCCAATTGAATTATTATTTTTCAAATAACATCAACTTTATTTTGTCGTCTGCATAGCCTTTGAATTTGGACCAGTCTAAAAAATAGTAAAACAGTAAAGGGTTAAAATCGAGGTGGATCTTCCTATTAACGCTCCAGGCGGGGACAGGTGAGTCAGCGAGCGGGACCAGCGATCCGTCAATTTTTCATAGGTCTGAAAATCTCATGATATTCAATTTTGGGATCGTCCTTTACTGTAAAAAAGAGGATACAGAATTTGAATTGACATCGATTTTTTTTAGACAATTGTCGGTGTCCCTGTATTTCCATATTAAATGTGTGCAAATATACCTCTCCGTACTCATGCAGAAGGGGTGGCTCCCACAGTACATTCAAATACCCTTGTTGTTGTTTGTTGTTGTTTGTTGTTGTTAGGATGAATTATATTAACCCTTTCCTGTTCAATCCCACGTTTTACGTTCATATGATTTTATACTTGAGAAAACATTGTAGAAAAAGAAGATATTGCTTGCAACAAGCGATTTCTTCTCTTTCTACGATATTTTCTATCCCATTGAACCGTTATTATTCAAATTAAACCCACTTTAAATTTTCGTCTGCAAAATCTTTGCAATCGGACAGGGCTTAAAGGCAAAACAAGAAAGGGTGAATGGTAATTTAATAAATAGTAATAAAAATGTTCAGTACTTAAAAAGTGATTGAGTGTAACACCTCGCACAATAGGGTCTAATTAACTTTCTGATAAAAACACGCTAAACACGTTCTGATTCGACAGCACGAATGAAGGGATATCGAGATCATCTTTTTCTCTATAGATAAGTAGATCGTTCGCCGCCCTTGGTACGACAAGATGGCTCTGTCTTTATCATTTATATTGGAATAACCGTAGAAACTAGAGGAATCTTAAATGCTAACTTATTTTAACTGTCACCGTAAAGTCAGCTCGATTAGTTCAGCTAACCCATTACCAGACGACAAAACTTAAGACTGGTCCAAATTGTAAGAAGTTGCACACGACATTTAAAATTGCACTGTACTCGGAAAATAGATTTCAAATAGGGTAGAAAACACTCTGAGAAAATAAGAAATTTCCCTTGATTGTATTTTTTCAGGGGACCAGAAAGTGCCATTTTGTGGCATTTTGAAAAAAGTGTATTGCTTGGCAGAAAACGTTTCGAATAATGAATAAGTTGCTTGAAACAGGCAATTTCCTCAATTTTCAACGTTTTTTTTTTCAAGGATTTTTTCCATGGGGGTGTGTGAAAATGCGGAATTGTGAGGGAATGGGTTAATAAAGCCATGTGACTTTCATCTTCATGCATCATTTAAACATGTCGAGGGGTCAGTACAAATTATTGCAAGTGCCTGTATTTTCTGCTGGGCTGTTTTCGGAGACACTCGAGGTATTTCTATAGACAGATCCTCGTCTACATCCGCATCTTCGTCGGCCAAAAAAAATGTCATTTTGTAATATCTCTGGTATTACTGAACTCATTCACTTGAAACTTAAATGTATGTTCATTATCAAAAGAGCAACAAGGGGAATAACTCTAAATGCACCTTAAACGAGTGCCTACTATGAAGCACTTGAACAGCCGAGCGTTGGAACCCGAATGCGCTGCTCTTCTTGTTAATAAGTCGACTTAAATGTCGTAACTACAGCTAACTCAATCTGTCGCTACGTTGTTTAAGTCGCTAGCGAACCATTCTATTTTTGTTATTTAAGAGATGAAGAGAATAGTTTTTGTTTTCATGGAGGTATGAACCGAAAACCTAATCACACTGTATGAATACGCGAAGCGGATTCATACATTGTGTGATTAGGTTTTTCGGCTCATACCTCCATGAAAACAAAAAAAATATTCTCTTCATTTCTTATAATTTAATAGAATCGAGCGAAAAAAACCAAAAGCTTCGCAAATTTTGATACCCTTTTGTATGGGACAATTTTGTGCGGAAGCATACAAAATCGCTGCGTGCTTAAAATTTGTTCATGGAGTTATGAATAATTTTTCTCGACTAATCAGAACGCTCGTTTTTGATAGACGAAACTAAAAATTAAATTATATGCTAATGACCATAATTTCGCAAAATAACGCCGTTATATATCCAAGTTGAGCATCCTGTTGAAGTCACTGGGTAGGACCAGCGATCCTCTTATGTCATAGTACGTACTCATACAGGTGGTTTTCAAAATAAAGAAAAAGGAGCTCTAGTTTCAAGCATTGGTCAATCTTTTCCATGCACATTGTAGGACTGTGGACACACTAGTCCGTTTGGTATAGCAAATATATTGTATTACAAGCATTACCAGAATATAGTGTTCGGATGAAATGAGGCGGATAAAACTGACCAATCGCGACTGTCAATCAAATAATCAATCGACCAATAAAATAGTTCATTTAGATCGGACATTAACTTTGAACTCCGACACATGCTGACAACTTTGTGAAACATTTAGTTGGTTTTGTGACCTAAACGTCGTAACTACAGCTGTAGTTAGGACGTTTAGATCGTCAACCATTTTTAAGAATCTTTGTTGCATGTTACTGGTCATGAATTTTGCAAACAACGCCGTTTCCTATGGAAGTGGAACTTCTTGTCGGAGTCAGTCGGTGTGGACAGCGGAGGCAGTGGGCGTGACCAGCGATCTGTCAATTGCAACGGTTTGTCACTGAAATTATTTCAGTTTATCTCATTGATTTTGATGAGCGAATAGTTTTTTTTTTCAAGGAATTTAGTACATCTCTACACATAGAATATTCGTGAAATCTAATGAGTGGTTTGGGAGATCTTTGGATTTTTTGTGGGTGGGTGGGCAGTAACACGTCGCTTTTAACATTTCACTCGTACCATGACCAAGTTCAGTTGTCCTAATAATCCTAGAACTACAGCGAAACTCTGAAATGTCTTGCCCGAGGACATAACTACGTGACCAGTGACACGACCGTTAATAGAGCCGACTCTTCCAAACTGCGAGTGTGTAGTCGTAACCAGACAGCATTGTATCTTTTTATAATATAAAATATATTAGAACTATTTTGCTACCTAAAATTTATATAAGAAGTTTGGTAAAACAATGAAATTCTGTTTAACTAACTAGTTTAATGACTCCAATGAACATCGAGAGAATAAACAATACGTGTTATTGAAAAACCACGCCCCCGTAACAGGTCCCCCTACAAAGACAACTACAATACCTACAAAATATTACATGTGGAATGAAACTAAAATAATAAAAGAAGACCCTTTAGTCGCCTCTTAAGACATGGAAGATGTCATGTTTGTTCCGCCAGATGAAATTGCAGATGCGACTGGGCAAGGTCTGCAGTGGTTTCTTCTCATACCCCGTTTAATCACACGGGATCTCACACATAGACTAGTGCTTTTCATTTTAAATGTTATTTACATCGAGATGAAAAATATAATCTTTGGGATAAAAGCCACCAACTGTTGCAGTCCAGGAGTTACGAGGAAAGGAGCTGATTTTAATGAATGAATGGGGTTTAACGCCACTTTTGACAGTATTTCAGTTATATCGCGGCGGCTGAAGCACCTAACAATGGATTCCTGGTATTTCTCACAACAGTACCACCACTACATCATTTCCTAGCCTCCAGCTCCTATCCTACTTAGGTTTATGATTATCCAACAATTGATGAGAGAGAAATGTCGGAAAAATATGTGCAACCGGTTTCTGATTTCAGTCGCCTCTTACGATAGGCCAGAGAGAAAGGCCGAGGTAGTATTCTGAAAAAACGCCTGACACCCAACGGTGCAAAAATAACCTTGATGGTTGACCTAGACCTTACAACCAAACGCTGCATATCAATGCAAGTAAACCATGTCTGAAACATGAGCCATATGTCTTCAATAATGTTTCGATACCGATAACAGCAAAAATGGCGTGTGTGCATTAACCCTTTCCTGTACAAACACGGGATTTTACGTTGCTGTAATTTTGTACTGGAGAAAAATTTTGGAAAAAGAAGAAATCGCTCCTTTTTCAACAATATTTCTACCACACAGGAAGGTTTCATCTCAAATTGTATCAAATATTTCGTCTGCAACCTCTTTCAATTTGGACCAGTCTAAAATTTAAAACAAGAGGACCATGATGGTCCTAAATTGCTCACCTGAGGCATCTGCAAATAACAGTACATTTTTGTATAAAAAAAGACACAACTTGAGCAAAATAAATACATGTAAAACAAGTATAAGATTTTGGGCTATGTACAAAACATTCCAGTAATGCTTTAAAATAACAAGAGGCCAATGAGGGCCGGAGACGCTCTACTGGTTATCAAGTTTTCCGTGAAAGAAATCTGATATTTAAGGAAGTTAATTGCTCAAAGAAGAATACATAAAGAAAAAAAGGGCTTTATCCCCTTTATCATTTTAAGCAACAATCCTCAAGGCCCCTTTTCCCATGTTTCATGACGGATCCACTCCATTTCCAAAAGAAAGTTACCTTATGACCCTACAATCATTCTGTGAATATTTCATCAGAATCTGACAATAATTGTGGACTTTATCACATAAACAGGATTGTTTTGAATGAAAATCAATAAGGCCCTTTTTCCTGTGTTTTCTGGTGGATCAATTTCATTCCATAAGGAACTTTCCTTACAACCCTACAATTGTCCTGTGAAATTTAAAAGACAATTTGATAATGATTGTGATCTTCATCACATACACAAGAATGTTTTGAATGATAATCTGTAAGGCCCCTTTTCCTATGTTTCGAATGCCACAATTATTCCATGCATCTTTGAAGAGAATCCAATAAAACTGTTGACTTTATTGTGTTAACAAAGATATTAAATTCAAGTTCTCATAAGGCCCCTTTTCCCGTGATATTTTACTGTTGGTTTTATCATTCTGTGAAAGTTAAAAGTGAATCCGATGAAATATTGACAATTCATTATGTTTACTAGAATATTTAAAAAAAAATCATATGGCCCCTTTTTACATGATACTTGATGGATTGTACCCAGTTCTGAAAAGAACCATTTAAGTGATTGTGCAATCATTCTGTGAAATTTTGAAGTGAATCCGGTCAAATCAAGGGACAACATTGTGTTAACCAGAATATTTAAGAAAGTTTTTCATAAGGCCCCTTTTTATGTGACACTTGCCATAATCAGATCCACTGTCAAAATCAACAATTGGAATGATGGTACAATCAATTTATTGTGTTAATGAGTTTATAGTGTAATCTTCATAGGGCCCCTTTTCTCATGATACTTTACAGAACAAACCAAATTTTAAAAGGAACAATTCTAATGAAGGTAGAATCATTCTTTAAAAGTTAAAGAGAATCAATGAAAACAGTGGACTGAATTGTGTCAAGAATTTTTGTAACAAAATTTTCATAAGGCCCCTTTTTCCGTGAAACTTAACAAATCTGACCCAATGTACAAAGGAACAATCCCAATGATAGTTTGAAGAAAATGATAAAGACTGAGGACTTTATTGTAATAATGATGTTTTGTAATAAAATTTTTATAAGGTCCCTTTTCTTGTGTCACTTAACCAATCAAACCTAATTAACAAAGGAACAATCCAAATGATGGTACAATCATTCTATTAAAGTTTGAAGAGATTCTGATAAAGACTGAGGGCATTGTTGTGTTTATGAGGATTTGGTAATAATTTTTCATACAGCCCCTTTTCCTATGATACTAGACAGATCAGGCCCAATTTGGAAAGAAACAATCCTTATGATGGTACAAACATTCTGTGAAAGTTTGAACAGAATCTGATGAAAACTGCAGACTTTATCTTGGTATAAAATTTTCAAAATAAAATTTTCATAAGGCTCCTTTTCCTGTGATACTTCAAGGATCAGGTCTCATGTCAGCATCAACAATCATGATTATTGTACAATGATTCTGTGAAGGTTTGAATAAAATCCAGTGAAAGCTCTGGACTTGGTTACAAGGATTATAGATAAGATTCTCAAAAGGCCCCTTTATTGTGGTACAATGATTTTAAAATTAAATTTCATAATGCTCCTTTTCCTGTGATACTTGACGGATCAGGTCTAATGCAAACATCAACAATCATTATTATTGTACAATTATTCTGTGAATGTTTGCAGAAAATCCGATGAAAGCTCTGGACTTTGTAACAAGGATTTATAAATGAAATTTTCATAAGGCCCCTTTTCCTGTGTTTCTTGACAATTCAAACCCTGTTAGGAAAAGAATGATAGTTATGACCTTCCAATCATTCTGTGAAAGTTTCAACAAAATCTGATCAAAGCTGTGGGCTTCATTGTGTTAACAGGGATTTATTAACTGAATTTTCATATAGCCCCTTTACCCATGTTACTTGATGGATCTGAACCAATTCCAAAGGGAACTCTTCTTACAAAAGTATAATTATTCTGTTTGAGTATAAAGACAACACTATCTCATCTGTGGACTTACAAGCAATAATTAAGATTTTTTTAATTGAATTTTCAATCATTATGTGAAAGTTTAAAGTCAATCAGGTTAAATCTAGGGCCATGATGTGTTAACTAAGATTTTTTATCAAATTTTCATAGGGCCCCTTTTCCAATGAAACTTGATGGATCAAACCTACTTCCGAAAGGAACAATCCATTTAATGTAATAATCATTCTGGGAATGTTTGAAGAGAATTTGTTGAAAACTATGGACTCTATTGTGTTTACGAGGACATTTTCAATCCAGTTTTTATCGGGCCCCTTTTTCCCGTGGTCCTTGACTGATCATACCAAATTTTGAAAGGATCAATTCATATGATGGTTCAGTCATTCTGT
This sequence comes from Fragum fragum, assembly GCA_946902895.1. NCBI lineage: Eukaryota > Metazoa > Mollusca > Bivalvia > Cardiida > Cardiidae > Fragum > Fragum fragum. The sequence continues at coordinate 62,841,604 of OX336368.1, forward strand.
GAAAGTTTGAAGTCAATCAGATGAAAACTGTGGACTCTAGAGTGTTAACAAGATCTTTGAATTAAATTTTAATAAGGCCCCTTTTCCTATATTTCTTGGGGAATCATATCCGATTCCGAAAGGAGCAATCCTTATGATGGTACAAATCATTCTGTGAAAGTTTGAAGAGAATCCGTTGAAAATTGTTGGCTCTAGATTATCAATGAGAATTTTTTATTAAAATTTTCATAAGGCCCCTTTTTTCAGTGTTTCTTGACGGATCATACCATATTTCGAAAGGAACAATCATTACGATAGTACAATCATTCTGTGAAAGTTTGAAGGGAATCCGATGAAAACTGTTGACTCCAGAGTGTTAACGAGGATTTCCTAAAAGATTTTTCTATTAAATTTTCATAAGGCCCCTTTTCCCGTGATGGATCTGACCAAATTCCCAAAGGAACAATCCTTATGATGGTACAATCATTCTGTGAAAGTTTAAATACAATCTGATGAAAACTGTGGACCCTAGAGTGTTAACAAGGATTTTTTAATTAAATTTTCATAAGGCCCCGCCCCTTTTCAAGTGTTTCTTGACAGATCAGACCAATTTTTGAAAGGAACTGTCCTGATGATTGTACAATCATTCAGAGAAAGATTGAAGAGAAAACTGTGGACTCTATCACGTAAACGAGGATTTTTAGTGGAATTTTTAATTGAATTTCCATAAGGCCCCTTTTCCCATGTTTCTTGATGGATCATACCCATTTTCAAAAGGAATGATCCTTATGATGGTACAATCATTCTGTGAAAGTTTAAAGAGAATCAGATGAAAACTGTGGACTCTATCGCGTAAACGTTGATTTCTTAATTAAGTTTTAATTAGGCCCCCTTTTCCGTGTTTCTTGACAGATCTGACCGAATTTTGAAAGGAACGATCCTTATGTTGGTACAATCATTCTGTGAAAGTTTGAATTGAATCTGTTGTGAACTCAGGACTCAAGAGTGTTAAAGAGGATTTTTCAATTAAATTTTCATAAGGCCCCTTTTCCTGTGTTTCTTGACGGATCATACCCATTTTCGAAAGGAACGATCCTTATGATGGTACAATCATTCTGTGAAAGTTTGAAGAGAATCCGATGAAAACTGTGGACTCTATCGTGTAAACGAGGATTTTTTAATTAAGTGTTAATTAGGCCCCTTTCCCCCGTGTTTCTTGACGGATCTGACTCAATTTCGAAAGGAACAATCCTTATGATGGTACAATCATTCTATGAAAGTTTAAAGGGAATCCGATGAAAACTATGGACTCTATCGCGTAAACAAGGAAAAGTTTAACGGACGGACAACGGATGGATGGATGGACGGACGCCGGACGGGAAAAAGCCATCGCTATAGCTCTAGTTGCCTTCGGCCAGTAGATCTAACAAGAGGCCCATGAGGGCCTGAGACGCTCTACTGGTTATCAAGTTTTCCGTTAAAGAAATCTGATATTTAAGGAAGTTAATTGCTCAAAGAAGAATGCATAAAGAAAAAAAAAAGGGCTTTATCCCCTTTATCATTTTAAGCAACAATCCTCAAGGCCCCTTTCCCCATGTTTCATGACGGATCCACTCCATTTCCAAAAGAAAGTTACCTTATGACCCTACAATCATTCTGTGAATATTTCATCAGAATCTGCCAATAACTGAGGACTTTATCACATAAACAGGATTGTTTTGAATGAAAATCAATAAGGCCCCTTTTAATGTGTTTTCTGATGGATCAATTTCAATCCAAAAGGAACTTTCCTTACAACCTGACAATTGTCCTGTGAAATTTAAAAGACAATTTGATAATGATTGTGATCTTCATCACATACACAAGAATGTTTTGAATGATAATCTGTAAGGCCCCTTTTCCTGTGTTTCGAATGCCACAATTATTCCATGCATCTTTGAAGAGAATCCAATAAAACTGTTGACTTTATTGTGTTAACAAAGACATTAAATTCAAGTTCTCATAAGACCCCTTTTCCCGTGATATTTTACTGTTGGTTTTATCATTCTGTGAAAGTTAAAAGTGAATCCGATGAAATATTGGGAATTCATTATGTTTACTAGAATATTTTAAAAAAAAAATCATATGGCCCCTTTTTATATGACACTTGATGGATTGTACCCAGTTCTGAAAAGAACCATTTAAGTATTTGTACAATCATTCTGTGAAATTTTGAAGTGAATCCGGTGAAATCAAGGGACATCATTGTGTTAACCAGAATATTTAAGAGAGTTTTTCATAAGGCCCCTTTTTATGTGACACTTGCCATAGTCAGATCCACAGTCAAAATCAACAATTGGAATGATGGTACAATCAATCTGTTTAATCTGTGGAATTTATTGTGTTAATAAGTTTATAGTGAAATCTTCATAGGGCCCCTTTTCTCATGATACTTTACAGAACAAACCAAATTTCAAAAGGAACAATTCTAATGAAGGTAGAATCATTCTTTAAAAGTTAAAGAGAATCAATGAAAACAGTGGACTGAATTGTGTCAAGAATTTTTGTAACAAAATTTTCATAAGGCCCCTTTTTCCGTGAAACTTAACAAATCAGACCCAATGTACAAAGGAACAATCCTAATGATAGTTTGAAGAAAATGATGAAGACTGAGGACTTTATTGTGATAATGATGTTTTGTGATGAAATTTTTAAAAGGTCCCTTTTCTTGTGTCACTTAACCAATCAGACCTAATTTACAAAGGAACAATCCAAATGATGGTACAATCATTCTATTAAAGTTTGAAGAGTTTCTGATAAAGACTGGGGACATTGTTGTGTTTATGAGGATTTGGTAATAATTTTTCATACAGCCCCTTTTCCTATGATACTAGACAGATCAGGCCCAATTTGGAAAGAAACAATTCTTATGATGGTACAAACATTCTGTGAAAGTTTGAACAGAATCTGATGAAAACTGCAGACTTTATCTTGGTGTAAAATTTTCAAAATAAAATTTTCATAAGGCTCCTTTTCCTGTGATACTTGAAGGATCAGGTCTCATGTCAGCATCAACAATCATGATTATTGTACAATGATTCTGTGAAGGTTTGAATTAAATCCAATGAAAGCTCTGGACTTGGTTACAAGGATTATAGATAAAATTCTCAAAAGGCCCCTCTTCCCATGATACTAGACAGGTCACGCCTAATTTCAAAAGAAAGAATCCTCACGACTGTGAAAGTTTTAACAGAATCTGATGAAAACTGTTGACTTTATTGTGGTACAATGATTTTAAAATTAAATTTCATAATGCTCCTTTTCCTGTGATACTTGACGGATCAGGTCTAATGCAAACATCAACAATCATTATTATTGTACAATTATTCGTTGAATGTTTGAAGAAAATCCGATGAAAGCTCTGGACTTGGTAACAAGGATTTATAAATGAAATTTTCATAAGGCCCCTTTTCCTGTGTTTCTTGACAGTTCAAAGCCTGTTATGAAAAGAATGATAGTTATGACCTTCCAATCATTCTGTGAAAGTTTCAACAAAATCTGATCAAAGCTGTGGGCTTCATTGTGTTAACAGTGTTTTATTAATTGAATTTTCATATAGCCCCTTTTCCCATGTTACTTGATAGATCTGAACCAATTCCAAAGGGAACTCTTCTTACCAAAGTATAATTATTCTGTTTGAGTATAAAGACAACCCCATCTCATCTGTGGACTTACAAGCATTAATTACATTTTCCTAAGGCCCCTTTTCCTATGTTTCTCAATGGATCAGACCCAATTTGAAAGGAACAATCCTTATGATGGTACAATCATTATGTTAAAGTTTGAAGTCAATCAGGTGAAATCTAGGGCCATTATGTGTTAACTAATATTTTTTTTATTAAATTTTCATATGGCCCCTTTTCCCATGAAACTTGATGGATCAAACCTCTTCGAAAGGAACAATCCATTTAATGTAATAATCATTCTGGGAATGTTTGAAGAGAATTTGTTGAAAACTATGGACTCTATTGTGTTTACGAGGACATTTTCAATCCAGTTTTTATCGGGCCCCTTTTTCCCGTGGTCCTTGACTGATCATACCAAATTTTGAAAGGATCAATTCTTATGATGGTTCAGTCATTCTGTGAAAGTTTGAAGTCAATCAGATGAAAACTGTGGACTCTAGAGTGTTAACAAGATCTTTGAATTAAATTTTAATAAGGCCCCTTTTCCTATATTTCTTGAGGAATCATATCCGATTCAGAAAGGAACAATCCTTATGATGGTACAAATCATTCTGTGAAAGTTTGAAGAGAATCCGTTGAAAAATGTTTGCTCTAGATTATCAATGAGAATTTTTTTATTAAAATTTTCATAAGGCCCCTTTTTTGTGTGTTTCTTGATGGATCATACCAAATTTGGAAAGGAACAATCATTACGATATTATAATAATTCTGTGAAAGTTTGAAGGGAATCCGATGAAAACTGTTGACTCCAGAGTGTTAAAATGGATTTATTAAAAGAATTTTCGATTACATTTTCATAAGGCCCCTTTTCCCGTGTTTCCTGATGGATCTCACCAAATTCCCAAAGGAACAATCCTTATGATGGTACAATCATTCTGTGAAAGTTTAAATACAATCTGATGAAAACTGTGGACTCTAGAGTGTTAACGAGGATTTTTTAATTAAATTTTCATAAGGCCCCTTTTCCAGTGTTTCTTGACAGATCATACCAAATTTCGAAAGGAACAATCCTTTTGATGGTTCAATCATTCTGAGAACTTTTGAAGAGAATCCAATAAAAACTGTGGACTCTATCGCGTAAACGAGGATTTTTAATTGAATTTTTAATTGAATTTTCATAAGGCTCCTTTTCCCATGTTTCTTGACGGATCATACCCAATTTCGAAAGGAACAATCCTTATGATGGTATAATTATTCTGTAAGAGTTTGAAGAGAATCCAATGAAAACTGTGGACTCTATTACGTCAACGAGGATTTTTTATTGAATTTTTGATTAAATTTTCATAAGGCCCCTTTTCCCATGTTTCTTGACGGATCATACCAAATTTCGAAAGGAACAATCCTTATGTTGGTACAATCATTCTGTGAAAGTTTGAATTGAATATGATGTAAACTGTGGACTCTAGAGTGTTAACGAGGATTTTTTAATTAAATTTTCATAAGGCCCCTTTTCCCATGTTTCTTAATGGATCATACCCATTTTCAAAATGAACGATCCTTATGATGGTACAATCATTCTGAGAAAGTTTGCAGAGAATCCGATGAAAATTGTGGACTCTATCGCATTAACAAGGATTTTTAATTGAATTTTTAATTAAATTTTCATAAGGCCCCTTTTCCCGTGTTTCTTGACGGTTAATACCCATTTTCGAAAGGAAAGATCCTTATGATGGTACAATCATTCTGTGAAAGTTTGAAGAGAATCCGATGAAAACTGTGGACTTTATCGCATAAACGAGGATTTTTTAATTAAGTTTTAATTAGGATCCTTTTCCCATGTTTCTGGAAGGATCTGACCGAATTTCGAAAGGAACGATGCTTATGATGGTACAATCATTCTGTGAAAGTTTGAAGGGAATCTGATGAAAACTGTGGACTCTATCGCGTAAACAAGGAAAAGTTTAACGGACGGACGACGACGGACGGAAAAAGCCATCGCTATAGCTCTAGTGGCCTTCGGCCAGTAGAGCTAAAAATGAATGCCTTCGGCTTTATAGTTTAATCCATTACCAAACCATCCCAGAATTTGTCATCCTCAGGGAAATTAGGTTTATAAAAGCATTGTGAGAAAGGGAATGACAAGTAATTTCTCCATTTCTATTTAAGAAGAAGAATTCTTTTAATGCGATTTACACAATTTCGACCCCAGAGCAGAGACGTTTTTTTTATCCCAAGAGCATATTTTCCTGTAACATAGTACAAAATAATTAAGTAATGCTACATACCAAATATTAATGCCCTCACGCTTTATTTCAGAAGGAGAAGACTTTTGAAGTTGATCTTATTGGGTGTTTTTCAAAATTTTGGACCTCTGGGGCAGTACCATGTTTTATACCAGGGCTAAGATTTTAGCTAACATAGTAAAGAACCATCTGGTTATGCTATATATCAAATATGAATGCCTTTGACTTTGTAGATTGGGAGGAAAAGACTTTTGAACATGGTCTAATTGAGCATTTTTACAAACTTTGGACACCCGGGAAAGTTTTTTTTTTTAACCTACAGGCATAATTTAATCAAAATTGATAGATAACAGCCAGGCTATGCTACACTCAAAATACAAATGCCCTCCGTCTTAAAATGAAGAAGTTTTTTTAACATACTCCAATTTTGCGTTTTCCCCAATTTTGGATCCCTAGTGCAGGGCCGTTTTTGACCCATGGAGGACAACTTTTAATGGTATAGTACAAAACCATCTAGTTATGCTACATACCAAATATGAATAACCTAGACCTTAAAGTTTAAGAGGAGAAGTCTTGTGAAATTGCTCTTATATGCATTTTTCCAAACTTCAGACCTCAGGGGCGGGGACATTTTTGACCCCAGAGAATAAATATTTAAAAACTTGGTAGAGAACCAAATGATTAAGCTCTATACAAAATATAAAGGCCTTTGGCCTTGTAGTCTATAAAAAAAAAACAACAAAGATCTACTAAAATTTCCCATTTTCATATGCCGTGGTAACAAGAGTTTTTCACAGAATGAAATTCTTTTAACAACTTTTGAAGAACTTCACCCTATGAACACCCCTGCAAAGTTTCAGCTTGATTGGCCTACTGGTTTAGGAAGAGAAGATTTTTAAAGATATTAAAAGAATTACTAAAGATTCCCATTTTCAAATGCCGCGGTTACAAGAGTTTTTGACGGAATTAAATTCTTTTAACAACATTTGTAGAACATCCCTGCAAAGTTGCAGCTTGATTGGCCAACTAGTTTCGGAGGAGAAGATTTTTAAAGATATTTAAAGAATTACTAAAGATTCCCATTTTCTAATGCTGCGGCAACCAGAGTTTTTGACAGAATTAAATTCTTTTAACAACTTTTGAAGAACTTCATCCAAAGAACATCCCTGCAAAGTTTCAGCTTGATTGGCCTACTTTTTTAGGAGGAGAAGATTTTTAAAGAAAATGTGGACGGAGGGACAGACAGACGGAGGGACAGACGGATCGATGATGGACAATGACCGATCACAATAGCTCACCTCGCACTTTGTGCTCAGGTGAGCTAAAACAAACACCCCCCCCCAAAACCAGGAAAGGGTTAAGTTTACTGCCCACAGACAGATGGACATTGGTAAAATGTATGTCCCCTGATATATTTACTTGTTTTAAACAAGGACGTTCCACTTGTTTTAAACAAGGATGTAATTTTCATAACCAAAATCCCATCCACTGGCCAAAACCCCCGAGGTTCTGTCCCTGGGTTCGAGCAGGTCATGTGTTTAACAAAATTCTATAGAGGTCAAATAATTAATGCTCAATATCTAAGCCCTCTATTTCAGTAGTCGAAGAATTTCCAGTTTTTTTTCAATCCCCTTTTATTTCTATGGCAACCAGCGTTTATAATGGATTTCCTTTGGCAAAGGAGACTACCCAACGGAATTTTTTGCCAAATTAGGTTGAAATTGGCCCAGTAGTCAGGGCAAAGATGTACTTTTACATTTTTTATTTTCCATCCATTGAGGCTCTAGCCCCCAGGTGACAAGAGACATGATATTTTCAAAGTTGATAAAGATAAATGATCTGATGCCCATGCATACTATCTTGGTGGAATCAGGATTTTTAAAAGATTTAAACTCAGAAATTTTTAAAGAAGACCAGCTGACTTTGAGAACATTACTGCCATATTTGGTTGAAATATGAAGATTGGGAGAATTATGTTTAGCCCTTTCCTACACAATGACACTTTTTAATACACCTCAAGAAAAACAATTGGAAAACATTGTTCAAAATGAAGAAATTGCTTGCAACAAGTAATTTCTTCCTTTTACACAATATCTTCTAACCAGAATTTTCTTTTAAAAAAATCTAAATTTTTCTTAAAATTTCATAAATTTCTAATTGTCTGCAACTCCTTTCAATTTAGATCAGTCTTAAATTTGTCGTCTGCTAATGGGTTAAGTAAATTATGGACTCTAGCTGCAAGCTTGAAGATGGGTGATATCCTTAAGCCAATCAGTTCAGGTACAGTAAAACAAGGCAAATATCAGTTAACTGGTGTTTTAATTACAGATACATATATTGGCACCATAACAAATCTTTGAATAGAAAATAAATACTTCCAAGTTAAATTTCACAGGATTGAAATATTATCGTTTATACACAATGGTATTGAAAGCCAAAACATATAGCAAATTTCATACTGAAGTAATTCTTTTAGCTTATAAGCCTGTCAACAAGGCACACCTCCTTTTACTAAATTTTAAATCGGCTTTTCTATTTTCACCTTGCATCTTGTACAATTTAAATTTCGACATGTGGTGATGGGTTTTATAAATGACAGTAAAATTGTGAAAAATTACAGGGCAACATAGCTTTTTCAAAGCTTTTTACCCTTTGTTTCACATTCCTACTTTTTCATGCGCCTTCAGAAATTTTTTTAGAAAACATTGTGAACAATGAAGAAATTGCTTACAAGCAATTTCTTCATTGTCTACAATATTTTCTACCATAAAAGACAAAGATTTTTAAATGCTATCAACTTAAAATTGGTATCTGCAAGTTCTTTCAATTTGGTCTAAGTTCTTTCAATTTTGACCAGTCTGAAAATAAAACAAATTTTCCAAAGCCAAAATAATACATACTGATTTGTAGGGAGGAATCTTCATGGAAATCTTTTAACCCATTCCCACACAATGATGCTTTTGACACCCCTCAAAAAAACATTCAATTTCGTGGTTAAAACCATGTTTCCATATCAGGGGCATACCCTAATGTTACTGTTGAAAACAGTCATTTTTCAATTCCATACTTTGAGTAAAAATTTGAAATTTCACCAAGGTAAAGAACCACGCCATTGTAGTTTCAATAAAAGTAGGAATGAGGCTTGTCATAGAATTTTTGTCATAAACTTTGGTCCATTTTGGAAAATCACAGTTTGATAAAGTTATGTCATCTGTACCAAACTCTTCACTGTGTGACCAATTTGCCTGACAACAGCCAGACATCAGACAGACAGACAGACAGACAGACACGTGGACAACAGAAACACATATGCTCTAACTCTTTGAAGACTTTTTGACTATCTCTTTCTCTTGAAGTTCCATTTATACTGTGCTGCCCGATTTTTTGTTTCATTTTTTACCATACTCCTCTTTACATTTGCGTCTTTCTGTAAGAAAGAGGATATCATGATCATAAAAAGATGGGGAAAAAACATGTAAAAGTGAAAAATATCACATGTATCAAGAATATTCCACCTTGCAGCACCAAAATTACATGTTCACAAGCAATTTTAAATGGCTCTTGTTTGTTTCTTCCTACAATTACCTCCCTCTAAAAATATATTTTTGATACCTGCCTTTAAAAACCCAATGCAGCATCTGCTTGTCCAACTCTGTGATATAATGTTATAGTTTTAACCCATGTCATGCTGAATTATAAATCGTCTACAGAAATTGTCTTTGAAATTGTGAAAATCTTTGTCCTTTTTGGTAGAAAAAATTGTGGATAATGATGAACTTGCTTGTAACAAGCATTTTTTTATTTTCAAAACATTGTGGATAATGAAGAAATTACTTGTTAAAAGTAAGTTCTATATTATCAACAATATTTTCCAAAGGATTTTACTGAAGAGGCAAAAAAAGTGTGACTGAGAGTGAATGGATTAATAAGAGGTATTCAAACAAAAAAATTAAAGACAACTGTTGAGAAATAAAGACGTTACCATGTATCAAAACACCTTAGACTGATTGATGGACCGACAGACTGTAAGAAAGAAATTGTTTCAAATGCCACATCTACTCATGCTGAAGAAAATCTGTGCCATTTTTTTTCTCAATTCATAATTGTACAAGTTAATGTTTTTTACAAACTGGGTTTTAATACATTTTTTTTTATTAACCTTGAAAATATCCAAAATTTTGTATCAAATGGCACAACTAGCTCATGATTTAGTGCAATATTTCTAAATTATTTTAAAATCCATCCACAAATAAAAACAGAAATTATGCTCTGGTCAAGGTCAGATAGCTTCAGGACAGGCATTTAAATTATAAGAGATGAAAAGAATATTCTTTTTTCATGGAGGTATGAACCAAAAAACCTAATCACACTTATGTATGAATAAGCAAAGTGTATTCATACTTAAGTGTGACTAGGTTTTTTGGTTCATACCACAATGAAAACAAAAAATATTCTCTTCATTTCCTATAATTCAATAGCATCAAGCAAAAAAGCAAATATTTTACAATTTTGATACCTTTTTGTATTGGACTATTTCGTGTGGAAGCATACAAAATCACTACAAGCTCAAAATTTTGTTCATGGAGTAATAATTTTTTTTGACCAATCAGTACGCCTGATTTAAAAGACGGAACTAGAAATTAAATTATAAAACATTATCTCACTGTCTTGTTATGAAGGGATGTGGAATTCCCTTCACCAACTTGTCAAACAATGGCTTTTCTACTTGAGACAAGTTACAATTGTAAGGACCACTTGGTTGGGGACAAGTAATTACCAGGGCAAATATTGGAAGAAACAAAATAGATGTATTTCAAAATACAGTCGAACCTGTCTTAAGCAAGCGGTCAAGGGATTTGCCAAAATCGCTTGCTTAAGACAGGTGCTTGCTTAATACAGGTTGGCCTGTCAAGGTGATGGCCAGATATTTGTATTGCAAAAAGATTAGGTGGCTTGAAAGTACATGTATTCATTTTCATAGTAAATAAATAACAAGAAAACAGCTCAAACTATATTTTTTAATTTTGGTAAGAATACTGGTAGACCTATATGCTCATGAAGTCGATTAGATAATCAATCCAAATTAAAAAGGTTCAAATCGGATTAAATTACTCGAACAGTCATGATTATTTTTTGCAAAGATCGAAAAATTGACATTATAACGGCCGATCAATTGAGGACCAGACTGCTCTATAATTTTGATTATTGCGTAAAACACTATATTTCAATAAAATTCCAGTTAGAATCTAGTCAGAATTAGTCTTTGAGCAAATTTGTTTACTCATTTCTCACCTCTAAAACTGCAAACAAACTCTGTACGAAAATGAAAATAGATAACTTTCCGAGAACAGTAATTTCGATGTCATACCCGATTAAACTTTATTGATAAAGTTTGAATATCATATGCATAAAATTCAATTCCTGAAAAACAGCAATATACTAAAATTAGGTATTTTAAAGACTTCGTAGTAATCTACAAAACACCCATTAATTGGCGACACGCGTGAATGTTTATCTGATATTGACACTGAGATAATCCGAAAACAATAATGCGCCGTGATAATTACTTATTCGTGAAAATTGCCATTGGCCCGAAAATTGACTGTAAACTCAGGTTATTTCAAAGAATAGGACACGATTTTGATGGCTGATGACCGCGTTTTAGAGGTGTTTGCTGAATACAGGTAAAATTTAGGGTAAAAAAGATCAGGGGACATTGAACTGGCCGTTTAAGACAGGTGCACGCTGAATGGAGGTGACCGGATGACCAGGTTTGACTGTAGATCTCAAAGACAACGCATTTTATACAGGAAAATTATCACAATTTTCTTTATTTAGCGTAATAAATAATGTGGTTAATGAAGAAATTTTGGTTCCATTTTTTTTTATTAGCAACATTTTTTCCATCAAACTTTATCTCTTCTTTTTTGCAGACAAGTTAATTTTATTTCTTAACAAGTAGAAAATCTGTATTTCCAAGCCAGTGTAATTTGTTAAACCAATCACCAGGTTACTTTTAAGTAATTCATAATTGATGGAAGCTGCAGATGATACTTAAAACATTTATAAACAATTGTACATATATCATTTTGGGAAGAAAACATTGAGAGAAAAAAGACAAAACTGTTTGTTACAAAAACTTTCTTTTTTCCTCTGTGTTTTACTTAATTGCCTGATTGCTGACCCTGCCAACTGAACTCTTACAGGAAATTTGACTTAGTTATTAAACGGCTTTATTTTGCAAAATCAATGGTCAGTAACAGTTGGGAAACTTATTGTCCTACAAGCTGTAGTTACAATGTTAACACAAGAGGCCCATGAGGGCCTGAGACGCTCTACTGGTTATCAAGTTTTCCGTTAAAGAAATCTGATATCTAAGGAAGTTAATTACCCAAAGAAGAATGCATAAAGAAAACAAAAACAGGACTTTATCCCCTTTATCACTTTTAGCAAAAACCCTCAAGGCCCCTTTTCCCATGTTTCATGACGGATCCACTCCATTTTCAAAAGAGAGTTACCTTATGACCCTACAATAATCCTGTGAAATTTCATCAGAATCTGACGATAATTGTGGACTTAATCACATAAATAGGATTGTTTTGAATGAAAATCAATAAGGCCCCTTTTCTTGTGTTTTTTGATGGATCAATTTCATTCCAAAAGGAACTTTCCTTACAACCCTACAATTGTCCTGTGAAATTTAAAAGACGATTTGATAATGATTGTGATCTTCATCACATACACAAGAATGTTTTGAATGATAATCTGTAAGGCCCCTTTTCCTGTGTTTCGAATGCCACTTTTATTCCATGCATCTTTGAAGAGAATCTTCAAAGATTACCTTTTCCTGTGTTTGAATGCCACATTTATTCCATGCATCTTTGAAGAGAATCCAATAAAACTGTTGACTTTATTGTGTTAACAAAGATATTAAAATCAAGTTCTCATAAGGCCCCTTTTCCTGTGATATTTTACTGTTGGTGTAATCATTCTGTGAAAGTTAAAAGTGAATCAGATGAAATATTGGGATATAGTGGATAATCAGATCCACTGTCAAAATCAACAATTGGAATGATGGTACAACTAATCTGTGTAATCTGTGGAATTTATTGTGTTAATGAGTTTATAGTGAAATCTTCATAGGGCCCCTTTTCTCATGATACTTTACAGAACAAACCAAATTTCAAAAGGAACAATTCTAATGAAAGTACAATCATTCTTTAAAAGTTAAAGAGTATCAATGAAAACAGTGACTGAATTGTGTCCAGAATTTTTGTTATAAGATTTTCATAAGGCCCCTTTTTCCTTGAAACTTAACAAATCAGACCCAATGTAAAAAGGAACAATCCTAATGATAGTTTGAAGAAAATGATAAAGACTGAGGACTTTATTGTAATAATGATGTTTTGTAATAAAATTTTTATATGGTCCCTTTTCTTGTGTCACTTAGCCAATCAGACCTAATTTACAAAGGAACAATCCAAATGATGAAACAATCATTCTTTTAAAGTTTGAAGAGATTCTGATTAAGACTGAGGACATTCTTGTGTTTATGAGGATTTGGTAATAATTTTTCATACGGCCCCTTTTCCTATGATACTAGACAGATCAGGCCCAATTTGGAAAGAAACAATCTTAATGATGGTACAAACATTCTGTGAAAGTTTGAACAGAATCCGATGAAAACTGCAGACTTTATCTTGGTGTAAAGATTTTAAAATAAAATTTTCATTAGGCTCCTTTTCCTGTGATACTTGAAGGATCAGGTCTCATGTTAGCATCAACAATCGTGATTATTGTACAATGATTCTGTGAAAGTTAGAAGAAAATGCAATGAAAGCTCTGGACTTGGTTACAAGAATTATAGATAAAATTCTCAAAAGGCCCCTTTTCCCATGATACTAGACAGATCATTCCTAATTTGAAAAGAAAGAATCCTCATGATGGAACAATCATTCTGTGAAAGTTTACACAGAATCTGATGAAAACTGTTGACTTTATTGTGGTACAAGGATTTTAAAATTAAATTTCATAATGCTCCTTTTCCTGTGATACTTGAAGGATCAGGTCTAATGCAAACATCAACAATCATTATTATTGTACAATTATTCTGTGAATGTTTGAAGAAAATCCGATGAAAGCTCCGGACTTGGTAACAAGGATTTATAAATGAAATTTACATAAGGCCCCTTTTCCTGTGTTTCTTTGAGAGTTCAAACCCTTTTATGAAAAGAATGATCGTTATGACCTTCCAATCATTCTGTGAAAGTTTCAACAAAATCTGATCAAAGCTGTGGGCTTCATTGTGTTAACAGGGTTTTCTTAATTAAATTTTCCCATGTTACTTGATGGATCTGAACCAATTCCAAAGGGAACTCTACTTACAAAAGTATAATTATTCTGTTTGAGTATAAAGACAACCCCATCTCATCTGTGGACTTACAAGCATTTATTAATACTTATTTAATTTAATTTTCCTAAGGTCCCTTTTCCTATGTTTCTCAATGGATCAGTCCCAATTTGAAAGGAACAATCCTTATGATGGTACAATCATTCGATCAGGTGAAATCTAGGGCCATGTTGTGTTAACTAAGATTTTTTTATTAAATTTTCATAGGTCCCCTTTTCCCATGAAACTTGATGGATCAAACCTACTTCCAAAAGGAACAATCCATGTAATGTAATAATCATTCTGTGGATGTTTGAAGAGAATTTGTTGAAAATTGTGGACTCTATTGTATTACGAGGATTTTTTAATACATTTTTTATCGGGCCCCTTTTTCCCCGTGGTCCTTGACTGATCATACCAAATTTTGAAAGGAAAAATTCTTATGATGGTACAATCATTCTGTGAAAGTTTGAAGTCAATCAGATGAAAACTGTGGACTCTAGAGTGTTAACAAAGATCTTTGAACTAAATTTTAATAAGGCCCCTTTTCCCATGTTTCTTGACAGATCATATCCGGTTCCAAAAGGAACAATCCTTATGATGGTAAATTCATTCTGTGAAAGTTTGATGAGAATCCATTGAAATTTGTTGAATCTAGATTATTAATGAGGATTTTTATTTAAATTTTCCTGTGAAATCTGTGGACTTACAAGCATTTATTAAGACTTTTTTAATTGAATTTTCCTAAGGTCCTTTTTCCTATGTTTCTTGACTGATCACACCAAATTTCGAAAGGAACAATCCTTATGATAGTACAATCATTCTGTGAAAGTTTGAAGAGAATCCGATGAAAACTGTTGACTCCTGAGTGTTAACGAGGATAACTTAAAAGATTTTTCCATTAAATTTTCATAAGGCCCCTTTTCCCGTGTTTCAAGATGGATCTGACCCAATTCAGAAAGGAACAATCCTTATGATTGTACAATCATTCTGTGAAAGTTTGAAATACAATCTGATGAAAACTGTGGACTCTAGAGTGTTAACGAGGATTTTTTATTAAATTTTCATAAGGCCCCTTTTCGTGTTTCTTGACAGATCATACCTGTTTTCTAAAGGAACGATCCTTATGATGGTACAATCATTCTGAGAAAATTTGAAGAGAATCCGATGAATACTGTGGACTTTAGAGTTTAAACAAGAGTTTTTAATGGATTTTTTAATCGAATTCTCATAAGGCTCCTTTTCCTATGTTCTTTACAGATCATACCCAATTTCGAAAGGAACGATCCTTATAGTGGTACAATTATTCTGTAAAAGTTTGAAGAGAATCTGATGTAAACTGTGGACTCTAGAGTGTTAACAAGGAATTTTTATGAATTTTTTATGAAATTTTCATAAGGCCCCTTTTCCAACTTTTCTAGACAGATCATACTAAATTTCTAAAGGAACGATTCTTATGATAGTACAACCACTCTGTGCTAGTTTGAATTGAATCTGATGAAAACTGTGGACTCTAGAGTGTTAATGAGGATTTTTTAATTAAATTTTCAAAAGGCCCCTTTTCCCTTGTTTCTTGACAGATCATACCTGTTTTGGAATGGAACAATCCTTATGATGGTACAATCATACTTAGAAAGTTTGAAGAGAATCGATGAAAACTTTGGACTCTAGAGTGTTAACGAGGATTTTTTATGGAATTTTTAATTAAATTTTCATAAGGCCCCTTTACCCATGTTTCTTGACAGATCATACCCAATTTCCAAAGGAACAATCCTTATGATGGTATAACCATTCTGTGAAAGTTTGAAGAGAATCCGATGAAAACTGTGGACTCCTGAGTGTAAACGAGGAATTTTTAATTAAATTTTAATTAGGCCCCTTTTCCTATGTTTCTTGACGGATCTGACCCAATTTCAAAAGGAACAATCCTTATGATGGTACAATCATTTTGTGAAAGGGAATCTGATGAAAACTTTGGACTCTAGAGTGTTAACAAGGAAAAGTTTAACGGACACACGACGGACAGATGGAGGCATGGTTGCCGGACAGGAAAAAGCCATCGCAATAGCTCTTGTGGCCTTCAGCCAGTAGAGCTAAAAACCAACAAAGATACTTCACATAAATCTCAACCAATATTAGAGTTCAAAGTTCACTCAGGGTGTAAATGTAAGATTTATTTGGCCTCACAATTCTATAATTGACAGCTGACATCATCAATAGACAAAGAGATACAGAATTTTGTGGTAACCAATTAAAATGGTAAGACACAGCAGTGAACATTTACTTACAAGAAGTTGTTTCTTGACCTCCATTTTCTGTGCTGTAACACTTAGCTGTTGTTCTCTCTCAATTCTTTTCTTTAATTCATTGTATTTGTTATGTTTTATTGTCTCTGCCGTCTGAAAATAACATAAAGCAATTTTATGGACATAAAAGCCAGGGAAATTAACCCACTACCCCACAATACTGACTGTTATGCCCCATAAGGAAACATATTTAGGGAAAGATTGTGAACAAAAGGAGAAAGTACTTCACTAAAAGGTGCAAATACTTTAAAAGATAATGTGTAAATTTAACTAGCATCTAGTTTAGAAAATCTCATGAGAAAAGAAGAAACTGCTTAACCCTTTCCTGTTTTTCAAAATTTTAGACTTGTCCAATTTGAAACAAGTTACAAATGACAACTGAAAATTAGTGCAATTTAAGAAATAACCAACCTATGGGGTAGAAAATATTATGAGAAAAGAAGAAATTGCTTTTATGAAGCAATTTCTTCTTTTCCCACAATATTTTCTCAATTGTAAAATCACAGGGACCTGAAAACCAGGGATTGAACAGGAAAGGGTTAAAACAAGCTTAACCAATCCCCCCACAATCATACTGTTTTAAGTCCTCAATAAGCTTTGAAAAATGTTGTACAAAAAGAAGAAATTGTTTGTCAAAACAAATTTCTTCATTTTCCACGATGTTTTTTTTATCCAAAAGCACAAAATATATCAAATTTTTATCAACTTTAAACTGTTGTTTCCACTATATTGAATTTGGAACAATCCTAAATTTTGTTGTATGGGAGTGGGTTGATATTATTTTCAGGGATGTACAATCAAGGGATGTCGGGGTTATGGAGATATAGACTTACCGCATCCATTTCCTGTTCCATACCAACAAAATCTCCCCTATGTAAACTGTCTAATGTAGGTCTGTTATATCTACGGCCAAGTAATGCTGGATGGGTCTTGAAATGTTCTGCTGCATTAAATTTTTGGGCTAAAAGAGAAATAATGGTAAAATATTAAACTAAAATTCTATTGTAAAGGAAATTATGAGAGCCACCAAGTAATGCCACATGTAAAATATCAAACCTCTATGCCTTATTGTTTGGCAGGAGAAGATTCTTAAAGATTTGTTTCTATATAATGTAATTATAGTCGAATTTGTGTACAGCAGCCAGTCAAGGGAGAGGGCCAAATTGGCTGCTGTTCACAGATTGGCTGCTGTTCACAGTATCCAAAGGGCGGACATTTTGTCAGACCATATTTAGTTAGCTCATTAACAGATCACAAAACTTTAAGAAGTTCTAAACATCCATTTTAAGTCTCTTTTGAAAAAAGAAAAGGCAATTTGAACAATTTGAACCATTTAAGATAGAAAATATTGTGACAGAAGTGAAAATATCTTGATGAGAATTTCTCATTTACGTTAAGCTACATTTTGGACTTGCGTACGACCTGCACCGAACTCACTAGCAAAAATCCTAAAAGAATGTCCAGATTCATGCATGTGAACAACTTTCACACAATCCTCTACAGAGAGGAACATGCATTAAGAGAGCAACATGATGGCAAGAATTGACAGCAAAAGCAAATTTTCATCCATTTCAAAGACCTCAAGAAATCAGTTTGCTAAATGTGTAAACAACCTGTAATGCTCAAGTTCATTTCATTAAAAGAGATTCGACAACTTAAAAAATTCTGTATCCTTTAATCAATAATAATCACTTAAATAGATCAAACAAATATTAATGGCTAATTACACGTCAATTAATCAACTACACAAGATTAAGTCAATAATTAGCTGTTTACATCTTGTACATTACGATAAGGTGACTTTGGCAGTTACTATAGTAGTGGTTATCGATTTTTCTCAAACACGACTAATTAAGTCGCATGTTTTGTCAGATGACCGTTGTTTAGGTTTGTTATACTGTTGGCACTAGACCCATTAAAGTGACCACAGGCCATATTTAAAAATATCATGCTATTTACAGTGCAATTAAAGAAGGAATTTGCACAGGGGAACTCGAGTGGCCGCTGTTGGCAGATTGGCCGCTGTGCATAGTTGGCCGCTAACACAGATTTGACTGTAGTTTCAACATAACTGTTGTCATGAAAACTAGAATTTTGAACAAATTAAATTCTTCTAGTAACTTTCGTAGAACTTCACCCAAGGAACATCAAATTCAAGTTTCTTTAAATTGGCTTGGTAGTTTAGGAGGCAAAGATTTTAAAAGCTAAATCTTCCCCCAAAAGTCACTAAAATTTATAAGAAACCCATAATCCAGGCCAAAAAGGTTCATTAACAAAAGGACCATGATGGTCCTAAATCGCTCTCTTGAGGCATCAGCAAATAACAGTACTTTTTAGTATAAAAAAGACACAACTTGAGCAAAATAAATAATACAAATATAAGATTTTGGGCTTTGTACAAAACAATCCAGTAATGCTTTACAATAAGAATGAATACCTTTGGCTTTATAGTTTAATCCATTAACAAACTATCCAAGAATTTGTTACCCTCAGGGAAAATAGGTTTGAAAAAAACATAGTGAGAAAGGGAGTGACAAGCAATTTATCCGTTTCTCACAGTGTTTTCTACCTGAAATCTTTGTATTTAGATTTCAATCAAACTCTAATTACTGTCTGATACTTCAATGGGTGTAATTTTAGCAACCCTGGTAGAGAACAATCTGGATGTTCTATAAATATGAATGCATTACAACTTATACATGAGGAGTGGAAGATATTTGAACATGCTCTTATTGAGCGTTTTTCATATCTTTGGATGCCTTCGGAAGGGCTATGTTTGTCCAAAGGATATAAACATGGTAGATAACAATAATGTTATCCTATGTTTTTAATGTAAATGCTCTAGAACCTATATTTAAGAAGAAGAATTCTTTCAATGCGATTTACGCAATTTTCGACCCAAAGAGCAGCGACATTTTTTATCCTAAGAGCACATTTTCCTGTTACATAGTACAAAATTATTTAGTCATGCTACATACCAAATATGAATGCCCTTCACCTCATATTTCAGAAGGAGAAGACTTTTGATGTTGCTCTAATTGGGTGTTTTCCAAAATTTTTGACCTCTGGGGCAGTGCCATGTTTTATCTCAGGGCTAAGATTTTAGCTAACATGGTAGAGAACCATCTGGATATGCTATATACAAAATATGAGTGCCTTAGACTTTGTAGATTGGGAGGAAAAGACTATTGAACATGGTCTAATTGAGCCTTTTTACAAACTTTGGACACCCAGGGAAGGGGTGTTTATTAACCTACAGGCATAAATAATCAAAACTGATAGATAACAGCCAGGCTATGCTACACTCAAAATATAAATGCCCTCCTCCTTAAAATGAAGATTTATTTTTTTAAGCATACTCAAATTTTGTGTTTTTCCCAATTTTGGACCCCTAGTGCAGGGTAGTTTTTGACCCGAGCAAGACAACTTTTAGTGATATAGTACAAAACCATCTAGTTATGCTACATACCAAATATGAATATCCTAGATCTTATAGTTTAAGAGAAGAAGTCTTGAAACTGCTCTAAGCATTTTTTCAAACTTCGGACCTCAGGGGCAGGGCCATTTTTGACCCTGGAGATTAAATATTTAAAAACTTGGTAGAGAACCATATGATTAAGCTCTACATAAAATATAAATGCCTTTGGCCTTGTAGTCTGTGAAATAAAAGACAACAAAGATTTTCTAAAATTTCCAATTTTCATATGTCGCGGTTACAAGTTTTTCACGGAATGAAATTCTTTTAACAACTTTTGAAGGACTTCACCCAAAGAACACTCCTGCAAAGTTTCAGTTTGATTTGCCTACTGGTTTAGGAGGAGAAGATTTTTAAAGATTTTTAAAGATTTACTTAAGATTCCCATTTTCAAATACCGCGGCAACCAGAGTTTTTGACGAAATTAATTCTTTTAACAACTTTTGTAGAACTACACCCAAGGAACATCCCTGCAAAGTTTCAGCTTGATTGGCCTACTGGTTTAGGAGGAGAAGATTTTCAAAGAAATTGTGGATGGACGGACAGACGGACGGACGACGACCGATCACAATAGCTCACCTGGCACTTTGTGCTCTGGTGAGCTAAAAATGACAACTGAAAACATAAGATCAAAATAATTCTATGAGGTTAGCCTACAATTCATGAAACAAGAAGGCCAATGACACTGGTGTACTCATCTGAGTTAAAGGCATTTTTTTTCTTTCAACAATCTAATTCAATGTCTAGGTTAGGATTATGATACAAGTTAAAGGCATTTTTATTCTTTCAACAATCTAATTTAATGTCTAGGTTAGGATTATGATACAAGTTTAAGGCATTTTTTCTTTCAACAGTCTAATTTAATGTCTAGGTTAGGATTATGATACAAGTGGGCCTGACCATACTTAATACATCTATAGGCTCTGTACCTGGGGATCCATAAGTCTTAATGACAAATTTCAAGGCTTTCGGCCTTACATGAAATGTCGACAAAACTTTTTCCTCCTCTCTGGATCAATAAGTATTAATTTTAGAAGTAAGAAAGAAGTCAATGAACTGATGCTTCATGCTAAATATTGAAGCTGAAGACCAACTTGGTCAGGAGGAGATGATTTTTAAAGATTATACTTTTGTTGCCAAGGCAACCAGAGTTCTTCCACTGGATTTGTATAATTTAAGCTACTGTGAAAGAGAACCACCTTGCCTAATTTGGTTATAAATGGCCCTTTTGTTTGGAAAGGGATGTCGTTTAAAGAAATTGTTGAATGACGACAGACGAAGGGTGATCACAATAGCTCACATTTAAAGATGAAAAAAATTCAAAATTCAATCAACTTGGAATTGTCATCAGCATCTTCCTTCAATTTGGACCAGTCTAAGATTTTGTTGTTTGGGAATTGGTTAATTCTACATTTACCATTTCTCTCCTCATGTACCATAAACTACAAATGATTTTACACCTAACATCTCTCTCCTCATTTACTTTGAATTACAATTGATTTTACGCCTAAATTCTCTCCCCTCATGCACTATAAATTGCAATTGATTTTACACCTGCCTTCTCTCTTCTCATGCACTACATATTACAATTAATATTTCACATACAATCTCTCCCCTCATGCACTATGAATTACAATTAAACTTGACACCTGTCCTCTCCTCATACATTATAAATTACTATTAATTTCACACTTACCCTCTCTCTTTGAGTCTACAAAAATAGTGTGAGTGTTCTCTGGTTTCTCATTGGAGTCTATCAAGTGGAGGGAAGACTTTAATCTCTCAATTTTCTGAAATCAAAAAGAATCAGAAATCAGGAAATGCTTGAGACCAAATTTAACTTTCAATAAGAGGGCCCTGTTACGGAAAATATTCTTGTTTATGGCTTTTACATCAGACATAGAAATTGTCAAACGATGTTGTAATAAGTTGATGCATTTCAATGAAAAACACCTTTGTACCAAAACTTGACATATTAAGAGATTTTTTAAGTTACTGGTAAAAGTTAAGTTTCAAAGTATGATTTTCGGTAAAGAAGATATTACTCCAAATAAGAGTACATGTATTGCTTACATACAAAACATGAGATCACTGGCATACATACATTATGTGGTATACATAATTTTGAAGAAATGGAAAAATTGTTAAGTTTCAACAAAAGCATTAACCGTTACCAGACGGAAAAATTTTAGACTGGTCAAAATTCAAAGGAGTTGCAGATGTCAATTTGATAAAATATTTGGGTTAAGGGAAAAAACATAAATATAAAGGTTACAAGATGGCCAGACTTTTGACAAATGACCTGCATTAAATGTACATTGATGTGGATAACAGGCCTCAAATTTCCCTGACAATTTTACTAGCATTTTTTGCAAGTGGCTTTTGAAACAACTCGCAAAAAGTCAAATTCACTTGCAATTTTAGTAATTAGTTATTATACAGGTCTACCTATAGAAAAATAAAAACATATATTATCTAATGAGTTATTCTTATATTGTGAAAAAATTTCAAAGAAAAACTGAGTTGATTTAACATAAATTTATTTCCAGACAACACAACTTCAGACTAGTCCATATTAACCCATTCCCACTAGACAAAATTTTAGACTGGTCCAAATTGAAAGAAGATGCAGACGACATTTTCAAGTTGATGGAATTTTAAATTTTTTCACCTTTTGGATAGAAAACATTGTGGATAATGAAGAAATTGCTTGATACAAGCAATTTCTTCATTTTCCACAATGTTTTCCAAAGCTTTTTTCTTGAAGGGCGTAAAAAGGAGGGATTGAGTTGGAATGGGTTAAAAGAGGTTGCTTACAGCTGCTCTTCCAGTGCTTTCAACCCTTTGATTTTAAATTAATGCAATTTTGAAAGGGATTTAATCCAGCATGACAAAGATTAAAACTTACTAACATTTGGAGAGAGCCATTAGTGAACACGACATCTTGAAAATTTACTTTTCTGATCGAGACCGATATTTAGATCTCAGAGAAGCATCCATTTACGTAATGCATTCTTTTCACTAGCCACGGAGGCTTAATTGTTAGAATATTTGACTGGGTTGTGGATTGCAAACTTAGTTATTTAAAGGCTCAGTTTCTGGTTGTTGTTTTTTATAGACTTGGAACTTATTCATTTTGACATGCAGACGATAAAAGTTACACAAAACATAAAGCTCGGGAAGCTAACACTAAAATACGGGATATTGTTGCCTATATCTTGCGGGAGTTGATAATGTGATCACAGACCTGTTTCTATTTCGGTCAGTGACCAATGATAATTATTCCATCCTTTAAAACACTTAGAAATGTTGACTCTTTTTTGTATTTCATTTTCAATAATTGATGAGTTAACAAATGACTGCAGTCTTCTGGAATTTACCGGTATTCTTACCCCAGGAAATAATGTCGCATCCAGACTTCCTGTTTAGGAAAAAATGAAGACAAAACAATACAAGACCGGAAGGAAAAGCATAAACCACGATACTCGATAATTATAATGCAAAAACAGAATAAAAAGCAATATAACATCTTTTTCTGCTGATTTTTTAACTCGCAAAAAAATTGAGTTGCAGAAAAAATCACTTGCATTCTTTATCTTTAACTCGCAAATTGCGAGTATGCAAGCTAAAATTCAAGCCCTGGGTAAGCTATGAAGCAAATAAGAATATTGTCAATTTACTGGTATTGAAGTAATTATAGGACTGATAAATTGCAAAGTAAGGTTTAGATCAAAAGTAATGAAGATAATGGTTACAATATGACTTTAGCATTTGACATATGATTCTCTTTGACCTGTTTTCAAACATTATGGCTTTTGGACATCCAACAAGGAAAAAGCTATGAAATAAGTTGTGGTAAATGAAACTAGAGGCGCTTGAGCGCCTGTATCACTCCACAGGCATGAATGTACTGATTAAGCAAATTTTTCTTTGATTTAAAATATACTGAATATAATGAAAATTAACCTAAATCATTGAAATTTTTTGAAATAGTTTAAGAGAATCAATGTTTTTACAAAAGTCAAGTCAAATTATGTAAAAATCATTATGTAAAATTTTCACTGTATACCATATTTGGACATAACCTACCACCATAATAGCAATGTTTTTCAACCAATCAAAATTATATATAATCTGGTTATCATTCCCGCAAAATTTGGTTGAAATCCATCAACAGGTTTCTGAGAAATTTACAAAGTTTTCAGTTTATACCATATATGGAACTTAGCCCTGCCCATTAAAGCTGTACTTTTCATCCAATCAAAATTCTTTTCATAATCTGATAAAAGGTCAGCCAAGGATTGATCCAGTCAAATTAGGTTGAAATCTATCCACTGGTTTCTGAGAAGAAAAATTTCAATGCTTTTACCTTATATGGTAATAGCCCTGCCCATTAAAGCCATGTTTTCCATCCAATCAAAATTCTTTGAAGAAATCTGATAAACGTTCACCCAAGGATCATTTCTGTAAAATTTGGTTGAAATCCATCCACTATTTTCTGAGAAGAAGATTTTCAAAGCTTTTACATTATATGGAAATAAGCCTCACCAATTAAAGCCATAGTTTTCATACAATAAAAATTTCTTTGAAGGATTCTGAAAAAGCTTCACCCAAGGATCATTTCTGTGAAATTTGGTTGAAATCCATCAACAGGTTAATTTCTGTGAAGAAGATTTTCAAGGCTTTTACCATACATGGAAATAAGCCCCGCCCATTAAAGCCATATTTTTCATACAATCAAAAATTCTTTGAAGGAATCTGAAAAAGGTTCACCAAAGGATCATTTCTGTGAAATTTGGTTGAAATCCATCAACAGGTTTCTGTGAAAAAGATTTTGGAAGCTTTTACCATATATGGAAATAAGTCCTGACCAATTAAGACATGTTTTTCGTCCGATCGAAATTCTTTGAAGGAACTGATAGAGGGTAACCTAAGGATCATTTCTGTGAAATTTGGTTGAAATCTGTTCAATACTTTCTGAGGAGAAGATTTTCAAATTAAAAGTTTAAGGACAGACACACACACAGACAGAGGACTGGACAGAAACACACATGACCCGCACAACACCATGACAATAGCTCTCTGGCTTTCAGCCAGTGGAGTTAAAAATTGCTTGTTTCAAGCAATTTCTTCATTATCCACAATGTTTTCCATCCCCAAAACCAAATTCTTTTAAAATGTCATCAACTTGAACTGCTTTGAATTTGGAATAGTGAGAATTTCATGTCTCATAATGGGTACAATGTATATTGTGGATAAGTACCTACCTTCCAAATAAGAGCAGTGTGACTCAGACAATATTGAATTAAATGGGAATTATTAAGTTTCAAGGTTACAGTTTGTGAAAGTTAAAGAATAATGAGTGTTGCAGTATGACCTGTACCTTGGACATGTTGCATTAAATGATTATGGGTCTGAATCATCTTCATGACAAATATGTTTCATAATCCTAACCTTAACATGAAATTAGACTGTTGAAAGAAAAAGAGCCTTTATCTCAGGTGAGCGCCTTAACGTAACACTTTACTAATTCAAAGGGGTAGCACATGACATTATAAGTCTAGCATGATACAAAGGTAGCCATCCTATATGATAGAAATGCTTTCTCAAGTACAATATCATATGAATGTAACAAGAGGGCCTTTGGCCCTAAGGCGCTCACCTGAGATAAAGGCTCTTTTTCTTTCAACAGTCTAATTTCATGTTAAGGTTAGGATTATGAAACAAGTGGGCCACAATCACAACCAGAGATTTAAATGGATTTCAATTCTTTCAGCTAATTTTAAGGGGGACCACCTAAGGAACATTTCTGCAAAACTTGGTTCAAATCGGCCCAGTGGTTGGGAGATCATTTAAAAAATTGTTCTTTATTTCTATGTAAACCCCACCCCCCTGGGGCTCCGCCCCAGGGGACCCGAGGATCATGATTTTAGCTTTTTTGAAAGAGGTCAATATACTGATGCTTCATGCAAAAATCAGGCTCTACGCTTTCTGGGTCAGGAGGAGAAGATTTTTAAAGATTATTTTAAAATTTTACTTTTGTTGCCATGGCAACCAGAGTTTTTAACGGATTTCAATTCTTTTAACTCTTTTGAAGGGGACCACCTAAGGAACATTTCGGCCAAATTTGGTTCAAATCTGCCCAGTGGTTTGGGAGGAATTGTCATTTAAAAAATCGTTCTTTATTTCTTTATACCCCCCCCCCCCCCCCGACTGGGGCTCTGCCCCTTGGGACCCGAGGATCATGATTTTAGCTTTTTTGAAAGAGGTCAATATACTGATGCTTCATGCAAAATATCAAGGCATGGCAACCAGAGTTTTTAACAGATTTAAATTCTTTTAGCTATTTTGAAGGGGACCACCTAAAGAACATTTCTGCAAAATTTGGTTCAAATCTGCCCAGTGGTTTGGGAGGAATTGTCATTTAAAAAATCGTTCTTTATTTCTTTCATTACATGCTCAGGTGAGCTAACAAGAGGCCCAGTGGGCCTTAACGGTCACCTGAATAAAAGAGCACCAAGACAAGTGATTTTGTTTGAAAGAATTAGAAAAAGGTTTGGTTGAAATCCCCTCAGTAGTTCTTGAGAAGAAGATGAAAATGTTTAAAAGTTACCAAAAATGACCCCCTTTTGGTCCCCATTTTAGGCATCCCTGACCTATAGCCTTTTAATTTTCACAAATCTGTATAATCAGTACCCAATGATGCTTTTCACCAAGTTAGTTTGAAATTGGCTAAGTACTTTATCATCAGAAGAAGATGAAAATGTGAATTTTTTAACATGATGAACTTTGACCTCTGGGTGTGGCCCCATACATGACCCCAGGGACATGTATTTCACAATTTATAATATACCTGTCCTAGTTGTCATGCACACAGAATATTTAAGCTCTGGCATTAACGGTTTATTAGAAGAAGATTTTTAAAGAAGTACCAAAAATTGCCCCTTTTTGGCCCCTATTTGGGACCCTATGACCCCCAGAACCCCTATTTTCACAAACTTGAATTGGCATCCCCCAATGATGCTTTCTACCAAGTTTGGTTGAAATCCACCCAGTAGTTCTTGAGAAGAAGATGAAATATTTAAAAGTTACCAAAAATTACCCCCTTTTGGTCCCCATTTTAGGGCCCCCTGACCCCCCAGCCTTTTTATTTTCACAAATCGGAATAACCATTACCAAATGATGCTTTTCACCAAGTTTGTTTGAAATTGGCTTTGTACTTCATCAGAAGAAGATGAAAATGTGAATTTTTTAACATGATGAACTTTGACCTCTGGGTGTGGCCCCATAAATGACCCCAGGGGCATGAATTTCACAATTTATAATATACCTGTCCTAGTTGTCATGCACACAGAATATTTAAGCTCTGGCATTAACGGTTTATTAGAAGAAGATTTTTAAAGAAGTACCAAAAATTACCCCTTTTTGGCCCCTATTTGGGCCCCTATGACCCCCAGAACCCCTATTTTCACAAACTTGAATTGGCATCCCCCAATGATGCTTTCTACCAAGTTTGGTTGAAATCCGCCCAGTAGTTCTTGAGAAGAAGATGAAATATTTAAAAGTTACCAAAAATTACCCCCTTTTGGTCCCTTTTTAGGGCCCCCTGACCCCCCAGCCTTTTTATTTTCACAAATCGGAATAACCATTACCAAATAATGCTTTTCACCAAGTTTGTTTGAAATTGGCTTTGTACTTCATCAGAAGAAGATGAAAATGTGAATTTTTTAACATGATGAACTTTGACCTCTGGGTGTGGCCCCATAAATGACCCCAGGGGCATGAATTTCACAATTTATAATATACCTGTCCTAGTTGTCATTCACACAAAATATTTAAGCTCTGGCATTAACGGTTTATTAGAAGAAGATTTTTAAAGAAGTACCAAAAATTGCCCCTTTTTGGCCCCTATTTGGGCCCCTATGACCCCCAGAACCCCTATTTTCACAAACTTGAATTGGCATCCCCCAATGATGCTTTCTACCAAGTTTGGTTGAAATCCGCCCAGTAGTTCTTGAGAAGAAGATGAAAATGTTTAAAAGTTAACGGACGACGCACGATGCACGACGGACGACACACAACGACGGACAAACGATGATTGCAATAGGTCACCATGACCATTCGGTCAGGTGACCTAAAAATCAGGGATAATACAGGAAAGGTTAGATAATAATTTGTGGTAGTTAATTTTTCAGGTCAAGTTTTCTACAGTCAGGAAGATGGACATGGTAAAACCGCTATCTTTTGATACAGGGGCCATAAAAATTGTTAATATATAGTAAAACCCCTCTAATACGACCACTTGCGGTTCTTTCTGAAAGTGATTGTAATAGCCGGGTGGTCGTAATACTGAGGTTTGGTCGTTTGTTGTCAAGTAATTCATGTTTATTTCATTTTCGTTATTTTGACTATATTAATACTATACATACAAAAATGAAACTATAAGAACATGTATTACAGCGGAATCTTATGTCAGTTTCAAATTTACAACCTTTGATAAGTTCTACTTTCTCTATTCTCCATTTGGCTCTGATTCAGAAGTCCGACCTCAGATCATTTATTCGTAAATACATGTTCAAAGTGTCAAACTGTCGATATCATATCTTCTATAATGCAAATGCCAAGCATCAATTACGTTGAAATTGCTTATTAACTGTTCGGAAAGCCGTAAACAAACTAATCGTTACTTCTCGGATACATTTTCAGTTTCCAATTTATCACTCGAGTCAAAACCTGTGACACATTCAAATAACAGTTAAAAATGATACAAGCTATAATTTCTAAAAGTGATCGGCCACTTTAATCATAACACCTGTTTCAATAAGGGGATATCACATAATCAAAAATCCGATAATGTATTTACAATGTATTCGTACCCAATTAGTGTGCTCTTATCAAGTGTGAAATTCGGTTGGTCGGTCTCAATGTGTAAAGGTACTGGTCGTTTTAGTGGGGTTCAAAATAGTGTATCAGCTATAGTTGGGACTGAAATTAGTGGTCGTAATTCGGAATACAGGGGTGCACGTTTTAGAGGGGTTCGCGACCATTGAAATAAAGAACAAAAAATTCCATTCTGTAAAAATTCGGTCGTAATAGCGGGGTGCCCGTATTTCCGGGGTGGTCGTAAGGAGGGGTTTTATTGTAGTTTCATACAAGAATGCATTTCACAAAATAGTGGAAAAGTGTTTTACCCACTTATAGAGTTATTTGATAATCAAAAATTTACATAACTCTACAATATGCATACACAGCCCTGAAGAAGCTAATGTTACCTTCATTTCTGAAGATCTCTTCATGTTCACATAGTTCTGATCTTGTGTGTACATCAGTTTAACTTGATCATCCGTGTGTTCTGGTTTGGCCGAATCTCTTAATTGATGAACACCATCCTAGTGTTAAAATTCAATAAAATCAGTCATACTTTAGTAAACCCATTCACAATGCCGCTTTTTGATGCCAGAAAAACAAACTTCGGAAAACATTGTGGAAAAAGAAGAAATTGCTTTTTTACAAGCAATTTCTTCATTATCCACAATGTTTTATACCCAAAAAGAAAGAGATCTTTCAACTGATATGTAATCTGCAAAGATGCGGACATGGTCTTGTTCTGTCCCCCATTTAGGTCTTAATTTTAAATTGGTTATATCTTGAAACAAAATCCATAAAGAGCATTCAAAGATAATTCAAAATCACTAATCTTTTCATTATATTATCGCAATGTTATGATGGGCATTTTGTTTGAACACAGTGCAAGTATTATACATGTATCATTCGCTTCTACCTTCATTGGTGTGATTTCCCTTTAGTAATTGAATCAAATCACTAAAAGTATTCAATTATCAAAATTACGAAATTAAGGACTAATGATTATGAAAAAAAGCAACTACAGATTAAAACATATAAATGACGAAAATGTTACTAATAATTATGGGAGCGTGGTAATTTAAAAGAAATTTTCAATGATAACTATAGGAACCATCACTTGTTTAAATTCCCATTATTACAAAATGAACAGCCCTTTTAATCAAGGGTACATGATATTCAATAAGTACAAATCAAAAGGTGTGAAAATCAAGGTAAGTGGCGATTTATGACTCTTTGTTTGTCCACAACAAGATTATGCACATCTACGAATTAAACAAAGGAGTTTGTGCTAAAACCATACTTTCAGAACATGAAATTGGCTACGAACTATGAACCACTGATGTCCAAATTAGAAAGAGTTTTTAAACAGAGTTAAAGATTGACAAATATTGGTACAGCTGAAAGTATACTAACAACACATAACTACAAACCAGTGACACTAGAATTAGCAAAACTCCACTGTAATTGCTTACTTCCTATATCTATATGAGATTGATAAGAAGGGAATTAATGTAAACAAGTAAAGGTCTGTCAGCATGTAGAACTTTATATTCATACAAATAATGCGCTCTTTTTTGTTGTTTTGACCCCTCAAAATTAATTTTGAACCCTGGAATTTCATAGTGGAGGAATCAATGACTCCTAAATCTGAAAACACTAGCACAAGCCCTGTTTACATGTGCCATCATCAGAAAAATAACTACACTTAACTCACCTTTTTGACAGTTTTTACCATGTTGAAATAGAATTCATCTGGGTTTCTATTTAGGGCCTGTTTTTCCAAATATTTTAATGTTTTCTTCTTCTGTTGAACATCTCTGCAG
The DNA here is from genome assembly GCA_946902895.1 of Fragum fragum. NCBI lineage: Eukaryota > Metazoa > Mollusca > Bivalvia > Cardiida > Cardiidae > Fragum > Fragum fragum. The sequence continues at coordinate 62,872,349 of OX336368.1, forward strand.
AAACAAAAATTACAAGAAAGAGAGATCTATAAGTCAGAACTCGATATACAGTCAATCTTGCTTAAGCCACTACCCCTATTTCATAACTTTTATTAGCCCTTTCCTGTTTTTCTTAAATTTTAGACTGGTCTGAATCAAACATTTTGCAGATATTTTAAAGTCAAATTTGTTTGAAAAATAATCATTCAGTAGGGTAGAAAATATTGTGAAAAAAAAAGAAATTGCTTGTTACAAACAGGAGTTCAAACAACATAGGATTCAGTGATAATTCTGCAAAAAGAAATTATGTATGCAAGCAAATCTATCTATCACTATCATGTCATAAGCAAGAGGACCATGATGGTCCCAAATCCCTCACCTGAGGCATCTGCTGATTCCCGTACTTTTTCGAATGAAGACATAGCTTGAGCAAAATATAAGATTTCGGGCATAGAAAAAAACTATCGACTAATGCTTTACAAATAAATATGAATGCTGATGGATTTATAGTTTAATCCATTACCAAACTATCCCACATTTTGATGTGTTAAAAAAAAATAGATTTAAGAATTTATTGTGAGATAGGGAGAACTTACTAGTTACAAGATTTAAGAATTTATTGTGAGAAAGGGAGAACTTACTAGTTACAAGCAATTTCTCCATTTCATACAATGTTTTCTACCCTAAAAATTCCTTGTATTCAAATTTAAATCAAACTTTAAATACAATCTGCAACTTCTTTTAATGTGGACCAGTGCTAAGAGGAGAAGCATTTAATATTGCTCTAATTGAGCATTTTACCAAACTTGGGGCCTCTTGTGTGGAGCCATTTTAACCCATTCCAACACAGCAAAATTTTAGACTGGTCCAATTTGAAAGAAGCTGCAGACGACAATTTCAAGTTGGTAGAATTTTGAATTTTTTCGTCTTTTTGGATAGAAAACATTGTGGATAATGAAGAAATTGCTTGAAACAAGCAATTTCTTCATTTTCCACAATGTTTTACAAAGTTTTTTTCTTGAGGGGCGTAAAAAGGAGGGATTGAGTGGGAATTGGTTAAGCCAATCGGTATATTTTTAGCAACCTAGGTAGAGAAGAATCTTGATGTACTCTAAACTAAATATGAATGAATTACAACTTATACATTGGGAGAGGAAGATATTTGAACATGCTCTTACTTAGAATTTTACATAACTTTGGATGGCTTGGGAAGGGTCATTTTTGTAAAAAGGATATAAACATGACAGAAAACAATAATGTTATGCTATGGTGTTTCTTTTTAACCCTTTCCTGTTTTTTTCCGAATTTTAGACTGGTCCAAATTGAAAGAGGTTGCAGAAGACAATGAAAATTGGATGCAATTTGAAAAGAAACCATTCCATGTGAAAGAAACTATTGTGGGAAAAGGAGAAATTGTTTATAACAAGCTATTTCTCCTTTTTCCATAATATTTTCTCAAGTATAAAATCACAGAAATGTAAAATTCCGGGTTTGAACAGGAAAGGATTAAATAAATGCTCTAGGCCCTATATTTAAAAGGAAGAATTCTTTCAAATTTGGCAATTTACACAATTTTCAACCTCTGGGACAGACGTTTTTGATCCTAAGGGCATATATTCCTGTAACATAGTACAAAATTATTTAGTAATGCTGCATACCAAATTTGGATGTCCTTCACCTTACATTTCATCAGGAGAAAACTTGAGAAGTTGCTCTAATTGGGTGTTTTCCCAAATTTGAACCTCTGAGGCAGGGCCATGTTTAATCCCAGAGGTATGATTTTAGCTTACACGGTACAAAACCATCCGGTTATGCTCTATATCAACCATGAATGCCTTAAGATTGGGAGGAGAAGACTGTTGAACATGGTCTAATTGAACATTTTTACGAACTTTGGACACCCTGGGAAGGGGCATTTTTTACCCTATCAAAATGATTGATAACAGCCAGGATATGCTACATTCCAAATATAAATGCCCTCAACCTTTGAAGCGAAGATATTTTTTTAACTTACTCAAATTTTGCATTTTTCCCTATTTTAGACCCCTAGTGCAGGGTCATTTTTGACCTAAGGAGCACAATTTTAAGTGATATAGTAATACAGTACAAAACCATTCTAGTAATACTTCATACCAAATATGAATGTAGTAGACCTAAGGGGAGAAGTCTTTTGAACTTGCTCTTATTAAGCATTTTTCCAAACTTTGGACCTCAGGGGCAGGGTCAATTTTGACCACAGAGTTTAAATTTTTGAAAACTTGAAAGAGAACAATGTGATAAAGCTACATATGAAACTTAAATGCCTTTGGCCTTGTAGTTTCTGAAGAAAAAAAAAATCAAAGATTTACTAAAATTTTCAAATTCCACGGCAACTAGAGTTCTTCATGGAATTAAATTCTTTTAACAACTTTTTAGAGCTTCACTGAAGGAACCTTCCTGCAAAGTTTCAGCTTAATTGGCCTACTGGTTTTGGAGAAAAGGATGTTTAAGATTTACTAGAATTTCCTATTTTCAAATGCTGCGGCAACCAGTTTTTTTTTACAGAATTAAATTTTTCTCACAACTTTGGTAGAGCTTTACCCAAGGCACATCCCAGTAAAATTTCAGCTTGATTGGCCTACTGGTTTTGGAGGAGAAGATTTTTAAAGAAACTGTGGACAGACAGAGGGATGGAAATAAAACAGACCATGACCGATCACAATAGCTCACCTCGCACTATGTGCTCAGGTGAGCTACAAATATATAAAGCTATCATTCTCTTCATCAACTACTTTTTTGCCATCCCTTGAACCTAATACAAGTTTTACTGTATCTGTATTCCAATATCTTGGTATATGAATTCAAAGTTTGTATTGGTTAAGTCCCAACTAAAGTGAAGTGTTCAATTGATGCAAACAACATTTTAGGCAGAACTAATGCATTTGGTCATGCTGAAGCTTTTCATTCCCTTTTTTTTCAAAATGAAATACAAGATTGCATTCAAATAATTCTCTGAATCTGACTTATTAAGCCATATTTCATGCAGGAGTCTGACACAGAGTCACCAAAGAACCCCTTAAGTTTTAAGTTGAGTAGAACTAATGGTTTCCATGAAGTCATAAAGTACTTAGATTTCAATATAACTGTTTTCCCAAAAAGTTGTAGAAGTCACTCACAAAGCTCTCAGTTTGTAGTCCTTCTTTTTCTCCAATATACCCAAGTGCTGTCTGTTAGAGAGCTAAAATAAAAAAGCGAGACATCAGTTAGTAATTCAAGCTAAGTACCTTCAGTCGAGTTCTTGAATTAATTTCTCTCCAACATTTACCAAAAATTCAATAATGATTATAATTATGAATAAAATTTAGCTTGGTTGTATAATTTCAATATAAAATGACAGTTTAATAAGAAACACTAATCAAATTCTAAATCTTGAGGAAGATGTGATGTGACATGAATTACGTAGAGGAGTATGCCTTTGCTTATGAGTTATGACAAGGGCAATTTGAATTTAGCCTACTCATCGACAGTGGGGAACAAGAGTGCCATCGTCACAATATACACCGCCACTTTGCTGCTGTTTCAAGAAAAAATAATTGTAGACAATACTTATTTTGACAGAACCAAATTCAAAACATTTGCAGACTACCTTTTTAAATTGTCAAGTTCAAACTGTTAGTTGTTTGATAACTCTTGCAAAAATCAATGAACCATAAAATCCTTACTTCATGCACACCTACAAATTATGGTGATGACATTGACTAAGTTTCATTTAAATCAAGACAAAAAGTTGGGAGGAGTTGCGTTCACAAGGCTGCAATTTCAATAAGCCCCAGATACTAAGTTTTAAGGGGGCACAAGTCAGGGGAAAATTAATGAACCATAAAATCCTTACTTCATGCACATCCACCAATTTAGGTTATAACATCCACCAAGTTTCATTTCAATCGAGCAAGAATCTTAGAGGGAGTTGTATTCACATGGCTGCAGTTTCAATAAGCCCCAGAGACTAAGTTTTAAAGAGGAATAACTGAGGCAAAATTCAATGAACAATAAAATCCTTCCTTCATGCAAATCTACCAATTCAGCTGATAACATCCACCAAGTTTCATTTAGATCCAGCCAGAATTGTAGAAGGAGTTGCATTCACAAGGCTGCAATTCAATAAGCCCCAGAGACTACGTTTTAAGGGGCATAACTGAGGCAAAAATCAAAGGACCATAAAATCCTTACTTCATGCACATCTACAAATTAAGGTGATAACATCCACCAAGTTTCATTTAAATCAAGCCAGAAATGTTGGAGGATTAGAGTTCACAAGGCTGTAGTTTCAGTAAACCCCAGAGACTTAGTTTTAAGGGGGCATAACTGAAGCAAAAATCAATGAACCATAAAATCCTTACTTCATGCACATCTAATATTTAAGATGATAACATCCACCCAAGTTTCATTTAGATCTAGCCAGAATTGTGGGAGGAGTTACGTTCACAAAGCTGCAATTTTAATAAGCCCCAAAGACTAAGTTTTTAGGGGGCATAACTGAGGCAAAAATCAATGAATCATAAAATCCTTACTTCATGCACATCTACCAATTAAGGTGATAACATCAACCAAGTTTAATTTAGATCCAGCCAGAATTGTAGGAAGAGTTGTGTTCAGAAGGCTGCAATTTCAATAAGCCCCAGAGACTAAGTTTAAAGGGGGCATAACTGAGGCAAAAATCAATGAAACATAAAATCCTTCCTTCATGCACATCTACCAATTAGGTGATAACATTGACCAAGTTTCAAAAAGATCCATCCTGAAACTTAGGAGGAGTTGTGCTCATGAGAGAAGTGGACACATGTACGTACGTACGTATGTATGTACGGACAGACAGACAGAGAAGATGACGCCTATATACGACCCCCACCAGCTGCGTTTAAAAAGTGACTTCATGAAAAATGGTAATTGACTAATTCAGGGCAAAAAGGGAAGACTTATATGGATCTGATTTGAGTTAAAGTTTTGGAAGTCTGCAAGTCCTTCCAATAAATCACAGACTTCTGACCCTAGAACTGATGTTAATCTTTGCATACCATATATGTATCTCATTGACAAAAAATCATGACAGTTGAAATTAAAGGTCTGATACTCAGCTAATTTCTACACAATCACTTATATACGATCCTGTGACAAAATTTTTCTTCATTTCTCACAATATTTGCTTATCAGAAAATATGTCAATTAGTAAAATTTTACAATATAAATTTTTTTGTTTACAAATTCATTTAATTTGTAGAAATCTAAAAGTTTCTTTGTCTGGTAATCGGTAAAGATTATAAACCAAAACAGTTATATGTATCCTCTTGACCTCATTTATCATTCAAGTAAGGAAGCTTGAGTTCAGTACAAATCATAAAAAAAAAATCTGACAAAAAGGGTTTCATATATCTGATGGGCATTTATCTTTTAATAAAATTTCATCTAGTTCTATTCTTAACCCTTGTCATGCTGTATAAATCACCTTACTGAACTGCTGTAAAATCAAAGGACTGAAAGCACTGATAGAACCTGTATTTGAAAAATCAATATTTCTTTTAGAAAGCAATTTCATAAATAACTCTGGCAGGAGAAATACAAGCAGGAGGTGTAGATCAAGATCAGACTGCACTTATGTGCAAACTGATCTTGGTCTACTCCTCCTGCCAAAACCGGAATATTCCGGGTTCAGCATGACAAGGGTTAACATCTACACAAAATTCTTCTTGAAAGCTGCCCTGTCAGCCTTTGAGAACTTTTTGATTGCCACTGCAGTTATCAAGCATCTTACAAAAACAGAGGTCATGACAACAAAAAAAGAAGCAAAATGGTCATTTCAATTTGCGTAACCTGTCTTTGCTCTAATCAGCTATCTTTGTGCATCTATTTGATGTAAAGTTCAATTCAGAGTTTTGTAAATTTAAGCTAAATTTATATCATTGGCTCACAATTTTGTGACATGTTTGTTTTACGGCTCAATCTTACGCTGAGTTTTAGTTCAGTCTGCTATATGATAAAGTGATGTGTTCTCACATGCCGGAAAGGGGGTGCTGAAAATAAACATCCTGTGAAAAAATTAGGTCCCCAAATCTCACCAAGGCTCCTTTGGGGTCATGCACAATAACATAGGTAGGCACATTCAGGGTGCCCATTCATGTACTGCAGTACGTAATTCACGTACAATTACGTCGGTTCATGTACAAATCTTACAGCAAGCCGTGCATGAACGTACAGAAAATTAAATGAGCGTAGAAACAAAAATGCCATTACGTGTGTGTGTATTTAAAATTATCAGTCACGACAGTGTATAAACCGCAAAACTCTACGTGCGTATTTTTTTCCTATAAATTCAAAAATTGCAAGCAAAGTAGAACAAAATCGTATCGGGAGCAAGTGATTTCCCTTTTATGCGATGGTAACCATTGCTTCTTTCTGGTCGTTTTTGTCTAGAGAAAGGGGGAACCAGCAGTTGGAAAAATTTGTATAATGAGGATCGTGATAGCCTCACCATTTTGTTTTTAAATAAGTCCAAAGTTGCGCTATTTTTCAAACAAAACACAAGATATTTACGTATTTTTGTCGAGAACTAACAAAAATTCATACTATAGAATTTGAATTGAAATTGGTTTCTCTCGTAAGTTCCGTTGTACATATAAGTCGGATATGACAAAATGGCGCCGTTTATTTAACATTGTAATTTTGTTTTAGCTACGTAATTTGCTGTCTGCAAAATGTCATAACAAAACCTGGCCTATTTCTCCACAAATGGGGACCTTTAGACAGTAATAAGGCCATTTGATATTTTCTGTATCAGAATCGTTTCAATACCAGAGTTTGAGCTAACAATGAGCTGACATGCCTGGTATGGTCTGCTCCAAAATGTCATCTCCACCCTCGTAATAAACTTGTTGGAGTTGTTTAGCCATCACTCTCATATCCCATTCAACCCTCCCAAAATCCAATAGTTAAGAAAAGTGAATCGTCATAAATCAGCTTTTCAAAAAAAAGTTTGCTATCCTTCTCTCTATATATACAATCTGAAACTTGTTCATGACGTGTGGCACTTATCTACTGATTATCAACAAAGTATATAACCAAAACATTGTCATTTGGTAAAGGGTTCAGATTCGTATGGTGTACCCTTTCAATCTGAAAGTTAAGGGTACACTGTACCTCCAGATTTTTCTTTGTAGCCCCATTTCAAAACCTAAGGGGTACATGTACCCCCAAAATGAAAACCCAGTGGGCATGCTGATGTTAATTGAGATTTGGCAATATATATAATTATCCTGTTCACCTCAATTATCATGTAAGGAACTGGAAGTTGGGGTTCAGCAAAAATCACAAGATGCTTTTTATTTGACCAAATGGGTTTTATATGTCTGAAGGATATTTTGTTTATCTTTTAATAAAATTTTATCCAATTCTACAAGAAATTTATCTTGAAAGCTGCCTTGACGGGCCGCAAAAATCTTTGGATTGCTACTGCAGTTATCGTTCATCTTACACAAAAGAAAGTCCATAACAACAAAAAAGAAGCAAATTGTCATTTCATTTTTTGCCATCTATCTTTGCTTAAGACAACTACCTTCGTATATTAATTTGACGTAAAGTCTAGCTCAGTTTCGTAATTTTATGCTAAATCTATTACATGGCTCCAAATTTCGCATTTTTTTATTCTTTAGGGGTCAATTTTGCATCTTAATGGATTTGATCAAATGTGCTATATGGTATACACCAGAGTGTTGGCAATACTTCGCTGCCTCGATGGTTGAGTGGTATAGGAGCTTGACTCGTGATCTGAAGGTATCGAGTTTGAGCCCCAGCGTCACCGGGGTGTGTTAACAGGCAAGACACTTAATAGCCAGCCCCAGTCTACCCAGCTGTAAAAGTGGGTAGCAGTGGGATTCAGCCACTGCCTCTCTTTCAGGGACATGAAAACATCTGGATTGTGAGTGTATCACCTGCCAGTAATACCCGAAAGGGGAGTTAGGCAGTATAAATAGATAGAAATTGAATATCAAATTTGTCTCATCAGTATAAAAAGAAGATTAAAGATTAAGCAGACTAACTCTGTAGTCACCCAAGAAGAAGGCATTTAAAGATAACGCATTGATTCTAATTTACAAACACTCAATTGGAAAGATACTAAATGCTCAATCAAATTGCCCCGTCCGACTTCTAGCTCCATCCGGCTTTCGTGCACTTAGCATGAAACAAGATTCCCAGCTTATATTACACAAATTTTCTATACCTGCCCCCGTTCTCTGTGAGATTTAGCCTTTGCCTTGTGTGCATTTCGAAGTGACGACATCGTGCTTTCCTAAAAAGTTAAATGTCGTTAAAACTGTACTTGTGTTCTACACGTTTTTGTACAATTAAGGGAGATAAATCTGCAGTTGCTCATTCTGCGGTCTAAAGTGCCCCACACTCTTGCTGCACTAGTCATGTTCACTACGTGAGTTTTCTATAATTGAGAACATTTTTTAAGGGCATATTTTGTTAACATTGAGTAAGTTAAAGAACTGAGCATTTTTAAATTCAGAAAGGTAATTATTTTAAATCCTTGGGGCATCTAAAAGCACTATTGATTTTGAATAGATTAAATATGCATGCCTGGTCCTCTGAATCTGTTTGTACCATGATTGATCAATAACTGTTGGCAAACAAAATTGATCAATAGCTGCTGTCAATCAAAGAAACAAAAGACTCTAAGCCTTTGGGTCAAGAGGATATTTTTTTTAAATTCGCTTTCTTTCCCGTGGCAACTTGGGATTTCAACAGATTTATATTCTTTAACCTCTTCACAAACAATCCTGCTTTTGTATGCCTCTCAAGGGCAAAAGCTTTTGAAAATATTGTGAAAAATGAAGAAAATGCTTTTTATAAGCAATTTCTTCATTACCCACAATGTTTGCTAACCAAATAGACAAAGAGTTTTTAAATTCCATCTACTAAAAAATTTCATCTGCAACCTCTTTCAGCTTGAACAGGTCCAACATTTTTTGTTTGGTAACAGGTTAAGCCAATTGAAAGAGGACTCCAAGGTCAGTTCTGCTAAATTTGCTGTAATTTGGGAGGAGATGACATTTTAAAAATCTTCCCTTTTTTGTCTATATGGCTGCTATTCCACTTAGGTTTAAGGTTATCCACCCACCAGGATATTGAATAAATATAAAATTTCATAAGCTTTAAATTGTCGTCTGCAACTCCTTTCAAATTTGACCAATCTTAAATTTTGCCAACTGGTAATGAGTTAAGCGATTTTGAAAGAGGAGATTTTTTAAAGAGTTTTTTTTTTAGTTTTTTTTGTTGTTGTTGTTTTTTAAGTCAACTTCTGTTGCCATAGCAATATCATAGTTGCCAACAGATTTCAATTATTTTAGCAAGTACAATTGTAATTAAGTCCACTATGTAAAGATCATTTCTTCCTAATTTTGTTGGAATTGGCCCTGTAGTCTTGGCGGAGGAGTTGTTGTAACAAGAGGGCTGGAGGCCCCGGTGCGCTCAGATAAGATGAGGGCTCTCTTTCTTTCATAATTCTAATTTAATGTTAGCCCTTAATTGTCATGCTGAATATTCCTGCTTTGGTAGAATGCATAGTCAAAGATCAGCCTGCACATTTTTATGGGTCCATTCAAAATTACAGTTGTAACTGCATGTTTATATGTAGTTACAACTGTTTTGTGCCTACCCATAAATGTGTGCTGTCTGAAATTAGTCTAAACCACCTGCTTGGTATTCTAATTTCGGATAAAAATAATCAATAATATAATATCAGGCATCCCAGTGCTTTCAGGCCTTTGAATTTAATGTACTTCTGATTAAGGATTTTATGCAGTATGACAACGGTTAAGGGTTAGGGGTAGGATTATGATATAAGTAGATCTGAGCATACATTTTTCTCCCCTCTGGATCCATGGGTAAAAATTTTAGAATTATAAAAGAAGTAAAAGAACTGATGCTTCATGCTAAATATTGTAACAGTTTCAGGGGAGGTGATATGCAAATTAGGGAACCTTCTGAAAGTCAAGTGACTATTTTGAGGTAAACTTAGATAAGGTCGACCCATTTAGGGTTGAGTATCCTTTTCTCTGAATGGATTTGCTTTGTCTACTAGCTGGGAGCATTACAATTGGTGGCAATGGTGGGATTATTACAACTGGAGTTGCCTTACCCACAGATCTCCCAGGCCAAGACTCGGGTCGAGTCTTCTCAGAGGGGAGAGTAATGTAATGGTTTAAGAGTTGCCATGATATGCAAATTAGGGAACCTTCTGAAATTCAAGTGACTATTTGAAGTTATACATAGACAAGGCCGACCCATAGAGGGTTGAGGATCCTTTTGTCTGAATGGATTTGCTTTGTCTTCTAGCTCGGAGCGTTACAATATCAAAGCTGAAGGCCAACTGGGTCACGATTTTTAAAGATTTAAAGATGCCATGGCAACCAGAGGTCTTCGACTTAATTTCAGCTATAGTGAAAGAGAACAAGGGACATTTCTGCCAAATTTGGTTGAAACTGGTCAATTAGTTTGGGGGAGTTGTCATTAAAAAATCCTCCTTTATTTAAATATAGGCCCCACCCTCCTGGCGGTTTTCCCCTAGGAACCCAAGCATAATTATTTGAGAATTTTGACAGAGGTCAATATACTGATGTTTCATGCAATATCAAGGCTCTATGCCTTCTGGGCCCAAGGAGATGAAGACTATTTAAAAACAATTTCTAAAAAAAAAATCGCCTTTGTTGCCATGGAACCAGAGTTTTCAACGGATTTCAATTCTTTATGCTAATTATACAGGGCCATCTTTAAAACTTTTCTACTTTGGATCAAACTTGCCCAGTGGTTTTGGAGGAGGTGGCGTTTAAAAATCCTTCTTTATTTCTATATAGCCCTTCCCTGGGTTCCTACTTTAATGATTTCAGCAATTTTTGAAAGAGGACTATGTATTGATGCTTCATGCAAAATATCAAGAGGGTACACTTTCTAGATCAATAGGAGATGATTTCTAAAGATTTTCTTATATTTTACTTTGGTTACCACGTTTTTTTTTAAAACAGATTTCAATTCTTTCAGCAATTTTTAAAGGAGGGCACTTCAGGAATATTTTGCAGAATTTCATTAAAATTGGCAAAGAGGAGATATTAAGAAGGTGTTGACACATTACTGATATTGTGCTCAGGTGAGTGTAAAACATTCCCCAACAGCAAACAAGAGGACCATGATGGTCCTAGATCAATAAAGAAATTGTCATTAAGACCCCTTTTCCTGTGTTATCCTATAGAATCCTCCCATAATCTATAAGGTTCATCTTTATGACCTAACAAGTATCCTGACAAAGTTTCATGACGATTGAGCCAAAATTATGACCTCTAGAGCGTTAACAAAGAAACTGCATTAAGGCCCCTTTTCCTGTGTTTTCCAAAAGAACCTTCCTATAATGGATAGGGTTCATCCTTGTGACTAAACAATTATTCTGGCAAATTTTCATGAAAGTGGTCATGGTGAGCTATTGTGATGGTCCTAGATCAATAAAGAAATTGTCATTTAGACGCCTTTTCCTGTGTTGTCAAAAAGAACCTTCCCATAATCAAATGGGTTCATCCTTATGCCCTAATAATTATTCTGGCCTAGTTTCATGAATATTGAGCCTAAATTGTGGCCTCTAGACTGTAGACAAAGAATTTGTGATTAAGGCCCCTTTTCCTGTGTTTTCCAAGAGAATCCTCCCATAATCGATAGGGTTCATCCTCATGACCAAACAATTATTCTGACCAAGTTTCATGAAGATTAAGCCAAAATTGTGGCCTATAGAATGTAAACAAAGAAATAATCATTTAGCCCCTTTTCCTGTTTTTTCGGAAAGATTTTTCCAATAATTAATAGTGTTTATCTGTATGACCAAACAATTATTCTGGCAAAGTTTCATGAAGATAGAGCCATATTTGTGGCCCTAGGGTGTAAACAGAGACATTGTCATTAAGGCCCTTTTTCCTGTGTTTTCAAATAGAACACTCTCATAATCAATAGGCTTCATCCTCATGACCTAACAATTATTCTGACCAAGTTTCATGAAGTTTGGGTCATAACTGTGGCCTCTAGAGTGTAAACACTTCAATTGTTGACGCTGCACGCTGCACGACAAAGACAGACATTCAACGACCACAAAAGCTCACCAATGCTCAGGTGAGCTAAAAATTCAGTATAAAATGACATTAAACAACTTACCTGAAACAAGAGGCCCATGAGGGCCTGAGACGCTTTACTGGTTAGCAAGTTTTCTGTTAAAGAAATCTGATATTTAGAAAAGATGTTTCTAAGATTTGAGCTAGTGACCTAGTTTTTGACCACATGTGACCCAAATCTGAGCTTGACTAACATTCTGACCAAATATCAATTCAATTCAGGCAAAATTGCTACCTCTAGAGTGCACAAAAGTATTTCTAGGATTTGACCTAGTGACTTAGTTTTTGACTTTTATTAGATTGGCTGAGATAACATGGAAACAAACATTATAACCAAATTTTTCATTTGAGCCAAAAATATGGCCCCTGGAGTACACACAAGGTATTTCTAACAATTAACCTAGTGACCTACTTTTTGACCCCATGTGACCCATTTTTAAACTTGGCTGAGATAACATGAAAAAAAAAAAATTCTAACCAAAATGCAAAAGTATGACCTCTTGAATGCACACAAGGTATTTCTAGAATTCGACCTTGTGACCTAGTTTTTGACCCCGCATAACCCAATATTGAGCTTGTCCTAGATATTATGCAGACAAACATTCTGACCAAATATCTAGACATTTGAGCCAAAAATATGGCATCTGGAGTGCATACAAGGTATTTCTAACATAAAACCTAGTGACCCACAAACAATCTGACCAAATATCAAGACATTTGAGGCAAATATGTGACCTCAAGAACGCACACAAGGTATTTCTTATATTTGACCTAGTGACCTAGTTTTTGACTCAATATGACCATATATTGAACTTGTGCGAGGTTTTATGGAGACAAACATTCTGACCAAGTTTCAAGATGTTGATGCACGCCGTATGCTGGACACAGCTAGATCACAATAGCTCACCATGACCACTTTGTGGTCAGGTGAGCTAATAAAAAAATTGGACTTTTTCCCCTTTATTATTTCGATCGACAATCTTCAAGACCCCTTTTCTTGTGTTTCATGACAGATCCACTTCATTTCCAAAAGGAAGTTTCCTTATGACCCTACATTCAACCTGTAAAATTTTAATCAGAATCCAATAATAATTGTGGACTATATCATAAGGCCCCTTTTCCCATGATATTTTACTGTTGGTTTTATCCTTCTGTGACAGTTGAAAGTGAATCCGATGAAATATGGGGACTTCATTATGTTTACTAGAATATTTTTAACAGAATCTGATGAAAACTGCAGACTTTAACTTGGTGTGTAGATTTTAAAATAAAATTTTCATAAGGCTCCTTTTCCTGTGATACTTGAAGGATCAGGTCTCATGTCAGCATCAACAATTGTAATTATTGTGCAATGATTCTGTGAAGGTTTGAAGAAAATCCAATGAAAGCTCTGTACTTGGTTACAAGGATTATAGATAAAATTCTCAAAATGCCCCTTTTTCCCATGAGATTAAACAAATCAGGTCCAATTTGAAAAGAAACAATCCTTATGATAGTACAATCATTCTGTGAAAGTTTAGACAGAATCCAATGAAAACTGTGTACTTCATTGTGGTACAAGATTTTAAAATTAAATTTCATAAGGCTCCTTTTCTGGGATACTTGACGGATCAGGTCTAGTGTCAACATCAACAATCATTTTTATTGTACAATTATTCTTGACTGTTTAAAGAAAATCAGATGAAAGCTCTGGACTTGAAAACAAGGATTTATACATGAAATTTTCATTAGGCCCCTTTCTTGACAGTCCAAACCCTGTTATGAAAAGAATGATCGTCATGACCTTACAATCATTCTGTGAAAGTTTTGACAAAATCTGATCAAGATTGGGCTTCATTGTGTTAACCGTGATTTTTTAATTACATTTTCATAATGCCCTTTTCCCATGTTACTTGATGGATCTGAATCTTTTCCAAAGGGAGCTCCACTTACAAAAGTATAGTTATTCTGTTTGAGTATGAAGACAACCCCATGAAATCTGTGGACTTTAAAGCATTAATTAAGTATTTTTTTAATTAAATTTTCATAAGCCCTTTTTCCTATCTTTCTCAATGGATCAGACCTAATTTGAAAACAACAATCCTTATGATGGTAAATCATTCTGTGAAATTTTGAAGACAATCAGGTGAAATCTAGGGCCATTATGTGTTAACTTTGATTTTTTTATTAAATTTTCATAAGGCCCCTTTTCCCATGATACTTGATGGATCAAACCCAATTCCAAAAAGAACAATCCATTTAATGTAATAATCATTCTGTGAAAGTTTGAAGAGAATTAGTAGAAAACTGTGGACTATTTTGTGTTAACGAGGATTTTTTTTAATCAAATTTTCACAAGGCTGCTTTTCCTGTGTTTCTTGCGGATCATACCCAATTTTGAAAGGAAACGTGTTATGATGGTACAATCATTCTGTGAAAGTTTGGAGAGATTCTGATGAAAACTATGGACTCTAAAGTGTTAACGAAGATCTTTTAATTAAATTTTAATTAGGCCCCCTTTCCATATTTCTAGATGGATCAAACCCAATTTCAAAAGGAATGATGCTTATGATGATGCAATCATTCTGTGAAAGTTTGAAGAGAATCCAATGAAAACTGTTGAGCATTAATGAGGATTTCTTTAAATTTTCAAAAGGCCCATTTTCCCTTGTTTCTTGACAGACCATACCCGATTCTGAGAGGAACAATCCTTGTGATGGTACAATTATTTTGTGAAAGTTTGAAGAGAATCCGATGAAACCTGTGGACTCTTAGTGTGTAAACAAGGATTTATTACATTTTAATTAGGTCCCTTTTCCTTTGTTTCTTGACAGATCTGACCCATTTCGAAAGGAACCATCCTTCTGATTGTACAATCATTCTGAGAAAGTTTGAAGAGAATCTGATGAAATCTGTGGACTTAAGAGCGTTAACAAGGAATAGTTAACTGACAGATGCTGGACGGAAAAAGCCATCGCTATAGCTCTCCTGGCCTTCAGCCTGTAGAACTAAAAATGACCTTGAACTTGGTTACACAAGAAATCTGTTTCCTCTAAAACAGATATGAAATGAGAAGGTTTTAATCTTTTGGTACTATGTCAAATGATAAAGTTATTTTGAATTTGAAAAGAGATATTTACCTCAATAGATCATCTTGTGCTTAGAACCAATGAAGAGGTCTAACCAACTCATGTGAAGTATACATATCAAATCAAATACACTCCCAAATCTTATAATGACTGATGTTATTTTTTTCTTTTAATTTTGTATCTTATATTGACATTTCTTGAATTAAGACCCTTAACTTGGCACTGTCAGAGAGATCTTACAATAACTCATGAGAGATCTTTTCCATTTGCAAATGAAATTTTTTAAGTTTTAATTTTTAAATGTTAACTTAAAATAACCTTTTTCTTTACAGATGACCTTGACACCTTAATAAATATGCATGTGAAATAGGATTGCAAACTTATTACTTACACTACCACTTACAAATAAAAAGTTATTGCAAATGCTTAAAATGTTGGAAAATGACCTTGACAGATTACATTAACAAAAGTCTTGCCAAAAGGAACATGCATATCATTAGCAGTCACTAAAAGTATTGCATTTCTTGTTTTTAAATGCGATCTTGAAAAATTACTTCAACCTTAAAAGATGACCTTCACAGTGATACAAACATAAAATATCACATGAAACTTAACCCATTCCAACACAGCAAAATTTTAGACTGGTCCAATTTGAAAGAAGCTGCAGACGACAATTTCAAGTTGATGGAATTTCGATTTTTTTCGTCTTTTTGGATAGAAAACATTGTGGATAATGAAGAAATTGCTTGTAGCAAGCAATTTCTCCATTTTCCACAATGTTTTCCAAGGTTTTTTTCTTGAGGGGCGTAAAAAGGAGGGATTGAGTTGGAATGGGTTAAATACATGTATTATCATTCTAAGACTTATTTATGGCCATAGTAAAAGTTTTACATGTGACCTTGAAAGTGATCTTGACTGATGACACTGAAATGAGTACAATATAAAAGTCTCGCCACTAGAATTATGCATTTAAAATATGAAATATGTATTGCTTATCTATGAAAAATTATGGCATTCTTTTGCACATTCTATTTGACCTTGAAAAATGACCTTGACATAGATTGATGACCAAGAGATGGGTCATTTCAGAAGCTACTCTCATGTTATGTGTGAAGGCCCTAGCACTTACCGATAAAAAATTATGGCAAGTTTTTGTAGAGCAAACAGATAACTGGACAGACAGCACAAATTTATATGCTCTGACTATCAATGCTTGGCCACGAATAGCAATAGAAATAACTAAATGAAAGGGTCATTGGCCCTAAAGTGCTTACCTAACTCCTGAAGTAATTGATTTATCGGAATGAAAACTTGACAAGGGTATAAATTACAATAAAAGGAAGGATTTCAGTAAGGTTTCAGCAAAATCAGTGAAGATGTGTAGAAGAAGGACACATTTTTTATTCTCTATAGATTCTATAGAGGATAGAATTTGAAGGGCTTTAACACCTGAAATAGCTGATTAATCATAATGAAAATTGCAGGTACACAAGTTCCTATTGTAAGGAAGATTTCATCAATTTCAGAACAAGAGGCCCATGAGGGCCTGAGACGCTCTACTGGTTATCAAGTTTTCCGTTAAAGAAATCTGATATTTAAGGACGTTAATTGCTCAAAGAAGAATGCATAAAGAAAAAAAAAGGGGCTTTATCCCCTTTATCATTTTAAGCAACAATCCTCAAGGCCCCTTTTCCCATGTTTCATGACGGATCCACTCCATTTCCAAAAGAAAGTTACCTTATGACCCTACAATCATTCTGTGAATATTTCATCAGAATCTGACAATAATTGTGGACTTAATGATAATCTGTAAGGCCCCTTTTCCTGTGTTTCGAATGCCACAATTATTCCATGCATCTTTGAAGAGAATCCAATAAAACTGTTGACTTTATTGTGTTAACAAAGATATTAAATTCAAGTTCTCATAAGGCCCCTTTTCCCGTGAGATTTTACTGTTGGTTTTATCATTCTATGAAAGTTAAAAGTGAATCTGATGAAATATTGGGAATTCATTATGTTTACTAGAATATTTAAAAAAAAATCATATGTTCCCTTTTTACATGATACTTGATGGATTGTACCCAGTTCTGAAAAGAACCATCTAAGTATTTGTACAATCATTCTGTGAAATTTTGAAGTGAATCCGGTGAAATCAAGGGACATCATTGTGTTAACCAGAATATTGAAGAGAGTTTTTCATAAGGCCCCTTTTTATGTGACCCTTGCTATAGTCAGATCCACTGTCAAAATCAACAATTGGAATGATGGTACAATCAATCTGTTTAATCTGTGGAATTTATTGTGTTAATGAATTATAGTGAAATATTCATAGGGCCCCTTTTCTCATGATACTTTACAGAACAAACCAAATTTCAAAAGGAACAATTCTAATGAAGGTAGAATCATTCTTTAAAAGTTAAAGAGAATCAATGAAAACAGTGGACTGAATTGTGTCAAGAATTTTTGTAACTAAATTTTCATAAGGCCCCCTTTCCTGTGAAACTTAACAAATCAGACCCAATGTACAAAGGAACAATCCTAATGATAGTTTGAAGAAAATGATAAAGACTGAGGACTTTATTGTAATAATGATGTTTTGTAATAAAATTTTTATAAGGTCCCTTTTCTTGTGTCACATAACCAATCAGACCTAATTTACAAAGGAACAATCCAAATGATGGTACAATCATTCTATTAAAGTTTGAAGAGATTCTGATAAAGACTGAGGGGAATTGTTGTGTTTATGAGGATTTGGTAATAATTTTTCATACAGCCCCTTTTCCTATGATACTAGACAGATCAGGCCCAATTTGGAAAGAAACAATCCTTATGATGGTACAAACATTCTGTGAAAGTTTGAAGAGAATCTGATGAAAACTGTGGACTTTATCTTGGTGTCAAATTTTTAAAATAAAATTTTCATAAGGCTCCTTTTCCTGTGATACTTGAAGGATCAGGTCTCATGTCAGCCTCAACAATCGTGATTATTGTACAATGATTCTGTGAAGGTTTGAATAAAATCCAATGAAAACTCTGGACTTGGTTACAAGGATTATAGATAAAATTCTCTAAAGGCCCCTTTTCCCATGATACTGGACAGATCACGCCTAATTTGAAAAGAAAGAATCCTCATGATGGAATAATCATTCTGTGAAAGTTTTAACAGAATCTGATGAAAACTGCAGACTTTATTGTGGTACAATGATTTTAAAATTAAATTTCATAATGCTCCTTTTCCTGTGATACTTGACAGATCAGGTCTAATGCAAACATCAACAATCATTATTATTGTACAATTATTCTGTGAATGTTTGAAGAAAATCCGATGAAAGCTCTGGACTTTGTAACAAGGATTTATAAATGAAATTTTCATAAGGCCCTTTTCCTGTGCTTCTTGACAGTTCAAACCCTGTTATGAAAAGAATGGTAGTTATGACCTTCCAATCATTCTGTGAAAGTTTCAACAAAATCTGATCAAAGCTGTGGGCTTTATTGTGTTAACAGGGTTTTATTAATTGAATTTTCATATAGCCCCTTTTCCCATGTTACTTGATGGATCTGAACCAATTCCAAAGGGAACTCTTCTTACGATCCTTATGATGGTACAATCATTCTGTGAAAGTTTGAAGAGAATCTGATGAAAACTGTGGACTTTATCTTGGTGTCAAATTTTTAAAATAAAATTTTCATAAGGCTCCTTTTCCTGTGATACTTGAAGGATCAGGTCTCATGTCAGCCTCAACAATCGTGATTATTGTACAATGATTCTGTGAAGGTTTGAATAAAATCCAATGAAAGCTCTGGACTTGGTTACAAGGATTATAGATAAAATTCTCTAAAGGCCCCTTTTCCCATGATACTAGACAGATCACGCCTAATTTGAAAAGAAAGAATCCTCATGATGGAATAATCATTCTGTGAAAGTTTTAACAGAATCTGATGAAAACTGCAGACTTTATTGTGGTACAATGATTTTAAAATTAAATTTCATAATGCTCCTTTTCCTGTGATACTTGACAGATCAGGTCTAATGCAAACATCAACAATCATTATTATTGTACAATTATTCTGTGAATGTTTGAAGAAAATCCGATGAAAGCTCTGGACTTTGTAAAAAGGATTTATAAATGAAATTTTCATAAGGCCCTTTTCCTGTGCTTCTTGACAGTTCAAACCCTGTTATGAAAAGAATGGTAGTTATGACCTTCCAATCATTCTGTGAAAGTTTCAACAAAATCTGATCAAAGCTGTGGGCTTTATTGTGTTAACAGGGTTTTATTAATTGAATTTTCATATAGCCCCTTTTCCCATGTTACTTGATGGATCTGAACCAATTCCAAAGGGACCTCTTCTTACGATCCTTATGATGGTACAAACATTCTGTGAAAGTTTGAAGAGAATCTGATGAAAACTGTGGACTTTATCTTGGTGTCAAATTTTTAAAATAAAATTTTCATAAGGCTCCTTTTCCTGTGATACTTGAAGGATCAGGTCTCATGTCAGCCTCAACAATCGTGATTATTGTACAATGATTCTGTGAAGGTTTGAATAAAATCCAATGAAAGCTCTGGACTTGGTTACAAGGATTATAGATAAAATTCTCTAAAGGCCCCTTTTCCCATGATACTAGACAGATCACGCCTAATTTGAAAAGAAAGAATCCTCATGATGGAATAATCATTCTGTGAAAGTTTTAACAGAATCTGATGAAAACTGCAGACTTTATTGTGGTACAATGATTTTAAAATTAAATTTCATAATGCTCCTTTTCCCATGATACTTGACAGATCAGGTCTAATGCAAACATCAACAATCATTATTATTGTACAATTATTCTGTGAATGTTTGAAGAAAATCCGATGAAAGCTCTGGACTTTGTAACAAGGATTTATAAATGAAATTTTCATAAGGCCCTTTTCCTGTGCTTCTTGACAGTTCAAACCCTGTTATGAAAAGAATGGTAGTTATGACCTTCCAATCATTCTGTGAAAGTTTCAACAAAATCTGATCAAAGCTGTGGGCTTTATTGTGTTAACAGGGTTTTATTAATTGAATTTTCATATAGCCCCTTTTCCCATGTTACTTGATGGATCTGAACCAATTCCAAAGGGAACTCTTCTTACAAAAGTATAATTATTCTGTTTGAGTATAAAGACAACCCCATCTCACCTGTGGACTTACAAGCATTAATTAAGATTTTTTTAATTGAATTTTCCTAAGGCCCCTTTTCCTATATTTCTCAATGGATCAGACCCAATTTGAAAGGAACAATCCTTATGATGGTACAATCATTATGTGAAAGTTTGAAGTCAATCAGGTGAAATCTAGGGCCATTATGTGTTAACTAAGATTTTTTTTATTAAATTTTCATGGGGCCACTTTTCCCATGAAACTTGATGGATCAAACCTACTTCAGAAAGGAACAATCCACATAATGTAATAATCATTCTGGGAATGTTTGAAGAGAATTTGTTGAAAACTATGGACTCTATTGTGTTTACGAGGACTTTTTCAATCCAGTTTTAATCGGGCCCCTTTTCCCGTGGTCCTTGACTGATTATACCAAATTTTGAAAGGAACAATTCTTATGATGGTACAATCATTCTGTGAAAGTTTGAAGTCAATCAGATGAAAACTGTGGACTCTAGAGTGTTAACAAAGATCTTTGAATTAAATTATAATAAGGCCCCTTTTCCTATGTTTCTTGAGGAATCATATCCGATTCCAAAAGGTACAATCCTTATGATGGTACAATCATTCTGTGAAAGTTTGAAGAGAATCTGTTGTAAATTGTTGGCTCTAGATTATTAATGAGAATTTTTTATTAAACATTTCATAAGGCCCCTTTTTCCTGTGTTTCCTGAAGGATCATACCTAATTTCAAAAGGAAGAATCCTTATGATAGTACAATCATTCTGTGAAAGTTTGAAGGGAATCCGATGAAAACTATTGACTCCAGAGTGTTAAAGAGTATTTCTTAAAAGATTTTACGATTAAATTTTCATAAGGCCCCTTTTCCCGTGTTTCCAGATGGATCTGACCAAATTTCCAAAGGAACATTCCTTATGATGGTACAATCATTCTGTGAAAGTTTAAATACAATCTGATGAAAACTGTGGACTCTAGAGTGTTAACAAGAATTTTTTTATTAAATTTTAATAAAGGCCCCTTTTCCCCTGTTTCATGACAGATCAGACCAATTTTCAAAAGGAACGATCCTTATGCTTGTACAATCATTCTGAGAAAGTTTGAAGAGAATCAGATGAAAACTGTGTACTCTATCGTGTAAACGAGGATTTTAAATGGAGTTTTTAATTGAATTTTCATAAGGCCCCTTTTCCCATGTTTCTTGACGGATCATACCAAATTTCGAAAGGAACGATCCTTTTGTATAATCATTCTGTGAAAGTTTGAAGAGAATCCAATGAAGACTGTGGACTCTATCGCGTAAACAAGGATTTTTAATTGAATTTAAATTAAATTTTCATAAGGCCCCTTTTCCCATGTTTCTTGACGGATCATACCCATTTTCGAATGGAACAATCCTTATGATGGTACAATCATACTTAGAAAGTTTGAAGAGAATCTGATGAAAACTGTAGACTCTATCTCGTAAACGAGGATTTTTTAATTAAATTTTCATAAGGCCCCTTTTCCCGTGTTTCTTGTCGGATCATACCCATTTTCGAAAGGAACAATCCTTATGTTGGTACAATCATTCTGTGAAAGTTTGAAGAGAATCTGATGAGAACTGTGGACTCTATCGCGTAAACAAGGATTTTTAATTGAATTTAAATTAAATTTTCATAAGGCCCCTTTTCCCGTGTTTCTTGACGGATCATAACCATTTTCGAAAGGAAGGATCCTTATGTTGGTACAATTATTCTGTGAAAGTTTGAAGAGAATCTGATGAGAACTGTGGACTCTATCGCGTAACAAGGATTTTTTAATTAAATTTTCATAAGGCCCCTTTTCCCGTGTTTCTTGACGGATCATACCCATTTTCGAAAGGAACGATCCTTATGATGGTACAATCATTCTGAGAAAGTTTGAAGAGAATGCGATGAAAACTGTGGACTTTATCGCGTAAACGAGGATTTTTAATTGATTTTTTAATTAAATTTTCATAAGGCCCCTTTTCCCGTGTTTCTTGACGGATCATAACCATTTTCAAAGGAACGATCCTTATGATGGTACAATCATTCTGTGAAAGTTTGAATAGAATCCGATGAAAACTGTGGACTTGATCGTGTAAACGAAGATTTTTTAATTAAGTTTTAATAAGGCCCCTTTTCCCGTGTTTCTTGACGGATCTGACCCAATTTCGAAAGGAATGATCCTTATGATGATACAATCATTCTGTGAAAGTTTGAAGAGAATCTGATGAAAACTGTGGACTTAATCGCGTAAAAGATGATTTTTTAATTAAGTTTTAATTAGGCCCCTTTTCCCGTGTTTCTTGACGGATCTGACCCAATTTCGAAAGGAACGATCCTTATGATGGTACAATCATTCTGTGAAAGTTTGAAGAGAATCTGATGAAAACTGTGGACTTTATTGCGTAAACAAGGAAAAGTTTAACGGACGGACGGACGCCGGACGGGAAAAAGCCATCGCTATAGCTCTAGTGGCCTTCGGCCAGTAGAGCTAAAAATTGATGAAGAAATGTGGAAGACAAAGCAGACACAAAATTGTGGACGGGCAGACCAACAACCTGATTGGAGTATACCTCCTAATTTGGTTATAGGCGCTTTAACAATTCTAAATTGACAAGAGGTGAAAGGCAATCATATCTTAACCCATTCCAACACAATCCCTCTTTTCTATGCCTCTCAAGAAAAAAGCTTTGGAAAACATTGTGGACATGGAAGAAATTTCATCTCTTCAATAATGTTTTTTACCCAAAAAGACAAAGAATTTTAGAATTTCATCAGCCTAAAATTGGCGTTCATTCAATTTGGTTCTGTCTAAAATTCAGTTGTGTGGGAAAGGATTAACACTTCCCTAGTATTGATAATTTAAGATAATTATCCTGAAGGTCAAAGGTTGACCAGGATGCAAGATAATCAGTAAACCAACTTGCTTACATATTCAGATGTTACAGCCACATAGAAAGGCCAAGGTACTGTTCTAAAAAAGTGCCCAGGACCCCATGGATTGGTTCATCTAGCTATTTCTTGAGTGAAGATTTATTTAGAACATTAATGGAAAGAGATGATGCACAAATGACATAACACCACGACAATAGCCCAATTAGCCCTTGGTCAGTGGAGCTAAACCATTGAAAATTTGGAAATTTTTTCCCCTTTAAACGCACATTAACCCATTCCCACAGAATTGTCATCTGCAACTTCTTCAAATTTGGACCAGTCTAAAATTTTGTTGTCTGGTAATGGGTTAAAATATTGTCTGCAACCTCTTTCAACTTGGATAAGACTACAGTTTTGTTGCCTTGTTATAGGTAAAAGTCAGTGTACCATTTGATTTTATTGCACTATTGCAATTAACAACTTAAACACTACTCTGGTACAATAATTTATTTGATTTCAACATTCAAATCTGTTTTGTTGCCTTGTTATTGGTTGAAATCAGTGTACCATTTGATTTTATTGCACTATTGCAAATAACAACTTAAACACTACTCTGGTACAATAATTTATTTGATTTCAACATTCAAATCTGTTTTGTTGCCTTGTTATTTGTTGAAATCAGTGTACCATTTGATTTTATTGCACTATTGCAATTAACAACTAAAACACTACTCTGGTACAATAATTTATTTGATTTAAACATTCAAATCTGTTTTGTTGCCTTGTTATTGGTTAAAGTCAGTGTACCATTTGATTTTATTGCACTATTGCAATTAACAACTTAAACACTACTCTGGTACAATAATTTATTTGATTTAAACATTCAAATCTGTTTTGTTGCCTTGTTATTGGTTGAAGTCAGTTTACCATTTGATTTTATTGCACCATTGCAATTAACAACTAAAACACTACTCTGGTACAATAATTTATTTGATTTCAACATTCAAATCTGTTTTGTTGCCTTGTTATTGGTTGAAATCAGTGTACCATTTGATTTTATTGCACCATTGCAATTAACAACTAAAACACTTCTCTGGTTCAATAATTTATTTGATTTCAACATTCAAATCTGTTCTGTTGCCTTTTTATTGGTTAAAGTCAGTGTACCATTTGATTTTATTGAACTATTGCAATTACAACTAAAACACTTCTCTGGTACAATAATTTATTTGATTTCAACATTCAAATCTGTTTTGTTGCTTTGTTATTGGTTGAAATCAGTGTACCATTTGATTTTATTGCACTTTTGCAATTAACAACTAAAACACTACTCTGGTACAATAATTTATTTGATTTCAACATTCAAATCTATTCAACAAATTTAAAACCAGCTTTCAAACAACAAACCTGTTCTGTATTGAAGATTACATGTAATATAGTAGGTAGGAGGTAGCAATAGTTTTACACTATCAAGTCAAATTTAACCAATTCCCACACAGTGAAATTTTAGACTGGCCCAAATTGAAAGAAGTTGCAGACGACAATTTAAAGTTAATGAAATTTCAGATTTTTTCAACTTTCTGAGTAGAAAACATTGTGGAAAATAAAGTAATTGCTTGAAACAAGCAATTTCTTCATTTTCCACATTGTTTTCCTTAGCTTTTTTCCTTGTGGGCGTTTATAGGCGTCACTGAGTGGGAATGGGTTAACAGATTCCCGCTCAACCCCGAATTTTTAATATCCTATAGAATAAAGCTTTGAAAACATTGTCCATGCAGGCTTTTTTACAAAACTTATTTCCCATTCTTTAACCCATTCCAAGGCAACAAAATTTCAGAATGGTTCAAATTCAAAGTAGTTACCCATGACAATTTTAAGTTGCTAGAGTTTTTGTTGGGGTAGAAAACCTGGCTTAATAGGCAACTTCTTCATTTTCCAAAATGTTTTCCTAAGCTGTTTTCTGTAGGGGCATCAAAGATGGATTGCATTTGAAACAGGTTAAAGCTTCTCCTAATCAATTTGCTTGTTATAATCAATTTCTTCGATTCTCCAAAATGTTTTCTACCCATAAAGATTAGATAAATTTCATCAACAAAAAATTGTCTTCAACTTTTTGAATTAGGACTAGTCTAAAGTTGCTTTGTTGTCTTGTAATAGGTTAATTTAACAGGATCAGCATGAAGAAACATGAACAATAAGATCTCTCCAAATTACTTCCAAGTTGTCATTTCTTAAACACTTTCTGAGATATTTTCATCAAACAGCACTGACTATTCTTATAGCACTTGTATCACAAACTGATAGCCCTAGCAATAGTAGGACTTTTGTTACTCTACCAATGTGACTTTACATTCTTGCACTCGGAAGCCTGTCTGAGACAGCTTTCCAATCAGCAATATCAAAAATAGCCTTCACATAGTCTGGTCTCACGTTTTTATACTGGAGATAATAGGCATGCTCCCAAACATCAATACCAAATAATGGAACCAGTCCTAAAATAAAACAACATTAACATTGTGGCGGTAATGAAAAAGTGATTAGTATCTATTAAGACAATCCAAAGAAGTAAGTCACAATATTCTGATTCTGGAAAACTACATTTATTCTTTCTTCACAGAGTTTTCATGAAGATGCTGTAACCAAATTATCCCCGACAAACATACTTCGTGGCTGTAATAAGGTTCTTGGAAGGGATGAGACCCCTCTAGGAATTCAGATAAAAGAATAATTGACCTAGACCTAGACATTACGTCTTGCATAGTTCAAATTTTGAAAATCTACCTAAAATGAAAGTTTGATTCTGATGAGTCTGCCTAATCTATGCAGTCTAAGAAGGGACAAAACCTTTTGCACTTCTTCCAAGATAGTTTAAATTCCTTTGACAGGTCGCATGTGGAATTTTCGACAGTGCTTAACCAATAATTGAAGGCAAAGATGTTTGACAAGTCCTTTACACCTTCCTCCAATGTGCCTTCTTTTTCACAGTCCTCTAGAGTTCGAGAAAATACTGTCACAAAAAAGCTGAACATCAATGTTGGAGATCAAAGTTCAATTCTGGCCACAGTAAATGATTTGACAAAAGGATTTCTTGATTGAACGTGGTTATCAATCAATTGACCAATCCATCAGCTGCCAATCAAATAACAAATCAAGTAATTCATTTAGACTGTAAGTGAACTTTGAATTCTGTCATATTTATGTCATGCATTTTTGTTAGTTTGCCGACTTAAACATCATAATTATAGCATATTAGTTTTAGTTACAACATTTAGGTTACCAACCAACTACCTTGTCAATTTTGTAAAATAACACAATTTGATATCAAAGTTGAACTTCCTGTCAGAGTCAGTCGGCTGGGCCAGCAGTCCATCAATTGAAGGGTTGCTAACACTACCCAATGACTTCTGACAAAACAGTTAGACTGAATGTTAGTATCAAACTTTAGTCAGAAGCATAAACAAATCTTGTTGGGTGGCTGAATCACCATAACTAACTCTTCATTAAATCCAATGAAATTTTTTAACATTAATGTAGGAGGGTAGAGTGCAAACACATCTGTAAAAAATCTAGTCTTATTAATTCCTCCTCAGTTTTGGGTTGGGTTTTTTTTCCCGTTCAAGTGTAAAAAAAATTAATGTATTAAGCACAATGTGACTAGTCTATCTTTCTCTATAATGCCTCACCTCTATTAAGTGACCAGTTTCATTCAGCAACCATTATCAAAATTCCCTTACCAAAAGCAGAATCTCTTTTAACCCATTCCCACACAACAAAGTTTTAGACTGGTCCAAATTGAAAGAAGTTCCAGACGACAATTTCAAGTTGATAGAATTTTAATTTTTATGTCTTTTGGGGTAGAAAACAATGAGGATAATGAAGAAATTGCTTGATACAAGCAATTTCTTCATTTTTCACAATGTTTTCCAAAGCTCTTTAATTGAGAGGCGTAAAAAGGAGGGCTTGTGTGGGAATGGGTTAAAATGGACTTATTTGCTAAAACTTGGAAAGCATTAGAATTGACTCAATGAAACGATTCTGATGAGTTTGTAAAACATAGCATCCAGCAATGATTCTTAAAACAAGATGACCATGATGGTCCTATATTGCTCCCCTGAGTATGATGGCTGAAGGCTTTATTAGATAATATACTTAATATCAAAGCCCTACACCTAATCTTTTTTGGAGAAGAAGTTTTTTTTAAAGATTTTCTCCTTTAATCCTAGGTATAGTGAAGATCCAACCATATTGTGGTAATTTCAAGAGTATGGTAATTCTTTGAAGTACTTAAGTAGAGGGTCAATAGGCATTAATACATACCAAATATGTATTTTCAGAATACAGTAATTCTATGAAGTATTTTAGTACAGGGTCAATAGGTAATATTGCACATAAAATATTATAGCCCTTGGCCTTATGGTTTGGGAGAAGAAGACTTTTAAAGATTTCCTTCTTATTTCTATGTAAAATCAGGGATCGCACAGAAAAGGGCTTATTTTCAGAAAACAGTTAATTCACTGAAGTATTTTGGTAGATGGTCTACAGGGCTCTGCAGAGTGGGAGACTCAGGCGAAGAAGTCGCCTGGTTTCATAAAACTTCGCCCGAGTTGCTGATCAAAGCGAAGTCGAAATTGCCTGGAAAATATGGGAAGTCGCCTCGTTATGATAGGCGATGTTCGCATTTTACCTTGAGGCTATCAAATCAGGGGACAGTAAATCAATTATATAACTGCTGATTGGAAGCCCTTTGATCGTAATTCAAGCGTGTATCGATAGACGACATGCTCGTTTTATTTGCACCTCTGCTGATTGGATGGTTGCAAGCCCTTATGAACTACCGGAATTTAGGAACTTTTTATATCAAACTCTTTTCCTTCTGAAGATTCAATTATTTTAGTGGCACATTATGTTTATCTTATCAATATACGAGATTTGTTTCGTACTTTCAAGCAGCGAGAATAATGGGGGATTTTATTACGAACGTCCTGTCATTTGCCGTATTTTAACATTCATTGATAAAAGGAATAAAATCTTGATAAAAACTGATTTTTCCGCAAAACTAAATAGAAAAAAAAATTTTCATTGAAATCCTTGGACTCTAATTATCTACTTTGATTTAACAAATATAGAAAAACTAAGACAAACAATCTACGATCTTTTCATGAGTAACATTATTAGGATTTTATCAAGAAATTTAACTTCACTTATCTTATATTGGTAATTAATCCATTCAATGACATATAATCCAAAACACTAGAACAAATGGTTCCGTGTTAACATAGTTTCAAATTTAAACTTCTCTACACAGTCTGCGATTTATGTAACATCTTTCATACCCTTTACTTACAATAACTGCAACTCAGTTAAAATGAACTCTTTTTAAATCTATTATTTAAAAGCTTTTTATCCATTTATTGTTACATACAGGTGAAGTTGTCAGACTTTAACTCATTACCACACAAGCCCGCTTTTTTGATTTTTGAAGAATTTAAATGGAAAACTTGTGAGAAAAAGAGGAAGTGTTTGTAGCAAGCAATTTCTCCTTTTCCCACAATGTTTTTACCTTACCTGGTACTTATTTTCTGTTTTGAGCATATTCTGATTTGAAATGTGGTATGCAACTTTTTTTCAGTTTGGACCAGTCTAGAAATTTTGTCTTCTAGTAATGAGCTAAATGAAATAGTAATCGTTTTCTTATTTTCTGCCTCAAATTAAACTCTGTTCATTTTAGTAAGTTCAGACCACATATACTCTCTTCAAATTATTGATTATTATAACTTGATAATTGAGATTATAATACCATCTATTTATAAGATATTCAAGAAAATTCCAGAATCAGATTCCTATATTCTCTAACCGAAGAAATAAGACAAAAAATTTTGTTCACAGGAATAATAAGGACTAAAGAAAGGATGAGAAATACTTTAGTATTAACTGCATACTATATAAAACAAAATATGCAGCTACAGTCGAATACCTTAACCTCGAAGTTCAGGGGACTTACAAGAAAACTTCGACTTAGAGATAGTTCGACGTGTAGATAGTCGAATATATTCCAAGTAACACCAAAAATGGTGACAAAATACCGTTAGGGAATAAAGCCACAAATTATTTGTACTAGTATGATTATCTAATCGAACGAAATATATAACGACGATGTAATTATCGTAATTTCTTTTATTAATATTCTTATTATGATCACTCGTAGCTAGAGCTTTGTTCAGACATTGTTGCTTTTTTTCTATCTATTAGTGATTATTCTTTGTGTCGATTGCGTAGTTCGACAAATTTCCCATTCCCTGAGGAAATAACCCAAGTATCCGCCCGGATTGTTTACCGGGTCCTTCCTTTAGCGCATCACGTTGGTGGAAGTAGCTAGCCATCCCCTTGGTAGACCAGGTCTGGCACTAAACAAGTCCTACTTGATATGGGCGTTAGATGCCTCTTTCGTCAATGTAAAATTCAATTTAAGATTGTTTCCACTTCATTCAATCTTTGAAATTATCAGATCGCAGACAAACAATCAATCAAAATCAAGTTAGCAATCGATATCCAATACTGAAACGCACTTATCTCTGAATCGGGATGACACGTAGAAACATGTGAAAAACTTAGTTGATTGCAAATTTCTACCTCTATGATTAAGGTTCATCCTATAGAGGTGTGAATACATTGAAACAATAGTGACGGGACTTTCAAATATGTAGAAGTAAAGAGTACTAAGATCTGGACTTTAAAATAACTTCGACGTAGGGGTAACTTCGGCTAAGGGACATTCGAGGTAAAGGTATTCGACTGTACTTGTAAAGCTTTTTATTTTCCTATAGAATTAAGGAATACAGACAAAAAAAATTGCTTTTTAACATGATCCACTTCTCCTGAAAGTCTCACCACTTCTCCCTATTTTGAAAAACTTATCCCAATTCTCAGACTAGGGAGAAGTCACTTCTCCCCAAATTCTGAGAGTCTGCAGAGCCCTGGGTCTATAGTTGATGATTTTATACAAAATGTCAAAGCTCTAGGCCTTATGGTTTGGGAGAACAAGATTTTTAAAGTTTTCCTGCTTATTTTTATGTAAAATCAGGGATTGCATAGAAAAGGGCTAATTTCAAGAATACGGTAATTCTATGAAGTATTTTGGTAGAGGGTCAATGGTTGTTGATTTATACAAAATCTCAAAGCTCTAGGCCATATGGTTTGGGAGAAGGAGATTTCTTATGATTTCCTTCTTTAATTCTATGTAAAATCAGGGATTGCCCAGAAAAGGGCTAATTTCCAGAAAATGGTAATTCTTTGAAGAATTTTGGTAGAGGGTCAATAGATGCTGATTCCTACCAAATATCAAAGCTCTAGGCCTTATGGTTTCGGAGAAGAAGTTTTTAAAGTTTTCCTTCTTTATTTCTATGTAAAATCAGGGATCACACAGTAAAGGGCTAATTTTCAGAAAACATATTTTTTAGTGTTTTGGTAGAGGGTCAATAGATGATGAATTGTACCAAATATCAAAGCTCTAGGCCTCATGTTTTGGGAGAAGAAGTTTTTTAAAGTGTTCCTTCTTTATTTCTTTGTAAAATCAGGGAACGCACAGAAAAGGGCTTATTTTCAGAATACTTTAATTCTTTGAAGTATTTTGGTAGAGGGTCAATAGATGATGATTTGTACCAATTATCAAAAATCTTGGCCTTAGGTTTGGTAGAAGAAGATTTTTAAAGTTTTCCATCTTTATTTCTATTTAAAAACAGGAATGGCACAGAAAAAAGGCTAAATTTCAGAATACAGTAATTCTTTGACTCATTTACGTAGAGGGTCAATAGAAGAAAATTTGTACCAAATATCAAAGCTCTAGGCCTTATGTTTTGGGAGAAGAAGATTTTTAAAGTTTTCCTTCTTTATTTCTATGTAAAATCAGGGATCACACAGAAAAGGGCATATTTTCAGAATACAGTAATTCTTTGAAGTATTTTGGTAGAGGGTCAATAGATGCTGATTTCTACCAAATATCAAAGCTCTAGGCCTTATGGTTTCGGAGAAGGAGATTTTTAAAGTTTTCCTTCTTTATTTCTATGTAAAATCAGGGATCACACAGAAAAGGGCTTATTTTCAGAATACAGTAATTCTTTGAAGAATTTTGGTAGAGGGTCAATAGATCATGATTTGTACTTATCATCAAAGCTCTTGGTGATATGGCTTGGGGGAAGATTTTTTAAGTATTTTACTCTGTTGCCATTGCAGCCACAGTTCTTCAAGGACTTCAATTCTTTAAAGTATTTTGAGAGAGCATGACATAAGGATCATTTATGTGAAGTTTTGTTGAAATTCCAAAGTTAGTTTAGGAGGAGAAGATTTTTTCCTAATTGTGAACGGATGGACGGACGATGTTGACCGATCACAATAGCTCACCCAGAGCACTTCGTGTTCAGGTGAGCTAAAATCTTCTTATGCAAGCAAATCTGATATTATATGCCATGAAAAGTGTATTTGGTGACAAATCTTTTAAGAGACAAATTTTGGATGCCCATTAAGTGGTTGTTTGAGGCAAGTTTTACCTGGAATTCTGTGGAACAAATTTATGAGAAAGTATCCAAAACAGAGTACATACCTGTAGTAGCTTTTAATGGATCTTGATTAGCTGTGGTGGCTACTCTCAATCTACCACTAACAGGATTATATCCTAACCAACCCCACCCAGATCCTTGTATGGCCACTGTGGCTGCAGTCAGTTCTGCCTTCATCTTATCAAACCCACCAAAATGATCCTGAATCAATGTGGCAAGATCACCAGTAGGCTGACCTCCACCGTTGGGACTGAGGACTGTCCAGAATATGGAGTGATTTAAATGACCTCCACCGTTGAATTTCAATGCTGGTTGTAGAGTTATGATCTGTTCTACATTACCTATAAATAGAAGATATTCAATGAGAGCTCATGAAAGACTGACTTTGATAAACCAAAATGACATGTTTGTAGAACACCATACCCCTTAACAACCTTTTAAGGAAATGTGACCTTAAGTGACCTTGACCTTGTCGTGTTACCTTAATCTTGGTTTTGCAGATGCATATTCATGAGATCTATCATCATGCCAAATATGAGCATTGTGTCTAAAACAAGATTATAGTAATTGTAAATGTAAAGTTTTTTACAGACAGACAACTGTAAAACAATATGACCCTGATCATTCAATGAAGGGGCTTTATATAAAGAATCTACTGGGTAATACAATTTAAAAAATAATGTTATTTCAGATACTGACATCTATTCTATACAACCTTAAAGCAGTAAGTGTAGATTTCAGCTTTTTTATATACATATTTATTATTTATCATTGGCAATGCATTTTAAAAACAAGAGGACCATGGTGGTCTGGAATTGCTCACCTGAGTAACAATCTCAAACACTGGCATAGAGACCTAAACAAATTTCCATTGTGTATGGGTGTAGCTATAATGGGACCACAGCAACATTATTTAAACATTTTTTGTAGATGGTTTTACCATATACAACAAGAGGACCATGAGGGTCCTAGACCGCTCCCCTGAATTGTCTGCTGTTAAAAAATTTCAACTAGAGATAAATTACTATAACCAGTTTCATGAAGATTGAGCCAAAAGTGTGACTTCTATATTGTAAACAAAGAAATTGTCATTATGCTCCCCTTTCCTGTGTTTTCCTTTATAACCTTGAAACCTTCCCATAATAAATTATGGTCCATCTATATGATCTAACAATTATCCTGACCAAGTTTCATGACAATTGAGCCAAAATTATGGCCTCTAGAGTGTTAACAAAGAAATTGTCATCAAGGATCCATTTCCTGTGTTTTCCAAAGAACCTTCCTATAATCAATAGGGTTCATCCTTATGACCTAACAATTTTCTGGCCAATTTTCATGAAGATTGAGTCAAAATTGTGGCCTCTAGAAAGTAAAGAAAGAAATTGTTATTAAGGCCCCCTTTTCCTGTGTTTTCAAAAAGAACTATCCCATAATTAATAGGGTTCATCCTTATGCCCTTATAATTATTCTGGCAAAGTTTCATGAAGATTGAGCCAGTTTGTGGCCTCTAGAGTGTTAACAAAGATATTGCCATTAAGGCCCCTTTTCCTGTGTTTTCAAAAAGAACTATCCCATAATAAATAGGGTTCATCCTTATGCCCTAATAATTATTCTGGCAAAGTTCATGAAGATTGAGATAGTTTGTGGCCTCTAGAGTGTTAAAGAAATATCAATTAAGGCCCCATTTCCTGTGTTTCGAATAGAACCCTCCCATAATTAATAGGGTTCATCCCCTTGACCTAACAATTATTCTGACCAAGTTTCATGAAGATTTGGTCAAAACTGTGGCCTCTAAAGTGTAAACACTTCAGTTGTTGACACCGCATGACGCATTACAGACATTCAAGGATCATTAAGCTCACCATAAGCACTGTGTGCTCAGGTGATCCAAAATTATAAAATGTCAGGAGAAGATTTTTAAATGGTGTACAATGTTGGTTTTTTTTGTGTCTTTTTAATAGACATAGCCCATCAGAGCTAGAATTGTATCCTAGGGACATTCTTTTGGCAAGTTTTGTAGATGGCCACAAAACAATGTCAATTACAAAACATGAATCTCCTTATGTTTTATCAGAAGAGGATTTTCAAAGAGTTTCTTTGTATCTAATTTTAAGATTTGTCTTCGTAGAGCCCAAATAAAAATTATTGTTTGTTTGTTTAACACCATGGCAACCAAAAGTTTTGGAAGTATATAATTTTGTTGGCAACTTTGGTCTAGCTTCATCCCAGTAACTTCCCTGGCAGATTCTAGCCTGACTGTCCCAGTGGTTTAGGAGGAGAGAGGTGAGCAAACAAGAGCAACATCTACAGGAACTGGATAGTGTTTGAAGAATCTTATTTGGAAAAGGGGCATAATTCTTACAAAAATGCATTTGAAATAGCTTCTCTTGATAGTATAGGTTGAATAAGATTGTTCTTTTGATTGTGAACATACATAATACAGATTACAATTGGAAGCCTTCAATGATACCAGAGGTAATACAAATGTGAAAGTTTTTGTATGTCAATAACTAGGACAATGACTCAGCCATAAATGATTGATTGATTGAGGTTTAACACCACTTTTAACAGTATTTCAGCCCCATTGCAACAGCTGGAGCACCTAACAATGGATTCCTGGTATTTCTCACACCAGTGCTACCACTGCATCTTTTCCTTGCCTCCAGCTGCTATCCCACTCAGGTTTACAATTATCCACCCATTGGTGAGAGCCAAATGTCATAAAGGATATGTGACACTGCCGAGGACCAAACCAATGACATCCCATGATTTAAGATTGGGAGTCTGACGCACTACCGACTGCGCTATGATGGTGGCCAGCCATAAATGAATGAAGCCATACATGAATGAAGCAGCCAAGAGAAATAATCAAACTGTTTATTTCACTCTTGTGCCCCATAAGTCCTACTATAATATCAAACAATACCACCACTTGTTGATGGCATGCTTGGCAACAAATGCTGTACAGTGAAAAATTAGTTTATCAAAATGGGTCAAATTCTTGCAAAAATCGATTTATATTTATTTTCCTTAACCTAACCCCAAACAATCCTTCCCTTTTTATGCCCTCAAGTATCAAGCAATTTCTTCATTATCCAATGTTTTCTACCCTAAAAGACAAAAAATTAAAAATTCCATGAACTTGATATCTTTGTCTGCAGCTTCTTCAATTTGGACCAGTTTAAATTTTTGTTGTGTGGGAATGGGTTAATATTATGAATTGCTCTTTTGATAGTTTATCCTCCACTTTTGAAGTGTGTGAAGGTGTAAAAGGAGTTTCTGGAGAAAATCCCTAATTTAGACACTTAGAGATTTAGTCAGGAAAGAAATACAAAATGTAATTTGGACAAAACATAAACTGTATCTAAGGACGACAACTTTATTGTTGATCTAAAGGCACCAGGATAAATAGTACATCGGTTGACCATTCAAGACTTTGACAAACAATTTGTTGACAGAATTGTTATTTTGTTGGTTCAGAAAAGCATCTGACATTCATTTCTTTTCTACGTAACTGTTTTTGAATTGATTTATTACCCCTAGAAATTGAACGTTAGGCCACCATGCTTTCTTGCTTTCCAATCTGCCTCTTTCACCGTGATTTCAACAGAAAAAATGGGTAATTCTGTAGCTTGCTTTTTAAACAAGAAATAGATTGTCCTCTCAGCAGGGAATGTGGTGCACAGAATGTTTTTCTAAACTGAGACCTTGACCTTGGATGTATTACAAAAATTTCGCATGACACTAGCACTCATCAAGTAGAACAACTGTGCCAAGATATTTTCAAATCCATCCATAAATGTAGAAGTTATACTTTGGACAAGATTGTTTCACCTTCAACAGTGACCTTGACCTTGTTCATATCATATGACACTAGCACTCATCAAGAAGTACAAAAGAGCCATATTATTTTCAAATCCATTCATAAATGTAGAAATTATGCTGCTGACACAATCAATTTTGTCATTTCACCTTCAGCTGTGAGCTTGACTTTGGAGGTATCATAACAAGCATTTTGTATGCAGTATAACATTAAAATCAATAAGAAGTACAAAAGAGTCAAATTGTTTTCAAATCCATTCCATAAATGTAGAAGTTATGCTCCGAACAAGGTCAACTTCTTCATTTGACTATCAACTCTGACCATGACCCGTCGAGCTATCGCAACAAATGTTTCACAGACACTAGCACATATGAAATAGAACAACTGTGCCAAGTTATTTTCGAATCCATCCATAAATGAAGAAGTTATGCTCTGGACAAGGTCAATTTTTCGTTTGACCTTCAACTGTTACCATGACTTTAGATGTATCACAACAACATTTTGCATGACACTAGCACTCAACTAGAAAGACAAATGTGCCAAGTTATTTTCAAATCCTTCCATAAATCAGGGCTCTCGGAAACGACAGTACTGTCATCTGAGACGACATTTTTCTGCAAGGGACGACAAAAAATCCTATCAAAGGATTCCGACGGACGACAATTTTTTCAATGACCTGCGTCTGACGTTAGCAGTCTTTATGTCAAAGTGACTCTGTAAAATCATCTGTAATGGTTCAAAGGTCATTAAAATAGTTGGTAGATTATTGGAAAACGTTAATTGATTATCCTAACATACACCACAATCATTGATAACACCCAGCTTGATTGACAATTACCACTTTGCTGTGACCGGTCATGCATCGACGATCGTAAGTGACAGGTGTTAGGAACCTGTGATACTTGGGTAAAATTATTTTACTAGCACTCTTATCTCACTGAAATCTAATTATTATTGATCAGTTTAGTGGCAAAGTAACCAAAACATAATAAGGAAGTCAAATTATATTGCAAAATTAAATTGTCATGGGTTTTCGTGGGTACAACAATTCAATTGAAAATGAAATTTATTAGATAAACTTTTTGGGCTCTTAGACTTCCAAAGCTGGGCATGAATCATAAAATAACTGTCATTTTTTTTGGTTTAAAAATTTGTCAATTTGACTGTCAATACATGCCATTATTTTGTCCAAATTTCAAAAAAAAAGGATGTTGAAAAAATCCAAAATGTCATAAACTTAACACTGTCATCTGCAACTCCTTTCAATTTGGACCAGTCTAAAATTTTGCCGTCTGGTAATGAGTGAAGAGAATTTGCTGAAGATCAAATGAACATGATCAGACATGTAAACAACATTATATGGGCTAGAAAATATAATAATTCTTAAAACCAAAATCAATCTCCCTTTTCCACACTATTTCCAACAAAGAAAGTGCTGTAAAAAAAGGATTTGGTGGAAATCACATTTAGTATGAAAATCCTGCCCAATCAGGCTTGAATCCAACTTCTCTGCTTGGAATCCAACTTTTTCCTAAATTGGATTCCTTGAATCCTACTTTCAAAATCCTAGTGAGAGCCCTGATAAATGTAATGTTTTGCTCCAGACAATAATCAGAACGCACTCAAGCACTAACACCAAAGTAAACAACTATGTCTCGCTCACCACAAGCAGGCTTTACAAAAACTCATTACAGTTGCTTCTTCATCTTTTTATTTGGAGAATATAGTCAAGAGCTAATATCATTTTAAACATTAGATATGAACATTAACCAGCAATCATCTTATCATTTGGGAAAGTAGTTACAGATGTTGGGAGTGGAAGCTGATATCATCACTAGTCATGATATCAAAATTTATTACACAGGGAAACCCCAAGATGTCACTACTAGGAATATATTAAAATTTGTTATCTTTCAAATAACTAGCATGGACATGTAGACAACTGGTTTTCAGCCAATTTATCAATCAATAGCCTTAAATGGCACATCTGCTCAAGACAAAGAACATTACAAAAATCTACCTACTATCTTGAATTGCTTGTTTCAGCTTCTCCTCTGTAGCATTTAAATTTGTTACATAGGTGTTGTGATGTTTTTTGTGGTGGAGCTCCATTATTTCTCCTGCTATGCATGGCTCAAGAGCGTTGTAATTATATGGTAGGTCAGGAAGTGTATGCTGCTTGCGAGATCCCATGGTTCCTAGGGCACATACTTTCTGGAGTGACCTGTAGATAAAATGTAGGTCTGTGATACATAAATACCCCTATAAACCAGGTTTTAAGCCTTGTCATGCTGAATTAAAATCCTATACAGAATTGCTTTAAAATCAAAAGGCTGGCAGCACTGCAAGGTCTTAACCCTAACCCATTTTTTTAAATTTAGATTGGTCCAAATTTAAAGAGGTTGCAGATGACAATGAAAATTGGATGCAATTTGAAATGAAACCATCCTATGTGGTGGAAATCAATTTCTCCTTTTTCCACAATTATTTCTCAAGTATAAAATCATAACCACATAAAATCCCAGGTTTTTACGGGCAAGGGTTAATATGGTCAATATTTCTTTTGAAAATTGATTATTTAAATAACTCTGGATGAAAGGGCTGATAATCTGTAAGGCCCCTTTTCCTGTGTTTCCAATGCCACAATTATTCCACGCATCTTTGAAGAGAATCCGATAAAAAGTTAAAAACTGTTGACTTTATTGTGTTAACAAAGATATTTCAATCAAGTTCTCCCAAGGCCCCTTCTCCCGAGATACTTTTCTAATGGTTTAATCAATCTGTGAAAGTTAAAAGTGAATCTGATGAAATATGGCGACTTCATTATGTTAACTGGAATATTTTAAAAAAAAAAAGATGTGCTTGTGAAACACAATGCCCCCGCCGTATATGAGGTGGTTTTTTTTGCGTTTGATGTTGGTATGTGACCTTGATCTTATCACGACCTTAACCTTGACATGAGGAGATGTGTATTATGGAGATGTATCATGCCAAATATGAGCATTGTATCTTGAATAGGCTGGTATTAATTGGTAATGATAAGTTTTTTGGTTAAGTTTTGAAGACAGACCGACAGACTCAATGACAGACAACAGTAAAACAATATGCCCCAGATCTTTTGATGCGGGGGCATTAAAACCATTATGATCCCTTTTTGCATGATACTTGACAGATTGAACCCAGTTCTCAAAAGAACCATTTATGTGATAGTACAATCATTCTGTGAAGTTTTGAAGTGAATCCGGTGAGATCAAGGGGCATCATTGTGTTAACTAGAATATTTAAGAAAGTTTTTCATAAGGCCCCTTTTTATATGACACCATAATCAGATCCACTGTCAAAATCAATAATTGTAATGATGGTACAGTCTGTGTAATCTGTGGAATTTATTGTGTTAATGAGTTTATAGTGAAATTTTCATAGGGCCCCTTTTCCCACGATACTTTATAGAAAAAACAAATTTCAAAAGGAATAATTCCAATGAAGGTACAATCATTCTGTAAAAGTTTAAGAGAATCAATGAAAGCAGTGGACTGAAATGTGTCAATTATTTTTGTAATAAATTTTTTTACAAGGCCCCTTTTCTTGTGAAACTTAACAAATCAGAGCCAATGTACAGAGGAACAATCCTAATGATAGATAGTTTGAAGAAAATGATAAAGACTGGGGACTTTATTTTGATAATGCTGTTTTTGTTATAAAATTTTCATAAGGCCCCTTTTCTTTTGTAACTTAACCAATCAGACCCAATTTACAAAGGAACAATCCAAATGATGGTACAATCATTCTATTAAAGCTTGAAGAGATTCTGATAAATACTGAGGACATTCTTGTGTTAATGAGGTAATAATTTTTCATACATCCCCTTTTCCTGTGATACTAGACAGATCAGGCCCAATTTGGAAAGGTACAATCCTAATGATGGTACAAGCATTCTTTGAAAGTTTGAACAGAATCTAATGCAAACTGTGGACTTTATTGTGATGTAAGGATTTTAAAATAAAATTTTCATAAGGCTCTTTTCCTGTGATACTTGAAGGATCAGGTCTAATGTCAACATCAACAAGCGTTACTATTATATAATCATTCTGTGAAAGTTTAAACAGAATCTGATGAAAACTGTTGACTTTATTGTGGTACAAGGATTTTAAAATAAAATTTTCATAAGGCTCTTTCCCTGTGATACTTGATGTATCAGGTCTAATGTCAACATCAACAAGTGTTACTATTGTAAAATCATTCTTTGAAAGTTTGAAGGAAGTCTGATGAAAGCTCTGGACTTGGTAACAAGGATTATAAATGAAATTTTCATAAGGCCCCTTTTCCCGTTATTCTTGCAGTTCAAACCCCATTTCGAAAAGAATGATCATTATGACCCTACAGTCAGTCTGTGAAAGTTTCAACAAAATCTGATCAATCTGCAGGCTTCATTGCATTGAAAGGGATTTTTTAATCAAATTTTCATACAGCTCCTTTTCCCATATTACTTGATGGATCTGAACCAATTCCAAAGGGAATTATACTTACAAAAGTATAAACATTCTGTTTGAGTATGAAGACAACCCATTGAAATCTGAGCATTAATTAAGATTCTTTTCCTGTGTTTCTGGACAGATCAGACCCAATTTGAAAAGGAACATTCATTATGATGGTACAATCATTATGTGAAAGTTTGTTAACAAGGAATTATAATAGATTTTTCAATTAAATTAATCTTGTGTTTCTTGACACATCATACCCAATACAATAATTTTAGAACATTTGAAGAGAATCCAATGAAAACTGTGGACTCTTAACAGTGTTAACGAGGATTTTTGAATTTTATTCTAATTAGGCCCCTTTTCCCCTTTTGCTAAACTTTGGCATTGACTGTTATATGCACAGGTGCTGATGACTAAACTTTACGGATGGTTTTGTTAATCTTCATGACCTAGCAATTTGAACGACTAGCAAAAGCTAAAACGTCATACAGGACGTCATAATTTGATGTAAACAAACATTAAATTGTGGCAGGTAACAATTAAAATACAGAAACTTATTTCGTGAATTGTAGGCTTTCTGCGTAGAACTATGTTGATCTGATAATTTCAATCCTCATATTTATTTATGCTTTTGGGCCTGGAGTATGGGTTTCTTATTCATCACGTGGTGTGTATGGGGGCAAGATATGGCTTTAAAGGTTTCACCATATATGGAAGTTTGCCTTCCCCATTAAAGCCATGTTTATCATCCGATCAAAATTCTTTGAAGGCATCTGATAAATGGTCACCCAATGATGATTCCTGAAAAATTTGTTTGAATTCCATCCTTTGGTTTCTGAAAAGAAGATTTTTGAAGGTTTAACCATATATGGCAATTAGCCCCGCCCATTTAAACCATGTCTTTGATCCCATCAAAATCCTTTGAAAGAATCTAATAAAGGGTCACCAAAGGAACATTCCTGTAAAATTTAGTTGAATTCTGTTCAATGCCCTCTGAGAAGAAGATTTTTAAAGTAAATGTTTACAGAAGGAAGGACGCACTACGGACACGCAAGCATGCACTGACGCACAACAGAAACAACACCATGACAATAGCTCTATGGCTTTCAGCATTTGAGAAGCATTGTGCAAAATGAAGAAATTGCTTGCATAAAATGGAGAAATTGCTTGCATCAAGCAATTCTTGCAATTTACCCCATGTTTGCTACCCAGAAAGCTGCAAAAATCTAAAAAAAAAAAAAATTCAAATATTTTAACCCTTTCCTGTTTTTTTTAAATTTTAGACTGGTCCAAATTCAAAGAGATTGCAGATGACAATCAAAACTTGGTGAAATTTGCGATGAAAGCATCCTATGTGGTAGAAAATATTGTGGGAAAAAGAAGAAAGTGTTTGATACAAGCAATTTCTTCTTTTTCTACAAAGTTTTCTCGAGTGAAAAATCACAGCATCGTAAAATCACTGGTTTGTAAAAGAAAGGGTTAAATTGTCGTCTGCAACTCCTTTCAATCGGATCAGTCTAAAATTTTGCCATCTGGTAATTGGTTAAACATTAAACATCCCAAATTTTGCTCAAAGTGGATAAGTAGCATCATCATCAAGCAATGTAGTGACAGCTTTTGTAATTACCCCATTACCAGACAGCAACGATTTTTTAGACAGGTCCAAATTCAAAGGAGTCACGGAGGACAATTTAAAGTTTAAGAAATTTTAGATTTTTATAATACTCTGGGTAGAAAACATTTTGGAAAATGAAGTAATTGCTTTTCTTCAGGGGGCGTCAAAAAGCGTTACTGTGTGAGAATGGGTTAAGGGTTATGGATGGCTCTATAGATGCTATTCTTACAAACATGATTCCTGGTGTTTCAGTTTGGCCTTGTTATGTATGTGGTAGTTAAACTTTGCTTTGTTTTACATGAGAGTATATTTAATTTTTGGTGAAACAGAATTGGCCTACATGGGCATATATTGTTTGCATATTACTGGACTAAGAACTTTATTGTATATAAGGAACATAGGGTTACCAGACGGTATTTTGCTATTTGGGTTGTAACTCTCTTTGCCATTGGTTTGTTTGATTCATGAGTTTAGGTGCGATTTATCACATAATTGCTTTGTTCCATTCTGCTCTGGCAATTTCAATCTAGAACTCACAGCAAATGACCATTTGTTTAGATTCTTCAAGTCATTGAAAATCACTGCCAAACGTTAGTATTGAAGGTTTGTAAATAATTCCTATGTTCCATCCTAGATGTTTGATTGATTTGCTGCAAAGCTTCAGGTCCAGATAGGGTTGCTGAAATTGCTCCTTATTTGTGATATTAGAGATTTCATGCATTGTGTTTATGTTTGCCCAAACTTTTTTCTTCTGTTTTCTAACCTACATGTTTTTAATACTAGTCACAATGCTTTCCAAGATCCCAAATGGTAGATAGATGATGGATGCATCAGAATGCTAATACATTCAATTCCATTTGGATGATTGGTGGAGATAGTCTGTACACTTGTCAATCATACACACTAAGTCCCTTACTGATCTTTCCAGACCTAGTGATCCTAATTCCCTAGGTTGTTGGTTCTTGACACAAACGACCAAATGTATAAAGAGACGGGTATTATAATAATAGTAGTAAATAGCATGCACACACACATACTTAAAATTATTTTTCTCCCTTGAAACAATGTTAGATCTGTCATTTGGAATTCATTCTTTGCTTTGCCATATTAAGTTTCTCATTTCTATATATTCTCCTATAGAATAGATGCTCCTATGTGAAAAATTGTACTGCCAAATCTCAATTAACATGCCTACCTATGATATCATGCATGACCCCCTAAAGAGCCTCAGTGAGCTCTGGTGACTTAATTTTTTCCCAGGATGTTTGCGTTCAACGCCCCCTTTCCAGTTCCGTAAGAACAACTTACATGAAACTGAAACCCAATGAGATGCAAAATTGACCCCCAAAGAAAACATTTCAGAGAATTGGGAGCCATAGATTAAGCTTAACATAACAGAACTCTGAAAAGGGTTTTACATCAAATAGATTTACAAAGATAGTTGTTTTAAGCAAAGATTGATGATCAAAATTTTTACTTCTTTTTTGTTGTCATGGACACTCTTTTTTGTAAGAAGTCAGGAATAGATGTTTGAATGGGGTTTTACACCGCTTTCAACAATCTTTCAGTTAAATTGCGGCGGCTGGAGCACCTAACAATGGAATCCTGGTTTTTCTCACACCAGTACTACCATTACATCCTTTCCTAGCCTCCAGCTGCTATCCCACATAGGTCTATGATTATCGACCCATTGGTGAGAGACAAATTGTCAGAAAGGATGAGTGCCGCCGTCGGGGATCGTACCCGGGACCTCTAGATTGACAGTCCGACGCGCTACCAGTTAGGAATAGAACTGGATAAAAAAAATTTTACAGACAAATCAAATGTACATAAAATATATAAAACCCATTTTGTCAGATAAAGTACATTTTTTTTATTTGTCTTTAGCCTCTTTCTGATAATCTGTTATCAAGTTATCAAGCAATACAAGACCAACAGAACTGTCCTGAACTCCAGCTTCCTCATGTCTGGTCTGTCAATTCTACCCTAAGGGAGCGCAGGGTCATGGCATACATCAAAAGACCAAGACAAACTCGGTCATTTGTGAATTGTACACAATTTGAGACTTATTATTTGGAATTCTAACCTGAATTCATTTTCCACCCCTGCAGTAAGATTTTCTGATTTGTTGTATGTTGAATGACGGAACTAACAATATCATCAAAGCAGTTGTTTTCATTTATTTGCTACCATAGATTAAATTATTTGCATTCTTCAAATTTCCTCTGACTATTTGAATTCTGTCGGTTTTGTTACTTATCGTGAATGAAAAACTGTAAAAAAACGACAAATATGTACTAACATAGTGACTTCATTTTTTCATACACTTACCATGCCCAGTTTCAAACAAATAATTGTG
The DNA here is from genome assembly GCA_946902895.1 of Fragum fragum. NCBI lineage: Eukaryota > Metazoa > Mollusca > Bivalvia > Cardiida > Cardiidae > Fragum > Fragum fragum. The sequence continues at coordinate 62,916,438 of OX336368.1, forward strand.
ATAAATTAATTTTAAAACATCACCCGAAAATATAAGCATATAGGGACTAAGTTGCATCCCTGGTAATCTACCTTGTTCATAGAATAAACTACAAATCACTGCTGGACCTAAGCTGAAATTACCGTAACTACAACTAAAGTAAGCTTTAAATACCATATTTCGGAACCAAAACAACCGTAAATGAGCAGAACAAACAACTGATCATCAACCAAAATAAGAATAACTTATTTTTGCCGATGTATGGTTATCTGGCAATTGCAATTATAGGCACTTGAGTGCCTGTATTGCTCCACAGGCATGAATGTACTGATTAAGCAATTTTTTTCATTAATTTGAAATAAATCTAAATCATTGAAATCTTTGAAATAGTTTTACAGAACCATTTCAAACTTTTTATTGTTTTTACAAAAGTCAAGTCAAGTTAGGTAAAATTCATTATGTAAAATTTTCACTGTATACCATATATAGACATAACCCACCACCATAATAGCAATTTTTTTAAACTAATCAGAATAATATGAAGGAATCCAACAAACAGTCATCTGGTTAACATTCCCATGAAATTTGGTTGATATCCATCTACAGGCTTCTGAGAAATACAAAGTTTTACAGTATATACTATATATGGAAATTAGCCCTGCACATTAAAGACATATTTTTCATCCAATCAAAATTCTTTTTCATAATCTGATAAAGGGTCAACAAATGATTAATCCAATTAAATTTGGTTGAAATCCATCCATTGTTTTCTGAGAAAAAGAGTTTCAAAGATTTTACCATATATGGAAATAGCCCCACCCATTAAAGCCATGTTTTTCATCCGATCAAAATTCTTTGAAGGAATCTGATAGGAGGTTACCCAAGGATCATTTCTGATATCCATCAACTTATTTCTGAGAAGAAGATTTTCAAAGCTTTTACCATATATGGAAATAAGCCCCGTCCATTAAAGCCATGCTTTTCATCCGTTCAAATTTTTTTGAGAGAATCTGATTAAGGATCACCAATGGATCTTTTCTGTGAAATTTGGTTGAAATCTATCTACAGGATTTTGAAAAGAAGATTTTCAAAGCTTTCACCATATATTCTTTGAAGAAATCTGATAAAGGGTCACCCAAGGATCATTTCTGTGAAATTTGGTTGAAATCCATCAACTAGTTTCTGAGAAGAAGGTTTTCAAAGCTTTCATCATATATGGAAATTAGCCCTGCCCATTAAAGCCATGTTTTTCAACTGATCAAAATTCTTTGAAGGAATCTGACATAGAGTTACCCAAGGATCATTTCTGTGAAATTTGGTTGAAATCTGTTCAGTACTTTTTGAGAAGATTTTCAAAGTAAAGTTTACGGACGGATAGACGAACGACTGGACAGACGCACACATGCACACACAACGGACACAACGCCATGACAATAGCTCCTTGGCTTTCAGCCAGTGGAGCTTAAAATGGCTAGTCTAGCCGTTATGTATAAAGGTTGTTTATCGCAGCAAAGTTAGGTGTAAGAGAAAGAGGTATCGCATTTTGATAAATGCAGTCAACAGGGTGCCCACTGCAGTATGTAATTCACATACAATTACGTTGGGTCACGTACAAATCTTACACCAAGATGTACATGAATGTACAGAAAAATAAATGAATGTATTAACAAAAATGCCATTACGTGTGTGTGCATTTAAAACTATTAGCGTATTAAACGAGAAACTCTACAAGCTTATTTTTTCCTAAAGCCTCAAAAATTGCAAGCAAAGTAGAACAAAATCGCATTAGGAGCAAGTGACTCCCCTTTCATGCAACGGGAACCAAAGCTTCTTTCTGGTCTGTTTCATCTATAAAGAGAATGGGGGAAACAGCAGTTGGAAAAATTTGTATGATACAGATCTTGATGGCCTTACCAGTTTGTTTTGAAATAAGTCCAAATTGCACTACTTTTAAAAAAACGCATGATATTTATGTGTTTTTGGCGAGAAACTGACAAAAATTCATACTATAGAATTTGATTTTGAAATAAGTTCTTTTGTGAGTTCCCTTGTACATGTAAGTCAGCTGTGACAAAATGGAGCAGTTTATTTAAAGTTGTTGTTTTGTTTTAGCAGCTACGTAATTTGCTGTCTGCAAAATGTCGTAACAAAATCTATTCTTATTCTACACTTTTGGACAGTAATAAGGCCATTTGATATTTTCTGTACCAGAATAGTTTCAATACCAGAGTTTGAGCCAACAATGAGGCAGAGCTGGCATGCCTGGTCCAAAATGCCATCCCAACCCTCGTAATTAACTTGTTAAGAGCAGGGCTCTGCAGACTCTCAGAATTTGACTTCTCCCTAGTCTGACAATTGGGAGAATTTTTTCAAAATAAAGAAAAGTGGTGAGACTTTCAGGAGAAGTGGATGGCTTATAAAGCAAATTTTTACATTTCTATAGAAAAATAAAAAAAGCTTTGCAACCAAGTAGCTGCATATTTTGTTTTATATAGTATGCAGTTTATATTAAAGTGTATCTCATCCTTTCTTTCAGTCCTTATTATAGAGATCTTATTCCTGTGAACAAATATCTTTGTCTTCTATCTTCGGGTTCTAGAATAAAGGAATACGATTCTGAAATTATTTTCTTGAATATTTTATATTTAGATGGTATCATAATCTCAATTATCAAAAGTTATAATAATCAATAATTTGAAAAGAGAGTATAGGTGGTCTGAACTTACAAAAATGATCAGAGTTTAATTTGAAGCAGAAAATAAGAAAACATTTAATTTAGTATTATTACATGTACTATTATATTTAACTCATTACCAGTAGACGAAATTTCCAAACTGGTCCAAATTGTAAAAAAAGTTGCATACCACATTTCAAATCAGAATATGCTTCAAACAGAAAATAAGTGCCAGATAAGGGTAAAAATATTGCGGGAAAAAGAGAAATTGTTTGCTACAAACACTTCATCTTTTTCACACAAGTTTTCCAATTTAAACATTTAAATTCTTCAAAAATCAAAAAAGCAGGATTATGTGGTAATGGGTTAAAGTCTGTCAACTTCACCTGTATGTAACAATGAATGGATGAAAATGGATGAAAAGCTTGTAAATAATAGATTAAAAAAGGGTTCATTTTGACTGAGTTGCAGTTATTGTAAGTATAGGGTAAAGATAATTAACAGCCGAGTACATAACTCACAGACTGTGTAGAGAAGGTTTAAATTTGAAACTATTTGTTCTAGTGTTTTCAAATTGTTGTCTGCAACACCTTTGAATTTGGACCAGTCTAAAATTTGGCCATCTGGTAATGGGTGAATGATTTTGTAATTAAAGACATGATTTTCTATATTTGTTAAATCAAAGTGGAGTCCACAGATTTCACTTGAAAAAAAGTGTGTTTTTTCTATTTAGTTTTACAGGAAAATCAGTTTTTATCACCAAGATTTTATCCCTTTTATCAATGAATTTTAAAGTACGGCAAATGACATGACGTTCGTAATAAAATCCGCCATTATTCTCACTGCTTGAAAGTACGCAACAAATCTCATATATTGATAAGATAAACATAATGTGACACTAAATTAATTGAATCTTCAGAAGGAAAAGGGTTGATATCAAAAAGCTCCAATAATTCCGACAGTTTACAAGGGCTTGCAACCATCCAATCAGCCCAGGTGCAAATAAAGCAAGCATGTCGTCTATTGATACACACTTGATTTACAATCAATGATCAAAGGGCTTCTGATCAGCAGTGGTATAATTGATTTACTGTCCCCTGCTTTCATAGCCTCTAGGCAAAATGCAATTATCGCCTATCATGAGGCGACTTCACGTATTTTCCAGGCCACTTCAACTTCGCTTTGATCAGCAACTCAGGCGAAGTTTTATGAAACCAGGCAACTTCTTTGCCTGGGTTGCCCACAATCCACAGAGCCCTCTAAGAGTTGTTTAGCCATTGCAAAGTCGGAATGCTGATTTTCAAGTCATGATAAGGTGTGTGTCACTGATGATAGTCTAATATTAGTAAAGGTGTGAAAGTGAGTCAAACTGGTGATTGTTGGGTGTTAGATGCAACCAATAATCGATAATGACTTCATTTTTGGCACTTAATTTTTAACTTTACCAAATCAACATCCTTTACGGGAAATTTCCTGATGAAATGTCATGAAGTTTTTTGTCAAATACCTGGGACATCCTTAAAGAATGCAGGATGCTGGAACAGAATTTAAAAATCTGGTAATGTACCTCTAAATCCAGGATGTATGCCCATGGTATGTCTCAAAAAATCTTTTAATCAACTAGTATATGTTTTACTCTATCTTTTGTTTAAGTACCAAAGGTATTGCAGTCTTAAAAAAACGTAACCCATTACTATATAAGAACATTTTAGACTGGTCTCAATTGATGAGTTTTAGACGACACCTTAAACTTTATGAAATCTTGAGTTTTTTTCAACTTTCTGGGAAGAAACCATTGTGAAAATAAAGAAATTGCTTGACACAAGCAATTTCTTCATTTTGCACCATGTTTTCCAAATTGTTTTTCTTAAGGGGTATCAAAAAGGGTAATTGTGTGGGAAAAGATTAAGATACCGGTAGCCGAATTAGAGAGCTGGGGTGAAATGGATTGGGTACGAGAAACACTATGTGAAATTATAATCACGTTCTTTAGCAAATAAACAATCTTACTAGCTTCATTGAATCTAAGAATCGTGTTATACCTGTTGAGTAAAAGCTTTGGTGATGACAACATATTGCTTTTTCGGTGAAAGAAGTTGAAAAATTAAAAGATTTCTTTGACCTTTATTTCCGTTTTAAGTACTATACTCGGCAATTTCCGTAAGAGCGATTTCAACCGAAAAATTTATATATTTTTTATATATCTTGTTATTATAATTGTTACTATTATCATGGGTATTGTTGCTATAATCAGTATTTAAACAACCCGTTTTTACTCGTCGAATCAAATTAATTATTTTATTTTTCTGACTGGTTTAGCGAAAAAGAGGGTAGGCTGGTACCACTGTCGACTTTAAAAAAGTAGACTGATAATCCTGTCCCATCTGCGCTGCTCTCCAATATTGTATCGTCAGATTAGGACAGGCTCACCAGTCAACTTTAAAAAAGTCGACGGCGGAACCGGTTTAAAAGAAGGGGTGAAGGTAAAAACGGCCTAAAGACACCGTAAATTACCGTCCGTTATACAGTCACAATGACCCATAACTGTTTTTACATTTGATCATTATTGTCTAAAAGAGAATTTGAAAAAAAGAAAGTAAAAATCACAGTGAACTTTCTTTCACGAAGAATTTCATTATCGAACTTTTCTGTTCGTTACATTTTCCACTTTCATATTGAGGGTTTAAACATATTTTATTGCCACCATTTTAACATGGAATATATACATGTACTTTGTTTTACATTACATGAATGATCATGGCAAAAGGGTCAGGCCACAAGTTCTTAGAACTTAGAAGTCGGCCATCCCCTTTTCAATATTTACAAAAGATATGTGTCTTTTTTAACTCTACAAATTTCGTGTTTATGTATGCACGTACACACACAATTACTATAAGTATCTATATATGTACACGCACCCATATGTATTGATTTGATGGCATCGGACATCGACAAGCACACATGTGACACTTTTGCACGCTTACGTTCATGGAAATTGTAAATGTGGATGCATGTCGTGCACTTGAAAAGAAAAGACAATGCCATTCCAGTAATGAAATCTAGACTCATTTATGATGAATAAAACGTGTTTTAAGGAGAAAAAAGTGTTTGTAGACCCCGTTTATAGCTGAGATATATCTATTGACATATTAGTAGAAAATTAGTCTAGCTAGGCTGCGCTTGTTGATTAATCCTTCCTGATAAACTTATAAATGCTTGAACAATAATGAAATTGAAGAATTATCCTCATATGTTAGATTTTCAGATCCAAAAAGTAGTAAGTCTTTACCAAGAAGATGAAAACGATGAAGTTTTCGAAACATTGCAAGCCTGCATCGTGCATATAGAGGACAGTTAAATAAGAGGTGATCAGCGTCTTCAACGGGATATCCGCAATTGCAAGTGTCATCAGTGGCAATGTAATTAACGAAAGGTCATGCTTGTGATCACTGCGTTTATTCCGAATTCTTGTGTGTAGTACTGATAGTTTTCGTTCACAAACCATGTAGTATTTTGGTACCAGAGAAACGGGATTGATATTCCATATTGATCTTTTTCCATACTCCACCAATTTTAGTTCTTGATATTGATAACTATTCTAATTGACCCTCGCTTGGCCTGCCCAACGAATTTGCTGGCTACGCCACTGACTCTTACAGGAAGTCCCATTTCGATATCAATTGGCATTTTTTCTTAACTTTGCGGTCAGTAGAATGTAACAATACAGTAAAATCGTTGGTATTAATGATGTAGTTATGACGTTTAAGACTCCAAACGAACAAAAGGCCGCGGAAATACAGTACTTGTAGTTAATTAACATTATCTAGCTCACTATTCTTCAATTTTGATTATAATGGCCTTTCATTTCATGGATTGACATGGCCAGTGCAGCTTTATTGCAGCTCATATTTTCCATTTGCACGAATTATTTTAAATCATTTTTTTACAATATATAGCGAGGTTGGTAGCATGTTGACTCTTAATCATGAGATTCAGGGTTCGATCCCCGGCCGCGCCGAATATTAATTTTGTCCGATATTTGACCAATAAAAGGATAAGCGTAAAACTAATTGGGGTGAGCAGCTGAAGGCTCGGAATGGATGTAGTGGAAGTACTGATGTGATGAATACCAGAAATACTACTACATCGTTATATGATTCAGCCGCCGGGATGTGAATGAAATACTGTTAAAGTGGCGTTAAACTCCATTCAATCAATTAGTCTCCTACAAGTTTCTCTAATAATGCTTATAAAAAGTTGTTCAAACCCATTTTTTGTGAATGTTTGGTCTGGTTTTGAAAAGTATGCGTTAACGGTAAGCCTATTATATTTTCTTTGGGCCAATTGCAATATTCGTAAGACATTCTTTTTGTTAATTTATTTTGATATAAGTCAGTACTATTTATGCATATTCGCCCCTTTCTCACATATCTAAACCATTCTCATTAATAAGCCGTATGATAGATTTGTATAGGTATGCACGGCTCACATGTTGCCAATAATAGATTGCAATCTAGGGACCATGTTGTCCCTTGATAGACAGAAAGGCCAATAAGGGTTTTTCACGGGACCTTATGAGAACTTGATTGAAATATCCTTTTAAACACAACAGTCCACAATTTACATCAGGAAAAGTGGCTTTACCGATTTTCACTCAAAACATTCTCATTTACCCAATTAAGTCCACAATCAATATCGGATTCTCTTTCAAATTTCACAGTATGGTTGTAGTGTCATAAGAAAAGTTCCTATCGGAAATGCATAGGATCCGTCATAAAAGATGATAAAAGCAGACCTTATGGATTTTCACTAGAATTATTATCGTTTACGGTATTGATGTCCACAAATCGGGTTGCCTTGATTCTAGGGTCACAGGAGAGGTTCCTTTCGAAAATGCAGTGGGTCCATCGCAAAACACGCGAAATGGGTCCATTTGGATTTTCACTCAAAATATTCTCGTCGATGTCGATGTTCTCGTACAATAATCATTCAATCCTCTCGGAACGTTTACCTGATGATTTGTAGAGGCACAAGGATGGTTTCTTCCGAAAATGGAATGGATCTGTCAGAAAACATAGAACAGGAGGCATGAAGGATTGTTGCTCAAATAATATTGAGGATAATGTCCAAAATTTTGTTTTCATTTATGCGTTCTTCTTTAAGCAATTAATTCCATTAGTATATGATTAATTTAGAGGGAATTTGATAGTCTGAAGAGCGTCTCAGGTCCTAATGGGTCTCTTTTCCCCCGTCCATTTGAAAAAGAAAAAGAAGACGATTACCACATTAATTACTACAGGGCAATTGTCTGAAGAGAGTTCTTATCAACTACCCGTAAAATTGTGCCAGAGATATCAATATGTCAATTGTAAACAACGGAAATTTAATTTAACATGATATATAGTGCAGAAGCTCCAAATATTTCTGCTATGACGAGTCATGTCTCAATACACATGCAATTTTGTGATGCTAATGCAAAGAGAAGATAACTGACTTTAAACCCCATTCGATCAATAAAAACAACAAGCCAACTTTCATTAGGGTATGTTGGACTAGTATGACGATTCCGGTGTTGGTTTTGACACACTGTCATCATGAGAAATTTAAAGAATTTTCCTTAAAAAAATAAGGATTAACAAGATTCCGGAATTTCACAGCATCGACGCGAATACTCGGTCAAATAGTTTTTCAAATTAACCATCCTGATTTATTCAATATACTTTTATTTTAATACTTTATAATTTCCTTTAAATACCTTTCAGTATAACTTTCGAACCTTTAGGAGGCCGAATGTAGTTAAAATCGTAAAGAACTTCGGCGTGATACCAGTCTGGAAAATCCGATTTTGCATCGAGGTAAACTTTACGCAGAAATAGGAAGAAAAGCCAAAGACCACCGATTACTGACCGCGATTGAAACCAGAAAACCCATAACATCGATTTACAGGCTGTTCAACTCGGTTAGTTTCAAGAAGTCGAGATCGGTTAAAGAATAATCACGGTGAATGCACATTTTTTAGGGAACCGCCATGTTGTTCAAAATATTTGCTATTCAAAATCAGAGGAAAAATCCGAAGGAAAATGATTGTGGTGCTAGTGATTTACCTCGCCTTTGATTTATCGTGTCTTTAGTGTCCCATATTCTTGCTGTTGAGCTACTACGAAGTGAATAAAATGGGAGATGTGTTTCCGACTTAGGACTCAAACGCGAAACCTGACTGAAGGAAAGCAAACTGATCTAGTTTTGTTAGACTTCAGCAAGGCTTTTGACAAAGTTAGCCACTTAAAACTTTTGTATAAATTGCAGGAACATGGTGTTAACAATGCTACCCTTTTGTGGATTAAATCTTTTCTAATAGGCAGAACACAAAAAGTAGTATTAGAAGGTGGATGCTCATCAGAAGTACCAGTCACGTCTGGAGTACCTCAGGGATCTGTACTTGGCCCTCTTTTGTTTCTTTTGTATATAAATGACCTTCCAAATAACATCACATCCCAAGTTCGTTTGTTTGCAGATGACACTGCCGTTTACTTAGCTATTAACAACAGACAAGACTGTTTGACCCTACAAGAAGATCTAGACAAGTTAATGCAGTGGGAGAAAAAGTGGGAAATGGAGTTTAACCCCAGCAAATGCATTGTCCTACAGGGCTCTCGGAAACGACAGTACTGTCGTCTGAGACGACAACTTTCCACAAGGGACGACAAAAAATCCTATCAAAGGATTCCGACGGACGACAATTTTTTCAATGACATGCGTCCGACGTCGGTCGTTATGTCAAAGTGACTCTGTAAAATCATCTGTCATTCAAGGGTCATTAAAATAGTAGGTAGATTATTGGAAAATGTTAATTGATCATCCTAACATACACCACAATCATTGATAACGCCCAGCTTGATTGACAATTACCACTTTGCGGTGACCGGTCATGCATCGACGATCGTAGGTGACAGGTGTTAGAAACCTGTGAAACTTGGGTAAAATTATTTTACTAGCACTCTTATCTCACTGAAATCAAATTATTATTGATCAGTTTAGTGAAAAAATAGCCAAAACACAATAAAGAAGTCAACTTATATTGCAAAATTAAATTGTCATGGGTTTTCGTGGGTAAAACAGGCAATTCAATTGAAAATGAAAATTATTAGATAAACTTTTGGGGCTCTTAGAAATCTAAAGCTGGGCATGAATTATAAATTTACTGTCATTTTTTAGTATAAAAAAATCATCAATTTGAATGTCAATATATGCCATTACTTTGTCCAAATCTCAAAAAAAAAAAAAAAAAAATCCTTATCAAGCTGAATAAAGATCAGTGCAAAATTTCATCAAAATCAAAGTGGTAAAAGGAGGGATTGACTGATTGTGAGTCAGTATTTATTTTGAAAATACAATCTTTAAAATGGTTAAATTTAAGGAGGAAAATTAGGTGGTATAGTCTAAGGTCAAACTGCACACCTTTGTCTTTACTTCTTGCTAAAGGAGGAATATTACATTTTTAGTGTGACAAGGGTTAACTTAATTACAATGTGTGCTTTTAAAAAAAAGAAAAGAAAATTACACATGTTGGATAATTCTATCACTTGCTCTATTTTGACATTAATTCTTTACTTCTTAATTAGATTTACAAATAATCCTAATTAAGAGAATTTGCTGATGATCAAATGAACATGATCAGACATGTAAACAACATAATATGTTCTATAAAATATGATAATTCTTAAAACCAAAATTAATCTCCTTTTTCCACACTGTTTTCAACTAAGAAAGTGCTGTAAAAAAGGATTTGGTGAAAATCGCATTCAGTATTAAAATCCTGCCAAATCAGGCTGGAATCCAACTTTTTCTGCTTGGAATCCAACTTTTTCCTAAATTGGATTCCTGGAATCCTATTTTCAAAATCCTAGTGAGAGCCCTGGTCCTAAATATTACTAAAAAGAAGAAAAAGATTTCCTTTGATTACAGGTTACATGGACAAGTACTAGAGACTGTGGACAATGCCAAATACCTAGGAGTTACAATATCTGGAGATCTTTCCTGGAACAAACACATTGACAATATAACATCAAATGCTAATAAAACTTTAGGTTTTCTCCGCAGAAACATCCAGACCAAAAATAAGAAGATCAGAGAAATAGCGTATAAAACTTTAGTGAGACCCCAGGTAGAATACGCATCAACAGTTTGGAGCCCCTACACAAAAACCTATATCAACAAAGTGGAAAAAGTACAACGTAGAGCGGCAAGATGGGTTCAAAATAATTTCTCTTATTATGACAGTGTTACCTGCATGCAGAAGGAGCTTGGTTGGGAAACTCTCCAATACAGACGAGACATCTCCAGAGTCACCATGTTTTATAAAATCGTTAACAATTTTGTTGCAGTGCCAGTACCAGCTTATCTTGAAAGACCAATGAGGACCACCCGACATATGCACACAGCATCTTTCAGACAGATCCACACAAATGCAGCCTACTTTAAATATTCTTTTTTTCCCTACACAGTGATACTATGGAACAGCCTCCCAGAAACAATTGTACAGCAACCTGATATTGCAGCATTCAAAAAGAGTCTTCATTCTTTTCAGATAGTGAGCCGTCCCTGAATGACCAAAATATGTTTTATCAGCTCTTTTAATCTAACACTCACAATACTTTTAAAATTTTGCACCCTAACAAATGTCTAACAGTTTTTATTCCAGCACAGACGCGCACCTGCCAGTAATACCCGAAAGGGGAGTTGGGCAGTATATATATATAGATAGATAGATAACCCTTCCGAACACTGATAGGATCACAGGGACTGGTCACAATTGATTTTTCGGATACTATATCAGGGCTCTACAGAGTGGGTGACTTAGGCGAAGAAGTCGCCTGGTTTCATAAAACTTCGCCTGACTTGCTGGTCAAAGAGAAGTCGAAATCACCTGGAAAGCACAGGAAGTCGCCTCGTTATGATAGACGATAATCCCATTTTGCCTAGAGGCTATCAAATTTGGACAGTAAATCAAATATACAACTGCTGATTTGAAGCCCTTTGATCATAAATCAAGCGTGTATCGATAGACAACATGCTTGCTCTATTTGCACATGGGCTGATTTAGCTGCAATATCGTAGCCCTCTTTCTGATAATCTGCTGACGAGGGCTACGACTCCCACCTTCTTTGCGCTTTGTTGCAAGTCCTATTATTGTATGTTTTGTGACAAGTGACAATCTATGGATGAATTCCTGACATGTTAACATTATGGACAAATTCTATCAAAATAATAAGAATATCAATTGTATCAATCGTTTAATACAGGTTTCTTTTCACTTCATAAAATATTTTCCAAGTTTGGCGGCCATGACACTTGCTTGGTCATGTGATCTATTACGTCACATTGTTTACTATTGTCATGCTGTCAAAAGAGGTTTTCGTAAAAAATTATAGTATCCGTTTTTTCCTACCATTGATAAAATTGTATCTTCAAAGATACTGAATCTTCAATATCTTTATTCTATCCATCAAATTCAATCAACTCTTGAATTACTTTCATACAACTTTTTTCTTATTTTCTGTCAAAACTGTCCTGTTTTCAAAAAGTACAATGTGTTCCAAATATGGTGACCTAAATTCTCATTTGCTCTCAACAGATCTTGCTGTTAAACAGCAAAAATGGCTGACATTTGATTCAAAATGGCCGAAAAATTTCGAGTTTCCGATGGTGCAGTGAATCGAGACTTAAATACATAAGATACCCAGCTTTTTTAAGATTTACATTTATTTACATGGATAGATAAATGGTCATGGTCCATTTTGGTATTAAACTTGTGTTTGTACTATTTACACAACTTACAATTATCGACCCCAAAGTTGGCGGTGGCAACTATTCTTTCCGACAATTGTCTCTCACCAATGGGTGGATAAGCGTAAACCTAAGTGGGATAGCAGCTGGAGGCTAGGAAAGGATGTAGTGGTAGTACTGGTGTGAGAAATACCAGGAATCCATTGTTAGGTGCTCCAGCCGCCGCGATATGACTGAAATACTGTTAAAGGCGGCGTTAAACCCCATTCAAATAATCAATCGACCCCAAAGTGCCTGAGTGAATCACTCCGGGCACTGCAACAAAGAGCAAAGAAGGGGGGTATCGTAGCCCTCGCCAGCAGATTATCAGAAAGAGGGCTTCAATATCGCAGCTAGGGCTGATTGGATAGTTGCAAGCCCTTGTTAACTATGGGAATTATAGGAACTTTTTGATATCAAACCCTCCCCCTTCTGAAGATTCAATTATTTTAGTGGCACATTATGTTTATGTTATCAATATACGAGATTTGTTGCGTACTTTCAAGCACCAAGATTAATGGAGGATTGTATTTGAACGTCATGTCATTTGCCCTATTTTAATATTCATTGATAAAAGATATAAGATCTTGGTGATAAAAACTGATTTTCCCGTAAAACTAAATAAAGAAAAATCATTTTTCAATGAAATCCTTGGACTCTAGTTATCTAATTTAATTTAACAAATACAGAAAAACTAGGACAAACAATCTATGGCTTCTACAATCTTTTCATAAGTAACATCATTAGGATTTTATCCAGAAATCATTTTTCACTTATCTTGTTTTGGTAATTAATCCATTCAATGACATGAAATCCAAAACACCAGAACAAATGTTTCCGTGTTAACATAGTTTCAATTTTAAACCTTCTCTACACAGTCTGTGTAGACACAATCTATACAATAAGTACACAGTCTGTGATTTATGTAAAATTACTCAGCTGTTATCTTTAATACCCTTTACTAATAACTGCAACTCAGACAAAATGAACCTTTTTTAAATCTATTACTTACAAGCTTTTTATTCATTTATTGTTACATACAGGTGAAGTTGACAGACTTTAGCCCATTACCACACAATTCCGCTTTTTGATTTTTGATCCCTTTTTGTCCGGCATCCGTCGTGCGTTGTCCGTCAACAATTTCTTTAAATGACATCTCCTCCTAAACCACAGGGCCGATTTGAACCAAATATGGCAGAAATGTTCCTTTGTTGGTCCCCTTCAACCCCTTCAAAATAGCTAAAAGAATTGAAATCCGTTAAAAACTCTGGTTGCCATGGCAACAAAAGTGAAATTTCAAAATAATCTTAAAGAATCTTCTCCTCCTGACCCAGAAGGTGTAGAGCCTTGATATTTTGCATGAAGCATCAGTATATTGATCTCTTACAAAATAGCTAAAATTATGATCCTCGGGTCTCCAGGGGCGGACTCAGGGGGGGGGGTATAGGCATGAAGCATCAGTTCACAGACTTCTTTCTCATTTCTGAAATTATAACCCATGGAAAAGTTTTTTCCCTCTTTCAAATCAGCACTAAAGCCTTGGAATTTGTAATTTAGACTTTTGGATCCCCAGGTTCATAGTCTTTATATGTAATTGTGGCCCACTTGTTTCATAATCCTAACCTTAACATGAAATAAGACTGTTGAAAGGAAAAGAGCCTTTATCTCAGGTGAGCGCCCCAGGGCCAACGGCCCTCTTGTTCTACAAATGGTGCCCTTAATTTTTAGCTAGCAAAGCATCAGCTTTGATAGCTTAAGATAACAGACAAAATTTTGAGGTCGTCTCAAACTACAAAGAGTGCATACTGCCACTGGAGGCTTAATCAATAAATCCGTTAAATGCCTACGCCATAGAAATAGTTCTTATGTATTTCAAGAATATTGCAAACTCTATTCAAATTCAGACAACTCTGTCAAAGGCATGCTATTTATTCCATTCCCACTCAATTCAGCTGTTTAAGCATCTCAATAAAAAGGTTTGAAAAACATTGTGGATAATGAAGAAATTGTTTGTAACAAGCAATTTCTTCAATGTCCACAATGTTTTCTACCCAACAAGGGAATGGAAAGATTTTCTAAATTCAACCATGCTTTGCTAGCTTACAGTACTTTGATTTTAAGATAAACTCTGTCTCCGGTTGAGACATTTCCCCAATCTGACAGTATTCTATTTTCAATATAAGATAGATTTTTAGGGAAAGTTTAGTATTTATACATAAAATAGATTATTAGTTTGAATCAGTTTTAGAAAATCTTTAGAGTAGTAAAAAGATCAAATTATTCTTACTTTTCATGAAAAGAAGTGCCGATTTTATACACAAAAGCCAATATTTCTTGGGCAACATTTTTATGCCCCCGCATCGATAAGATCGGGGGCATATTGTTTTACCGGTGTTTGTTTGTCTGTTTGTCTGTCTGTCCGTCTGTCTTCAAAACTTAACCTGCCAACTAAACATTTTCCTATAACTTCAACCCTGATTAAATTACAATGCTAATATTTGGTATGTAGTTAGGTCTCAACTATGTGCAACTGGGGAAGGTCATTTCATCAAGGTCAAGGTCAAAATTTTAACCCTTTACCTGTTTCTTCAGAATTCCTGTTTTGGGGGCATGGTGTTTCACAAACACATCTTGTTTTTGGTTTCATTTAACTTCTTGATTATATTTTGTGAGCTTTTTATAAAGCTTTTTCTATTAAGTAAATTTCAGTAGGATTAGAACTATAAAAATGGGTTTCATAATTAATTTCACAGGTGTCAAGTACCTGTCAATTACTATCACCGATGCATGTCCATCACTCGAGAGTGTTAATTACCAATCAAGCTTGGTGTTATCCTTGATAGGGTTGTATTTTTCATAATCAATTAACCATTTTCCAATAATTTTGGCACACTTCTACTGACCCTGGACGCATGGCTGCTAATTTTTGAGAGTCAAAATGACGCACAGTGACAAATTTCAAACATCAAAATTGCATTGTTTTAATTTATGTGCGTCAAAACCCGAGGTCTCGGGTCAAACGAAACCCTGGTAAATGTCTCAGGAAGCACAAGAATTTTCAATGGGTGGGTTTCCCCTGTTTGAATTCGAAACGTAATTGGTGCAGCTAGCCAGAATCCAATGTTAACCCTTGTCATGCTGTATATATTACCTTACTTAATTGTGGTAAAATCAAAGGGCTGAAAGCAGGGATGCGGAATTCCCATGCCCGACTTGTCCGACCCGGGCTTTTATACCTGCGGGCAAGTACAATTTTGGAAGCTACTTGTCCGTGGACAAGTAAATATCAGGGAAAATCTTGGAATGGTACTAAATAGATAGAAGAGATTTTTGAGCATAATGTTTGTATCTAAGGCTAGAAAATATTGTTTTTAATGAAGCAAATGCTGAGATCCAGCATTTTTTTCTTTAAAAACAATGTTTTCTCAAAAATCTGTTCTTCATCTTTTCGCGGGCATGTCCATTTTGATCCTGGACAAGTAAAAAATCACATTTTACTTGTCCATGGACAAGTCGAGAAAATCCGTATTTCCACATCCCTGGCTGAAAGCACTGATAGAAGTCATTGTTCATAAATCAATATTTCTTTTAGAAATCAATTTCATGAACAACTCTGACAGGAAAAGTACAAGCAGGGGGTGCAGACCAAAATCAGACTGCACTTATGTGCAGGCTGATCTTGTCTACATCTCCTGCAAAAACCGGAATATTCCGGGTTCAGCATGACAAGGGTTTATGATATGCTGCCAAGATAAACCTTAGCCAATTGTTAAAAATAGAAATATCAGCAGAAGCAGGAAAATGGGATTGTTCGAGATGTATCATAGATTGCATAACGAGTGTATCGCACATGTATATCAGAAATGTTGTGGGTTTTGAAACAAAAAGAAGTTTAAATCTGTTTTATGGTATGATATTCTGCTAAATTTTTGCTGGACAGTGGGTCCTGTAATCAGACAATTTTTTATCAGACTGAGCTTTGTTTTACCTGACATGTACATTGTACGGATGGTATTTCGTGAAGTCTGTCATACTCATTGTCAAGCTCAATCCCTTGTCTGCATTTACATAAATGGTTTAAAAAAACAAATTGTGACAAGGGGAGGATCATAATACCAAGGTATCAACAAAACCTGTGATATCTTACATCATGAAAATGAAATTAACATGATACAGCATAATTATACGTTCTATGTGTCTTCCATAAATCCTAAAAAATTCCATGTGGAAATGGTGCTTGATGGTATTGCCTTGAAGACATACATGTATAGGGGTCTATAGAGAAACGAATTAGGCCTGAAAATGGAGTTAAAATCGGATTACACTGAATTAAGCAAAATTTCACAGAATTAATGGGTTTTAAAAAAGTGTTATCAAGATCTGTGGATTTGTATTTATTCAACACATTTTGTGTGGTCTAAACATCCAAAGTAAGGCAATTTTTAGGACCTTCAGTCCATTGATTTTCATATTGTATGGGTAGAGTTTTCACTTTTTTAAAACAGAGGGTTTGCTGATTTTCAAATCACAAGAGCTTTATCCTTACCAGTCATGTATGTGCATACCATAACTGTTAATGTGGTCTTGTGTTTTCCTCCTTCACAGAGCTAATTCTTGAATTTGAGAGTTTTGTCTGGCGTAAGTCTAGAATAACCCTGCTTTGTTGGTGTTGTAGATATCTTGTGGCGAATAGTGATTGAGAAGTTGTCTCTACAGACCATGCTTCCATGGCCTCTGAGTCTGGGTCTACAGATCTGGATTTACCACAGATGGCTTTAAAGGAGATCTGGTGTCTTTCTTTGAATCTGTCTAACCAGCTGGTTGATTGTTTGAAGTCGTCTAAACCAAGCTGGTTGGCACAGAACTTAGCTTTCTTTATCATAATCAGCTGCTGATCGGAATGTTTTGGTTTCTTGCTTCTCTGAACCATCGGATAAAGGCAGTTGTTGTTTGTTGTAGTTGCCCTACCTAATGTTGCGTGGTTTACGCCCACATTTGGCGAACTTTCTTTGATGAAATCAGCCTTCTTCAACCAGTTAGTGTCTTTTTTGGGATGTCAAACATTTTACAATTTCTGTTTTCAATTTCTGACATCTCTCAAATGTTGAATTTCACTTCACATGGGGTTTCTGGTCAAGTTTTCTTTTTGTTCCTCTTTTTTAGGACTTATCTATCCCCCTAATACTGGGTCCTTCACCAAGTTGCTTAGGGAACTTTTCTTCTAGCTAGGAGATATTTTGATCCCTTAAGTCATTAATTCAAGCTTAAATACCGTCCAGAGTCTAAGTTGGAGGTGATATACACGTGTAATAATTATAAAAAAAGGCGGAGTAAACAGTTGATAAATTATCAATTGCCAAACCTAAATTGGCTATCAATGGAAACGGTATTTTTGATGAAACGCGGTAATATTACGCACCAAATCAATTAACAGACAGGTGGGGATCAAAATTAGAAAGTTGGTAAATGTGCAACATAAATGATGACTTGGCAATGTTGACAATCAGTCACACTTTTGTTTGACCTTTTCATGGTGAAAAGTATAGTCATTCGAAGTTCAGGAACAGCAAACCTCTCTAGTTGTTCTAGAATTATCTTGAATTATCTGCCCTTGAATAGAAAAATAAGTATTTCATAAGTGTGCAACTCCTCCTACAGTATCAATGGGAACTAACTGAAACAAGCTGCAATGGATCTCTATGATGTCTATTTGTGCATAAGACCTTTTAAATTTCAATCACTCTTGTTGTTCTTAATTGAATAAAAAATCACTAGATGCTATGTGCACAATGGGAGCGGACTGCAATTGGCTACAATGTATCTCAATGATGTCTATTTGTGTATATGACCTCTGAAATTCAAATCATTCCAGTCCTTTTTGAATTGTATCCCCTTGAATTGAAATAAATCACCATATTTCTTGTGTGCCCAACTCCTCCTACAGTTCCAATCAAAAGAAGTTGTAACTCTGCATAATGAACATGCATTGTCTCTAGTAGTGCATTAAACCTTTTAAACTAAGATAACTCCAATTCTTCATCAATTATATGACCTTGATTTGAAACATTGCCTAATTTCTAGTGTAAGTAATTTTTCAAATGTTTATATCCTCTGCCTAGTGTTGATTGAAAATGATTGAAATTTACTACAATGGTTCTCCTTAATGTGTATTTGTGCTTGAGATCTTTAACATTATGTCTTTCAAGTGATAAATAAATTATCTCCGCTTTGTTCAGGGAAGTGCTTAATATTATTGTGTTTTTTGTTTGCAATGTGACCCATAGTGCTGTTAATACAGTGTTTCACAGTGTTGAAATAGACAATAGGTTAACCACAACTCGAATTACAAAATTTTCATATTGTAAGGTAGGATAATCATTTAAGATACAAAAGGTATTCCAAAAGTGAAATTTCAAATCCTACTCAGCCTACACAATTTGCAGAGTCTCACTAGGTTGAAACTTTTTGCACTTCCCATATTTTCCTCTTGTAAGACCAGTCATAATTGTATTCCTTTAGGTATTGCCATTTTGTTGATATCAAGTTTAATCTTGTCTTCCACGGTCAGACTTTAAGGTCATTTTTATGCCCCTGCATCAATAAGATCAGGGGCATATTGTTTAACCGGTATCTGTCTGTCTGTCCGTCTGTCTGTCTGCAAAACTTAACCTGCCAACTAAACATTTTCCTATAACTTCAACCCTGATTAACTTACAATGCTAATATTTGGTATGTAGATAGGTCTCAACAAGGCGCAACTGAGGAAGCTCATTTCATCAAGATAAAATTTTTTAACCCTTAAACAAAGAAAAAAAAAATCACCTGTTTCTAAAGAATTCCTGTTTCGGGGGGCATAGTGTTTCACAAACACATCTTGTAATCATTAAAACTTATGATTAGATATTATATTCCACAGACAAACCCCATTTATGTGCTGCTCTGCAAAGCTCTTGTTGTCTGAACTATTGTTATTATTCATGTATGTTTATCTGTAAATTTGTAAAATTTGAAATTATTGTATATTTTCAGTGAACAAGCATGTCAGAGGCGCCAACAACTCCAAAAAAGGTATGGATTTTATTTTCCTATATGTGCAGGGATCTGCTTAGAAATCAAATTCATGGGGACAAATGGCCACTTGGGTTTGAAAAAAAGCAGGCAATTTCAGAAAATATTGGCCCTTCTTGTTAAATTTCAATATTCTCAATAATCAAAGGGTTTCCAGCCAGTATTGCCATTATTCAAAGGTAAGTAATCCTTTCTGACTGCTGGTCTTATTTGTCAGTCTCTAATCACTAGTTCTCAAAGATGTTTAACACATTCTTGTTAAATCCCTTTTTTACGTCCCTGCAGTTTTATATTTGAGAAAACATTGTGTGAAAAATCAAGAATTCTTTTTCCACAATATTTTCTACCTTAATAAATGCTTATTTATTAAACTGAATCTACTTTAAATTTTCATCTGCAAAACCTTTTAATTTGGACAGGTCTAAAATTTTGCAATACAGGAAGGGATTTTGAAACCACTCATTTAAAGCTGTTTACTATCTACATTTTCTTTTGTATTTCAAGTGCAAGTACAGAATACACAATGGCTGGCTATATAATAAACATTTTCTGTACCATTTATGTGGGAATTATTAGGACAGTTAGGTTTTAAGAGAAATTCTACCAGATTTCCAAACTTCATAATTGATAGAGTTTCCTTTGCCAGCCAGAATGCAGCTTTGAAAGCACAAATTATAGCTGCTGTCTTTTCAATAAAAATATTTTGAATATTTTTCAACTATGGCCTGAGACTGTTAATCGACAAGAAGAGAATCCTTGTTATCTATACTTGCAGTATGACATATGAGGGTACTGGTCTTAGAGCTCGGAAACTCTGTACACTAGATTATTGCTCTTTTTAAGGCACAGTGTGCATGCCATCAATTGAGATTTCTCACCATACAACCAGATATATATTTGTCAAATATTTGGTATTGAAACTGGGTTTTTAGCTCCACTGGCTGAAAGCCAGAGAGCTATTATGGCATTTTGTCCGTCATGCATCTGTGCATGCCTGCTTTGGTGCGTCCATCAGCCTTCTCCTGAGGAAGAAGTGAACAGAATTCAACCAAATTTTATAGAAAGGATCCATGGGTGACCCTTTATCAGATTCCTTCAAAGAATTGTGATCGGATGAAAACATGGCTAAAATGGGCAGGGCTAATTTCCATATATGGTGAAACCTTAAAAAATCCTCTTCTCAGAAAACAGTTGATAGATTTCAACCAAATTTCACATACATTATCCTTGGATGACCTTTTATCAGATTACTTCAAAGAATTTGATTTGATGGAAGACATGGCTTTAATGGGTGGGCTAATTTCCATATACATTGACAGCTTTGATAATCTTTTTCTTAGAAACAAGTTGATGGATTTCAACTAAATTTCACTGGAATGATCCTCTGGTGACTGTTTAAACGGTCATAGTGTGTTATAGCCCTGGTCGTCTGTCCGTCTGTCTGTTCATCTGTAAGCAATTTTTTGTGTGTATAACTCCTAAATTTTCAATGGGAATGAGTTGAAACTTGGCACAATTACTCCCAGGGCCTCCCCTGGGCTGATTTTTCTCTTCGCCATCACTTTCGCCAAATTGAAAAAAATGGAGCCAAATCCATCGCCCAGAAGCCAAATGAGAAGCCAAATATTTTGCCGAGTTCATGCCATTGAAATCCACTGAGCTAGGAGACTATTGACTGCCATAAACATACAACATACACACACACACACAAATGTGATAACTGAATGTGTAATTTATCATTTCAGTTTGAATTCTATCAGACAAGCCATAATTTCAGGATATTTCACTAAGAAATTGTATCCTTCTCTGCTACTCATAGTACCCCAACCACAGAGAATTGCAAACAAGTTTTCTTGTTACTGTTATGAACCCTATCAATCGTCGAATCGTTCAATTTTTTAAAGTGAAATGGAGGTCAAATGACGTTAGTTTTTGTTATAAATATCTTTTCCTAAACTTATCTAAATCCAAAGTGTTTTTTAAGACAGGTGGATCAAAGTAATTGCGTTTTTTCTGTCATCCAGTCACCCTAAAATATTCCTCTGTTGATGCAAAAACACAGCTGACGTCATAAAAACGTTGGGCCTGACCATTCTACTCTACGGGAGCGGTGGGTTGTGACGTACATCAAAGAGACCGACGAGACAGCCTTGAGAGGGGTTTCTGCGTTTAACAATTTCGCAGAGTAGAATCTAGACTCAGATCGGTCATTTGTATGTTTTAGTCAATTTACGATTTTTTGTCAGACATGTATTCCGGATTTATTGTAAATCAACTGAAGTAAGATTTTCTGATTTTGTTGAAATTAATTTATGTAACGTACGCTGTCATTTAAGTTTTTTCGATCATGATCAGAAATTGTCACCTGTATTGCAGGTCATAGATTAGTGTTTGTCACATTTTGTTTATTGACTATCTCGCATATTTATTGAAATTCGACACAATTATCACCGTTTTAACACCTAGACTATGATAATCTGCCTTGATTGTAGTCTGATACCAACTTTTGGTGCACAGGTGGTACTTTTTATGAAAATCAATATTGCTTCCACAAACTTCTTTTATTGCCAGCGCTTTCGCCACATTCGATTTTTTATCGCCACTTCGCTTTAATTTTCACATTTGGCGACATTGGTGATCGCCAGCGAAGGCCCTGAATCCTTATAATGTCTACTTATGCATAAAACCTTTAAAATTCAAATTGCTCCAGTCATTCTTGAGATATTTTGAATTATCTGCCCTTTAATCGAACGAAAATCACTATGTTATGTGTGCGCAACTCCTCCTAAACTATCGATTGGAATGAGCTGAAACTTGGCACAGTTTCTCGGAGAAAACTCGAGGTAATGCTATAGACTTGGTGTCTTCGTAGTTGTTTAAGTCATCGTGCAAAAACTTTTACATTTTGTGATATCTCTGGTTCTACTAAAGGCATTCACTTGAAACTTGGCACACTTGTTCACTATCAAAAGAGCAACCTATACCATCAAGGGGGATAACTGTAGATGCATTTTGTGCTCTTATCCATTATCCAGCACCCAATAGCCAAGCGTAGGCATCTGTAGGTGGTGCTCTTGTAGTTAGATCCAATATTTTACAAAGGAATAAAGAAAGGAATCTTTAGAAACTGTAAAGCCTGGTAAATATCATAGTGGAATGACCCACTACAAAAATATATATTCACAAGTCTTTGATCTGATTGCTTTATTTCTAATGGAAAATCCAAAGTTACCAAAAGTGACCAGTCTATATCATAGGTAGAACTTAACCACGTCATTTGCAAAGATATTAATAGTCATTTGCATAAAAATTAATAGTCATTATACCCCCAAAAATTATGTTTGGGGGGTAAAGAGAAGTCAGCTTGTCAGTCGGTCCATCCCTCTGTCTGTAGCCTTTTCGTGTCCACTCAATTTCTTGGTAAATATTGACAGATTTTATTCAAACTTCACTGGAATAATCAGTATCAAGCAGAGATGTGCATATTTTATTTTGGTAACGGTCCATTGATTTTTGACAGAGTTATGGCCCTTTAAGAAGTCTGTTTTTTGTTACAGAAAGTTGTTCACAGAAAGACTTGGTATAAGTCAGTCATTTGCATATCCTAGTTTGGTTATGTTCCATTTATTTTTGACTGATTTATGGCCCTTTAATTAAAAAGTCCCATTTTTAGCTCACCTGAGCACAAAGTGCTCATGGTGAGCTTTTGTGATCGTTGAATGTCTGTCGTCCGTCATGCATTGTGCCGCGTCAACAATTGAAGTGTTTACACTTTAGAGGCCACATGAAACTTGGTCAGAATAATTATTAGGTCATGAGGATGAACCCTATTGATTACTGGAACATTCTATTTGAAAACACAGGAAAAGGGGCCTTAATGACAATTTCTTTGTTCATACTCTAGACATGGTTTTTTTAGGTCACCTGACCGAATGGTCATGGTGACCTATTGCAATCATCGTTTGTCCGTCGTCGTCCGTCGTCCGTCGTCCGTCGTCCGTTAACTTTTAAACATTTTCATCTTCTTCTCAAGAACTACTGGGCGGATTTCAACCAAACTTGGTAGAAAGCATCATTGGGGGATGCCAATTCAAGTTTGTGAAAATAGGGGTTCTGGGGGTCATAGGGGCCCAAATAGGGGCCAAAAAGGGGTAATTTTTGGTACTTCTTTAAAAATCTTCTTCTAATAAAGCGTTAATGCCAGAGCTTAAATATTTTGTGTGCATGACAACTAGGACAGGTATATTATAAATTGTGAAATTCATGCCCCTGGGGTCATGTATGGGGCCACACCCAGAGGTCAAAGTTCATCATGTTGAAAAATTCACATTTTCATCTTCTTCTGATGAAGTACAAAGCCAATTTCAAAGAAACTTGGTGAAAAGCATCATTTGGTAATGGTTATTCAGATTTGTGAAAATAAAAAGGCTGGGGGGTCAGGGGGCCCTAAAATGGGGACCAAAAGGGGGTAATTTTTGGTAACTTTTAAATATTTCATCTTCTTCTCAAGAACTACTGGGCGGATTTCAACCAAACTTGGTAGAAAGCATCATTGGGGGATGCCAATTCAAGTTTGTGAAAATAGGGGTTCTGGGGGTCATAGGGGCCAAATAGGGGCCAAAAAGGGGTAATTTTTGGTACTTCTTTAAAAATCTTCTTCTAATAAACCGTTAATGCCAGAGCTTAAATATTTTGTGTGCATGACAACTAGGACAGGTATATTATAAATTGTGAAATTCATGCCCCTGGGGCTATGTATGGGGTCACACCCAGAGGTCAAAGTTCATCATGTTGAAAAATTTACATTTTCATCTTCTTCTGATGAAGTACAAAGCCAATTTCAAAGAAACTTGGTGAAAAGCATCATTTGGTAATGGTTATTCAGATTTGTGAAAATAAAAAGGCTGGGGGGTCAGGGGGCCCTAAAATGGGGACCAAAAGGGGGTAATTTTTGGTAACTTTTAAATATTTTTTTCTTCTTCTCAAGAACTACTGGGCGGATTTCAACCAAACTTGGTAGAAAGCATGATTGGGGGATGCCAATTCAAGTTTGTGAAAATAGGGGTTCTTGGGGTCAAAGGGGCCCAAATAGGGGCCAAAAAGGGGTAATTTTTGGTACTTCTTTAAAAATCTTCTTCTAATAAACTGTTAATGCCAGGGCTTAAATATTCTGTGTGCATGACAACTAGGACAGGTATATTATAAATTGTGAAATTCATGTCCCTGGGGTCATGTATGGGGCCACACCCAGAGGTCAAAGTTCATCATGTTAAAAAATTCACATTTTCACCTTCTTCTGATGAAGTACTAAGCCAATTTCAAACTAACTTGGTGAAAAGCATCATTGGGTACTGATTATACAGATTTGTGAAAATTAAAAGGCTGGAGGTCAGGGAAGCCTAAAATGGGGACCAAAAGGGGGTCATTTTTGGTAACTTTTAAACATTTTCATCTTCTTCTCAAGAACTACTGAGTGGATTTCAACCAAACCTTTTTCTAATTCTTTCAAACAAAATCACTTGTCTTGGTGCTCTTTTACTCAGGTGACCGTTAAGGCCCACTGGGCCTCTTGTTCTAGTGAAGAGGCCTTAGTCTGTTCATTTTGGGAAATTTTTACGCAGTTTTCAGAAGATTTGGGAGATAAGTTTAATAAAAGAAAGAAATAAAAGTAACATTCATGCATCATGTTCAAGATTTAATGATAAAGAACTATATTTAACGGTCTTATCAGTATTAAAAAGAATAGAAATATTAAGCAAAACAAATTTTGGAGAAAATAAATCCATATTATGCAAAAATAAACTGTAATTTTGGGAAAATCTCTACCACAAGTGGGGAAAAAAAGAGCCTTTTTTGAATTGGGAAGTAGCCTTTTGTAGGCCCCTGTTAAAGAACGAAAAAAAGCCATGCTAGAGGCCATAATTATGGGTCTATCTTCATGAAACTCGGCCAGAATAATTATTAGGTCATACAGATGAACCCTATTGATTATTAGAAGGTTCTTTCTGAAAACACAGGAAAAGGGGCCTTAATGACAATTTCTTCGTTTACACTCTAGAGACGACAACTTTGGCTCAATTTTCATAAAAATTGGCCAGAATAATTGTTTGATCATGAGGATGAACCCTATTGATTATAGGAAGGTACTTTTGGAAAATCCAGGAAAAGGGGCCTTTATGACAATTTCTTTGTTAATGCTCTAGAGGTCATCATTTTGGCTCATTCGTCTTGTAACTTGGTCAGAATACTTTTAGGTCATAAAGATGAACCTTATAGATTATGGGAATGTTCTATAGGATAACACAGGAAAAAGGGCCACAAGGAAAATTTCTTTGTTTACAATATAGAAGTCACAGTTTTGCCTCAATCTTCATGAAACTAATTTAAGACAGTTCAGTTGAGCAATCTAGGACCATCATGGTCCTCTTGTTTGTTATGGCCCTTTTGCGGAAAGCACTTGTATATGGACAAGCTCTGTTAGGGGGTATTAGTCCTCTTTGCGACAATTTCTAGTTTGCATAGATATTAAAGCAGCAATTGTCTATGACGTAGGCAAATTAAAAGCAGCAATTGTCTTTGATGTAGGCAATACATGTGTTGCCTAAAGCGTAGTAAACAAATCTCAAAAGGTAAGACAAACAATTCAGCATATCTTGTCTTGGAAATAAAATTAGCTTGCATGAAATCAAAAGAATTGAATTGATTCATTTTTCATTTCAGTTTTATATATACTTCTTACCCGAGATTGCATATCTTTTATAAAAATCAAATAGTAGGGCATTCTTTGTTTGTCCTACCTTTTTGAAAGAGAGGCGCACATGCTCAAAGGTTGTTTCTAATATGAGTAACAAACCTCTTTAGCATTGCTGCTATTGATTTTAAATGTCTTGGGTACTTGTTGTTAATTCTGATATTTTTGTCTCTCTTCAGGTTCATCCAGATAATGAAGATCTCGAAAGTTTGTCAAAAAATGACCTCATTACAAGGTGAAAATATATATAATCATCATACACATGTATCAATACTTAAAGGCACAGGGCTTGAAAATTCTACTTCTCTTCTCGTCCTGCACAATTACTATGACACAGTAGAAACCAGTGATCCTACATAGGTCAGAAGATGTGAAAAACAAAGATTGATTCAGAGTTATATATGCTTGATTCACACATTTATTTTAGCCATTGAGCAATTCAATAAATGTGACAGGGCGCAACGCGCAATTTTGGTATTTCTTCTGCAAAAAGAGGAATCAAATGTGTAGAACAAAATGGAGATTTGCTAAATGGGGTCCAGATTCACTAAATTGATTAAGGGTCCAACCAATCTATAGATAGTTCAACTGTTTGAGGTGCTATCCCACATTTTTGCGTCTAAATTCAACTAGCAGGGAAACAATTTATCTATGTATTCACAGAAAATGTTTACTTTCCTTCTCTTCAAGATTGAATGACCTTGTCAATTTAAAGTTTTTAGGTCACCTGACCGAATGTCATGGTGACCTAATACGTGTTTTGTCTGCCGTCGTGCCTTGTGCGTTAAGTTTTTACATTTTTTACTTCTTCTTAAGAAACCTTGGACTGATTTCAACCAAACTTTGAAGAAAGCACCCTTATGTGAAGGCACTTCAGATTTGTACTTGTCATGCAGTTATCTCCTCTTGGGCCCCTTTTTGGGCCAAAAAGGGGAAAAAGTACATCTTTAAAAATCTTCCCTTCATGAACCAGCTGTCTGATTGGATTAACATTTGGTATTCAGCTTCTGCAGGGCAAGGACTATCAAGTTTGTACAAGAAGAAAAATCTGTCGAGAAATGGCCGTGCTAGGTGGGGGGGGTCAAAGATGGGGGAGAGCATAGGCTTACATGGTGACAACTTTGAAAATCTTTTTCTACCAAACCAAAGGACCTACAGCTCTGAAATTTGGTATTTGGCATCATCTAATGGACCTCTTTCAAAATTGTATAAATTAATACCCCAGGGTCAAAATTAGCCTGTTCCCGGACATCACAAGTTTAACATAGGCATTAGTGAAAATTTCAAAATCATCTTCTCCTAAACGAGAGGGCCTAGAGCTTTGATATTTGGTATGTAGCATCATCTCCTGAACCATTATCAAGATTGTATAAATCATTGCCCCAGGGTCATAATGAGCCCATTCTGCTTACACAGTGAATATTTTAAAGATCTTCTCCCAAACAGGGGGCCTAGAGCTTTAATATTTGGTATACAGAATCAAATGATGGTCCTTTATCAAGATTGCACAAATTATTGCCCCATTCCCTGATCTCACAAGTTTAACAAAGGCTTATAAAATGAAAACTTTAAAAATCTTCTTCTCTCAAACAGATAGGCCTAAAGTTTTGTGGTATGTAGCATCATCTGGTGGATCTGTATCAATATCATTTAAATAATGGCCCTAGGGTCATAATTAGCCCATTTCCTGATGTCACAAATTTTACTTAGGGCTTATAAAGTGAAAATTTTAAACTGTTCTAGCTTTATCAAGATTGTATAAATTATTGCCCCAGGATCATAATGAGCCCAATCTGCTTATACAGTGAATATTTTAAAGATCTCTCAAACTGGAGGGCCTTGAGCTTTGATACAGCAGCATCTGGTAGACCTTAATCAAGATTGTATAAATTATGGCCCAAGGGTCAGAATTTGCCTGTTCCAAGATCTCACAAATTTAACATAGGCTTTTTTGGTTAAAACTTTTAAAAAATCTTCTGCCAAACTAAAAGGCCTAGAGCTTCAATATCCAGTATGAAGCATAATACGGTGGACTTTTATCTGTTTTTTATGCTCTTTTGACTCTTGTGACTGATGAGGCCCCATGGGCCTCTTGTTTTATAGCAATTATTCATGTTGTCCACTGGAAGGAAGCCTATCATAGACTTTGATTAGTCATGTTGCTAACTATATTTGTATTGATCTATTTCAGAATAAAAGAACAGGAGCAGTACATCAAACAGCTAGAGAGTAAAAAACCAAAGTTAGAATCAGGTCTGTCTTTTTGGTTTATGTTAGAGAATCATGTCTTCAGAAAGTGGTCTAGAAAGCAGTATTGTTCTCATTCCAAAATTTTCTCATGGTAGGCTTCTGTGATACTTCAATGTCAGTCATGCTTCATCTGTCTTCAATTCATTGTACAGGTCACACCTTTGCCTCAAACTCTCTCAAAATTACTTAAAAAGTTTGTGAAGAAGATCTCTAGATCTCTCCCAAAACAATTTTACTAGTGCTTTCAAAAATACTTTTGATTTCAGTATTATCTTTTGATGATCTAACTAAACTATCACTCTTACATAAGAATCAGAATCGTTGGAAAATTCAATATTGCACAAAATGATGAGGATGGAAATATTTAAAAATCTTTTCAATGTCATATAGCCTCAGGTGAGTGATTTAGGACCATCATGGTCCTCTTGTTATTTTATGCCTGTAGAAATCAATCTGATATTTACTTCAAAAATAAGGGGTATAGATTAATCTTTTCCTGTACCAACATGTGATTTTACGTTGCTGTGGTTTTATACTTGAGAAAACATTGGGGTAAAAGAAGAAATTGCTTGGTACAAAAAATCTCTCCTTTTCCCACAATGTTTTTGACCACATAGGAAGATTTCTTTTCAAATTGATTCCATTTTCATTTTTGCCTGCAACCTCTTTTAATTTGGACCAGTCTCAAATTCCAAGGAACAGGAAAGGGTTATGTTTGAGGTCCTCTAAGTTATGCAAAAATAGATATTTGACTCCAACAGCCTCACAATCTATTTATTTGAAAAAAAATGGGAAAATGTCAATTTATAGCTGACTTGAACCCTTTCCCACACAGTGACGCTTTGTGATGCCCCTCAAGCAAAAAGTATTGTGGATAATGAAGAAATTGCTTGTTACAAGCAATTTCTTCATTATCCACAATGTTTTCTAACCTTAAATATAAAGATTTTTAATATTTCATTAACTTGAAATTGTCTTCTAAAATTTCTTTCAATTTGAACCAGTCTGAATTTTTGTTGTGTGGTAATGGGTGAATCATGGTTTAGATCTCTTTAATTTCATGTCTAAGGGAAAATCTTTTGTTGAACCTGCTTGCCTTGACAAGTAAAGGTTTGTGCAATAGTGTGTCAGTCCAATGAATTTGTCCAGAGCATACAAACAATCTTCTACATAAAGAAATTTTCTGAAAAGGCCAAGGTTACAGCTCAACGTTAAACATTCAAATTAAGCTTGTCCAGAGCTTGCCTCTAACATTTGTGCATGGATTGCAAAATAACCTAGAAGAATTATTCTCAGTCATGAGTAAATGAGTTTGTAAAATAAAAAACGACACAAAAAAAAAAAAACCCAATTCAGAAAGCTATGTTAGGGTTACAGCTGTGGTCATACTTGTGCAAAGTATCTCTTATTATTTGCATGGATTTCAAAAGAAATTTTGACACATGTTCTCCCTCATGAGTAGATATGAAGTTTGAAAAAAAAATCAGATACTTTCAAGGTCAAGGTCACAGCTCATGGTCAAATATCCTGCAGTTCGGACTAGTAGAGTTTCTAGCTTATTCAAAATATTAAACAATTGAGATTGTTAAGGGACTGGACCTTTTACTTTAGAGAAAAAGTATCTCCTCCTTTAAGACAGGTAAACAAAAGGTTATTGCACTAAGTTAAGACTTTGATCATGCAGTGTCTGTCATCCATCGTTTGTCCATATCTTGTTTGCACAACAGAGACCACATTTTCACACAAACATCCTTGAACTTTGTCCGAGTCTTAGTGTCCATGGTCTCTCAGCCAAGTTCGAATTTTGGTCACATGAGGTCAATGTACATACCTTGTTTGCACTCTAGAGGCTGCATTTGGATCTGAATTGATTTTATATTTGGTCAGCATGTTTGCTTCCGTAATTTCCCGGCCAATTGAGAAATTAAATCTTTGACTCAGGTGAGCACTCTAGGGCCAATAGCCCTCATGATTTAGTTGTCTTCTACCACTGGCTAGGGGATATTGCAATGGAACTGTTCTGTTCATGCTCAGCACCCCATGCTTTTAGTTAAACTGATTGGTATCTTAGATACTTAGGCATTAGCATTTATGTTCAGTTGTTATCCAATCAAACATGTTAACATTACAAGCTGGATGATGGCTCAGTGCAGTAATATTATTCTTTATATTGCAACTCTTTCAAATGTATTTCAGAAGATGACCCTGAGGCAGGAGAACGTCTCAAAACTCAACAAAAAGAGGCAGCTAGGAAGGAGAATACCCTTGTTCATAGATTGACAATTAAAGAACAAGAACTACAGGATTGTTTGGTAATGCATGAGTTTAAACTCCTTTATGTAAACTTTCACTTTAAAAATCTTCTCATCAGAAAGTACTGAACAGAATTCAACCAATTTTCACAGGAATGTTCTTGGGTGAACCTTTATCAGATTTTTCAAACAATTTTGATCAGATGAAAAAAATGGCTTTAATGGGCCCGGCTAATTTCAGTATATGGTTACACCTTCAAAAATCCTTTTCTCAGACACAAATTAATGTATTTCAACCAAGTTTTACAGAAATGATCCTTGGGTGACCCTTAAACCAGATTCCTGCAAAGAATTTTGATCAGATGGAAAAAAATGGCTTAAATGGGCAGGAAACATGGCTTAGATAGGTTGGGCTTATTCAAAATATGGCGAAAGCTTTAAAAATGTTGTCAGAAACCAATTGATGGATAGAACCAAATTTTACAGGAATGAGCCTTGGATGACCCTTTATCAGATTCCTTCAAAGAATTTAGATCGGATGAAAAATATGGCTTTAATAGGCAGGGGCTTATTTCCATATAAGGCGAAAAATTTTAAAATCTTCTTCAAAGAAACCAATGGCTTTAATGGGCCGGGCTAATTTCCATATTCCATATATGATGAAACCTTCAAAAATCCTTTTTCAGAAACAAATTAATGGATTTCAATCAAATTTTACTGGATTGATCCTTGGGTGATCCTTTATCAGATTCCTTCAAAGAATTTTCAGAGGACAGAAAACATGGTTTTAATGGGCGGGGGCTTATTTCCATATATGTTAAAAGCTTTGAAAATCTTTCTCTCAGAAACCATTAGATAGATTTCAAGCAAATTTCATTGGAATGATCCTTTGGTGACCCCTTATTAGATTGCTAAGAAACAGAACTGATGGGCTCTAAACATTGCTTTAATGTATTGGTCCGATTTCAATATATGGTAAACAGTGAAAACCTATTATCTGCAGGATGGTTACAACCAAATTTCTCTGGAATAGTAAGTAAATTGAGGCTGGTGGAGCAAATCGGGCACTCAAGTTCCTCTAGTATTAGTATGTCTCGGCCACATAATGGCTTTGGGCATACAGAGTTGCCTCTGTCAGGGCCGTGGCCCTAGTGCAGTGGTAGCAAGTAGAACTCCTAAGCATGGAGGCCTGGGTTTGATTCCCAGTCACAGTGAATATCATTTACAACATTTGTCTACCACCAATTTTGGATAAGCAGCTTAAGGCTCAGAAAGGACTTTGGGGTAGTGCTGGTGTGAGAAATACCAGTAATCCATGGTTAGGTGCTCCAGCCTCGGTGTTATGAGTGTAATACTGTTACAAGTGGTGTTAAACCCCATTCAATTAATCAATGTCAATGTGGGTGTTTGTGTGTTTCCATTTTTTGTCCAGAGCGTATCTTCTACATTAATGGATAGGTTTCAAAATAACTTTGCACAAATGTTCCCTTTGAAGAGTGCTAGTGTCATGTTTAAGGTTTTGTTCCATACTCCAAAGTTCAAGGTCACAACTGAAGGTCATGTGACAAAATTGACATAGGGCAAAGCATATATGCTATTCAAAAAGGTAAACTTAGACAAAAAGGAGATGTGGGGGGTATCTATGTCTATGATACATTGTCTTTTAATTTCAAACTTTTGTTTGCATATTTTCAATTTGAACCTTTTCTGAATTGGTAAGTTTGCTTTGATTCAGGATTTAAAAGATAATAAGCACATTTGTAAAAACCATGAAACAAAACTAAATCCCTGTTGTAGCTTGACTAACATCAGGCATAATTTCCCATCTTTTCCACTTATTGTATTTTTCACCTATCTTGGTTGTAGCATTAATGATTTATTCAGTAAACCCAGTTTTATTGAAGTGAACAACTGCTATTTGCACTAAAGGGTCTTATGTTACAGCCTCTGTTGTCTGCTCATTCATTTCTTTGTGTGTTACTAAAAAAAAATTTTTATAATAAACACCTATAGCTTGAGTCAGAGGATCAAACTTACCACTCTGAATTTCAATTGTATCAAGTTGTAGATATGACCTTTTACATTTCTATCATTCTAGTGGTTCTGGAATTATCTGCTCTAGAATTAGTCATATATTTGTCTCTCTGTCGAGCTCTTGTTCAAGAGATTTAATATCAAATGATTTTCAACTTATCACTATGTTGTTTGTGTTTGTTAGAATTTCACAAAATGTTTCTAATGACTACCATAACTTTGCGCTATTTTCATACATGACAGTGGAGTAATTAAGCTTGAATTACATGCTTTCATTCTAATTTTTCATTAATTATTTTACAGAACCAGATCACAGAATTTAAGCAAGCTCAAACCCAAGGAACAGCACAGTTGAGATCCATGCTACTTGACCCAGCTGTAAACATTTTATTCCAGAGAATGTCCAAAGAAACTGATGAAGCCCAAGAAAAATTGAAACAAACTCAAAATGAACTAAGTGCATGGAAGTTCACTCCAGACAGGTGCATATCTATCGTAACTATGGTAACTTTTGTCACTTAGCAACATGGCAAGCAGGTTCGTTTAGACTCTGCCCACACTATTAGCGGACCCATCAGTCATCGCGGTTTCTCCAGGGAAGCAGTTGATACCGCCAGCTCAGAATGTCTGAATTACAGCTGACTTTAATCAAGATTTGAACTTGATGAAATGTCAACAAATTCTACGCTGGCAGTTGCTTTCTTGAACTGTGCTGCAAGGGTAAACTGGTAGGAGGATGAAATAATGTTGAATGAACGCAGTGGTAACATTTGATTGTTGTGATGATCAGTTTCTCATCCATTGATTTTAGATAGAAATTTGATAGAGAAGTATCTGTAGAATTAACAATGAAAGGAACAAATATTTATTGAGACATATTCATTCGTTTTCTGAAATATTTATCAACTCTTTATTTGTATCTATATTTAGTTATGGATGTGATGAACATTCATGATAAGACATTTAGAGGCAAGAATGAAATATTTTGAGGCAATTTTATCTATGGATACTTATCTCATACTAACTGCTGCTTTTGAAGAAAATGGCCATGAACTTATCTATGAAAAACTGTCTATTGAACAATATGAACATTTGACTTTGACATTAACACCAAAAAATAATGAAGTCGGGGCTTCTTGTGTGGATTCCCTTACACAGATGGTAAAGTACTTTAGTTTGTTACCTCATTGACTTTAATCCCACTTTTAGTAAAGTGGCAAATTAATTAGTTTGAGTTCACAAATTCAGTTCGAAAGTAGTTCTAAATAATGTCATCACAAAATTGATAGGTTAAGATCTAGAATGAAGTTTTCATAAAAAAAGAGATTTGTTGAAAAAAATTATATGTAATTAAATCAATAGAAAAAGCTTTGCTTTTGACTTAAAACAATTCTTATTTGTTTGGAACTGCATTAGAACTGAATGAAGTGTTTAGTATTTCATCCTGTTTATCATACTAAAACACTTTCAAGTGTAAAGATGGGAAAATATAAAACACTTTGAAGTGTAAAGCCAGAATATATATGTCTGCTTTACCATATTGAAATAAGAATTGTCCATATTATTGAACTGTTTCTTGGCTGAAACCATTTACTTTCATCAAAAGACAGACACTAAAAGGTCAGTTTCCGGTTTAATGAAATGGTCAATTTTAAATTTTATGTGTTTCTGTTGTTGGAAAATCTAGCAAAACTGTTAGTATTGACAAATTCTCTTCTTGATTAGCAAGATTATTTACTCACCTAGGTTTATTTCTTTAGCTTATATGTATTTTCTTGGCAACAGTTGAAAAAATGAATAGATTTAATTGACAAATAGTCTAAAAATGATCTATTTTAGATTAATTCAACATTAAAGTAATGAAGTGAACACTACATTGTTTATGATTGAAATAATCAAAAGAAAATTGATTTCACTGTGTCAAAGAAATTTCATTATGGGATTATTATCTCTTAGCAACTGTGATGAATGGGTATATAGTATCACAGATATACCTAAGTACCCCCATATTCATGTCCTTTTGTGTATGTCCATCCATTGGTCACTCTTGAAGTCTCTGATCAAGTATAATTTTCCTCCAATCTCTTTCAAACTTTGCATGTGGGTAGCCTTCTTTGAGAAGAGAAGGTCACAAGGCCATATATTTTTTAGGCTTTTGAACTCTCCTCAGGTTGCATTATTCCAACTTGGAGTCCAGGTAACCCTTGGTGAAGGTCAAGGTTATGGGGTTCAAATTTAATTTAAGTTTTTACCTTTGAAGAGTAAACTTTAATCTTTCAGTCTCTTTCAAATCTTTCCTGTGAAGAAACTTTCACATCTTTGCATGCCAGAAGCCCTGGGTGAAGTAAAACTTTTCAATTTTTAGTTAAAAAAATTTAACAAAGCAAAATTTTATTTCATGCTTTTCAAGCTTTTGGCCTTTACCAGTTTCATTTTTAAGTTAGAAAGGCTGAAATAAATCAATTTTTATGCACAAATTTCAGCAGAGACTTCCTAATAGAGCCAAATGAAAAATGCCAGATTTTCCAAATTTTTTAAAAACAAAAGATAAGGACAGTTCTATTGCATCTGAAGATGTTTTTTGCTGTCTGGAACACAAAGTGTTTAAGATGAGCTATTTTGATCAAGCTTTGTCCAGCTTCCAATATCCATTGTACAACATTGGTTGTGTGTCAATAATTGCCTGTGTCCATTCTTGAGGCTACATTTTTATACGCCACCAAAGGTACACTTTTATTAGTATCATTGTCAGTACATCCAACCTGATATCCATCCGTACATCCATGTCTTATCAAAATATCTCCTGCTACATTTACGGATATATTTGAATGAAATTTTCACAGAATGTTCCAAGTCACCTGACCTTGGGAATACTGTATTTGCCATTTTAGGCTGTATCACAGAAAAAGCGGGCTTAATGAAAAAATAATTTCAACCCATTCCAATCCGACAAAATTTAGACTGGTCCAAATTGAAAGATATTGGAGACGACAATTTTCGTTGTATGAAATTTTAAAAGTCTTTACCTTTTTGAGTAAAAAAAACATTGTGGATAGTAGAGATTTTGCTTGTTACAATCAAATTCTCCATTTTCCACAATGTTTATCTAATCTATTTTCTTGTGGGGCGTAAAAAGATGTCATTATGTGGGAATTGGTCAGTGCAACTCCTCCATTTCTGGTCAGATTTGCATGAAATTGTTACAAAATGTTCCTAGCCACCCGACCTTGTTCATATTATCAAGATTTTACTGTTCTTGGCTGTGTCACATAAAAATGGACCTTAATGTGGTGGCTTTTATTGTGACTATTTCACTCTTGTTGGCTCAATGTGTTGAAGCTTGCTCAAAAGGTTTGTTTTCAGAAAATCTCAGCTAAATTTGATAAAAGGTCATGAAGGGTAAAAACTAGGTTATAAGGTAAATTTACGAAAAAACCTTGTGTACACTCTAGAGGCTACATTTTTCGATAGTTGTCTTGAAACTTGTTCAGAATGTTTGTCTCAATGATGTTATGGACATATTTGTTATTAGATAGATGGGGTAAAAAACAAGGTCACTAGCTTGAATCTTTGTATACCAAACTTTTGGCTCAATCGTCTTGAAACTTGTTGAAAATATTTGTATCAATAATTTCTCATAAAAGTTTGATTCGAGTCGCATTGGGTTGAAACTAGAACATTAGGTCAAAGTTTCCCAGTCATTATTTGTGTATGCTTTAACTAGAGTTTAACATTCTAATGTCATATCTCTGTGCCTACTTTGAAAAAATTGACATCCATTTTAATGAAATTGTGACCATCTTTTGACTAAGAGATTTAGTTAGGCTGTTTGTCTCTATCATATTTTGGGAAAGTTTTACATTGGCTCATTTTTCAAAAACATTATGGCATATTTTCAACATTTGTAGCCATTGACTTGGGTGAGTGTTATAGGGCTAATGGTCCTCTTTTATTTTATGTTGTTTAATCCAAACAATCAACAGATATGAGAACCAAGAGCATTTTGAATTAAATTGGTAACACAATACAACACTCTCCACGTAAAACTTGTCAAGAGGGTAATTGAGCTCACCCCTAGGGTCTTACAGTCCTGGCTTGGTCAGATTTACACTATGCTGTAAATCTTGCTGTTAATCTTCCAAATTTAAATCTTATTTTTTGCCAATAGTTTCCTCACATTTTACAAGTGTATTTATTACCTATGTCTGACAGATATGTTGCATACCTAATTTAGATGAACAGCTGATAGTTTAGATTGCCAGTGGTGGTTGTTCTGGTAGGTGAATTAATAGGAAACTTGTTACAAGACCAAGCACAAGAGACCTTGACCTCATACAAACAAGAACAACAAATCAGCATTCCAATGACAATCCTGCCAAACTGAAGTGTTGTAATGTCAGCATTCTTAACATTTGGATGTTTCTATCCCTTTAAGCTCACCAGAGCACAACATGCTCAAGATGAGCTTTTGTGATCATGCTGTGTCAGTCATCTGTCATGTGTCAACATCTTTTTCGCACTCTAGAAGCCACATTTTTTTGTCCAAATGTCTCAAAACTTTGTCAAAATGCTTGTCTAAATGATCTCTCCGTGAAGTTCGAATTTGGGTCAAATAGGGTATAAAACTGGGTCACTAGATCAAATCTAAGAAATACCTTGTTAGAACTCTAGGGGCCACATTTTGGCTTGAATGGCTTGATATTTGTTCAGAATGATTGTCTTCATGGTGTCTAGGCAAAGTTAAAATTGGAGTCACATTGGGTCAGAAATTAGGTCACTATGTCAAATCTAAGAAATATCTTGTTTGTACTTTAGAGGCCACATTTTTGGATCGAATGGCTTGATAGTTGGTCAGAATGGTTGTGGTGTCTCGGAAAAGTTTGAATTCGAGTCACTTTAGGTTAAAAAAGTAGGTCACTAGGTCAAATCTTAGAAAACTTTGTTTTCATTCCAGAGGCACAGTTTAGGCTCAAATGGCTTGATAATTGGTCAGAATGATGATGTCCATAATATCTCAGCCAGTTTTGAATGTTTGTCCCATGGGGTCTAAAAGTAGGTCAAATCTTTGAAATACTCTATTTGCACTTGGCTGCATTTTAAGTGCAATTGATTTGATATGTGGTCACAATGATTGTCTCAATTCTATCTCGGCCAAGTTTGAATATTTGTTACTTGAGGTAAAAACTAGGTCACTAGGTCAAATCTTATGAAAACCATGAAACCGCATTTTAGGCTCAAATAAGTTGATGTTTTGTCAGCATGATTTTCTCCATAATATCTCTTTGCCAGCTTGAATTGGGTTACATTGGGTAAGAAACTAGGTCATAAGGTCAGATGTTAGAAATACTTTGTTTTTAATCTTTAGACCACATTTTGGCTCAAACTACTTGATATTTGGTCGGACTGTTTGTTTCAATCAAAACTCGTTGAAGTTAGATATTGGGTCATATGGGGTCAAAAACTAGGTCACTAAGGTCTTATCCAAAGAAAGTGGCCTTGCAATATACATGCTATTTTTCTTGCGCCATTACTGAAAATTTGTAAAAAAAAATTTATTGATATCTCAGACAAGATCTGATAATGGGACATTTTTTTGCAAAATTAGTCTGTGATATTCTACTTCTGCAGTCATTGAATCAGGTGAGCGTTTTAGGGCCAGTTGCCCTAATATTTGAGAAAAATATTCCTTTTTAGATTTTCAAAAGAAATATTGACCCTCAACTAGTGCTTTCAGACCTTTGAATTTAGTGCAATTCCTAGATGGATCTTGTCAGAAGAGGAGTTGAAGGGGTTTCGTAGAAATATTGACTGTGTATCTGGTTGTTGTTATGAAGCAAGATTTTTCTGAAACCAAGCCATGTACTTGTGATTCCCAGGGAGGAAATAGACAAGTGAACTTGGCTTTGATAAAACTGAAAGATTGTTGAAACTTGTGTTCAAATCTATATTAACAAATACTGCCCTGGATTTCATATCTGTTAGATATTAGTGAAATATGAAATTGTTAGAATTTCCTTACTTTTGTTGTCTAGATATGTGATCGATTTAAATATGTATGAAATGCATGATCTGACTTATAAGCAAGGTTTATGAAAACACTGAATTTGGAAAGCAGTTATCACATTTGATGTAAGTCATCAAGTCTAAATACCCACCTGAGGATTTGGACAGTGTTTACCTAGTTTATGTACTTTGATCATCTCAGCATCAGTGACAAATGACTGAAAAAGTTATAAAGATGACTGAAAAAGTTATATAGGAAATGATGGAAATATGAACAACTACCTTGGATGGTGAATAGATTTACAGAAATGGGAGATAATTACACCAACACTTGTGATGTTTTAAAGACACTTGAAACTGCAGCATATATGTTTTGTCACTGACTATCAACTATACCTGCCTACTAGAACCGTTCAACTGATTTGGAGATCAGTCAATTTGTGAATGTTATGATAATGTTAAAATAAAGTTAGTCAGGTAAGTCGTAACTGATGAAGCCTTTTGTATGTTTCTCTTATAGATTTTCATACAGTCACAAAACTGATCCTTTGTAAATTCAATTATAAATATGTTCATTTATTACCAATAAAGTGGTCTTGTGATAGCTCAAGCATGCATTGGACTGACAGAAATGCTTGAGTCATCGCAATACACTAGTTGGTGTGAGTAGGCAAAACTGGCTTCTATTAAGACATTTCAGTGCATAATAGGCGTACGTTTAATATATCATTTGTCCTCATAATATTCAGTAATGATGTGAATTTTTAGGTCACCTGACTAAATGGTCATGGTGACCTATTGCAATCATCGTTTGTCCGTCGTCGTCCGTCGTCCGTTAACTTTTATACATTTTCATCTTCTTCTCAAGAACTACTGGGCGGATTTCAACCAAACTTGGTACAAAGCATCATTGGGGGATGCCAATTCAAGTTTGTGAAAATAGGGGTTCTGGGGGTCATAGGGGCCCAAATAGGGGCCAAAAAGGGGTAATTTTTGGTACTTCTTTAAAAATCTTCTAATAAACCGTTAATGCCAGAGCTTAAATATTTTGTGTGCATGACAACTAGGACAGGTATATTATAAATTGTGAAATTCATGCCCCTGGGGTCATGTATGGGGCCACACCCAGAGGTCAAAGTTCATCATGTTAAAAAATTCACATTTTCATCTTCTTCTGATGAAGTACAAAGCCAATTTCAAACAAACTTGTTGAAAAGCATCATTTGGTAATGGTTATTTGGATTTGTGAAAACAAAAAGGCTGGGGGGGTCAGGGGGCCCTAAAATGGGGACCAAAAGGGGGTAATTTTTGGTAACTTTTAAATATTTCATCTTCTTCTCAAGAACTACTGGGCGGATTTCAACCAAACTTGGTAGAAAGCATCATTGGGGGATGCCAATTCAAGTTTGTGAAAAAAGGGGTTCTGGGGGTCAAAGGGGCCCAAATAGGGGCCAAAAAGGGGTAATTTTTGGTACTTCTTTAAAAATCTTCTTCTAATAAACCGTTAATGCCAGAGCTTAAATATTTTGTGTGCATGACAACTAGGACAGGTATATTATAAATTGTGAAATTCATGCCCCTGGGGTCATGTATGGGGCCACACCAAGAGGTCAAAGTTCATCATGTTAAAAAATTCACATTTTCATCTTCTTCTGATGAAGTACAAAGCCAATTTCAAACAAACTTGTTGAAAAGCATCATTTGGTAATGGTTATTCAGATTTGTGAAAATAAAAAGGCTAGGGGGTCAGGGGGCCCTAAAATGGGGACCAAAAGGGGGTAATTTTTGGTAACTTTTAAATATTTCATCTTCTTCTCAAGAACTACTGGGCGGATTTCAACCAAACTTGGTAGAATGCATCATTGGGGGATGCCAATTCAAGTTTTTGAAAATAGGGGTTCTGGGGGTCAAATGGGCCCAAATAGGGGCCAAAAAGGGGTAATTTTTGGTACTTCTTTAAAAATCTTCTTCTAATAAACCGTTAATGCTAGAGCTTAAATATTTTGTGTGCATGACAACTAGGACAGGTATATTATAAATTGTGAAATTCATGCCCCTGGGGTCATGTATGGGGCCACACCCAGAGGTCAAAGTTCATCATGTTAAAAAATTTACATTTTCACCTTCTTCTGATGAAGTACTAAGCCAATTTCAAACTAACTTGGTGAAAAGCATCATTGGGTACTGATTATACAGATTTGTGAAAATTAAAAGGCTGGAGGTCAGGGGTGCCTAAAATGGGGACCAAAAGGGGGTCATTTTTGGTAACTTTTAAACATTTTCATCTTCTTCTCAAGAACTACTGAGGGGATTTCAACCAAACCTTTTTCTAATTCTTTCAAACAAAATCACTTGTCTTGGTGCTCTTTTACTCAGGTGACCGTTAAGGCCCACTGGGCCTCTTGTTACTTAAGAAAATCTATTATACACCCCCCCACCCAAATAAAAAAAATCTGGAGGGCATATAGGAGTCAGCTTGTTGGTCGATCTGTTCGTCTGTAGCTTTTTGTTTGCTCTTTTTCTCATAAACTAATGGATAAATTTTATCTAGACTTCACAGGTAATCTCGGTATTACACACAAATGTGCATATCCTATTTTGGTTATGCTCCACTTACTTTTTAGCTCCACTGGCTGAAAGCAAGCGAGCTATTTTAATTTGTGTGACTGTTCTGTTTTCTTCCTAGAAAGTATAATAAAGAATTCAATCAAATTTAATAGAAATGATCTTTGGCTGAATTTTGATCAGATTAAAAACATGGCTTAAATGGGCAGGGCTAAATTCAATATATTTTTACAGCTCAGAAACCAATGTATGGATTTCAACCAAATTTCACAGGAATGATACTTTGGTGACTCTTTACTTAATTATTTAAAGAATTCTATTGTGATGAAAAATATGACTTTTATACGTGGGGTTTATGCCAATATATGGTATTAGGTGAAAACTTAAAAGAAAAAAAAATATCAGAAACCAGTAGATTGATTTCAACCAAATTTCACAGGAACTATCCTTTAGACACTCATTATCAAATTTCTTCAATCTATTTGATTGGATGAAAATTATATGTTTTATGGTAGGGACTTGTGTCCATAAATGGTGTATACTGAAACCTTGGAAAATCATCTCAGAAACCTGTCGACAGATTTCAACAAAATTTTACATGAATGATCCTAAGGTGACTCTGTCAGATTCCTTCATATAATTTTGGGCTTTTATAGTTGTGCCTATGTCCATTATATGGTATATACAGTGAAAATTTTGTCATGATCTTTTCATCTAACTTAGTAAACAAATTTTACATAATTAGACTCTTGTAAAAGAATAGTGCAGCTATAATGTAATTTGCAGCTCGTCTAATCCTGAGTCATCACGTCCAGGGTTTGATCCTCTGTTGCAATTATCCTTTCCAATATTTTTCTTCCAACAATGTGTGGATTATTTGACTCCCACCAATCTGTGGATAATCATAAACCATAGTGGGATGGCAAGCTAGAGGCTTGGAACATATGTAGGTGTAGTACTGGTGTGTGAAAAACCAGGAATCCATGATTAGGTGAAACAACTGATAGGGATAAATCCCATCCAAGCATTAAATTGAATAGAAAGAATCTAGGGAATGTTTTCTATTAAAAATAGCCTTTTCTGATAATACCACTAACCACTTTTTAGCTCACCTGACCACAAAGTGGTAATGGTGAGCTATTGTGATCTAGCTGTGTCCAGCATCCGTCATGTGTCAACATTTTGTGTGCGCTCTAGAGGCCACAATATTGCTCAAATGTCTTTAAACTTGGTCAAAATGTTTGTCTCCTAGAAACCTTTGACAAGTTCAATATGTGTAGGCTTTAGAGGTCATACATTTGCCTCGAATGTCTTGATATTTGGCCAGACTGTTTGGCAGCATAATTTATCGGTCAAGTTCAATTATTGGTTATGTGGGGTCAAAAACTAGGTCACTAGGACAAATCTTAGAAATAATCTTGTGTGCGCTCTTGAGACCATATTTTGGCCTCAAATCAAATGATATTTTGTCAGAGTGTTTGTTTCCATGTTATCTCAGACAAGTTCAAATTTTGGCCAGATTGGGTCAAAAACTTAGTCACTAGGTCAAATCTTAGAAGTACCTTATGTGCACTCTATTGGCCATATTTTTGGCTCAATTGAATAGATATTTGGTCAAAATGTTTGTCAGCATTAAATCTAGGTCAAGTTTGAAACTTGATTATGTGGGGTCTGAAACTAGGTCACTTGATAAAATTCTAGAAATACCTTGA
The DNA here is from genome assembly GCA_946902895.1 of Fragum fragum. Lineage (NCBI taxonomy): Eukaryota > Metazoa > Mollusca > Bivalvia > Cardiida > Cardiidae > Fragum > Fragum fragum. Next base: position 62,959,551 of record OX336368.1, read on the forward strand.
GTGTACTCTAGAGGTCACATTTTGCCTAAAATCAAATGTTATTCATTGAGAACGTTTATTTCCATGTTATCTCAACCAAGTTTAAATTTGGGTCACATGAGGTTAAAAACTAGGTCACTTGGTCAAATCCTATAAATAATTCTGTGTGCACTTTAAAGGCCACATTTTAGGCTCAAATGAAATATTTGTTTGGAATGTTTTTGTCCATGATATTTCAGCCAAGTTCAAGTTTGGGGCTCATGTCAAAAACTTAGTCACTAGGTCAAATACTAGAAATAGTCTTGTGCACTTTAGAGGCCACATTTTAGGCTCAAATGAAATATTTGTTCAGAATGTTTTGTCAATGATATTTCTGCCAGGTTCAAATTTGGGTCAGATTGGGTCAAAAACTAGGTCAGGTCCTAGAAATACCTTTGTGCACTCTAGAGGTCCCATTTTTGGATCAATTGAGTTGACATTCGGTCAGAATGTTAGTGATATGTTAGTTAAGTTCAAATTTGGGTCAGATTGGGTAAAAAATTAGGTCACTAGGTCAAATCTTAGAATATCTTGTCTTTAATCTGGACAACCTTTTTTTTTGTTTAGTTTAATTGATATTTTGCCAGAATGTTTGCATCCATGATATCTTGGCCAAGTTAGACTTTGATAACATAGGATCAAAAACTAGGCCAATTCTTGGGAACCCGAATTGGTTTGATATTTGGTCAGAATATCTTTTTTTCAAAATATCTCAACCATGTTCAAATTTGGGTCATTTGGGTAAAAAACTAGGCTAAATCTGAGAAAAACCTTGTTTTTACTCTATAGGCCATATTTTTGACCTAATTGACTGGTTATTTATTCAGAGGTTTGTCTTGATAAAAATCTTTGTTAGGTTTGTTATTAGGTCACATGGGGTCAAATACTAGGTCACAGGTCTAATATAAAGAAACCTTCTTTCCAATTTACTTGCTACTTTTCTTGCACAAATACTTTGAAACTTGGTAAGAATGTTTGTTTGTGTTTTCTTGGACTAGATTTGATAATGGGTCACTTTTGGCTAAAATAAGGTCACTTGTGCTATTTTACTACTATAGTCATCGACTCTGGTGAGCGCTTTAAGGCAAATGGCTCTCTTGTTTCATCTAAGTTGAACTTATTTGTTACATCTGGCTTTACCCTATCTCCTATGTTGTGGAGAATATGAGATAAATGGATTTTAATTACAATTTTCTGAAACCATATCTATATACACTATTATGAAGATTAGACTCCCATAAACTGTGGCCCAAGTGTATTGAGATAAATGTGACAGAGAAAGATTGCCTTAAATTTATAAAAATCATAATCCCATCTGGAGCATTGGGACATTAGGACCTTAATTAATTTGCCTTAGAACATAGTGCTCATGGTGAGCTTTTGTGCTCATATTTTATACAGTGTCTTTATAGCATTGTCCTTTGTGTGTCAACAATTTCTTAAAATTACATCTCTTCCTAAATCATTGGTCTACTTTTAAATTTGGCAGGAATTTTCTGTCTGTGGCCCATTTTGAGAATTGCTAAAATAATTGAAATCTGTTAAAAAATTCTGGTTGCCATGGCAACAAAAGTGCAATTTAAAAAAAAATGTCTTTAGAAAATTATCTCCTCAACTAGAAAGCATAAAGATTTGATATCTTTCATAAAGTATCAGTACATTGAACTCTTTTTTAGCTCACCTGAGCACAAAGTGCTCGCCTGAGCTATTTTGATCACATTTTGTCTGGTATCCATATGTTGTGCATCGTCTGGTGTCAGTCTTCCGTCAACAATTTCTTAAAATGACATCTCCCAAACCATTGGGCCAATTTCAATCAAATTTGGCAGAAATGTTCCTAAGGTGGTCCCCTTTGAAATTAGCTAAAAAAATTGAAATCTCACGTGGTTGTGTAACAAAAAAGAATTGAAATCCACAGAAAACTCTGGTTGCCATGGCAACAAAAATGAAATGTTTAAATAATCTTTATAAATCATTTCGGGCCCACTTGTATCAAAATACTTACCTTAACATATAAATAAAGTTTGAAAGTAAAAGAGCTCACCAGGGCCAATGGCTCTCTTATCTAACATCATTACAGTCTGGTCCCATGGGTTGGAGCTTTGGGAAGGGCTATAAACAAGTAAGGAAGGATCTATTAAAACAACAAGTTTTTGTCAAGCTCATATAGAAATAAAGACGGATTATTATGACAACTTATCCCAAACTTTTGGACCATTTTCAACCAAATTTGGCAAGAATGTTCCATACATGGCCCCTTTAAAAAAGCTAAAAGAGTTAAAATCCTTTTACAACTCTAGTTGCCTTGCCACCATAGTGAAATTAAATTGATTGATTGAATGAATGGGGTTTAACTCCACTTTTAACAGTATTTCACACAGTAAAATTTAAAAAAAGGCTTCAAAAGTTTATGTCCTTTCTAACCAGAAGGCGTAGAGCCTTGATATTTTGCCTGAAGCATCAGTGCTTTGACCTCTTTCAAAATTCCTAGTATGGCTACCCCCAAATCCCAAGGGGTGTAGCCTAAAAGGGTTGAGGCTTATATAGAAATTAAGAAGTATTTTTAAATTGGCAATTTCTCCCAACTCCAAACAAATATAGCAGGAATGTTCTGTAGGTGGCTCCCTTTAAATTTGCTGTAAGAATTGAAATTTATTAAAATTATGTCTGCCAGAACAACAAAAGTGATTTAAAAAAATCTTATCTCTTCCTGAGCCAGAAGGCATAGAGTGATTATATTTTGAATTGAGCTTGACCTCTTTCAAATTTGCCAAGATTGATACCCTCTTCTCCAAATCCAAGAAGACTTAAGAGTCCCTGGGCCAATCACCCTCATGAGTAGTTCACCTTAACACAACATACTCAATGTGAGCCTTTGTGATCCTTGAATGTCAGTTGTGCTTCATCAACAGTTAGAGTGTTCACATTCTAGGGCCACATTTATGCCTCAATCTTTATGAAACATGGTCAGAATAGACATATTTGTTAAGACATAAGGATTAACCCTATTGAAAATAGAAATGCTCCATTGAAAAACCTTGATGACAATTTCACTGTATGCACTCTAGTTGCCACAATTGTAGCCCAATCTTCATGAAACTTGGCTAAGAATTTTTTCAAGCAACAAGGATTAGCCATGTTGAATATGGGAACATTCCATTCAAAACAACAGGAAAGGGGGCTTTAAAGATAGTTTCACTGTATATGCTCTATTTACCACAATTATGGTTCATATTCATGGAACTTGGTCGGAATATTTGCCAGGTCATAAGGATGAAAATTGGAATGTTCCAATTGAAAAAAAAAAGAGAGAGAAAAGGGACCTTAATGATAATTCAGTTCCCTTGTAAAATATCCTAAGGCATTTAAAACATTTTGGATGAAAAGATACTAGTTTTCAGATGTTATTTCATATTAGGGATTTTTTAATAAATAAGAGAAAAGCTACAGTAATCATTTGAATTGTTGATATTCAGTCCTGACTGAAATTGAGGCCCATTATCCTTTGATTTTAATCATCCTTTCTCAAACCATAAGGCCTAGAGCTTTCAAATTTTGCATGCAGTCTCACATAATGTTACAATACCTAAATACCTAAAGAATTCATAACTGCCTTGTATAAACATAAGCCCTATATTGTGGGTTTCCTTATTCTACAAAGACAAAGAAGGAAATCTTTTAAAAGCTTCTCTATCAAAACCATATTGCCTAGACCTTTCAAATTTTGATAGCAGAATGCCCTTATTGTACTCTGGAAATATATGTAAGATTAATACTCTGATAATACCCTTAGCCTTATTGGGTTGGTACATGGAGTTAAAGAAATCTTTTAGAGTCTGATCCATGCATACTGTAAGCTTTCACATTTGCATTCAGAACCTTTTGATGGTACTCTATCAAAATATTTAAAATGATTCGAATGAGACTTTAAACCAAAGCCCTGTCTCTACATGACCTTAGTTGTTGAGTGGAAAGTAAAAACTCTTACAATAATAAATCAATTATTGACCATTTTGCAAATACCTTGGGGCTAAAGAAATTCAATGCCACAGTTATTTTGCAAAAGCAGCTATTGTTTCAAGGCGGTATGTACAAGAAGATGCTTTGACTTAATCATATATGTAGAATAAAAGGAATATCAGATATCAGATAAACTTATAATCAGTTATATCAATTTTTTTTGTCAGTTTCAAAATTGAGTACATTAAGAAAAGATACCAGATAGTAGGTGAAATCTGCTTGGTCAAGTAATATGAATATATGGGGTTTTCTTTTATCAGAAATGACATTTAAGTAAAGAAAGTAAGGCTTAAAACATTTAAATGTGGTCTTACCCTTATCTGACTTAACCACTCTCACAAAACAACGCTTTGTGATGTCCCCAAGAAAAAAAGCTTTGGAAAACATTGTGGAAAATGAAGAAATTTTACAAGTGATTTCTTCATTATCCAATTTTTTGCCTGTCAAGAAAAAAAATCCAAAATTTCATCAACTAAGATTTGGACAAGTCTAAAATTTTGATGTCTTGTAATAGGTTAAAAACTTGAAAATGTTTAGAAACAAGGACCCCTCCAATGACAGATTTCAGAAGTGTGAATTTCTTTATCAATTGGTGAATAATTGCGAGAGTTCAATGAGCAGTCAGGGGCTTAGATAGATTTGTTTTAGTACTAGTGTGAAATTACTATGAAACAATTGATAGGTGTTGACTGTAATAATGTTGAAAGTGGTGACATTGAAAGTTGTGACCTTAACCGTATACATTGACCCTAACATTTTGTTTTTGATTAAAGATGACCTAGATATATGAGTGACCTTGATGGTTGACCTTGAGTTAGGAACCTCTTGAAATGTCATTAATGATCAATTGAAGAGGCTGTTTCTAAAAGATATTCCTAAATGAGGAATTTTTTGTATAACTTGAAAAAAACAGAGGTAGAGGGGGTTATAAGTCTGCTTTGTGACAATTCTAGTTGTTCTTTTTTTCATTGCAGATGATCTAGATGATTCTAGTTGTTCTTTTGTTTTTTACATTGCAGATGATCTAGATGATTTAAACGTGTTGAAGGTGACATCGTTTGATTTTTAACAACAGACTAAAAGATCTCAAAAGAAAAAAGATACTGTTCATCTAACTGAATTGGTTGGACCGTGAAAAATATTTTGTATTAGAAAAAAGTCAGACCTTGTATTTCATACAAATTTATTGATGACTTTTTCCAATATTGAATGGCTATGGATACATATATGAAACTTTTATACTCATTTACCCTGAAAAATGAAACAATTATTTTTTAATTTTGGGAAATAAACAGTATGCCCCATCTAGTATGATCACTCACACAACCTTTTTGATATTAATTTCATCCCATTTACACACAACATAATTTAGGATTGGTTCATATTCAAAGATGTTACAGACAACGATTTTTATGTGATGAAATTTTATTCTGTCTTCTAAGGTAGAAAACATAATGAAAAAAGAGGAAATTGCAGGTCACAAGCAATTTCATCATTTTCCACAATGTTTTCCAAAGCTTTTTTTTCTTGTGGGCGTCAAAAATTGAATGGCATTGTACCAAGTGTCTTTGATGAATTTTTAATTTTAATTTGCCAAAATTGTTTCTTCTCAAAATCAAATTTCATTGTTTTGATCTGACTAAAGGTGCATTGAAGGTTATATTTAGACAAAATAGGCAATTTCATCATGAACAAATGATGAACAAACATCACCTTGAACATTGAACAGTATAACATGTTGAAACCAATTCTTCATAAATAGGTGCCTTGTCATACTCCTAAGGTATGAAGTGACTGTTCTTCAGGCGGTGCTCAAAGTACTACAGTGCTATTGTTTGTTCTGAAAGTATCAGTCCTTATTTGGAAGAGTGGGTTTGATACTCTTGTAATAAAGAATGGAAAAATCTGAACTGTCAAGTATTGATTGTAATTGTTAATTTCTGACATTCCTATGTTATATAGAGGGGTTATACTGTTAATTTTCGTTTTTGGAAATTTCTTGTTAGTTGATATCCAAGGTTTCCATTTACTTTGTGCTCAACTGATGTATTCCTAGTCATTTTCATTATTGGAAATAACTCATTTTGAGACAAATGTAAATAACAGAATGAGGAGTGAGGGCAAGATTATTGTAAGCACTGAAACAAAACATATGATCTTGCAATAATTTTTCACTCATTTCTGAGTAATTAGACTGCCTTCAGAAACCTTTACATCTCAGCTGAACTAAGGTCAACACTTATTTCATATTCTAGGATCATGTAATTTCAGCCAAACTGGGAAAAGATTAATGGCAAGATGTCAGATGTTACTACAAGAAAATGAAGAACTTGGTAAAACCATATCATCTGGGAGAACAGCTAAATTAGAAGGGGAGATAGCTTTACAGAAAACTTTAGTTACAGAAATGAAAAACAATCAATCAGGTAATACTTATTACTAGTCATATTTGCAGTTTCAAATACAATGTATTTGCTGAGAAAAAATGGCTCAACCCACTGATTACGCCCCTCAGTAAAAAAACATTGTAACAAGCAATTTCATCATTATCCACAATGTTTTCCACCCCAAAATACAAAAGAGTTCAAATTCCATCAATTCAAAATTCCTTCAGCATTTGTTTTGAATATGAACCAAAATTTGTCTTTGGTAAAGGGTTAGTATTTTACATATAACGGATTGTCAATCTGACGGTCTGTTATTTGATTAACTCTGAATTAAGATACTCTGCAACTCCACTATAAGGCTGTAGGTGGGGTCCAAGAAGTGAAACAGCGGAAGAAGTGGAGTTATGCTATAACGTCCTATAAATCGTTATAACACTCCCACATAGACTAAAAGGTAACAAGTTTAACTTTGTAGGCATCACTAGTTGGAAAGAGAAAAACAATAACTGTTGTTACAAGATTTTATTTGGGAGCCAAGGGGTCTACACATTTTAATGGATTTATCACTGTAGCAGAAAGTGCTATAATGGAGTTGAAGTGTATGTTGGGATAATACATTTCTGTGATGTACTATTCATGTCTCAAACTTCTGACCATTTCTTAAGTGTACAATCTCAGTATATTTATATCCAAGAAAACTGGGATGTACATATAGCAGTAAGCTTGTCAGTTGGTCGGGTCTGTCTAGCTTTTGCTTGTCTGCTCAATTTCTCTGCAACTAATGCATGGATTTGATCCAGATTCAAACTATACAGATAGACCTGTTATTAAGCAGAGATGTGCATTTACTTGATAGTTATGGCCCTTTGATAAAACATCATTTCCTCTAATTATCTCTACAACTTATCAAAGGGATTTGATTCAAACTTTACAGGTTGTACCTGTAACTAACAGAAATGTGCATGTCCTATTTTGGTTGTAACACATGTACTTTTTTTCAGTGTTATGGCCCTTTCATGAATAATTGTGTCTGCTCATTTTCTCTGAAACTATGGAATGGATTTAATTCAGAATCAAGACTCTAAGGTATACTTGGTAATAGACATGTCATACCAAGCCATAAGCCATTGATTCAGTTTTAAGCTCACCTGAGTACAAAATGCGAGGTGAGCTATTGTTATCGGTTGTTGTCCGTCGTCTGTCCGTCTGTCCGTCCGTCCACAATTTCTTTAAAAATCTTCTCCTCCTAAACCAGTAGGCCAATCAAGCTGAAATTTTGCAGGGATGTTCCTTGGGTGAAGTTCTTAAAAAGTTGTTAAAAGAATCTAAATCCTTTAAAAACTCTGGTTGCCGTGGCATTTGAAAATTTGGAATCTTTAGTAATTCTTTATAAAATATTTAAAAATCTTCTCCTCCTAAACCAGTAGGTCAATCAAGCAGAAACTTTGCAGGGATGTTCCTTGGGTGAAGTTCTACAAAAGTTATTAAAAGAATTTAATTCGGTCAAAATCTCTGGTTGCCGCGGCATTTGAAAATTTGGAATCTTTAGTAATTCTTTTAATATCTTTACAAATCTTCTCCTCCTAAACCAGTAACCCAATCAACCTGAAACTCTGCAGGGATGTTCCTTGGGTGAAGTTCTACAAAATTTGTTAAATGAATTTAATTCTGTCAAAAACTCTGGTTGCCGCGGCATTTCAAAATGGGAACCTTTAGTAATTCTTTAAATATCTTTAAAAATCTTCTCCTCCTGAACCAGTAGGCCAGTCAAGCTGAAATCTTGCAGGGATGTTCCTTGGGTGAAGCTCTTCAAAAGTTGTTAAAAGAACTTCATTCCATGAAAAAATGTTGTAACCGCGGCATATGAAAATGGGAAAGTTTAGTAAATTTTTGTTGTTGTTTTTTTCATAGACTACACGGTCAAAGACCTTTATATTTTGTATAGAGCTTAATCATATGGTTTTCTACCAATTTTTAAAATATTTAATCTCTGGGGTCAAAAATGGCCCTGCCCCTGAAGTCCGAAGTTTGGAAAAATGCTTATTTAGAGCAATTTCGAAAGAGTTCTCTTAAACTATAAGGTCGAGGATATTCATATTGAGTATGTAGCATCACTAGATGGTTTTGTACTATATCTCTTTAAGTTGTCCTCCAAGGGTCAAAATGGTCCTGCACTAGAGGTCCAAAAATTGGGAAAAATGCAAAATTTGAGTATGTTTAAAAAAAAATGTTCATTTTAAGGCTGAGGGCATTTATATTTGAGTGTAGCATAACCTGGCTGTTATCTAACAATTTTGATTAAATTATGCCTGTAGGTTAAAAAACACCCCTTCCCTTGGTGTCCAAAGTTTGTAAAAATGCTCAATTAGACCATGTTCATCAGTCTTCTCCTCCCAAACTACAAAGTCTAAGGCAATTATATTTGGTACATAGCATGAACAGATGGTTCTTTACCATGTTAGCTAAAATCTTAGCCCTGGGATAAAACATGGCACTGTCCTATAGGTCCAAAATTTTGGAAAACATCCAATTAGAGCAACTTAAAGTCTTCTTCTTCTGAAATTTAAGGTGAAGGGCATTCATATTTGGTATGTAGCATGACTAAATAATTTTGTACTATGTTACAGGCAAATATCCTCTTAGGATAAAAAAACGTCTCTGCTCCTGGGGCCGAAAATTGTATAAATTGCATTGAAAGAATTTTTAAATAGAAATGGAGAAATGGCTTGTCACTCCCTTTCTCACAATGCTTTCTTAAACCTTTTTTCCCTGAGGGTGACAAATTCTAGGATAGTTTGGTAATGGATTAAACAATAAAAGCCAAAGGCATTCATTTGTATTGTAAAGCATTTCTGGATTGTTTTGAACAAAGCCCAAAATCTTATATTTGATTTATTTATTTTTCTCAAGTTGTGTCTTTTATCCAAAAAAGTACTGTAAATTGCAGATGCCTCAGGTGAGCGATTTAGGACCATCATGGTCCTCTTGTTTATCCCCACTGGATCAAAGCCATCAGGCTATTGTCATGGCAGTTGTACATATGTATGTCCATCTGCAAACTTTTGCTTTAGAAATTTTCTCCTAAAGCACTGAACAGAATTCAAGCAATTTTCACAAGAATGATCTTTGGTTGACCCTTTATCAGATTCCTTCAAAGATTTTGATCAGATAAAAAACATGGCTTGATTGGGAGGAGCTCATTTCTATATATGGTGAAACTTTGAAAATCTTCTAAGAAACCAGGGGATGGATTTTAACTAAATTTCAATGGAACAATAATTGTGTAGCCCCAGGGGGTGGGGTGTATATAGAAATAAAGAACCGTTTTTAAATGACATCTCCTCCCAAACCACTGGGCCAATTTGAACCAAATTTTGCAGAAATGTTCCTTAGGTGGTCCCCTTTAAAAATTGCTAAAAGAATTGAAATTTCTTAGAATCTCTGGTTACCATGGCAACAAAAGTGAAATTTTAAAATAATCTTTAAAAATCTTCTCCTCCTGACCCAGAAGGCGTAGAGCCTTGATATTTTTTATGAAGCATCAGTATATTGACCTCTTTCAAATTGCTTAAATCTTGATCCTCGGGTTGCAAGGGGGGGAGCCCTGGGAGGGGGGATATAGGCATGAAGTGTCAGTTCACATACTTCTTTCTTATTTTTGAAATTATATCCCATGGATCCAGAGAGAGAAAAAAGTTAATTCCTTCTTTCAAATTTGCCCCAAAGCCTTGGAATGTGTAATTTAGACTTTTGGGTCCCCAGGTACAGAGTCTATATATGTAAGTATGGCCCACTTGTATCATAATCCTAACCTTTACATGAAATTAGACTGTTGAAAGAAAAAGTGCCTTTATCTCAGGTGAGCGCCCCAGGGCCAACGGCCCTCTTGTTTCATCTGGTAAATGAATTGACTTTTTAAAACAATGAAAAGATTGGAATGTTCAAAGATTTCATTGACAAGATTTATTTGCCACACATGGTCAATATGATTTCTGAAATCACCATTTGCTTAATCAGTACAATCAGGCTTGTGGAGCCATACAAGTGCTCAAGCCCCTCTGGTTATAAGATTCTCTTCAAAGATGCATGGAATAATTGTGGAAAGTTCTTTCCATACGAAAATGAGTGGATCCATCCGAAAACATAGGAAAAGGGGCCTTATGTATTTTCACTCAAAACAATCCTGTTTACCTGATGAAGTCTATGATTATTATTGTATTTTGTCGAATATTTCACAGGATGATTGTAGGGTCATTAGGAAACAACCTTTGGAACTGGAGTGGATTAGTCATTAAATACGGGAAAAGGGGCCTTAAAATTTGTGCTCAAAATTATAAAAGGGATAAAGTCCCAAATTGTTGATTTCATTTTATGCATTCTTCTTTAGGCAACTCACTTCATTAAATATAAGATTACTTTAACATAAAACTTGATAGCCATTAGAGTGTCTCAGGCCCTCGTGGGCCTCTTGTTTCAGAGAAAACTCGGGGTATAGTTATAGCCAGATCTGCGTCGTCCTTGATATTTTGTAACATCTCTGGTAATTTAGAACACATTCTCTTAAAACTTGGAATATATGTTCATTGTCAACAATCTATACCAACAAGGGGAATAACTCTAAAATGATATTGATGAATAATGCCTTATTAACTGGAAATTTTACAAATAATAAGGACTCGAACAGCCTAGTGTTAGCTACTTTCTACAGATCAAGAAGATTGAATGCCTTCTCTAAAACATTTATTTGATTTCAGAACTTGATGAATTTCTGGGTGATTTAGAGGAAGATGTGGAGGGTATGCAGACCATGATATATGTTCTACAACAACAACTACGGGAAAGTAAAGACCAAATATCTGCCCTTGAGGAGGAAAATACTCAACTTAGGGGTGGAGTGCCATCGAATAATTATAAAACGTTTGCTGTTAAACAAAGGGATAAATATGAATCAACTGTTAGAAATGAGACTACTAGAAATGATGATTACAAGTCATATAAAACAGGAACAGACTATCCTCCAATGGAAACAGGGTATTATCAGAATGAAAGGACAGACAGCGATTTAGAGGCTGAGTATAATTATGAAGGTTTGTATGAAAATGAAGACAAATACCAGGAAGAGCTTGAAGCTCAACAGAAAGCTCTAGAAGAAGCGAAACAATATGAATATGAGGAAAATGGTTATAGGAGTTATGAAGACTATGATTCACAAAGTCAACAAGAGGCAATGGATACAAGTGAAGTTGAAGACTCATCAAAAATTAGTACAGATTACAAAGTGACTACACACACAGAATTAGCTGGTAAAGAACAGACCGCAGATGGTGTTCACAGCACCAGTAGTAATACTAGAGAATCAAATGGGCAGCAACAGACTTCAAATAGCTTACAAACAGATACTCAACATGCTGATAAAATGGCTAAACATGAGTCAGACAGTAATGGAATATCAAGTATAACAATAGGAAATGGTCAACATTCAGATGACAGTTCAAAGGAGTGCAGGGTTGAAGACACTAACAAAGTTCAAATTTTGGAAGACAGACAAAGGACTTCACAAAAGTTAGATACAGATAGAACTCCTGATAATCATACTACTTCTAATCAAGATCAATTAAATAAGAATACAGAAAGGACAGATAAAAGAATTACTGAAACTAGAGAAAAGACTCCTGAAAAACAAAGAATTCCAAGTCCTAGAGTAGCTGCAGATAGTCCAGGAAAAACAAATTCTAAATTGACTTTGGTTTCCTCCACCATCAATGAAGAGGAATCCAAAACAGAATGTTCAAACTCAGTGACAGACAGCCATCCTGGAAAATGTAGTCCAAAGCAATTGACACAGGCTGAAAATAAAGATAACAGTTCAACAGTGACAGATAAAACTAGTTCCAACAATAAAGAAAAAGGTGCAGTAAGAGAGAGGGAGCCGGTATTACAACAGTTTTTCAATGGAATATCTTCAACTGGAATAACATCAACTGTTGATGATATTGAAGACTTGTAAAGAATTAATTGGCTATAAAATGCTAATATTTAAGTTGAAGAATGACAGTTTTGAAGTTAGGAACAATTAATTTTGTGTCAAAAATGTTTAAATCATAAATTTTGGGTTATCATAATGTGAGGTTACGCAGTCACAAAGATTTTTTTCTGTTTCAGTTTTAAGGGAGATTTTAAATGTAGCATTCTGATATGGGATGGCTTTAGTTATCTTTAACCTATTACCACATGACACAATTTTAGAATGGTTCAAGTTGAATGAAGTTGCAGATGAAAATAACAAGGTGATGAAATTTTAAAAGATCTTTGCCTTTTGTGGTAGAAAACATTGTGGATAATGCAGAAATTGTTTCTCTTCACTTTTCTCAATGTTTTCCAAAACTTTTTATATCCTTGGAGGCATCAAAGAGTGTAATTGTGTGGGATATGCGTCTTTCAAAATCTTTATTGTATTTTTCAAGACAAACTTTAGAAAATTGTTTAAATCTTTCAATATAAGGTTAATCATCTGATGGTATTTCCGGTTCATAAACGAAGATAGATTTGAAAAAAGAAAAAGTTCAAAAGATGAAAAGAGGAGAAATGAAATCCTAGCATTTTCTAAATAATTTATCATTTTCAATTTTCATATAGTAATGGATACATGAACATAAAATTGTCAATTCAAAACTAGACAACAGAATTTTATAGAGGCCAAAATTTGACGAATTGTAGACAACATCCCAAAATTCATATGAAATGAAAAGTAAGTGGTTTTTAGGGTAGAAAATATTGTGAAAACAGAGAAATTGATTGTAACAAGCATTATTTTCAAATTATTCTTATCAAAATGCAGACTTGTTTGATAATGAGTTGAAATTTGAATTTTCATTAGCCTTGTATCATCTATGCATTTCCTACTTTCTAAAAAAAATAAGGCTGTTTCCTAGTTTGTCTCATTAGACAAAAATATGTGAAGCACCAGTCTAGTTTCTGTGAAAAATGAATGGCTTTGTTAACCGATTCCCACACAGTCTCAATTTTGGACACCCTCCAGAAAACATTTGGGAAAACATTGTGGAAAATGAAAAAATTGCTTGTTACAAGCAATTTCTTCTTTATCCACAATGTTTTTTACCAAATAAGAGAAATAGATTTTAAAGATTTCACTAACTTGAAATTATAGTCCGCAACTTCTTTGAATTTGGACTGCTCTAAAATGATACAGAGTGGGAATGTGTTAAAGAGAGGTACAAAAGTCCCTTAATATTTTCATTAGGATTCAAGTTTATGTTTCTTGAAACACATTCTACATAGGTTTTGCTTTGAGTCAAGAAATTGAACTCTATGTCTATTTATAACATTACCATACAACAAAATCCTAGACTGGTCCAATATCAGAATTTGCAGACAGCAATTTTTAGTATATTAATATAAAAAGACTATGTATTATGGGGTAGAAAAAATGGTGGGAAATGAAGAAATTGTTTGTAACAAACAATTTCTTCATTTACCACAATGTTTTTCCCAAGTTTTGTCAGGCTAGGGAGCAGAATTGTGTAGGTTTGGCTTATTGCTAGTGCAAGGGTTGCTTCTCCCACAAACTATCAAGAAAAGAGAAGCTTCTTTTAATGTAAGAAAATATGTATATGTTCACTGAAAATTTCAGTGAACAGTTTAATGCCATAGGTTTGTGAGGAATTGATGATACAATAAGTTTATCACTGTGTAACATTTGTCACAAATTAGGATGTCTGTAATGAGATGGAGTTAGCTCAAATTGATTGATATATCAGGGCCACTGGCGAGTCAACTTGTTTTGCTATGATTTGTTTGTTTGTAACTACAGTGTCAGGCCACCAGTCAATGTTGTCTGGAAAAAAAATCTATAAATATTCTCAAAAACTCCTAGATGAATTTCACAAAAATGATCTTTGGGTTACCCATTATCAGATTCCACTAGGAAATTTGGTTGGTGAGAAATATTCTTGAGTGGGGTTAATTTCCAAATAGTAAAATTTTCTCAAAAATTGCTGGATAAATTTCAACCAAGCACTTATATTCCTGTATTCAAAGAAGTTAAATGCTGCTGGAACAGGTCTTTAATAAACGCAGGATTGTCTCTGTTCATTCATAAAAAACTGAAAACCTTTCTAATATCTTCCATTTGTTATGTAAAAAATGCTCCAAAGGTGGTGTTAATAGCTTGCAAGCTCAACAGAGCTACTTTATTGGATTGAATAAGCATTTAAGTTTGTCAGGACAAACAATGGTATCATGTTACAATTGGTTTTCTTTGCAACTTGGTTGATTAACTTGGTTGATCAATGAATAAACATGTAGAGTACAATCTGGACATAAAGAGACTGTCTAGACATAGGGTTATACCCCGTCATAATTAGGTCTCATAACTAGGTCTCTTTGTAACCGGGTTGACCAAAAATTACCTACCATAATTTCAGCTAGAATATTATTGGTCAATGTCCACTTGAAGAGTATATATTGACAGATAACCTTTCCTTTTTGAATGGTCAATTAATAAAATAAGACTGATTATTAGAAAATGAGCTCTTATTAATATTTGACTTTCTCTCAGTAAAAAACAAAATATTTTCATTGTTTCTTTTCAAGTTCTTCTCTGAAAATTTTTAAAATTTTTGGTGACTAGATTTATTTTCCCAATGATATTACTGAATTCCTCAAAGCATTATATTCAACACCTCTAGTTTATATAGCCTTGGGTGAGCTGTTGTGATCAGTCATCATCCTGCTACTGTCACCCTGTCTGTTAGTCCACAATTACAACTTCTCCCAAACCAATCATCAGATTTTAACCAAACTACCCTGAAATATCATACAAAGTGATAAAGAGGGAAACCTTTAATGACCTACAACTATGTATAGGATGGAGATGAGCAATATAGGACCAGCATGGTTGTCTGGAATCAATATCTCCAAAAAAAGGCTCTTTTTTTTTTACCTGATTATGTTAATAGTCTCATTTGATAATCAACTTATTTTCCAGCTTAATACATTTACGCAAAAGAACTATAGCTATGGAAAGCAATGTAAGAATGTAACAAGCAGTTTCTTCTTTTCTTTAAAAAAAATTCTACCTCTTTTGGTCCTTATTTTTTAATTTCAAACCAACATTGTTTTGTCATCTGCAACCTCTTTCAATCTGGACCAGTCTAAAAGTTTGTTGTGTTGGAATGGGTTAATGCTCAAGATAGGATACTCTCTTTGCATACAATAGATGGGTATTTTCTATTTTTTGCACCCAATCACTCTGGTATACCCTTGAGCAAGGCATTCAGAGCCCAAGCCTAACACTGTTGAAAACCAATAAGCATATGAGTAAGTGAACATTGTTGTGATATAACTGATAATAGTTCAAAACCTCCATTCTATCAATCAATCTATTTAGCACCCAGATTTATAACTTGGACCACCTAGGACCATCCTACTTCATAGATGCTGTTACCATTTGGCCATGTATAGCCTGACTCCATGACTTTGATCTCTTGCGTTATCCTAACTAAAGCCTTATCCTTGTGTATGTTTTATTTTTGCACAGGATGATCAAATTCCATGTATACATTCATTATGTGATCGTTTTCCTTTCTCTACAAAACATTGTGAAATGATTTAACTTCGTGTATTCAAATGCATAGTCAAAAATCATAAAATATGTTTGGATATATAGCAAAGGATTTTATCTCATTTCAAGACCTTTTGATGTCCCTACCATGAAATGGAGGAAGGATATATAGCTTCAAGTACTGTGACCTGACTTAAATCTTTTCACCCTCTCATAAAAAATTTTCAGTAATTTATTTATAGTCGGCATCTAGAATGATTTTGGTCATGCATATAGGTCATTCATATTACAGGCTTTCAGTTGCATCAAGTATGATGACTTTGATATTGTGTTTCTTGCTGAAGATTTAATGAAATACTTGTTTTGTAACAAGCATGCATTTAGGTGAGCTGTAATGTCCGCTGACAATTCAATTATAAATATGCATCGGAAAAAAATGAGTAAAAAACAGGTGACAACACAATGATAAATATGAATACCAGAGAAGATCCTTTGATAAAGCTCTGGACATATTTTATTGTTTTTGGCTTTCCATATGTGACAAGCCAAGCAAAGTAGGCCCAATTTGATCTCTTGTTAACAGTAAACTTGATTGTCATTTCGCTGTTGGATGATAATGAGCTTTTATGAAAGATCGTTTTAGAGAAATAATAAAAATGAAAATTACCATTTTTCTTTATCTTCTGATTCTATTTACCAAACTTTCAAGGATTTATTGATTATGTCCATATTCGTTCAACGAGGCTTGATGTTTTAACTGCATTTCTGTGATTTCTTGTCAGTGGCCAGCAAATTCTTGAGACATCGCATTTATAAGTCTTGTCATTTGATCTATTACCACATGGCAAAATTTTAGACTCATCCAAATTCAGAGAAATTTTATGTTGATGAAATTTTTAAAAATCTCTTATTTGGGAAGAAAACTATGTGGATAATGAAAAAAACTGCTAGTAAAAAGCAATTCTTCATTTTCCACACTGTTTCCAAATTCTTGTTCTTGAGGGGCTGTGGATTGTGTTGGAATGGGTCAAGTATGTGGAACAGTCATAATGTCTAAATGTTTGCGTCTAGAGCATCTCCTAAAGACAAGTCTTCTGCTGATTTAGTTTGGTAAAAAAAAAAATTCGTTTTCAGCCCAAATATTGAAAAAGGAAATTGTATGCAACCTAATTGCTACATGTTGATGCCCCTGTTTCAGTAATATTGGGGGCGTATTGTTTTACTGCCATCTGCCTGTCTGCCAAAAGTGAACTTGACACTAAAACTTAACACTTTGCTTTTATTCAAACACTGTTGAAGATACTTGGCTCATACTTTAGATATACATTGTAGGTCTCTCGCATCTTTAGGTATTAGTTTGTTGTAAGGTCAAGGCCATCCATCAAGGCCAGGATCACTTTTAACTCTTTGCTTTTGATCCTTGTCTCAAATTTTGGATATAGGTTTCGTGCATTGCTAGGTATCAGTTTGTTGTAAGGTCAAGGTCATCCATTAAAGTCTGAATCACTTATCAGTCACATACCCCAAAAAAACTCTTACGGGGGAATGGTGTTTCACAAACGCATCTTGAATGCTAAAATGTTTTGCCAAGAAATTGCAATTCTCCTTGATACTAAAACCACATCCTTATAACTTGGACTTCAAGATTGGCGGATTGCAGCTCTCAAACAAAGAACTGACCAATCAAACCATTCATTTAGTCAAGAAGTGAACTATGAGCCCCAACATTTATATGAAGCATTTTTAGCTACACAGGCTGAGGGCCAGCAAGCTATTGTCATGGAATTGTATCTGTCTGTCCTTAAACTTTAAGATAAAAAAAAATTCTCCTAAGAAATACTGCACTCCTCAAAACGACTTCCATAGGAATGATCCTATATTGACCCTTTATCATACTTTTCAAAGATTTTTTTTAATTAAAAAGATGACTTATGGCTGGGTCTAAATTTCTTACACGGTAGATAGATAACACTTTGAAAGTCTTTTTAGGTCACCTGACCGAATGGTCATGGTGACCTATTGCGATCATCGTTTGTCCGTCGTCGTGCGTCGTCCGTCGTGCGTCGTCCGTCGTCCGTTAACTTTTATACATTTTCATCTTCTTCTCAAGAACTACTGGGCGGATTTCAACCAAACTTGGTAGAAAGCATCATTGGGGGATGCCAATTCAAGTTTGTGAAAATAGGGGTTCTGGGGGTCATAGGGGCCCAAATAGGGGCCAAAAAGGGGTAATTTTTGGTACTTCTTTAAAAATCTTCTTCTAATAAACCATTAATGCCACAGCTTAAATATTGTGTGTGCATGACAACTAGGACAGGTATATTATAAATTGTGAAATTCATGCCCCTGGGGTCATGTATGGGGCCACACCCAGAGGTCAAAGTTCATCATGTTAAAAAATTCACATTTTCACCTTCTTCTGATGAAGTACAAAGCCAATTTCAAACAAACTTGTTGAAAAGCATCATTTGGTAATGGTTATTTGGATTTGTGAAAATAAAAAGGCTAGGGGGGGGGGGGGGTCAGGGGGCCCAAAATGGGGACCAAAAGGGGGTAATTTTTGGTAACTTTCAAATATTTCATCTTCTTCTCAAGAACTACTGGGTGGATTTCAACCAAACTTCGTAGAAAGCATCATTGGGGGATGCCAATTCAAGTTTGTGAAAATAGGGGTTCTGGGGGTCAAAGGGGCCCAAATAGGGGCCAAAAAGGCTAGTTTTTGGTACTTCTTTAAAAATCTTCTTCTAATAAACCATTAATGCCAGAGCTTAAATATTGTGTGTGCATGACAACTAGGACAGGTATATTATAAATTGTGAAATTCATGCCCCTGGGGTCATGTATGGGGCCACACCCAGAGGTCAAAGTTCATCATGTTAAAAAATTCACATTTTTATCTTCTTCTGATGAAGTACTAAGCCAATTTCAAACTAACTTGGTGAAAAGCATCATTGGGTACTGATCATACAGATTTGTGAAAAAAAAAGGCTAGGGGGTCAGGGGGCCTAAAAATGGGGACCAAAAGGGGGTAATTTTTGGTAACTTTTAAATATTTCATCTTCTTCTCAAGAACTACTGGGCGGATTTCAACCAAACTTGGTAGAAAGCATCATTGGGGGATGCCAATTCAAGTTTGTGAAAATAGGGGTTCTGGGGGTCAAAGGGGCCCAAATAGGGGGCAAAAAGGGGTAATTTTTGGTACTTCTTTAAAAAATCTTCTTCTAATAAACCGTTAATGCCAGAGCTTAAATATTCTGTGTGCATGACAACTAGGACAGGTATATTATAAATTGTGAAATTCATGCCCCTGGGGTCATGTATGAGGCCACACCCAGAGGTCAAAGTTCATCATGTTAAAAAATTCACATTTTCACCTTCTTCTGATGAAGTACTAAGCCAATTTCAAACTAATTTGGTGAAAAGCATCATTGGGTACTGATCATACAGATTTGTGAAAATTAAAAGGCTGGAGGTCAGGGGTGCCTAAAATGGGGACCAAAAGGGGGTCATTTTTGGTAACTTTTAAACATTTTCATCTTCTTCTCTAGAACTACTGGGCGGATTTCAACCAAACCTTTTTCTAATTCTTTCAAACAATATCACTTGTCTTGGTGCTCTTTTACTTAGGTGACCGTTAAGGCCCATTTGGCCTCTTGTTTATAAAGTAATGGATTTCATTGAAATTTTACAGTAATGACCCTAGTGTGACCCTTTTACAGATTGGATTCAAGCATGGCTTTTGTGGCTAAATTCCATGTATGGTGTAAAGTGTAGACTTCAAAAATCTTCCCCTGATTGATTTTGGCAAAAATTTCACAAGAATGATTTGGTGACCCTTTTGGATTTCTTCAAACAATTTTGTGTGGTTAAAAACCACGGATTACTGGCCTCTGCTAGTTTCCGTATCTGATGTAATGAAAATCTTTATCTTGGAGACTGGAGGTCTGATTGAAACCAAATTTTACAGGAATGATCTTTTGATGACCCATTATTTCAATTTCAATAGGTTTACTAATGCTTGATTGGGCAGAATTGCAAAATTTTAGGTAGAGATCTTATAGTGCTGCAAGGGAAATCATTGATACTGCTTGACTTAAAATATTTGTTGTATAAAAGAAAGTTTGCCTTCCATAAAGTAAACTGCAAACGAAAGTAATACATTCTTAAATGAATTGTCTCTTGTCATAAAGAAAACTTAATTACCTGTATGATAAATTCATTCAGGCCAATTAGCCAACCAGGCACTCGATACTTTAGCCTATTCAAACATTAGTTATGATATAAGGTTGACAACCATTTTACTTTTTAGCTAACCTGAGCTAAAATGCCAGGTTGTGATTAGTCATCATCTATCTGTTCACAATATTCTTTATAATCTCCTAAATTAGTAAGCTGATCAAGCAGAAACTTGATAGGGATGTTCACAGGATGAGGTTCTACAAAATGAATTCCATGAAAATCTCTCGTTGCAATTGCATTTGAAAATGGGAAATTTTGGTAAGTTCTTGAAAAGATTTGTTCATAAATAACAATACCTAGGGTATATATATTTCATATATGGCATCACCACATGGTTATCTACAAAGTCATTTTAGAATTATACTCCTTTGTTTAAAAATGCCAAAGTTTAGGAAATCTCTCAACTTCTCCTTAACTATAAGGCATATGGTATTTATATGTGGTCTGTTGCATTGAAGAGGACATGTTTTTGCTCAAATAGCTTGATATTTGGTCAGAATGTTTGTTTTGTTTGTTTGAATGGGGTTTTACGCCGCTTTCAACAATCTTTCAGTTATATCGCGGCTGCTGGAGCACCTAACAATGGAATCCTGGTATTTCTCACACCTCCTAGCCTCCAGCTGCTATCCCACATAGGTCTACGATTATCGACCCATTGGTGAGAGACAAATAGTCGGAAAGAATGAGTGCCGCCGTCGGGGATCGAACCCGGGACCTCTAGATTGACAGTCCGACGCGCTACCAACTGCGCTATGACGGCGACGAGAATGTTTGTCTTCATGGTCTCTCTGGGAATTTCGGATCGCATGGGGTCAAAAACTATGTCACTAGGTCGAATCTAAGATGAATCTTGTTTGCAGACTAGAGGCCACATTTTTGTCTCAAATGGCTCAATATTTGGTCAGTGCGATCGTCTCCACGGTCTCTCGGCGAAGTTTGAATTGGATTACATGGGGTCAAAAACTAGGTCACTGGTTCAGATTTTGGATAAACCTTGATTGCAGTCTAGAGGCCACATTTTTGTTTCAAATGGCTTAATATTTTGTCAGAGCGATTGTCTCAACGGTCTCTCGGCGAATTTTGCATTAGAGTCACACTAGGTAAAAAAATGGGTCCATATGTTCAATCTAAGAAAACCCTAGTTTGCACTCTGGATGCCACATTTTTGGCCCATATGACTTGATATTTGGTCAGAATGGATATCTCCATAATATCTCTGCCAGTTTGGAATTTTTGTCATTGGGTCTAGAAGGTTACAACGTCAAATCTTTGAAATTCTTTGTTTTGCATTTGACTGCAATTTAAGTGCAATTGATTTGATATTTGGTCAGGATGAAAAAAACTAGGTCACTAGGTCAAGTTTACGTATACCATGAAACTTCGTTTTAGGCTCAAATGACTTGATGTTTTGTCAGAATGAATTTTCTGTAATATATCTTTGCCAGTTTTAATTTGGGTTGCAGGGAGGAAAAAACAAGACGGTCCTATATCGCTCCATGAGTATGATGGTCCAAGGCTTTATGTTAGATATAAAAAACAAAGCTTTACGCCAAATTATCTGGGAGAAGATGATTTTTAAACATTTTCTCCTCTAATCCTAGGTATAACGAAGATCCTACAACATAGCGCCAACTTTCAGAGCACGGTAATTCTTTGAAGCATTTTGGTAGAGGGTAAAAAGGCATCAATACAAACCAAATATTAAAGCTTTAATCCTAATGATAAATGGGAAGAAGATTTTTTTTCAAAAATGTCCTGTTTTCCTTTCAAAAATCAGGGATGGCACTGAAAAGGGATAATTTTCAGAGTACGGTAAATCTTTGAAGTATTCTGATAGAGGGTCAATAGGTATTGATGGACAACATATATTAAAGCTCTAGGCCTTATGGTTTTTGAGAAGATGATTGTCAAAGATATTCTTTTTATTCCTATGTTAAATCAGGGATGGCACCGATAAGGGCTAATTCTCAGAGTACGGTTATTCTTTGATGTATTTTAAAAGAGGGTCAATTGGTTATGAATCACACCAAATATTAAAGCTCTAGGCCGTATGGTTTGGGAGAAGAGGATTTTCAAAGATTTCCGTCTTTATTCCAATGCAAGATAAAGGATCGCACAGAAATCAGGATTTGATAATGGGTCACTTTTCGGCAAACTTTTAGGCAACATTTTTCTCATTGGATATTCTACTTTTGCAGTCATCGAATCAGGTGATCGCTTAAGGGCCAACGGCCCCCTTTTGTTTAGTATTTAGAAATAACTGGTGGACGCCTACCGAGTTTGCTCTTCGGATGCGTTCGGTTCTTATTTTAGGTGAGTCGTGACGCATAGTGCTTTACGCGAAAGATTTGAAAGATCTCTAGATTCAGAAGGCATTGGACAGTCATACATTTTATTGTGTTAGGCAGCATCTCTTTACAGAACTTTACTAGGATCCTGTCGAGCCTACTTGCGGTGAGCTCGAAATATTTGTCTATTTATTTTTATTTCGATATATTATTTGATAAACACAAGTAGATTCATGTGCGTTAGTGCATGAGTCCTTGCCACAATCGTTCTCATCATGAGTAGATGTGCCATATGAAACTAATTTTAGGATAGCTTCAAGGTCAAATATTCAAATCGAGCTTGTCAAGAGCATATCTCCTACATTTATCGATAGATTACAAAATAACTTTACACAATTCTTCTCAATCAGTAAATGTCTGATTTGAAACAAAATTTTACATACTAGTAATTCTCAGAGTCACAGTTCAAGGTCAACTATTTTGGCGGACGCGACATGTTGTCCCGAATTTCTAGATCATTTGCTCTCTCATTTTAGACTAACTCTATTTTATATAGAAACCGAAAATCCCCGAAACCAGGAGGCCTTGTGCATTAATATTTGGTATGTGGTGTCAGCAAGTGAATCCCTATAAAGTTTGTTTATGCTGCTGTCGTGAATTCAAATTTGATAATCGCCGGGGTATTTATTTTTCAAATCTTTTTGAAAAATATTAAGTCTTCATTTCGAACCGTAAGGCTTGATGTTGCCTGTTTACCCGCTACAAAGGTCATTTCTTATGCACCTGTGATGAAGATTTTTCTTAAAGATCAATAAGTAAAGATATGTACAAAATACTTCAAAATTACTAGTCCCAAACCTTAAAATAAATCACAAACGTTGTTGTTACAAGAGCCTAAACTGTTCGAATAAACCTTCTACAAAGAATAGCTTTAGATCTTTTGATTTATTATATACCTAATCATATTTGCATTTCACACAGACAAAATCGGACACTTCAGGTAAAAATCTGTATTTGGCAGTGTCAAATACGGTCCCGTATAAGAAATTCTAAGATGACGTCATTTTCATTCTGTAGATAACATCATATTGCGAATAAACATTATCAGAATGGTATTGGAGAATGGAAATACGTGTAGATTTTTTTTCTTCTTTTTTTATTTATTTTATCAATTTTTTTGATAAAAATATGTAGATACATAATAAATGGAATATTACATTACGATAGCGACACAACAACTTGAATTAGTTTCTTGCTGCGGAAAAAAATCTTGATATTCCACTCGACCTTCGGTCTCGTGAAATATCAAAATTTCCCTCCGCAGATCAAAGCAAATTCAATATGTTTTATAGCTAACATAATATTCCCTATGTATCTTGACTAGATCGTATCAAAAGAAATATCATATCACGTGTGTGTGTGTGTGTGTGTGCGTTTGTATGCGCCGGAATCTAAGCACTTTCCAAAGGTTACCCACGTTAAAGTCACTACTTGTAGGAAAGTGGGCACTTACACTCCGTAGTGACTTTTTTTCACTTTTTCTACGTCCTCTTTTTATTATTCTTATCTAATTTTTTCAAAAAGCAGGAGGTATTTGAGTTTCAGGTGCAGACGTGAATTTTTACACCTCCAAAATCGGGTTCAAAGTACCCGTTACACACTTTACTTCAACCGGAAGTCGCGCATGCGCACTCCATCGGAAATGTAAATATGGCGGAAAAAGACTGATAAAGTTGGTAAGTGGTCTTTTTTCGAAATATGATCATTTGCAATCGATTTATTGTATATTTTCTAGTTAACTTTTGTATTTTACTAGTGTAACATCAGGATTAACGACAAAGTAAGTCTTAGTCATTGTAGACGTGATTATTCGAGAAACCGGGTTTGAATTGTTTATGTATTGCAAATTCGTTTCATTTGTCAACGAAACAAAACATAGAACTCGTCATTTAATTTATGTTCTTGTGATACATGACAAATGTTTAAAAGTCTTCCCTTAGCAGTCAATGGCTCTCAATATTTTTAAGCAGTAATGTGGAAGTTTTATTTCAACGAAATTGAAAGAATAGTGAGGCACGTATGTAAGACAAATCGGGGATGTCAATTTGAAGATGGCAACTTTATTAAAAAGAAAAAATTGTAGTTAAAAGTAAAAAAAATCTTATTTAAAGAAATATGTTAATATTCTAGATTTAAGGTTTCAACGGGACTCAGAGTGTTGGTTGTGCTAGCCATCTGAATTCAGTGAGGCTTGGTTACAACCAGGGAATCAGTCTGTGATTCAGATTTTTGAAAAAAAACATTCAAAACCATGAAACATGAGTTTAGAGTTGATTAACTTGTCATGACAAAGAAGTAAACGGAACATGAGAATAAAAGAAAACAGAATTACACATGAAAAAGAAATACCGGTACTTTAAATTAAACCAAATTACACCAAATTAAACCAAATAATGGTACAACATAGTTCAAATAAATAAAAATAATTTAATAAATTTTAAGTAATTTTTTGTATGTATTTATGCCCCCGAAATCGATATGATCAGAACATATTGTTTTACAGTCATCCATCTGTCCATTCATCTATCTGTCTGTTCAGAACTAAACAAAAAAACTTAACATTGCTTGAAATTGCTTTAAGCCTATTCAAGATACAATGCTCATATTTGGCATAATGATAGGTTCCAATAACATGCTTCTACATATACTAAGATCAATGTCATGTGACAAGGTCAAGGTCATCTTGTACAACCAAACCTAACATTGCAAATAACTTTTACCTATTACCAGACGATAAGATTTCAGACTGGTCCAAATTGGAAGGAGCTGCAGATAATAATTTTAAGTTTATGAAATTTTAGATTCTTTCAACTTTCTAGGTAGGAAACATTGTTTGACCCTGACCTAGATCTTTGACTTTCAAATTTTTTTAATAATTTAGTCTAGAGTTGTATTCAGTCAAGAATAAAGATTGGTAGATGGTTGTCTTTGATTCTGGCATTACATTGAATGTTTTCCCCTGACCTTGACATTTAACCTACTTTTCTTAAATATTGAATAATTACGTCTAGAACTACTTATAAGTGTCGGTAGATTATTGTCTTTGATTCTGGCATCCATTTGTACCCTGACCTTGACCTACTTTCTAAAAAATTGAATTATTAGGTCTTTGACTGTATAAAGCCAATAATAAAGGTTTGTAGATGGTTGCCTTTTATTCTGGCATCATATTGAACCTTTTACCTTAACCCTGACCTTTGACCCACTTCCTTAAATATATAAATATTAGGTCAAGTCTAAATATTGAATTATTAGGTCTAGGAGTGCATTTAGTAAATAATAAAAGATTGGTAGACGAATTTAGGCTGTGTAAATGGACATTGTTCCTTTGATATATATATTTCCAGTAAGCATGAAACACTATTGGTATTCAATTTTGTATATTTTGTTTAAAATGTTTCTCACATGAAAATTATTTTTACTTGAAAAATAAAAAAAAAGTTTATGTTAATATTCTTTGAGTTAAGACAGGTGAATATTGATATGAAATTTGCATGATGACCTATACTCATACATAAAAAAATTACTGACTACAACCTCTACGGCATGCATGATATTGGGTATACAGAAACATATATTTCCCCCGTAAGTATACCCCGCTGTCCTTTGAATCCTCCTAATTTCATCCCTCTTGAACCTTGATTTTATTTCCATTAAAAAAATAATCAAATTGAGGTTTTTGAATTTCCAAGCTCATTATCAAAATTTTCATGTATAAAGCAAAAGGGCAAATACTGCAAAAAACAACAACCCCCAATGTATGGATAGTACTCATATGTACATCCTGATTTTTCCAAGGGAAATTTCCAAATGAAATTGTTTGTCTTAAAATATTCACCTGTAGGCAAACAAACTGTATTTATGGCATTATTATTGCTAATTGATGATAAGATACTTTGACTTCCAAATTTTCTTAATCTATAACCATGTCATTTGTTTCAACTTAATATGTGATAAATTGAATGTAAGCATATTGCTATTTGGTTGCCATGTTGAATAAGTATTGTGAAATATTAATATCTTCCAAGTAAAATAAACTTCTTTCAATTTTATATAAATTATATAATTGTATAAATGTTTAAGACATGCCCAACTTACTAGTAGATACCACTGTTGCCCTTTGATAGGTCAATAGTGGTACTTGACCTGTCAGTCTTTACTCAAAAGACACACCCCATTTTACTTCATCTGAACTTTAGATTTTTTCAAATAGATATCTCCAGATGATTTGTCTGTAGGTTTATCCCAAATAAATACTATGATGGAATGAAATGTATTCAATAGTAAGAGCATACACAGCTCATGCCAGTTCCTTTTTAATTGAATATTGAATGTAGTCAACTAAAAATTCCAGTATATTTCTTTTGAAGCAATATTTGGGGAAATCATTTTATGTTCTCAAAAAATAGCATATGAATTAGTATATAGCCTTGATGAACACCTTAGGGCAACTGTGCTGGTAGCATAATGAGCATTATCCATACTCCTTTTTAGTTAGTCAATGGTTTAGTTTAATAAATATAGTACAAGGCCATGAATAACCCCATTCTTATAGATTTAGATTTAAAAAAAACAAACTTTGTTTGAAGTTACGTGTTTGTAAAATTTGATGGTGAATGACCTGAGTGCTCTAAGTTCAAAATATATTGGTAAGACACCCACTGCATGGAAATAAGGGGTTAGTTATAGAAGCTGGATAAACCAATTTTAGTACCAGATCAATTTTCAAAAGAGATAAATGTTAGAGAAAATTTAAAAGATAGTTGTTATTGTAACGGTATCAAGGGAGGAAATTTGCTGTGATATGAAAATAAGGGTACCTTCTGAAAGTCAAGTGACTATTTGGGGTTATATAAAGACAAGGTCGACCCATTTAGGGTTGAGGATCCTTATCTCTGAATGTATTTGCTTGTCTACTAGCTCAGAATGTTACATTATATTATATTTGAATTATGTTTAGAAGATCTATTTTGTTTCTCACCAATGGGTGGATAAGTGTAAACCTAAGTGGAATAGCAGCTGGAGGCTAGGGAAGGATGTAGTGGTAGTACTGGTGTGAGAAATACCAGGAATTCATTGTTAGGTGCTCTGGTGATATGACTGAAATACTGTTAAAAAGAGGTGTTAAACCCCATTCAATCAATCAATTAACTGATCGTTATTTTGGAGATATTTATAAAATCCAATCTCTCTGTGTAAAGAATTCAAAACAAAAGAGTGTTACTGATTTGCTATGATAGTATTTCGGAAAACATTCAAGCAAAAGGTTATATTCCCTTTAGTTCAATACAACTCTCTCTATATATAAAGACAGTAAGACTTTATGCATATTACATTTTAAACAATTTGTGTATATTTTGTATTTGTGTAAGTTGTAAGAGTAATCTCCATTTCATTTGAAATGACACAATACATTACTATTTTGGTAAACACTCAGAAATTTTGATAGAACACAATTTTAAAGGTTGGTTTTACTAAAACAATTTACATATTGAGCCATCGGTATTCTTTTTAAATCTTACTCTTCCTTTTTTTCATTAAAACCACATTTTCTTAAGAATTAAACAGTATTGACCCATTTGTCAAATTTAACCGGTTCAATATGAAGAAAATTCGGTATAAATGATTAATTCCGGTATATTTCCATGCTCACAGTATCTTTCACTTCCTGTTGTTCTTGTGCCAAAGATTTGTCTTGAGAGAGCAAGATTTGAGGTAACAAATTAATCATTTTAGTCCCATTCAAACACATCAGTTCTGGGATCATTGTTTAAATTCTTTTTTGATAAGGTGAAATTTTGAATTCTATTATCTGATTCGTGCAAAATGATACTGTTGAATGTTCAGAGCAAAAATGAAAATGAAAAGGAGTAGAAGAGTTGATTATACACTCATGTTTATCAATCCTGTGTACAAGTCGATGTTAGGGAAAATAATGACAAAGTTCCCAGTTAGCTGCGATATCGTAGGCCTCTTTCTGATAATCTGCTGGCGCCAGCAGATTATCAGAAAGAGGGCTACAATATCACAGCTAGTTCCCAGTTAATACAGTTGGTAGAGCACTATAATAGATCTACTAGTGTTCAAGGAGTCATGGGTTTGAGTCCAATGTCAGGCACACTTTTCCTCCTCAGACCTTGATCTACTTTAGTTTACTGGTATCAGAATTTGAATGGAAAACAATAGGTAAGATCCAATTTTCAACTTGAATTCACCCTTAAAATTTGAGCTCAGTTCACTTCAAAGTGGCTGACTGTATGTAATATGACCCATGCTTTTCTTTTCAAAGTAAAACATGCTTTCATTGTGTGTACTGGCCAGTCAAATTATAACTATATAATGGGGATTTTAACTTAGAAAATGTAATTTTATTTTAGTTTTTGGCACCATGCACTGATTTTGATCACCAAACTTTGAACTTGCATGGTTTGACACTAACAGTGCATGTCCATGAATCTGGAAACTCCAAAAATATTGGGAGGGATCCCATTAGTTCAAAGCAAGGGATTCCATCAGGATCCTTTTAAGAATTATCAAATTTAGATGTTCTTTAAATCAGAATCTATTTTTCTTCAAGCATAGGTTTCAACTCCACTTTGATCCTTACATTAACTTTCTATTTTTCTGCTGTTGCACAAAAAAACAAAGGGGGCTTGGGTCAGTGTTGTCAGTGATAAAATTGCCCAGGATGTTGAGTATCACCAGTACTTATAATTATTAGGTCAAATTTTTACCTATCCCTCATCACATTCAGACCTCTAAAAAATTTTCTGTGCAAAAAAGTGCTTTCAGATTCTTCCTAATTAGAGACTCATTTTGTCAATCAAAGCATGCAAAAAGAAATATTTTGAAATGGAATAACCAAGTAATTATGTTAATAGTGCATGTAATTAGACCTTTTGACAGAGTGACAAAAAACAATCTGAAGCTTTGCCTAACTTCTTTGTAATAGATACAGAAGAACTTTTATGTATTACTAGGGACAGGTTATTTCCTGTACTAGGTAATCGATTGGTAGAGTGTGGCCTTAGATTTAAATAAGGGACAATTTGACTGCAATTTCTTTCCACTTGGACCAGTCTAAAATTTTGTTGTGTGGGAACGGGTAAACAAGTTTTAATAATAATCACTAACAACCAAAGTAGCTAAATTACAAATGCAATACAGCTTAGTTAATTATGCACATGTCGTGTGTTTCTGCTAAAGAAGGCTGATTAAGCAAGCTGACGGAGCTGAATCCTAGAATATTTTCAAAAGTGCAGTCAGTTGGGGAATTCTTACCAGGGGTCTCGTTTGCCGATTTTTGGGGCCGAAATTCGGCCCCATTCCCAATGGCAAAAAGTATCTTTTTTTCCCAATTCTAGGCTGAAAATTCCCAATAAGCATCTAAAATTCCCCCGATTAAGGCAACACAGAATGATACATAGAACTGCCATCCTTGCCTGTAAAATTATCGTAAGAAACAACTCACGCATGAATAAACTGTCAACCGAGAGAGTCCCGTATTTTTGGTTACATTTCCATTGATCACGATTGCCGAAATATCCGAATGATATCGGCTAGACTGGTACTCGTCGTTTTACTGTGTATTTTACCGTAGTAATAATCAGAGACGTGACCCAGTCTAGAATGAATGGCAAGTTTATTTTGCGGCTTCCATTGCCGTTATAGAGGAATAATAATTTTCCAGTATTCGCATCAAAATTTAACTACTTTGTTTGCATTTTTTGCTTTCATGAGTTGAAATAAAAACTCAACTGTTTTCTTAAGAATTGTTCATTTGGAATAGTCATTATTTGAAATTTACCGTCTTGACAAACGTGATCCGCATTTTAATCTTTTACCGTAACTAAGGGTAACCGTTCAGCATCCACGGATGCAAAATGTCGCACAATGATAAATATTACCGAAAAAAGATCGGCAAAAGTGGCGAAAAATGTGCCAAAATAGACACAATGTTGAAAATGCAAGCTTTAAAGGCCACAGATAAACAATCTACATCGGACAATTTACAGCCAGAGGCCATTCCTTCTACCTCGACAGCTTCTGAGCCGGAGGGTAAGTTCCTCAAAAACTGATTGTTTTACGCAAATCCCTTTCAACTTAGGTTGCATTTTACCTTCAAACAGGGATATGTGGCACTTCACTGATTATACAAATGTGTAATGAAAAGGAAATGAACCCAATCAGAGGTGGAAATGTAAAAGAACCCATGCTAGGCTCAAGTTTTTGACATAATATACCATGATTGTACTATAAATATGCACTCTGCAGTATATACTTAAAAAAAACAGCATGTATAATTATACAGCATATTTAGACAATCATTGTATATTGTGTCAAATACCTGTGATGCTAGGTATATCAAAACAGAGACTGTTTATGTTGATGACTTTAATAAATAATAAAGAAATGATGTGATTTATAAGCTTTTTTAATTTTTCCCAATTTTGGGTAAAACGCCGCTATTTTTCCCAATCTCACTGGCCCCAGGCCCAGACAAAAATATGCAGCAAGACCCCTGCTTACAGTGCTGGCCTATAAATACAGTAGCACCAGCTGGGATTGTGGTAACTAGTGCATGCAGCATTCCAAATCCTCATAATGAGGATACCTAGCACTACTTGTGAGGAAAACATGCAGTTCAGACGTTTCCTTGAGAAGAATTATTGCTCACAGCTAGGTGTCATGAGTAATACCTCACAGGGAAAGGGTCCACACCAATCCAAGAAACCATTATCAAGCCTTTAAAAACTTACAAAACTTACAAACATGCCATTGAGAGATGCTAGTTAGACATTACAAATCATAAGACCTGTGCTTCTGATTAATTAATTAATGCAGATGACAACTAAATCAAGTGCATGTGAACTTAATCAGGTATCTCTTGACCACCAAAGATACACGTAGCATCCTAAGTCAGTTTTCATTTGAAGGGATCAATACCTCAAGAGAACCCATTCCTCACAGTCTGCCAAGCCCTGTAAATTTGCTTCTATAAACAAGATAGAAAAGGTCAATTATTGTATGATACTATGATCAGGCAGTTGGTTCAGTTCATTATAAGGAGAATTGAGGATGGAGTGAGGTGTTAATTTAAATGATAATATTCAAAAATCGAACTATGTTGTGGGTTGCAATGCATTATGATCATAGGCAGGATGTTATATTTTGTATTAGACAAATTTAAATAAAATGTACATTTACCCCTACTCTCTCTCCTACCTCATATCTCTGTTAATCCTTTCCCGTTTTTTTAAAATTTAACCCTTTCCCGTTCAAATACAGGATTTTACGTTCCTGTGATTTTTTACTCAAGAAAACATTGTGGAAAAAGAAGAAATTGCTTGTAACAAGCAATTTCTCCTTTTTCCACAATATTTTCTACCACATAGGATTGTTTCATTTCAAATGGCTTCCAGTTTTCTTTGTTGTCTGCAACCTCTTTCAATTTGGACTGATCTAAAATTTCCAAAAACGGGAAAGGGTTAAGACTGGTCCAAGTTGGAAGAGGTTGCAGACGAACAGCGAAATTGGATGCAAGCAATTTTATCTTTTTCCACAATGAACAATTATAGCCAGGAAATTTCTCGTATAAAATAACTATTTTCTAGATGACTTCACTTTGCTCGGCAACTCGGGCAAAGTTTTCACGAACCAAGCAACTTCTTTGCCTGCTGCGGCAGATCCAGGGGGTTCGCACATACAAAGAGCGGAGTTCATTTTTCTAGTATTGACCAATTTTGATTACATTTCTGCATGAAAATTGAATACCTCCCCCCCCCAAAAAAACCCTCTCTGGATCCACCACTTGCCAGAATTGCCCACTATTTCCAAGGTCTGCTTGTAGGTCTGCTTGTAGGGTCCCAGGATGTAACAACCTTATGATTTGCTGAATGAGAAAATATTGTAGAAATTGCTTTAAGCAAGCAATTTCTCCATTTCCCACAATATTTTCTACCAAAGAGGATGGTTTCACTTCGAATTGCCAGTAACCTAATGTGATTTGGACCTGCCTAATTTATTCAGAAAAATAGGACAGGGTTAAATCAAATTGATCAAGAAATGGTACATCTTATCTCATTAGCAAATTTTAGATCAGTCGAATTTGAAGATGGTGTTACAGTGAAGTATTCCAAAATTATGGAATATTGCCAGTTAGGCAACTGAAATCTTGCAACTCCAGCTTATTCAAGCTACAATTACAACATTTTGGTCATCTACAGTACTGACTATAATTCATGATATTTTAAGCATGCTAATTAGGTTAGGGGAAACAGAAAGCTTGCATGGTAAATAATTATTTCCAAAATATTTTTGTGGCAATTACTGATAAATTATATTTCATGTGTACCAAATTTCATGGAAGGCATTTCTACTTTAAGCTAGGTTATTAAGAGGTAATATTTGCTTGTGACAAGACCTCTCCATCAATATTGTCAATGTTGTAAAATGTATACTTTTTTACCTCAGCTGTGCTCTTAGAAAACCCTACATTTTGCTATAGCCTTGATGTTGTTGTAATATGATCATAGTTGTCGTTGTTGTAGAAAAACTTTGACATTTTGTGATATCTCTGGTATTACTAAAGGCATTCACTTGAAACTTGGCATATATGTTCACTATCACACTATCAAAAGAGCAACTTGTTCTATTAAGGGGGATAACTCAGATGCATTTTTTGCAAATTATGCCCCTTTTTCGACTTAGATTTTTTATCAAAACTTCCTCATTTTATAATATCTCTGGTGTTACTGAAGGCATTCACTTGAAACTAAGCACACATGTTCACTATCAAAAGAGCAACCTGTACTATCAAGGGGATGACTTGAGATGCATTTAGATGTTGATTTGGGAATAAAAATTATGGACTGGCTCTTTCAGCTTTGACAGAGCTTCTCATAACGTTTATCAATGTGGATAAATTGTGCAAATGGTAGAGCTTTTCATTTCTACCGTGTTTTTCATTAATAATCGAGTAAAACTCTATGAAACTCGGAGAATTTGAAAGCATGCATTCCATATTTCTTTCATCTATTATCTTCGTTCTCAAAAGTACTTTACTAAAGCACAATTCATCTGTAGTTATGATGCTTTGATACTTGACCAATGATCATTGTATATCAGATAATGAAATTGATAAAGTTACGCTTGTTTCACGAATATTAGAGACATTTGCTTAGTGTCAAACAGTTTGACTAAACAAAGGGGTTAAAATAATTGCGTCTGGCCCTGGACATTGTTTGCCTTCGCTGTCAATAAATATGTGTGAAAAACTTACCTGGCTTCTTGTAATTATCAATAATCAGGTTCCCACATTTTGAATGTGATGAAAATTGCTGGAAAACAGCGTTTATATCGAATGGGGAGCCAATGCTCCTGTGATTCGATATCTCCCAGCCCCGCAATTTAATGGAGTCAGCAATATAATGGAAAGGGTTTTAATTGAGTTGCAGTGCATATATGTACCACATGGACTATGGTTATTTTAGATTGAATCATAGTTATTGTTTACATGTTTTTATTCTTATAGAGGAAGAGATGCAGCAAACTGAGTGATGCAATATTTTGGTGCGAGTGTGGACTACATAAAAGATGGCCTCACAAAAAGATATACACAAATGAATTTATTGGTGAGTTTTGTCTTATTTCGTTGCGTATTATTGAAGTTGCAAAAATGTTATAAAGTTACCAGAATGTTGAATCTATTCTGCTTGACATCAAAATATTCAATATTTGCTTGACAGGGCTAGGCCTTTGTTCATGTTGAATTTTTTTCCATATCTTTTGAATGGCAAGTCTTCATACTTCACATGTGTATAACAATTTGTAACCTACATACAAAAAAGTGTCATGGAAAAATACTTTATGTAATTTGGACTCTTGATTGATCCATACTTTTGTATCAAGGACTTATTTGGTGTTAGTCTGTGACGGCTCTTGGTTAAAATTTCACCGGAAAGTCATTACCAGACATTGCAAAAACACACATAATCTCAGTACATTAAATTTTGTAAGATGATAACACACATTAATGCCATTTCCTTTGACACACACCCATCTCAGCACCTTCATGTGTTGATTACACACATTAAAGCCAGTTCATTTGAGAAATAGTTACACACACCAATCTCAGCACCTTTGTATGTAGATTACACACATTAAACCCAGTTCATTTGAGAAATAGTTACACACATCCATCTCAGCACTTCATAGTTTGATTTCACACATTAAACCCAGTACATTTAACAAATGGTTAAACACACCCATCTTAATACCTTCTTTTGTTGACACACATAAAAGCCAGTTTCATGGTCAAAATTATTGGTTTCAAACACCAATGTCAGCTAAATGGCTGAGACTGTCAAAATGTTTCTTATAATTTCCTTTTTTATATGCCGGAAGGGTTGTATTGTGTTATGGCCCTGGTCGCCCGTCCTTCCTTCTGTCCATCCATTAGCAATTTTTTGTGTACGCAACTTCTCCTTAACTATCAATGCAAATGAGCTTAAACTTGGCACAATTACTCCCTATGATGCCTTGTTGTGCATAAGACCTTTGAAATTCAATTCCCTCCTGTCTTTCTTGAGTTATCTTGCATTATCCACCCTTTAATTTAACGAAATTCACTATGATTATTGTGTGCATATCTCATCCTACATTATTTATGGTAATGAGCTGAAAGTCCCCACAAGTACTCTCCATGATGTCTTGTTGTGCAAAAGACCTTTGAAATTCAAGTCCCTCCAGTTTTTTTGAGTTATCATGAATTATCTGCCCTTGATTTGAATAAAAAAAAACTATTTCTTGTGAGCCCTCTTTCTCCTACATTTTGATTTGTTTGTTTGTTTGTTTGAATGGGGTTTTTACGCCGCTTTCAACAATTTTTCAGTTATATTGCGACGAATGGAGCACCTAACAAGGAATTCCTGGTATTTCTCACACTAGTTCCACCATCACATCCTTTCCTAGCCTCCAGCTGCTATCCCACATAGGTCTACGATTATCGACCCATTGGTGGGAGACATTGTCGGAAAGGATGAGTGTCGGGGATCGAACCTGAGACCGCTAGATTGATAGTCCGACGCACTACCAACTGCGCTATGACGAAGGCTCCTACATTTTGAATGGGAATGAGCTGAAACTTGCCTAAATTACCCTGTATGATGTCTAGTTGTGCTTAGCACTTAACTTTGTTTGATATGTCAAGTTGTTCCTGAATTATCTTCCCTTTACTTAACAGTATAGCTTAAATTACAGGGTTTTTTTTGTGTGTGTGCACAAATTCTCCTACAAATTCTATTTGATTGAACTGAATCTTGCCACAATGTATCTCTGATATTAAGTTGAGCATAAGACTTCAGCAATTCAAAAATCTTGCGGCTTTCTTGATTTATATGCCCTTGAATTGATTGAATTCAAATAGCAAGGTCATTTTGAACTCTGAAAACCTAAACTGAACCATTGTAATAGTTTATTTGTCAAGATCAGTTTTTCAGGGTCATATTTTTATTGCTTGTTTCAAGGTCATTGGTCAAGGTTGATTTTTTGTCAATTGTATTCAAAGTATAGAATTTAACCATTGTACATAATATTGAATGATAAGTTATTATAAAGCTGTTTCTCAAGTGTAAAGTATTATTCAGGTGATAAGATAATTCTATTGACAAAAATCAATAGCTATCATTCAAGCTCAGGTTCCTGACAAGCCAGATTACCGACAAGCCCCTTCAGGCATATATGCGCTGCTCTACGAAGCTCTTGTAAAAAATTTGTTTGCAGAGTTTTGGTTTGTCACATATTGTTTTTGGTGGCAGGGAAGGTTTTTATATACTGCATTGATAAGATTATGAACTGTTCATAATGAAGGGTGTCAAGCTCGATCATCATCCATGCTATATTGTGTACAGCCATACGCAAGAATTTAATCAGTAAGTAGTGTTTGTGTACAACTGTCAAATCGATTTACGGGCATATGCTAATCATCATATAAAGATTATTGGAAACTGCTCCCTCAATAACGATTTGCGCTTTGTGATTGGTTGACTTACTGATATAAGCAGCGCCCTCCACTTCTGCTGGTCTTAATGTGGATGCTGAATTAACGCATCGGTAGTCACGTCAAACTTGAGCTACAGGGTTCGTACAGGCTTGAAAAGTACTTGAAAATGAAGGGCTGTCTTGAAAAGCCCTTGAAAACTTAATTTGCCTTGAAAAGCACTTGAAAATTAAGCATTGGCCTTGAAAAGCACTTGAATTTCACTTATTTGGGTATTCCTGACAGTCAAATTCGGTTTCAAAATCAAAAATGAGCATTTAAGAAGAATTTAGGCACCTCTGAATAAAAAAGATAGGATCGGCAAATGCGCCATAATGTAGGTACAGGCCGAATGTACATAGAGCGAATGAGAATTTTAGTTGCTTCCCTTGCGTCAAGTTGCGAAATGGTAGCCGCACTATGCAGCTTGTCCGAAAAAGTAGAAATGTACGTGATTCACGTAGAATTGACAAAAAACATGAACATCTTTTTCCCCCAATACGCCCTGGTTTGTACGAAAAATAAAACCCAATTATGAAGAAAGTAACCATCCTAGATCCTTCTATCCAGGGCTCCGAAAATTTGGAAATTTAAATAGGTCCTGGACAATGCCACCTTCCCTGCCGATTTAATTTTAGTTATGATGTGCTTTTTCATGCTAGTTATCCAAAGCTCTGTGTATCTAACACAGTCATAGCGATTTTCTCTCAACACGAGCCTTTGTTGATGGAAAAACACAGCTGACGTCACAAAAATGTTTGGTCAGTCCATTCTACTCTATGGGATCGCAGGGTCGTGACATACATCAAAAAGACAGACGAGACAAACTCGAGTGGGTTGCCCACATGTTGCACTATTTTTCAAGAGTCGAATTTGTGCACAAATCTCGGTCATTTATTAATTGTAGTTGATTTGTGATGTATTATTTGGACGTTTTCCACCCCTGAAGTAAGATTTCATGATTCGTTGTTTCTTTAACTTTATTGACAGAACTAGTGATATTATTATGCAGTTGCTTTCCTTTATATTCAAATTATCTGCATTCTGCGGATTTCCACTTATTGTTTGAATTATATCGGCTATGTTTCTTATCGTGAATGAAAACTATAAAACATATATTAACGACGTGACTTTTTTTTACAAAATTTCAAATCTGGTCTAATATGCTCACTTGTGACAAATAATTTCATAAAAGCGCTGTGCTGAGCTATTCCGACTTTATACGAACGGTAACTGAAGTCAAATCATGTCTCGATTTATATACGCATCCCTTATTAAAGTAAAAGAAATTTTTTTCACAAGTAACGGCAATTTAAATTGGCGCAGTATTAGATGCCCGTTTTGATAAGACTTAGAACATGTGTAAATCAAGCCGATCCTCCATTACAAATAATTTTAAAAAAATATACCCGAAGTTGGGTCAAGTTCAAACTATTGCTAACTGCAAATTAGGGTCAAGTGGGGATTGGCACTTGATTGGCCAACAGGTAAACTAATTATCGATCTATGGCACTTTTGTATTACTCAATAACAAGTCCTTGAAAATGGTAAGATTTGTCCTTGAAAAGTCCTTGAATTTTACTTGGCCTTTTCTGTATGAACCCTGGAGCTATCGATTGAATTATTGTGACATTCAAAGGATAGTCGGTAATTTCTAGAGTATTGGTAGAGTTTAGGGTCAATCATTTGGGCAGGGCGATTGCAAAAAGGGCAGCGTGCCGCACTTTGAGGGCCCTTATGAAAGGCCCTAGCTGGAGCACTGCAACTAGCAACCTTGGCTCAGCTTCTGAACTTGAGTGAAAGCTCTCGGGACATATTGGCAACATTCCAAGGTTCTATCACCTACCATTCAAAAGATGTGGGAAATGTTAATAAAAGTTTTTATGACTAAGATATCGACTGAAAGGTCTTTTCAGAAGCAAAACACATGTGAATTAGGAAGGCTTTATCATTTACCATTCAGAAGTTGTAACAATGTAAAAGTATTAATATTGAACAAATTTGACCTTGAAAAATGACCTTCACCTTGAATGATGACCTTGAAAAAGTACCAACAGAAAGATCCTGTCACAAGTAATGTACAAACTAATTATGGAGACTCTGTCACTTGCTATTCAAAAAATATGGCCTATGTCAAGTTTTTTAAGTTGGAAATAATTGACCTTGTCAATATGACCTTTTTCTAGACTGATGACCTTGACTCTGGTATCTTCGAATGGTCTTGTCATAAGCAATACACCTGTGAGATTCAAAGACTTACCACTTATCTTTCTAAGGTTGTGACCAATGTAAAAAATTTGATTTACACAAATTTGACCTCGAAAAATGACCTTGACCTTGACTGATGACCTTTAAATGTTACTAAAAGAAAGGTTGTGGCAAGCAAATATAAGTAGCATTTATGCTAGGAAAAATTTGTGAGATATATATAAATTCCTTGTACAGGTATGTTCTGTAAACATTTCTTGTAAAAGCAAATTCTCTTTTTCTCACAATGCTTTCCAAATCTTTTTTGCTCAAGGGTGTTGAAAATGTAGGATTCCTTGGTATTGGATTAAACTGTTAAGCATACTTAGTTAATGATTTTCCTCAGTAATTTTGATGCCGAAAATATAATATAGCTCCAGCTGCTTTTAAGCTCAAAGTGCTCAAGGAGAGCTTTTAAGGTTAGGTGGATGTCTGTCATGTATAATTAAGATATGCCTCGTATGCACTCTAGAGGTCTTTTTTTGCCTGATCAACCTGAAAATTGATCAAAATGATTGTTTTCATGAAATCTAGGACAAGTTTGAAATTAAGTCAGCTAGGATCAAAAACTAGGTCATGAGGTCAAATCTTAGAAAAATCTTGTATGCACTTTAGAGGTCACATTTGTTCAATCAACCAGAAAATTGCTCAGAATGATTGTCTTGTTGAATTAAATCATAAGCATTGCTTTAGCTTTTCCATTATTCCCATCATCTTTTTTAAAAAGCCTGGGAAAACCTGTGGTATTGCCATAGCCTTAGTATCTTCAAAAGGGCAGTTGTGCAAAGACTTTGATATTTTGTGATATCTCTGGTTTTATTGAAGGCCTTCACTTGAAACTTGGCATGTTCACTATCAAAAGAGCAACTTTTGCTATCAAGGGGGATAATTCTAGATGCATCTGTGCAAAATATCCCCCTTTTTCAACTTTGACTTTTGCCGCAGTCATAGCGCAGTTGGTAGCACGTTGGACTATCATTCAAAGGGTCCTGGGTTCAATCCCTGACAGAGGCACACATCCTTTCCAACATTTGTCTCCCACTAAAGGTTGGATAATCCTTATCCTACATGGAATAGCAGCTGCAGGCCTGGAGAGGATTGAATGGTTGTACTGGTACAAGAAATAACCGGAATCCATTATCAGGTGCTCCAGCCGCTGCGATATGACTGAAAGATTGTTAAAAGCAGTGTTAGACCCCATACAAACTAAATCGAATTTGATCTTTTTTATCCACTATCTGGCCCCCAACAGCCAAGGGTAGGCATCTGTTGGCAATTCTCTTGTTTATACAAAATTGTACTTCAATTAGCAATGACTCTGGGGAGCAATTTAGGATTATCATGTACCTCCTGTGAAATACTTTTAACCTGACAATTTTTTAGACTGGTAAAAATTTAAATTGCTGTATGTTTTGGAAATAAATTCCAAATAAGGAAGGAAAAATCATGAGAAAAGGGAAAATCATCTTGCAAGCAATTTCTTCTTTTCAAATAAAATTTGCCATAAGCATAATTATTCAGGAAGTCAAAAAAATGACATTTTTAACATACCTTATTGCAAAATATGACTAATTTTGATGGGAATGTTCCTCTTTTTGTAGCAAAATAATTCAAAACAATATTCTCTGTTATCATGAATTTGCTTAGATTGGCCTGGTCTATTGATGGTGGAGAACCTAGGGCAAATAGCCCTCTTGCCTGTCTTTATATACGCCCGAAGGGTTTTTATATTGTTATGGCCCTGGTCGTCCATCCCTCTGTCTGTCTGTCCGTCTGTCTGTCAGTTAGTAATTTTTTGTGTGCACAACTCCTCCTAAACTATTAATGGGAAAGAGATGAAACTTTCCACAGTTACTCACTACGATGTTTAGTTGTGCATAAGACCTACGAAATTCCAATCACTCCAGTTGTTCTTGAGTTATCTTGAATTATCTGCCCTTGTATTGAATGAAAATCACTGTATTTCTTGTAAGCACAACTTTTCCTACATTCTGAATGGGAATGACCTGAAACTTGCTACAATGACTTTGTGTGATGTCTACTTGTCCTTAGGACTAGAATTTGTTTGAAATGTCAAGTTGATCCTGAATAATCTGCCCTTGACTTACTAAAATAGCTTCAATTTACATTTAATTTTGTACAAAACTCCTACAATTTACAAAGAATTTAACATAAACTGGCCTCAATGTATCTCTATGATTTAAGTCTGTTCGTCTGTCTGTCTGTCTGTCCATCCGTAAGCAATTTTTTGTGTGCCTTACTCCTCCTAATCTCTCAACGGGAATGAGCTGAAACTTTGCACAGTTACTCCCTAAAATGTCAAGTTGTGCATAAGACCTTCGATATTCATATCTATCCAGTCATTTTAGAGTTATCTTGAATTATCTTTCCCTTGAATCGAAAGAAAAACACTTAATGTCTTGTATGCACCACTTATCCTACATTTTTGCACGGCAATGATTTAAATTTAACAATGGTTTTGAAAGCTGTCATTTTTCTCAAGTGTATACAATATTTTTTAGGAAACAAGATCTTTCTATTGATAAAATGCATGAGCTGTCATTCAAGCTTTCATAACTGACAAAGCATGGTTACTGACAAGCCCCTTTGGGTGTATATGAGCCACTCTGCGAAGCTCTTGTTAACAAAAAGTGTTATCACCTTGGTCTAAGAATGACAAACTTTTACAGTGATCATTTGACCACTGAAGATATCTACTTGAAACTAGAGATATGTGCTTCCACTATCAAAAGCTTTCATTACATTTCGTATAAACTTTTTAAGCTCAGCTGAGCCCAAAGTGCAAGGTGAGCTATTGTGATTGGTTGTTGTCCGTCTGCAGTCAGTCTGTTCATCTGTCTGTCCATAATTTCTTTAAAAATCTTCTCCTCCTTGAATCAGTTGGTCAATCAAAACGAAACTTTGCAGAGATGTCCCTTTGGTAAAGCTCTACAAAAGTCGTTGAAAATAGAATTTCATTCTGTGAAAAATTCTGGTTGTGGCGGCTTTTGAAAATGGGGAATTTTAGTAAATCTGCAAATTTATTTTCAGAAACTGCAAGGTTTAAATCATTTTTATTTCACATGTAGCTTAATTACATTGTTCTCTACCAAGTTTACAAAAATCTAATCTCTGGGGTAAAAAATGATCCCAGGCCTGAAGTCTGAAAGTTGGAAAAATGCTTAATTAGAGCAAATTCAAAAGACTTCTCCTTGTAAACTGTAAGGTCTAGGAAATTCATATTTGGTAGGCAGCATTTATAGATGGTGTTGTACTATATCACTAAAAATTGTTCTCATAGGGTCAAAAACAGCCATTGTCAGGTGCTCCAGCCACTGTGATATGAATGAAATACTGTTAAAAGTGGCATTAAACCCCATTCAATCAATCAATCAATTAAAAACAGCCCTGCACTAGGGGTCCAAAATAGGGAAAAACTCAAACTTTAGTGAGAGAAAAAAATTAGAATTCAGTTATTTTGATAGATGAATGATTGTTTTTGAGTTTGACACATAGTTTGACCCCCTTGGAATTTCTGGGGATGAGCTATGTGCTATTTTCTATAATGGACGCCTATGGAAAACGGATTAGTTCCCTGTAACCTTATCTATCATTTTTTA
Organism: Fragum fragum; assembly: GCA_946902895.1. Lineage (NCBI taxonomy): Eukaryota > Metazoa > Mollusca > Bivalvia > Cardiida > Cardiidae > Fragum > Fragum fragum. The sequence goes on from OX336368.1 coordinate 63,002,051, forward strand.
TTAAATTATGCCTGTAGGATAAAAAAAAAACACTTCCCCGGTGTCCAAAGTTTGTAAAAATACTCAATTAGACCATGTTCAAAAGCCTTCTCCTCCGAATCTACAAAGTCTAAGGCATTCATGTTAGGTTTGTAGCATAACCAGATGGTTTTCTAAAACGTTAGCTAAAATCATAGCTCTTGGATAGAACATGGCCCTGCCTCAGAGGTCCAAAATTTGGGAAAACGCCCAATTAGAGCAACTTCGAAAGTCTTCTCCTCAAATATAAGGTGAAGGACATTCAAATTTGGTATGTAGCATTACTGAATAATTTTCTACTATGTCACACGAAAATATGTCCTTAGTATTAAAAATGTCTCTGCTTTAGTGGGCAAATTGCATTAATTGCTTAATTTGAAAGAATTTTTCTTTTAAAATAGGGCCTAGAGTATTTATATTAAAAAGATAGCATAGGTTAATTGTTATCTACCATGTTTATATCCTTTTGACAAAAATGGCCCCTCAACAAGACATCCAAAGTTATGAAAAACACTCAATAAGAGAGCATTCAAAAATCTTCCTCTCCCAATGTATAAGTTGTAATGCATTCATATTTGGTTTAAAGTACATCCGGATTGTATTTCTACCAAGGTTGCTAAAATCATAACCATTGGGTCAAATGGCCCAGCCCCAAGTTTGGTAAAATGCTCAGTTAATGCAATATCAAATTCTTCTCCCCACAATAAAAGAACTTGCAGACTGTACTTAAAGTTTGATTGAAATCTAAATACGAGGAATTGTTAGGTTAGAAAACATTGTGAGAAATGGAGAAATTGCTTGTAACTAGTAAATTCTCCCTTTCTCACAATGAATTTGAAACCCATTTATTTTCCTTGAGGGCATCGAAATGTGGGATAGTTTGGTAATTGATTAAACTATAAAGCCATAGGCATTCATATTTATTGTATAGCATTACTTGATAGTTTTGTACTAACCCCTAAATCTTATATTTGTTTTATTTATTTGGCTCAAGCTGTGTCTTTTCTATACAAAAAAGTACTGTAATTTGCCTCAGGTGAGTGAGTTAGGACCATCAAAGTCCTCTTGTTCTTACATCAACTGGAAAACAAATTCTTAACACTTAGCTTAACCCATTCCCACTCAGTGACGCTTTTAAATGCCCCCAAGAAAGAAAGCTTTGGAAAATATTGTGGAAAATGTAGAAATATCTTGATACAAGTGGTTTCTTCATTTTCAACACTACTCTCTACCCAGAAAGTTGAAAAAATCCAAGAAATCATAAACTTTAAATTCTCATCTGCAACTTCTTGGGCTTGTTTAAAATTTTGCCGTCTGGAAATGAGTTAATCCCTCTTGATTCTGCTTCCCTGGATTCTGCTTCCTAGAGAATTCCCCAGTACTCATACCAAATGTATGGGCTAAATAAAGAATCAAGATTGATTGCCACACCCAGAGTCATGGTGACCTATTTTGATTTTGCCTGGACAAACTCTGTTTTACATAGAAAAAAGTCTATTCAAATTGTATTCTGGTTTTTGAAACCTTTATATCTTTGGGCATAACTCAATAATTACATGTATTGATATTGCCCAGGATAGTCAAAATGGTTGAAGGTCCAATGCTAAATCGAAATGCAATGTAAGTTGTAAGTTCTAAATCAATTAATGAATTTTACCCATTCCCAAACATTGACGCTTTTTGACGCAAGGCTTTTGAAAACAAGCATTCTGAAAAAATGAAGAAATTCCTTTCAAAAGCATTTTCTTGATTATCAAAAATGTTTTCAATCTAAAAAGACAAAGATTTTTTAATTTCAATCAACTAAAAATTGTCGTCTGCAACTTCTTTGAATTTGGAAAAGTCTAAAATTTTATCGTCTGTTAATGTTTAAAACTTTCAAGCGAATTAATGGTTCTATGAAAAACTTGTCGATATTTCAGAAAAAATTGCCAGGGTATCAGACAGTGATACTGAGGGAGAAGAAGAAGAGGATGATGTTCCAGAACAAAATAAGGACAATCTTAGGAATAACGGTAATTATCTTAGGATTCTTTATGTCCAAATAACAATAAGATCAGGGGACATATTGAATAACTGTCTATTTGTCTTTCTGTGATTCCATCTGTCATGTAATTTTGCCCATCTGTCAGCAAAAGTTAACCCAAAAGCTTATCATTGCAAATCACTTCAAGCCTTTCATGATCATATTTGACATGACGATAGATGTCAACAATACCAGGAATCCATTGTTATGTGCTCCGGCCACCCCGATATGACTGAAATACTGTTAAAAGCGGCGTTTAACCCCATTCAACCAATCAATCAATCTTCCATGTACATTGTTTGTCAAAGGGGTGAAGGCATTTTTAGCTCTGCTATTTTCAGAGAAAACCCTAGATATTCCTATGCCTTGGCGTTGTCGTTATTGTACAATAACATTTTGTGATATCTCTGGTATTACTTAAGGAATTCACTTGAAACTCTTTCACTATCAAATAGCAACCTCAAGGGGGATAACTTTAAATGCATTTTTGTGTGGTTTATGACTTTAAGCACCACTGGCCAAAGTCTAGCAGGGCTTATGTAGTGGCGGGTTGTTAGTCTGTGAGTCCTATTCTTCTGTGCGTAAACTTTTCATTTAAACATCTTCTCTGAAACTTCTTATCAAAAGTCAACCAAACTTCACTGAAATGTCCCTTAGGACATGCTCCCTCAGATTTCTTTGTTAAATTTTGGTTTGGTGTTGAATCCAAATGCATGTCCCTTGGATAGATTTCTCTATGATATCTTCCTTAAATTCTTATTGGGTGTAAAACCAGGCTTTTATAGGTAAGGCTTATTAGCACTTTATGTGAATATATGATGAAATATGATAAATTATTTTCTCAGAAACAATTCAACTGTCAAGAATGAATTTTGCAGGATAAATCCTTGGGTTGACATTTTTTTTATTTTATGAAGGAATTGTTATGAGGTTGAATATGAATATTGTTAGATCATTTTCTTTGATTCTAGCAGCATGTTGATCTCTTGACCTTGACATTTGACCCACCTTCTAAAATTTTGATTTTTAAAGTGTAGGGCAGTATATAATCAAAAGTTAAGTTTGAAATGTGATTGTCTTTGATTCTGGCATCATGAAGCATTTAGCCCCAGTCTTGACCATTGACCTACTTTCCTAAATATTGAATTATTAGGTCTGGGATTGTATTAAGTCTGCTCTAACAAACACGCTCTCAAGTGAGTGCAGTAAAAGAAAACAGAGCAGGAGCAAGAGCTGAGCTTGAGCCTTTGCTTGAGCTTGAGTTAGTGCCAGCTCTACACCACTATATTTGGTTGATATGATTTTTTTTTAAATTGTTGATGTTTATTCAGATATGTTGTATATTAATTTCAGTACCTTCTATTCAACACCAGTGGACAAGGGAGAAGAAGGAAGCTTTAAAAGACAGTCTGAAAGAAATATGAACTGAAGAAAAGACCAGGGCAATTGGAATGATTAAATGTGATGAGGGCTGAACAGTCCTTGAAGGGCTTCAATTGGAGAAATATTAAATTTGTTGTTAAAAACCTGATTACTAGAAGGAACTGGTCACTGAAATAATTTTACATGACTGCTCTTGTGATCTAGGTGTGTCCATCATCTGTCTTTTCAACATTTTGTGTACACTCTAGAGACCTAATTTTTAGTAAGAATGTTTGTATCCATGATATCTGTCTTGTTCAATATTTTGTCATCTGGGTAAAAAGTAGGTCATTATGGTCAAATCTTAGCAATAGCTTCTGTACACTCCAGAGGGCACATTTTTGCCTCAAATATCTTGATGTTTTGTCAGGAAGTTTGTCTTCATATCTCTATCAAGTTCGATATTTGGTAGTGTAAAAATGATATACTGTTAAAAATGGAGTTCAAATTAGACAAACAAAAATATTTTGGTCATGTTTCATAATGAATCATTAGATCAAATCTTAAGCTACTCAGTAGGCATTCTAAAGGGCACCTGTCCATCTGTCTGAACGTCTTTAGTCTGTTGGTATTTCTGTCTGATTGCAAAACTTAACCAGAACACTTAACAGTGCCAATTACTACCAGCCTATTCAAGATACAATGCTCATAAATGGCATGATGATACATCTCCATAATACGCATCTCATGTCAAGGTCATGTGATAAGGACAAGGTCATGACCAAGGTCAAACATTTAGTCCTATTGCGGGCGCATTGTGTTTCACAAGCACATCTTGTTGAGTCTCAAATACCTTGATATTTGGTCAAAATGTTGGATTCTTTTATAGTTAGGACAGGTTCAAATTTGGGTCCTTTCCTAGGCTTAAATATTGTAAAACTTGGTTTTTATGCTATTTCTCCATAATACACCGAAAGGCAGAAATCGATTATAAGTTCACCTAGAATATTAGGTCACATGTGCTTTTAATGCCCCAGCATCAATAAGATCAGGGCATATTGTTTTACCATTGTTCTTCTGTCTGTCTGCAAAACTTAACCAAAAAACTTAACATTACCAATTACTTTTAGCTTATTCAAGATAAAATGCTCTGATTTGGCATAATGATAGGTCTCTTTAATACTGATCTGCTGATACCAAGGTCAAAGTCATCTATCAAGGTCAAAGTTTTCAAAAACCTAACTAAAAAACTTAACACTGCCAATTACTTTAAGCCTATTCAAGATACAATGCTCATATTTGGCATAAAGATAGATCACATCGATATGCATCTGCTGACACCAAGGTCAAGGTCATGTGACATAGTCAAGATCATCTGTCAAGGTCAACGTTCTGAAAGATTTACTATTTTGGGGCATTTGTGTTTCACTAACATTTTGTTTAGCCAATTGTTGCAACTGACTCAAGTGGATGCTTCAGGGCCATTGGTCGTCTTATTTTCTGTGCTCTCTGAAGGTCGAGCAAATAGCTGCTGCTTAGTCTATTTTGATATGATGGTTTAAGGACCAGTTGCCCTAATGTTAATGAGTCATGCGTATCAATGGTTAAGGTCATAGGCTTTATTAGCTCACAAAGTGCATGGGTAAGCTTATGTTATTTATCAATGTCCACAGTCTATCCTTCTTTCCCTCTGTCTGTTCATCCATCCCCAATTATAAAAATTATTAAGCTGCATACATATCTCAGTTGGTAGTGCATCGGCCTCCAATCATGGGAGTTTCTGTTCAATCCCCCAACAGCAGCACACATCCTTTCCAACATTTGTCTCCCACCAATGGGTTGATAATTATAGACCTATGTTGGATGAGAAGCTGGAGGCTTGGTAGGGGTATCGTTTTAGTACTAGTGAGAGAAATACCAGGAAACCATGGTTAGGTGCCTAAGCTACCGCAATCAGTGTAAAATTGTTAAAAGCAGCTAAAAACCTATTCAAACAAACAAATAAAAAATACTTCAAATTAAAGCTTTAAAATCATGTAAGACAAATATTATGGGATCCTAAAGTTTTATCGGATAAGTTCATTAGTCTTTGTGTAATGTCCATAAAAACTGAATTGCTGGTGGAAGCCAATGACGTAATTGAAGGTCATGGCCACTTAAGCCATTCTCACTGGGCGATGCATTTTGACCCCCCCCTTTAGAAAAATTAGTGGAAAAATATTGTGTAAATTGAGGAAATTGTTTGTAACAAGCAATTTCTTCTCTCTACACATTGTTTTCTTCCTAGAAAGTAGAAAATCTAAGATTTCATAAACTTTAAATTGTCATATGAAACTCATTTCAATTTGGACCAGTCTAAAGTTTTGCTGTCTTTCAATGGATTAAAAGAAATAATCAGTGCGACCTACAGATAATGAATCCAACAAATGAATTCTAGTTTTATTTAGCTAACACTTTGCTGACTTATAAACTGCTGTCATAGTGCCATTGTAAGCGCATCATCCTCCCATTCAAGAGGTCCCGGATTAAATCCTGGACGGCGGCAGATATTCCACCAATGAGTTGATAAACGTAAACCTATGTGGGATGAGCTGCTGCAGACTTGAAAGGAAGTCCTGGTAGTACTGGTGAGAGAAATACCAGGAATACATGGTCAGGTGCGCCAGCCGCCGAAATATTGGGCTGAAATCATTGATAAAAATGGCTTCAACCCCATACAAACAATCAATCAATTTTTGACTAATATTGTGTCTCACGTGATTTTCAGCTCGGCTGTTTTTCGTAGAAGTCCCCAGTTATTGCCATAGCCTTGGTATCTTCCTTGTTGTTGTGGTTGTAGTTGTCATACAAATTATATTACTTATAAGCGAGGTAACTAGATTGTTTGATTGAATGGGTTTAACACCGCTTTTTCAGTCATATCGCGGTGGCTGGAGCACCTAACAATGGATTCCTGGTATTTCTCACACCAGTACTACCACTACATCCTTTCCTAGCCTCCAGCTGCTATCCCACCTAGGTTTTCGATTATCGACCCATTGTAGAGAGACAAATGTCGGAAATAATATGTGCCGCTGACGGGGACCAAACCCATGACATCCCATGACTGAAGATTAGGAGTCTGGCGCGCTACCGACTGCGCTATGACGGCGGCCCACTATATATAGAACAGAATGTTTCTTTATAGAAATAATTTTCTGTTTGTGAGTAACCTTATCATTCTCTTCAAGTCATTACCATTAAATTCATGTCTGTGGAGCGAATCAGTTATTAAAGAGCCTCTAGTTTTGTTGTGATGTGTTTAAAAATTGGAGTGAAATTTGCCACAACAATAGACTTGTATTAAGCACAATTATGTTTTGTTTTGATGTCTGAACTGTTTGTCTAAATCTGCGGCAAAAAACTGGTTGATTGAATGGGGTTTAACACCACTTTTAACAGTATTTCAGTCATATCGCGGCGGCTGGATCACCTAACAATGGATTCCTGGTATTTCTCACATCAGCACTGCCACTACATCTTTTCCTAGCCTCTAGCTGCTTTCGCACTTAGGTTTACGATTATCCACCTATCGGTGAGAGCAAATGTCGGAAAGGATATGTGCTACCGCCGGGGATCGAAATCATGCCATACCATAATTGAAGATTATGAGTCTGGTGCGTGACCGACTGTGCTATGACGGCGGCTCGGCAAAAAATAAAGATTTCTACAAAAATATCCTAATCGGAAATAAATGTATAGGAATACTTTTCATTTCTCAATTCTATTACAAATCTCGTATGTGAATTAAATGTGATATTGTAATCTCAACGAGTTTTGCAATAAAATGTTCTTAAAGTGTTGGAATTCACCATACTTTAGTCGACCGGCAATCGTTTCAGTTCCATCTAGACTTTTTCTGTAGTAATTTAATATTCGAAAAATAAATATCCAAAACCTCTTCAATGACGCAGCAGTTTCTGTTGCATCAGTCTACTATCGGTCCAAGTATTCAGCAAAAGTAGATATTTCGGATGTAGCCTTACTGTAACTTATGTGTCAAAAAATTAATTAATTTCTCGATTTTTTTGCAAATGTCGTTGTGCATATCTGTCAAGTAGATGTACGTGCGTTAGTGTGGCAGTCCTTGGCACAGTCGTTTTCCACCATGAGTAGATGTGTCATCGAAAGTTACTAGGTTCAATCCCCCAGGAGGGACTCGTACAGCCATCGCTTTATCATTCTCAGTTCTTATCTTTGGACTAAGACCTTTTAGCTAAGCAAAAAAAGAAGATTTTTTTATGTATCCTTACATAAATTTATATAAAGAAATATTTTAACGAATTTCTCGATTTCATTGCAATCTCGTCGTGCACTAAATTGTAATAATAATTTTGTCACCGCAACGACTTTTGTAATAAGTCGTTGCAAAACTTGATTTATTCTAAATCTCGTTGCTACACTTACAAGTGCATAAGGGCTAGTATTGCTTTCATAACCATTGTCTTAACCCATTGTCAGACGACAAAATTAATTTTAGAATGGTCAAAATTGAAAGAATTTGCAGATGACAATTTAAAGTTTATGGAGTTCTAGATTTATTATTTTCATTTTCTTGGTAGAAAACATTGTGCAACAAGTAATTTCTTCGTTCTAAATAATGTTTTCTCAGTCGTTTCCTAGAGAGGCGTCTAAAAGCGTAATTGTGTGGGAATAGGTTTGATGTTCTACTAGATGATGCCGAGGTTAGCGGAACGGCCAAGTAAATCATTATCATAAATAGCGGTCTACCAGTCACTCAATAGCACTCAATATATTACATATTGCAGTTATACGAGGTCTGTTTGAATTTTCAGTGAAGTTTTATAACTTCTTCTTCATGTCCATACCTTTCCTAATATAAAAATCTACAACTTATGCTGTTGTACTTCTTGCTTTCAGTTGGACAGGGAAAATGATATAGAGTCTACAGTCATTACAGAATTTTAGTGGAACGTGGAACTAGGCACTTTTCTTCCAAATCAAGAAAATTAGAAAAATCAAAAATATTTTGTTTGAACAATGCATACCGTTCCATGCTTTGGATCAAAGTTTATAGGCAGGTCAGTGATAACGACAAAAGTTTTCCAAGGCATGGCCAATACTATTCAAAAGTCATTTTTACATTTCGAAGGCTTATCGCAACACTGTCGTAAATCCCTATGCGACAGTATTGTTCTTAGCCCTCAATTTATGACTCGGTTGCCAATCCCGAACGAGCAGACGCGTTCGTAACAAATCCATATCTGAAAAGCAATCGTCGCGGGCGAGTATCAAACCCATAAGGACATTAAAAGAAAGATTAAGGGCACAGCGCGCTAACCATCTAAGAGTATTTCTCCTAACATAGCTATTGAGTTTTGCTCCGGGCAGTGCAATGCGAACAGTCTGTTTGGATATTTCCAAGATCAAGGCTGAAGGTCAAGCAATAAAATAAGCTTTGTACCGGTGGAGCATGGAAAAGCTGTTTCCCTTGAAGTGAACCATTGCTGAGTCATGCGAAAAGTTTGTATACGTCCAAGTTCAGAGTGAGAGCTGAAGTCAAGTGACAAAATTGACCTTTTCTTTTTCCAAATTACGAATTAGTCTTTTGTTTTATCTATTTTGTTGCTCTCGAGGTTAAAGACACTAATGAAAATCAAATTGAAGTATGATACCTGTCCAGGGGCCAAATGTGAAGGTCATATTCCATTACTGACCCAGAAGGTCGGTCATTTGTGTTATTTGTCACTTTCGGTCACATACCGCTTTTGACTTAAAGTACTAGTCCAGCCCAGAATTTTTTTTTTCTGTTTTCTTTAAATTTAAACAAAGTGATGTTTATATAGGACACTACACTTTATCGCACCATTCAAATATTTGTAGTTTTGCAGTAATTGCTGTGTAAAGTCTCGATTTTTTCCTGTCGAGATGTACACTTCCGCTATCGCAACCTGTTAATCTCCGATAATCCGATGACGTCAGCCTCTGTAGAGGTGCTTTATTTACACACTGGGGGAATGGCGAATGAAGACAGTAAATCGGACACAAGTTGCGATCTTTCACTTTCATGTGGGTCCTTACCATTCGGATCCGATGCCGAATCTTTAGATTTAGAATATGGACAACAGTCAGACATTTACGAATCTATCCAACCTTATAAATTCGAACCGTACTTGTCCGATACATCGGACCATCGGAAACATCCATGCCGGGTGACGAATCGACGAGTGACGAAAGGAGACTTCTCAGTAACAAATGGTTATTGATTGAATTTAACTTATCTAAATAAAAACAGAATATAGATTGTATATTTGTTGCAGAAAAAAGACTTATCGTACGTTACGTAAGAAAATCGATTTTCGTGTCAATTTCCTTCTTCGAACCAGATTTCGTTCGCACCTGATTTTATACCTTGACTGATGTACGGCATATTACCTTTCGTGGAAATGTTCAGAGTTTTCTTTTAATGAAATATGGCCAGTGGTCGTCGTCTACGCAACCCGTCCTCCGACACAAAATACCTTTTCTAAGAGGGCTTGCTGTAGCTTCAAAAATTATAGTCCCTTCGAATTAGAATTTTTCACGACAGTTAACCATTAAAATACGATCCCGCATTTTTTACGCATTGTCAAAATATTTATCAATATAAGAAAATAAAAAAGAAAAGCAGAACTAGGTAGCAATTTCGTCTTTTCTCTCAATGTTTCCTATCCTGTCTAGCACCACATTTTTTAATTTGTGCAAGCTTGGATTTTCGTCTGTAACGCAGTATTTCGATTTTGACTAGTCAACCAATATGTCATAACATTACTGACCAAAAAGGTTATATAAAGATTTTTTTTTCAAATCAAAAATCCCGCAGAATAAAACAATATGGAAAAGGCAGATATTTCTTGCAAAGCCCGTGTCTCCTTTTCATAAAATGTTTACTTCCAATGGAAACAAGGGTGTTTGCAATAATATATTTTAGAATAATCAGTTATGAGAGGACCAGTAATATTTGGGTTACCATCAACCCATTATCACGCGACAAAATAATGGACTGGTCTAAGTTCAAAGAATTTGCAGACGACTTTTTTTACTTGGTGAAATTTAAAAGAAAGTCTTTCAAGGTAGAAAACATTGTTAATCATTGATTTGGGGTTACAATTAACCCATTATCACATGACAAAACCGCGGATTGGTCTAAGTTCAAAAATTTTGCAGACGATAATTTTACTTGATGCATTTGAAAAAACTTTGTCCTTTAAAGTAGAAAACATTGTAAATAATAACGGAACAGCATCCTTGTTCAGTTGAACCAGCTTTGGAGCAATACCCATGTGTTTTTTTTTTCCAAAAAAATATTTAAAAGGAAAGCAATCTCTTTTAAAATGATCCGAAAAAAGCACAGAATAATTCGTTGACCCATACACGTTTCACTTTTACGAAATCTGTCCACTGTTTTCTCCGCACAGCATCTTTCGGAAAAGCGTGCATAGAAACCCCGTCTATATATCTATTTCCACAATTTGCAGCGACGCAACGCATGCCGCCAGCAAGTTTACTAGCACCCCTTTTCGTTCCTTTTTGCATGATTAACTCTTATTCACTTTAATGAGTGATTTTTATGCCAGAAAACTTCCTATTCATACATGTAAACACAGTAAGAGTAAAGCGTCGGTACAGATCGTGACGTCACACGGGGTTATCATCCGAATCGATTTGGAGCTCGCTAATTGGATTTTTCCGTTTGCACACCTGTGCTGATTAACACAAAATCAGCTTTCACATCGCCATCGGAAAAGCAGATTAGTAAACAAAAAAGGATAATGGAATAGGAAATGCAAAAAGTAAAAAATGCATATCTGGGCTGGACTAGTCCTTTAAGGTAGTAGGTCTGTTTGTGGAGGCATCCGTATCTGTAACGCATTTCTTATTTCTCTCTGAAGGAGTCAAATCAACATTTAAAGTTTCATCAAGGTCAAACGAATATGTAATTAAGTTATTATAAAGTTAGAGTAACAAAATGGTTCGGAAATTGTAGGATCGCCAATATCAGTCCAAAGGTCGATTGACCAATCAAGCAATTCATTCAGCCTTGAAGTGAATGAGGAATTCCCGACATATATACCGGCAATCAATTTTGTTAGTTTGGTTACTTGATGCCGTAATTACTGCTTATTCAACCGGTACGGTTACGGCGTTTAGGTCTCCTTTTATTTTACTCCCCTGTCGCCGTCATAGCGCAGTCGGTAGCGCATCAGACTCATAATCTTCAATAATGAGAGGTCATGGGTTCGATCCCGGGCAGCGGCAAGTATTCTTTCTGACATTTGTCTCTCACCAATGGGTGGATAATCGTAAACCTAAGTGGGATAGCAGCTGGAGGCTAGGAAAGGATGTAGTGGTAGTACTGGTGCGAGAAATAATAGGAATCGATTTCTAGGTGCTCCAGCCGCCGCGATATAACTGAAATACTGTTAAAAGCGGCGTTAAATCCCAATCAATCAATCAATCTTATCCCCCTGCCCATATATATAACAAAGTAATGTCGTTTGTTAAGGCTCAATGGAACCGCCTCGTCAGAGGTTATTGGTCTCGTAAATTAACCTACCAATTTTGGGAGGGATTTTATTCGGCATGACAAGGTAATGACTTAGTAATTAAACTATTTTCTACTGCGTAGGCAAATATCCTTAACGGTTTCATCAAGGTCGGAAATAAGCGCCAAGTTTTTCCCCAGTACAGATTTCTGTCATCGGAATGCGATTCTATTTTTGGACTGGTCGTTATGATTAAATATATAACGTTCATACCTTAATCGCAAGCCAATTTACAGCTTCAAGTCCAATTTCTTTCAATTTTGTCAAATAAAAGACAAACAAACAAACAAGAACAGACCCCCCCCCCAAAGGAAAAAAAAACAAAACAAAACAAAAAACAAAAAAAAAAAAAAAAAAAAAAAAAAAAGAGAGAGAGAGAGAGAAAATAAGAAGAAGAAGAAAAAAACCCAAAAACAAACAATGTGCCAAACAACCTGTTCATCGAATTCTGTTAACAGCAGTGATGACTAGTCTGCAACATCTTTGAATTCGGACCGGTCTAAATCTGTCATCTGGTAATAGGTTAAGACGATTTTTCTTTTTACCTATCTGAGATTGCCTAGGTTTAAGAAATTACTGGAAGAAATGCCCGGTCGGAATAGGTCGGAGTTTTTTTTAAAATATTAGTCGCTGCCTCTCTTCTCCCTATAAGGAAAGCGTCATTTAGCATGAAGCATATCTTTTTGATTACCATCTTTATCAACATTCGAAGACAGGCTCCGTTTGGTTTACCCTAAAGAAATTCCGTTAAAATTCCTTATTTCTCCCTTTGGCATGGTGTTTTCGAGTCTTGACGATAGCTAGAAGTCTAGACTCCTGTTCTGCGCAGTGACAGACCACTGCTGCACTTTATTTATGTGTTTTTCTGATTTGACTATTTTTGTTTGGTGCTGAGGTTTAAAATGTCCCCGCCCCCATTGTTAGGCCATCCCGAATTAAGGAAGTTTCCATGGCCTAGCATGAAATTCAAGGTAAATGAACGCTCTTTAAGACGAATTCGAGTTCGAATCCAAACGAAACTTGTGAAAAGAGCTATACGATGGTGTGTGTGTATTTCCGTTTATTTATCGTCGCTACCGTAGCACATGCCCATATTAGCGACGTCCCCCAGAAGACGGTTAGGTGTACGGGGGATAGTGCAAGGATACAGGACGAAACTGCTGAGAGCTCCACCTGGTTCTTTAACGTGCTCAATAGATAGCATCGTCATACGGTCTCATCCGAAAGACAATTAGCTTGTTAGTTGATATGGTCAGCCCAGGGCTCGAACCCGTGACCTTGGGGATTGAAGTCAAGTGCTCTACCAACTGAGCTCATCGGGCTGACTCTTTACGATGGCGTTTGTGTATTTCCGTTTATTTATCGTCCCTACCGTAGCACAAGACAGTTAGTTGTTACAGGGGAAAGTGCAAGGATACAGGACGAAACTGCTGAGAGCTCCGCTGGGTTCTTTAACGTGCTCAATGGATAGCATCGTCACACGGGGCCTCGGTTTAACGTCTCATCCGAAAGACAATTAGATGTGTTAGTTGATATGGTCAGCCCAGAGTTCGAACCCGTGATCTTAAGGTTTGAAGTCAAGTGCTCTACCAACTGAGCTCATCGGGCTGAAAATACGATGGAAAAAAACACACCCTATTCATACTCTAATTTTAATTAGTGAAAATTTGACAGGAGTGAAACCAATAGTCGGAGTTAGAGCTGTGTTATTTTCACGGAAATGGTATATCTCACGGTTCACCTATGAACGACATTGGGAGAAAATGTCTGGAATAGTTCGGATCTCCCGAGCATTTTCTCGGCCACTTCTACTCCAAACAAAGAAAACATGTAATCATTCGAAGAATCTAATACGAAACAAGTGAGTATCACATATTGTCGTTCTGTAGTAATCTTATAATGGCAGCTGAACACTTGTTTCGGCTTGTCCATCATGGACAACCAGTTTGGAGCCCTACGGATGTTTCCCCCCTCTCAAACTTTGCTATTGCCCTTCAGTTCTGCTTTGATACGGTGCAGGATAGCTGCGATATTTCTGATAATCTGCTGGTCAGGCAGGGCATTTCAGTGCAGCGCATCAGGAGAAAAAGAGAGGTTATTGTCATTCTATTAAGAAAGACTGTCTTAGCATGCACAGCCCCTGTATCCAGCAGGTTCTACTTGATTATCAATTAGAATTTTATTGTTGTTAATGATTCTTTCTACCATAGTTGTTTCGGGGGTTATCCCAGGTTTCTTAATAGTGTGGTATTTGGTCCAAATGCATCACCAATTTCTCGCTCAGGTCAATAGCTTCTAAACCGTAAAATTGGTTATTTTAAGTCTAGTATAAAGTTTTCCATATGAGCAATAGACCTTTTCACGGTCTCACAGCGCATGCGTCAAATCGAATCTCGTTAAAGGCGATGTTTACCCGAGACTTTGTCACGTGATCGTTTGCGGGGAGTCGATAATTTATCACTATATAATCCTATATAAATTGTCTATTTTTAACGAGCAAAAATAAAGGTTAAAAATCAAAATTTTGGTGCAAAAAGGGTTTCAATATGAGGGCAGATATATGCAGACTAGTTGTAGCGAGTAATATTGATGATATTATCGTGTATTAATAACAAAATTAAGTTTAAAACGACCTGGTGTCTAGGCCATATGAAACATTACGTACCTCGAGTTTTGCGAAAATTACCCTTACATACAATAATATCTCATACGAAATAAGATATTTTGGACATGTTTCAACCCCCCCCCCCCCTCACATACAAGGAAGGAAAAGTAAATAGTTATAGTTTGACACTCGACGCAAACACTGGATGATTACGTTGATGAATGGAAAATCCCGCCTTGCAGTATACGGACAAGTGTCAAACATCTTGACAGATATAATATTGACTAAAATAACATTCCAATATTAATCCATTCCCAATGAATGAATTTTTTGACCGGTGCAAAAGAAGCTGCATACGACATTTTAGAGCTAATGGAATTTAATTGTTTATTTATTTTCTTTTTTTCCTTATGGGACAGGAAAATATTGTGGTTACCGAAGAAATTACTTTATCCAAGAAATTTCTTCATTTTCCACAATGTTTTCATATGCTTCTTCTCAAATTGTCATTCGCAGCGTTCTGGTAATAGAAGTGTTGGAGGAAAGGAGAAAATATATTCTTTGATTTATATAATCTGCTTTTCGTCTAGATATTCCATATACCGATTAAAAAGTGTATATGGAAATTCAAAATTGAGAGAACTATATATTAACGAAAAAAGGATTATAACAAAAATCATAATACTATGATGACGATGTTAATAGTGCGAAGAAAAGAATGAAAAATAGAAATAATCAAATGTAATGATTATAATGGAGTGCTGTTCGGTAAACAGTCTTGATGTAAAGGGTTCCCTTTGGTATATCACATATCTATATGGTGTTATGTGTAGACGGCAACATGTCACCAAGCATCCAATCAACAACACCGCACACTCTTTATGTATATTAGTAAAATTTAGGAATTGATGAAACAAATTTGTCTTTTTATGTTTCAACCGATATGCCGCCAAGTACTGGGCCCTGATCGACGAATCAAAGAATCCGACTAGACGTCGTTTTCAATCGGCACGGGAATATTATTGCATGGTGTTTATTTATTCATCATTAGCATTTCAATCTTTTACTAAAATGAAAAATAAATTGAATACGCTTAACAACTTTGAGTGGATACTTTTTGCTGTGGGATATATATTATCCTAAAAAGATGGGTGGAAATGAAAATTGTTGCGTGGCAGATTGTAGATCGACAAGGCATAACTCTAATATATCCTTCCATAGAATTCCAAAGAAATCGGAGTCTAGAAGAAAATTATGGATAAAGGCAACTGGAAGAGTCCAACATGGAAGAATTAAATTTGCACCAACGAATAATTCTTTATTTTGTGGTCGACATTTTGTGAATGGGAAGAGAAGTGATGATCCAACGTCTGTGGACTTTAAACCGACAATGAATCTTCCGGTGACTTTGCCAGTAACATTGAGGCAAAGGAGAGCTACTGTTTCCAGTATGAAATCGTCCAAATATGACGGAGCAGTAGAAACCCTTGTGAAAGAGAACTGTAGCGTGTGTTACACAAAGAAACGCGTTTTGTTGCCAGAAATTGATCTTAGAAATATGCAGAACGAAGTTCAGATTTCACTTGAGCGATCAGATGAAATGACAGAATGCGAAATGCTGTATTGCCAAATCCCCTGAGAGGTGCGATTTCAATTAAAATGTAACGTAAGTTTTGTAGGATTTTCCCTGGTATAAAGCAAGGACACGGGAACTGATTAAATACAAGCTGGTATTTTCCACAGTTTTTTCAATGTAACTGAGTCTCTGGACAAATCCCTCTTCAAAGTATTTAAACGCCTTCAACGACTTGTAGGCCCGGACGCTTTCTTTGTCAAACGATTTGTCCCGCGATTCCAGTAAATATTTTTTTAATTTTGATATGTCAAAGGCCGGAACACTTTTCAAACCATTTTCCCCTCTATTGTTCGGATTTGTAAACACTGACTTCACAAAAAGAGACTTGTTTTCTGACATTTTAACACTGTTTAAGTTCGGGGTCGTATCGAGCCTTCTTATTTTCTATTGAGTTTTTCAAACCGGAAGTAAAAACTCCCCGCAACGGGAAAATGTTGTTGTTGTTAATTTTTGAAAGCGTCTAACGGATGTAGATTTTTTAGTCATCTGGCGCTTTGCGTGAAAAGGTCTATTTCAACTTTTGGTAGAAATCTTTGAATTTTCCTCCATAGAATTAATATCCTTATCCCTTTTTCTGATCAAAACTAAAAAAATATTAAATTACTTCTGATTTGAAACAAAAAAAATTTGCCCAATGTTTAGTAGGAGTAGTTTTCATCTGAGATGATTGTTGCCGTCATGTGACGACACTAGTTCTTGGGTACACATCCAGGGCTCTGCAGAGTGGGCGACTCAGGCAAAAAAGTCGCCTGGTTTCATAAAACTTCGCCTGATTTGCTGATCAAAGCCCTTGATCGTAATTCAAGCGAGTATCGATAGTCCCGAGGCCAACAGATTATCAAAAAGAGGAGTATGTTCCGGCAGCTAATAGTCAACGTGCTTGCTTCATTCACACCTACGCTGATTGGTTTCGGCACTGCTTTGTATACTATCGGCACCTGAAATCTTTATTTGAAATCCTTTCCCTTCTTAAGTTTTAATTATTTCTGTAAAGTAAGTTATCACCAGACTACGAGATTTGTTGCTTACTTTCACATAATAAGAATAATGGCCGACATTTACGGACGCCGTGTCATTTTTGTTAAAAATTTGAAATCTTGATGAAAAATAATTCTGCCGAAAACTTATGTAGAGTAAATTCATTTTTCATTAGAATCCTTCAATTTGAATTGTCTGCTTTAATTGTAACACGTGAAGAAAATCATGGCAAACAATCTAAAGGCTGCTACGATCTTTTCCTGAGTTTCTTATGATACATTCTTTCAAAAAACTAAATTTCACTTACTTGTGTTGGTAATAATTCCTTTAAATAACATGTAAACCTATAAAATGGAGCAAATTATCCTGTGTTAACTTTAAACCTCTGCATGTACACAGTCTGGTTTTTTGTGTACTCAGCAGTAACCCTTACCCTGTACACATTATCACTGACTTAATCACAGAGGACCTTTTTTGACCAATTAATGACAATTTTTTATCCATTTAGGCCCTATATGTTACCAGGTAAAGTGAACAGACTTTAACTCATTACCAAACAATCCCCCCATTTTGACATCTTGAAATGTTTTTTTGGGAAACTGTGGAAAAAGGAGGAAATGATTGCAGCAAGCAATTTATCCTTTTCCCACATGTTTCTACCCTCTTTGGCACCTTCTTTCTTATCTAAGCTCACTTTGAAATAGGGCTGTAACGATACAGAAAGTGACGAATACGAATACAGATCACGATACAGGGTCATGAATATGAATATTTATTCATGAATACTACTTTTTCCTGGAACAGACATATTTATCTATATATTTCTTTGAGTTCAGAATGAAACAAACTTATGACTATCTGTGATACAGACGGCTGTTTTAAGTTAACTATTTTATTATTTCTGCAACAATAATCAAAGGTGTATGGCAAACTGAAGCCTAACAAAGGGTGAAGTCAAGATCCGTCATTGTTTGATGCTGGATCATTTCAAATTTCTTGCCTCTTTATTATGGATTTCACGTATTTGTACTTTTAAATTTGTATATTTTGAATTATGTCGTGAACTTCTATCTGTTACAAACTATCAATTAATATGAAAATTTTTGTCACCAGAATTGATCACTTATAATGAAAAGACGAAATATTTAAATTTTGCCAACATATATTGGACATGCAGCCATAGCTTACCTTTTAATTTTTTAAAGGGAGGTAATGTGTACGTTGCATAATTGAAGACAATGGTCTTTGCTCGGAAAGATTATGTCATTCATTTTCTTCAGAATCTGCACTTAATGGTCAATATGATAGAAAAATTAGGCCATAAATACTAGAATTTGAATTGAAAATCTTGATTTAAAAGGTTTAAAAGATCTCAGACTTTGACTTAAAAAAGATGATTATTGATTGTTAGTATTAACAGAGGTCTGACCGTTGACGGTCAAAGTCATGCGTCGATTGTCCAGTTAATCTATCATTCACTACCCAAAATGCCACTTGTAGACAACAAATAAATAGCTGTCATCAGTGAAATAGAAATTCTTTGATTTAGTATCTAGAATATGTATTCAGTTGCATCAGAGGAGCCCTCTGTCAATCGACTACGGGAGCCGCCTCGGCTTTAA
Source organism: Fragum fragum (assembly GCA_946902895.1). Lineage (NCBI taxonomy): Eukaryota > Metazoa > Mollusca > Bivalvia > Cardiida > Cardiidae > Fragum > Fragum fragum. Next base: position 63,020,883 of record OX336368.1, read on the forward strand.
GGATTTACGTCTTTCTTCATAAATTTGATGAAACCTCCGTGCATGTTGGATATCTATGACCTCTTGGATATTTTTTTGCACTTGGCATCCCGGAAAAATATTTCACATTTTGTATTCGCCAATATTCGGTTCTCAGACAGACGAATACGATACGTACTCGCCGGTAAAAAAATATTCGATTCACCGAATATTCGAGTGTATCGTTACAGCTCTACTTTGAAATGTATTATTTAGCTTCTTTCAATTTTCATCAGTCTGAATTTTTTCTTTTGGCAATGGTTTTATTAAATACATGTTGTTACAATAAAATCTTTTCTCATTTTCTGCTTCAAATAGGAACACTACTCATTTTATTCAGACCGCCTGTACACTATTTGCATTTTTAGGTCATCTGACTGAATGGGCGGATTTCAACCAAACTTGGTAGAAAGCATCATTGGGGGATGCCAATTCAAGTTTGTGAAAATAGGGGTTCTGGGGGTCAAAGGGGCCCAAATAGGGGGCAAAAAGGGGTAATTTTTGGATCTTCTTTAAAAATCTTTTTCTAATAAACCGTTAATGCCAGAGCTTAAATATTCTGTGTGCATGACAACTAGGACAGGTATATTATAAATTGTGAAATTCATGCCCCTGGGGTCATGTATGGGGCCACACCCAGAGGTCAAAGTTCATCATGTTAAAAAATTCACATTTTCATCTTCTTCTGATGAAGTACTAAGCCAATTTCAAACCAACTTGGTGAAAAGCATCATTGGGTACTGATTATACAGATTTGTGAAAATTAAAAGGCTGGAGGTCAGGGGGGCCTAAAATGGGGACCAAAAGGGGGTCATTTTTGGTAACTTTTAAACATTTACATCTTCTTCTCAAGAGGGGATTTCAACCAAACTTGGTCGGAAGCATCATTGGGGGATGCCATTTCCAGTTTGTGAAAAGAGGTTGGGGGGGCTTGGGCCGGGGGCAGAAAGGGGTAAATTTTTGTACTTCTTAAAAAATCTTTTTCTAATAAACCCTATATCACTTGTCTTGATGCTCTTTTACTCAGGTGACCGTTAAGGTCCACTGGGCCTCTTGTTTTATTAGTTGACCTTTTTATCATATATGAATCTATTATGAAGCATTAAAAAAAAAATAAAAAAAAATCAGAATCAAACTCTTGAATTCTAAAACCTAAGTGAGATAGCAGCTGAAAAAAAGAAAACCTAAAAAAAAAAAAAAAAAATACAAAAGTATTTGTTCACAGGAATATGATCTTTATTGAGTACTGAAAGGATAAGCAGTATTTTCTATGTTTGTTGCATAATACATAATATAAAATGCAACCACTTGGTTGTAAAGCCATTTTATTTTCTGATAGAAATGAGGAATAAGCGCAAAAACTTAATTTTTAACGTGATCCACTTCTCCTGAAAGTCTCACCACTTCTCCCCATTTTGAAAAACTTCTCCAAATTCTCAGACTAGTGAGAAGTGACTTCTTCCAAAATTCTGGGAGTCTGCAGAGCCCTGCACATCAGTCAAAAATAGCCAGGAGTCGATACTAACAGTGTCCTGGGAGCTCAAGGATCTTTGAAAATTGGAAGGGACCCCAGCAATCTGAGGCTAGGGATTTTGTCAGGATCCTTCAATATTTCTCCAGTACAATAGATCTTAATGTATCAACTAATGCTCCTGTTTTTTTTTTTGTTTGCTTGTTTTCTGAAGCTTTTTTTCAAGTTGGGCTTAGAAGTGAAGGATTGTGTGTGAAAGAGTTAATAAATAATGTATATCAAGGAGGGAACCCTTATTATCTGGATGAAACCCTGAAGTTATAGGTAGGGAATCCTGTGGGATCCTACTGAAGTAAAGTTTTGTTGACACCTCATAGGTCATGATTTAAGGCTCCTAACACTGTCTACTTGATTCTAAAGCCCTGTAGATCGTAAGTATGGTATTATCCAACAATTTTTAGTTTGTCTGAGCATGAAGTGATTGAGCTGTGTCCAACATCCTTCATCTGACTTCCATCCTTCATCTTGTTGTGTGAAATCTACTAGTCACAAATTTTGCTCAATTGTCATGAAACTTGGTCAGAATATTGTCTTCATGAAACCTAGGACTGGTTCACTGATGCCGGGTAGTCTATAGGGGGTATGCTTATACTGCCTTGCCAGGTCCGCCAAGCAATTTACTCTTTAAAATTAATGTGAATAGGGGTAATCTGTCGTATGAGGCCATCGGTCACCTTTAATTGTCCAATTGGCAGTTTATTTATATCCCTTTAAACTGCTGACAGGTGTTGTGTAAAAACAATAATGTGTCTTGTGCATAAACTTTTCAACACATGAGATAAACATGAACACACCACTTATTAAAGGTGTACTCTTTTAACATGTTTGGTTGAATGCAATAAGTAACAAGTGCCGAGTTATGTTGATTATAATTAACCAAATTTGATGGATTTATTATAAAGTCTAATTACGTTTCCAGTTTGTAAGTTGAGAGGTTGGGTAATTTTACCATATAGCAAAACTTTAGACTAATTGAAAGAAGTTGTAGAGGGGAATTTTTATTTGATGAAAACTTAATATAAATAACCTTTATCTTTGTGGTACAAATATCATGGATAATATAAAAATTGCTACGTCTTCATCTCCCACAATGTTTTCCAAAGCTTTTTTCGGGAGTAAAAAAGCAGAAGTGTGTAGGAATGGGTATGACGGTCTGGGTACGGGGCTGGATTCGATTATTCTTTCTTATCTGCATTCATCAAGCAGTTCAAAGACATTACTTACCGGTATTTAGGGAACATATTGTCGTAATAGAGTATCTAAAAAATATTTTTCCTCAAACTTTCGAACAATCTTAATTCCACAGAACGACAGTCCCGATCATAAGTCGTTTGACGGTTTATCTTGCTTTTATCGTACACTGACCATAATATCCTGGAAGTGATTAGCACTAGACGTATATGTCAGAGTTATTCAGTTTCTTGATTCCAGTTGGTCGTTGCTTCCAACATTGGGTTTAGGCAAATTAAAGAATGAATAAAAATCACTTTAAGAATTCATAAATATTGTTGTATTTGCTATTTATTATTAAACCAATAGTCTTTTTCGTATTTTGTCTTCAATAATGGGTTTGCTCCCATACAGCGGCAAATATTCTTTCCGACATTTGTCTCTCACCAATGGGTTGATAATCGTAAACCTAAGTTGGAAAGCAGCTGGAGGCTAGGAAAGGATAAAGTGGTAGTACTGGTTTGAGAAATACAAGGAATCCATTGTTAGGTGCTCATGCTGCCGCGTTATAACTGAAATACTGTGAAAAGTGGCGTTAAACCCCTTTCAATCATTAATCAATTTTTGTGTTTTGTACATTTTATTTGGCCATTCTTATAAGAAAAATTATCAATGTATCATGACTACCCTATGTTGATGGGGTTGTAGAAAATTAAAACCCTGATCTGTATTAAGCAGCAAACTCTCATGTGGCCAGTTTTGATCTGGCCCTTGGCTGGCTGCATACAACAGGTTTGACTGTAATTGCTTGTAACAAGCAATATTTCATTATTCACAATGTTTTCTTACCCAAAAGGTAAAAAATCCAAAATTTTATCAACACAAATATTGTGGTCTGCACCATTGTAGAATCTTGACCAGTCTAAAATTTTGCTGTACGGTAATGGGTTAACTACCCTGTATGGTGCAGTTAAGATTAAGAACACCCATTTTGTGCAATTTATATTTACCTTAAGGCACTGAAGCGGATCACAGGGTTAATCTTTCTTATTCCTTGGAATGCTTATAAATTCCTAAACCCATGTAACAAGAAATTTCTTCTTTTTCCAAAATATTTTCTACCCTACTGAATGTTTTATTTTTTGAAATGAAATATACTTCAAATTGTCGTCTGCAAAACTCATAGATTTGGATAGAATTAAAATTTTGTAAAACTGTAAAGGGTTAAACATTTTGGCTCTGCTGTTTACATAGAAACCCCAAGATATTGCTAAAGCCTTGGTGTCGTCATTGTTGTTGTTGTGGCGCGAAAACTTTGACATTTTGTGATATCTCTGGTTCCATCAGCACCCACTATCCAGCACCCATCAGCCGAGTATAGGCACCTGTAGGCCGTAGTCCAAATTCAAAGAAGTTGCAGACAACAATTTTAAGTTGATGATATCTTCAAAATCTTTGCCTTTTAGGGTTACAAGCCATTTCTTCATTCTCCACAATTTTTTCTAAAGCTTTCATTTATAGAGGCGTTTATATAAATGTGTGGGAATGGGTTAAAGGTTTAACTGAAAACTGACCATTTCTTGTAGATATAGCAATCTGTACAATTTTCAACAACACCAGACATCACAAGTTTCTAAGGTTCAAAATGGGATGTAATAATCAGCTAGGAGCTTGTCTTGACTGTCTTGTCACACACCATTGACCCTGTAGCGTTCTGAAAGTTGTTAACCCTTTTCTAAAAGACAAAATTTTAGGCTGGTCCTGTCCAAATTTTAATTGATGAAACTTCACTTATTTTTGTTTTTTGGAGTTGAAAATATTGTGGATAATGAAGAATTTGCTTGTAACAAGCTATTTCTTCATTTTCCGCTATGCTATCCGAAGCTTTTTTTCTGAAAGTGTTATTATGTGAGAATAGGTTTATGTTTGGTTGGACAGGAATCTGTATTGTAGTAAAGATGTTGTAAAAGAATGGATTTCTATGGGCATAGGTTAGCTGCGATATCGTAGCCCTCTTTCTGATAATCTGCTCGCCAGCAGATTATCAGAAAGAGGGCTACAATATCGCAGCTAGGCATAGGTCTGTGAGACCAGGATCAGGGTTTTCATTAGTACCCACTTGGGCCAAAATGTTCAAGAGTCAAAATTGAATTCCCAAGAGTCAAAATCCTCCCCTCCCTGGTAGGAATTTAGTATTCATGCATATATTGTTAGTTTGAATTAGTTTTAGAAAATCTCAATAGTACTAAGATCAAATTATTCTTCATAAAAAGATGTGTCGATTTTATACACCAAAACCCATGACATTTCTTGAGCAACATTTTCTTTTGTTTCATTTTACTTCTTGATTATATTTAGTGAGTTTTTTAAAAGTAATAGCAATTACGATCGCCGATGCATGACCATCACTTGAGAGTGTTAATTACCTATTGGATTTGTTGTAACGATTACTGTTACTTAAAATCTGCTTTGTACATGACACATTGTGAATTTATGCTTGTTACATGCAATTTATTCTAATTCCACAAAATCAGAGTGACATGAAATCCTGGGTTTGTACAGGAAAAGGTTAAAAATCAGTTCCTCTTATTTTCTGCTCAACTTTTATTGATTAAATTAAAATTTTACATACATGTTCTTTCAGTATCAAGCAAAGATTTTCATATCATAAGTTGGCTTTGGTCAATTTTCTTCTCTTGAAGCAATCTATGACTGTTCATTGAAAATTCAGAAAAACTGCAAGGTATTTTTTCTGTGAAATGGAGTCGTAGGGGGCGGGGTATAAAACACTTTCAGTGATAATCTAGTTAGATACAAGCTTTATACATGAAATTTGTATGTTGAACACAATATTGGGTATTAACCCATTCCCACTAAATGACGCTTTTAAATGCCCCTTAAAATGAAAGCTTTAAAAAAAGTGAATAATGAAGAAATTGCTTGTAACAAGCAATTTCTTCATTATCCACATTGTTTTCTACCCTATAAGTCAAAGAATTTGCAGATTTCATCAACTTAAAATTGTCGTCTGCAACCTCTACAAATTTGGAGCGGACTGGTCTAAATTTGTATCGAGTGGGAATGGGTTTACCATTGTCATGCAGAATAAAATTCTTTTCAAATTTAATCAATGAAGGTAACTAGTAGGTCAATTTTATTTTGAAATAAAATTTTCTAAGCAACTCTGACTTAAAAAGAAGCAGCAGGTAGTGTAGACTAAGATCAGACTTCAATTATGTGCTAACTAATCTTTGTCTATACATCATGCCAAAACAGGAATATTCCGGGCTCAGCATGACAAGGATTAATAGGTACTAGTGAACAGCTTGATTTATAATTATATTTAATACAATTTCAGAGGAACTTTTGTGTACAGAGATGACCTACCCCCTGTTTATTCATTTAACAATAAAATTGCCTTTTCAATGGGATTTCTGTTGACATCGTGGATTGGATTAAACTGGTACTACAACCCAGGACAAGTAGCGGTAAGCATAATTCAGGCAATGAGCAGAGAGCAAATTCCAGTTAAATCAACTTGTAATTTTACCATGAGCTGCAATCTCTTTCCCATGACAGCTATTGTCCTGCAATTTTGTATATGCCTTTCAGGGGTCGACTCTAACAGTGTTGCGGGATCAAGAGGATCCCTGAAAATTGGAAGGGACCCCAGCTATCTCAGTTTAGGTATTCTGTCAGCATCCTTCAATATTTCTCCAGTACAACAGATCTTAATTTGTCAACTAATGCTCATGATTTTTTGATCACTTGTTTTTGTTGAAAATATTGTGGATAATGAAGAAATTGCTTGTAACATGCAATTTCTTCATTTTCCACAATGTTTTCCAAGTTTTTTTTTTTTCAAGTTGGGCTCAGAAGGACAGGTTTGCACATAATGAGTTAATGTATATCAAGGATGAATCCCTGATTATCTAGAGGGGACCCTGAAGTAATAACTAGGGATTCCTGTGGGATCCCATTGAAGAAAAGTTAGTGTCGACCCCTGCCTTTGTGATCAATAAATTATAATACCACCCCCTAGACATATAAGTTCCTTGCATTGATCGGGATCAGTTGGTTGTTTGGTCAAGGTCAGGTATGAAGTTCAACTTAACACAAGAACTAAACATTTTGCTGGTATTCATATTTGGTACGAAGCTTCCTTTGATTGATCGATATCAGTTAGTTAACCCATTCCCACTAGACTGGTCCAAATTGACAGGAGTTGCAGACGACAATTTAAAGTACAGTAAAACCCCTCCTTACGACCACCCAGGAAATACAGGCATCTCTCTATTAAGACTGAATTTTGACAGTACAGAATTTTTAGCTCACCTAGAGCACAAAGTGCTCTAAGGCTCTAGGTGAGCTATTGTGAACAGTCATCTTCTGGCCTCTGTCTGTCTGTCCATCAGTCCATTCACAATTTACAAAAAAGCTTCTCCTCCTAAACTAACAATGGAATTTCAACCAAACTTCACAGAAATGGTCCTCTTTGAAAATATTTCAAAAAATTGAAATCCAAGAAGAATTTTGGTTGCCATGGCAACCAAGTGAAAAAACTTCTCCTCCCAAACCATGAGGCCTAGAGCTTTGATATTTGGTATAAATCATTATCTAATAACCCTCTGGCCAAATACTTCAAAGAATGACCGTACTTTGAAAATAAGCCCTTTTCTGTCTGATCCCTAATTTCACATAGGAATAAAGAAGGAAATCTTTAAAAATCTTCTTCTCCCAATTATAGGGACTAGAGCTTTTATATTTGGTATATATTATCATTTAATGACCTTCTACCAAAATACTTCAAAGAATTACCCTACTCTGAAAACAAGCCCTTTTCTAAGCAATCCCTGATTTTACATAGGAATAAAGAAGGAAATCTTTGAAAATCTTCTCCCAAAACATTAGGCCTAGAGCTTTGATATTTGGTATAAATCATCATCTATTGACTCTCTAGCAAAATTCTTCACGGAGTTAATCTACTCTGAAAATTAGCCTTTTTCTGTGCAAATCCTGATTTTACATAGAATTAATGAAGTTATATCGTTGATAATCTTCTCCTCTTAAACCAATAGGACTAGAGTGTTAATATTTGGCATGTATCAATGCCTATTGACCTTCTATTAAAATGCTTCAAAGAATTACCGTACTCTGGAATTAAGTGCCATATTCTGGGACCTAATAAATACTTTGGATTAAAGGAGAAAATCTTAAAAAAATCTTCTTCTCCAAAACAATTGGGAGTATAGCTTTTATATTTTGTATAAATCATAGAGCCTTGCCCCATCATACTCAGGGGAGCGATAATGGTCGCAACCCCCTCTAAAACAGGCAACCCGCTAGTCTGAATTACACCAACTAAATTCATTACCAATTATAACTGATACACTATTTTGAACCCCACTAAAATGACCAATAACTTCACACCTTGAGACCGACAACCTGAATTTCTCTAAGAGCAACAATAATTGGGTACAAATGCATCATCCAAGAAGATATGATTGGCTTGTTTATGGCGTTTTCTTTTTTTTTTTTTTTTTTTTATTTTAACTTAATTGGTGTTTGGTATTAGCATAACAGAAGATATGATATCAACAGTTTGACACTTTGAACCTGTACTTAAGTACAAATAATCTGAGATCGGACTTCTGAATCAGATCAAAATGGGGAAGAGAGAAAGTAGATCTTAACAAAGATTGAAAATTTGAAAATGATATTAGGTTCCCGTGTAGTACATGTTTTTATTGTTTTATTTTGTATGTACAGTATAAATATATTCAAATAATGAAGGTAAAATAAACATAAATTAGTTGACAACAACGACCAAACCTCCATATTATGACCACCCGCTTTAACGATCACTTTCAAAAAGTACCGCAAGTGGTCTTGTTAGAGGGGTTTTACTGTACATGAAATTCTAGATTTTTTCAAATTTCTGGATATAAAACATTGCGTAAAATGAAGAAATTACTTGTCACAAGCAATTTCCTCATTTTACATAATTTTTCCCCAATTGTTTTTCTTAGGGGGCGTCCAAAAGCGTCACTGTGTAGGAATGGGTTAAAGGTTAAGACATTCATGAAGGTCAAGGTCATTTATCAAGGTTATTTATCAAGGTCATTTTAACGCAAAAAATTGGAAGGAGCTTCAGATTTGTACACATCAATCATTAAGCTATCTCCCCAGGGAGCCCCATTAAAGCCAAAAAGGAGCCAAAAAGCTACATCTTTTAAAATCTTCTTTTCATGAACCGGCTATTGGGTTGGATTCACATTAGGATTAGAGTCTTTAGGGCAAGGACTATAACATTTGTACAACAAAAAGAAATCTGTCAAGAAATGTCCATCCTTGGGGTTGGGGGGGGCGTAGGGGTGCGTAAGCTTACAGAGTGACAACTTTGAAATTTTTCTTCTACTAAACAAAAAGACCTAAAGCTCTGATATTTGATATGTGGCGTCATCTGGTTGACTTCTATCAAGACTGTATAAATTAAGGACCCTGGGTCCGAATTAGCCTGTTTCCAGATGTCACAAGAGTAACATAGGCTAATATAGTGAAAATTTTAAAAAATCTTCTCCCAAACAGGAGGGCCTAGAGCTTTGATATTGGTATGTAGCATCATTTGGTGGACCTCTACCAAGATTGTATGAATTATGGACCCAGGGTCAAAATTAGCCCAGATCAGGATAATAGAAGTTTAATTTAGGCTCATTTAGTGAAAGTTTTAAAAAATCTACTTTTACCAAAAACAAGGGCATAGAGCTTTGATATTTTGTATATAGCATCATTTGGTGGACCTCTACCTAGATTGTATAAATTATGGCCCCAGGGTCAACACTGGCGCATTCCCGGGTAACAAAAGTTTATCATAGGGCTACATGGTGAAAACTTTACAATTCTTCATCTCCTAGGGTTTTGATATTTGGTATGCTGTATCATCTGGTGGACCTCTAAAATGATTGTATGAATTATGGCCCCTTGTTCAAAATTGGCCAATTCCCGGTAGTCACAAGTTTTACATAGGGCTTATATAGTGAAAACTTTAAAAATCTGCTCCTAAACAGGAGGACCTAGAGCTCTGATATTCGATATACAGCATGACCTGGTAGACTTTTATCATTATTGTATGAATTATGGCCCAAGAGTCAAAACAAGCTCATTCCTGTACATCACTAGGCTTATTCATGTATTGTGAAAATTTTAAATAATCTTAATCTCTCAAACAGAAAGACCTAGAGCTTAGATATTTTGTATACAGCATCATCTGGTGAACTCTTGTCTGTTTTTGTGCTCTTGTGACTCAGGTGACCAATTAGGCCAAATGGCCTCTTATTTAGCTGTACACTGATACTTTTTGATGACCATGTAACAAGCAATTTCTTTATTCCCATAATGCTTTTACCCAGAAAAATTAAGAAATCTAAGGTTTCCTAAAACTTGTTGTTGTGTGCAACTTCTTTCAATTTAGACCAGTCTAAAATTTTGCCACTTGGTAATGGGTTGAATTAATCTATTTATTGTACAAATTCAGCATTTTTTCAACTTAAATTGTAGCTATAAAGCACTATAAAGCTGAGGGTAGGGCATCAGCATACTGTATTTTCATTTCTCCAAAAACCGTGAGATGCAATTGTATGTTGTGACTGTTTGACTGAAACAGATGCAGGTTAACCCATCACCAGACGACAAAGTTTTTACCTGGTCCAAATTGAAAGAAGTTGCAGGCTACAATTTTTAGTTTTTGAAATTTTAAAAATCTTTGTCTTTTAGGGTAGAAAATGTTGTGGATAATAAAGAATGCTATAATTATTTCAGTAGTATTACACTAATGTAGATAAGATTATTAAAATGAGCGCATGCGTGACATTTACAACCATTACATATGTGCGCCAAGTAAAGACTCGGCGCTATGTAGATAGATACTGACACAAAGCTGCTTTAAATATTCAGCGAATGTTCTAATTGCCCCATATGGCTGTCCAGGGTGCTCAATGAGTGCGAGTCACGCACATGCAAAATAGTTTGAAATGTCACGCATAGGCTCAAATCAGATAGTGCTGTACTCATGTGTTGTGATTTATTATTAGTTCCATTTTATCAGCGCCCTTGGTTTTTAAATAGAACAGTTTCCAAATTTTGTTTCTTTGGTGGGGTAGGTCCAGAAGCATCGGGAATGGTCTTAATTGAAAGAAATTTAAGTTAATATAAAGAAAAATACCAGATGATAAAAATTTTAAAAATCCTTGTCATTCAGGTTGAAAATGTGGAAGGAATGTCCTGTAACAGCGTGCAGTTTCTTCATTTTCAGCAATACAACCTTTTTTCCATAGGGTTGCAAGTAAATGGGGAATCAGTTTAACCTTAAGTCATGATCAAGCAGAATGCAGCTGTTCAACTTTGACATCATTGTAACACATACATAACAGTGATATTTTACAATTTCCAGGGCCATTTTCCCGATATTAACCATGAAGAATGGACAGATGAGGAATTAGGTATACCTCCTGACGATGAGGACATTTATCCACCCGGATATATACCATTGAAAGATCGATAAACTTGGAGTATTTTTATTGGGATGTGTTTGTGTGAAAAGCTAATTGTATATTACCAGACAACAAAAATAAGACTAGTTCAAATTGATAAAAGTGGCATACTAATTTTCAAATTGCATCTAATTTGGAAAATAAGTGCCAAATAGTATAGGAAACACTGTGAGAACAGGAGAAATTACTAGTTACAACAATGTTTTAAAAATCAGTGTTTGAGCAGTGGATCAAAATGCAGGATTGGTTTATAATGTGCTAAAACCTGATAGTTTGAAGACATTGAAAAGTATGTTAACCAATTACAACACAATCCCTCTTTTTTACTCCCTTGTTACAAGCAATTTCTTCAATTCCGACAGTGTCTTCTACCCCTATATAGAAAGAGTTTTATATGTCACCAACCTAAAACTGTCATCTGCAACATCTTGCATTTTAGACTAGATATGGTAATGGTTTTATTGAAAAAAAGTAACACATTTTATATGGTAGGAAACATTGTGATGGTGAGAGCATTTGCTAGATACAAGCAATTTCTCCTACTCTTACAATGTTTTTCTTTAATACCATTTCTTCAGCAGAGTCAAAATAAAGAATTGTGTGGTAGAAATTAGTGGTAAAACAAAATCTTAGCTATTATCATGTGAATTATGCATGATCTGCAACCAAGTCATGATTGTATTCACATGGCCTGCTGTGGCCTAGATTAAGTTGTTTTTTTTGAAGAAAAATAAAAGAATGGAATGAAAGTTTTGTGTGTTTATTGTTAAATGTTTGATTTTTTTGAGAGTAAAAAAAGTGCTTATGTTAATCAAAAAGCGTCCAAACATTTTTTTTTCCATTCTCCATATCAACATAACCATAAGATATTTACTCTGGGTATGTGAAATGATTGAAAAAAATGTGAAAACCTTCCTGTAAGCCAGATCTTCTACCTTGTAATAGATGGTCAATGGGGAACAAAAAACCTAAAAACTACTGCTTATCCAATGAGGACATGAATTGACATGAGCTCTTGTCAATTGAACATGTGTAGATTATACTGTTTTCATAGAAATCGAAGATATTCTGATAGCATTAGTGAGGTCTATGTCTTCTTTTTTCATGGGAAAATTTTGACTGTTTCACCCATTACCAGAGAGAAAAATTTTAGACTGGTCCAAATTGAAAGGATGTGGAGTTTATGAAATTTTAGATTTTTTCAACTTTCTTGGTAGAAAACATTGTGGGGTGTCCAAAAGCGTCACTGTGTGGGAATGGGTTAAAAAAAGGCTGCTATAACTGCTAAATGTATCCCATTTGAGAGCTAAGTTACTTAACAAAATGTTAGACTGGTTTAAATTGAAAGGAGTTGAAGATGATATTTCATTGGAAAATAATGAGATCATATAAGCAATTAAGAAGTGCTTTTCCCACCTATTCCCACATGACAAAATTTTAGACTAGTCCAAATTCAAAGGAGTTGCAGACAACAATTTAAAATTTATGGAATTTTAGATTTTTAGCTCACCTGAGCACGTAGTGCTCAAGTGAGCTATTGTGATCCCCTTTTGTCCGTCGTCCGTCCGCCGTGTGTCATGCGTCGTCCATCAACAATTTCTTTAAACGACATCTCCTCCTAAACCACTGGGCGAATTTGAACCAAATTTGGCAGAAATGTTCCTTAGGTGGTCCCCTTCAAAAATAGCTAAAAGAATTGAAATCTGTTAAAAACTCTGGTTGCCATGGCAAAAAAGTGAAATTTTAAAAAAATCTTTAAAAATCTTCTCCTCCTGACCCAGAAGGCATAGAGCCTTGATATTTTGCATGAAGCATCAGTATATTGACCTCTTTAAAAATAGCTAAAATCATGATCCTCGGGTCCCCAGGGGCGGAGCCCCAGGGGGTAGGGGTTTATATAGAAATAAAGAACAATTTTTTAAATGACTTCTCCTCTCAAACCACTGGGCTGATTTGAACCAAATTTGGCAGAAATGTTCCTTAGGTGGTCCCCTTCAAAAATAGCTAAAAGAATTGAAATCTGTTAAAAACTCTGGTTGCCATGGCAACAAAAGAGAAATTTTAAAATAATCTTTAAAAATCTTCTCCTCCTGACCCAGAAGGCATAGAGCCTTGATATTTTGCATGAAGCATCAGTACATTGATCTCTTTCAAAATAGCTAAAATCATGATCCTCGGGTCTCCAGGGGCGGAGCCCCAGGGGGGGGGGGTTATATAGAAATAAAGAACGATTTTTTAAATGACTTCTCCTCTCAAACCACAAGGCCGATTTGAACCAAATTTGGCAGAAATGTTCCTTAGGTGGTCCCCTTCAAAAATAGCTAAAAGAATTGAAATCTGTTAAAAACTCTGGTTGCCATGGCAAAAAAGTGAAATTTTAAAAAAAATCTTTAAAAATCTTCTCCTCCTGACCCAGAAGGCATAGAGCCTTGATATTTTGCATGAAGCATCAGTATATTGACCTCTTTAAAAATAGCTAAAATCATGATCCTCGGGTCCCCAGGAGCGGAGCCCCAGGGGGGTGGGGTTTATATAGAAATAAAGAACAATTTTTTAAATGACTTCTCCTCTCAAACCACTGGGCTGATTTGAACCAAATTTGGCAGAAATGTTCCTTAGGTGGTCCCCTTAAAAAATAGCTAAAAGAATTGAAATCTGTTAAAAACTCTGGTTGCCATGGCAACAAAAGAGAAATTTTAAAATAATCTTTAAAAATCTTCTCCTCCTGACCCAGAAGGCATAGAGCCTTGATATTTTGCATGAAGCATCAGTATATTGACCTCTTTAAAAATAGCTAAAATCATGATCCTCGGGTCCCCAGGAGCGGAGCCCCAGGGGGTAGGGGTTTATATAGAAATAAAGAACAATTTTTTAAATGACTTCTCCTCTCAAACCACTGGGCTGATTTGAACCAAATTTGGCAGAAATGTTCCTTAGGTGGTCCCCTTCAAAAATAGCTAAAAGAATTGAAATCTGTTAAAAACTCTGGTTGCCATGGCAACAAAAGAGAAATTTTAAAATAATCTTTAAAAATCTTCTCCTCCTGACCCAGAAGGCATAGAGCCTTGATATTTTGCATGAAGCATCAGTACATTGATCTCTTTCAAAATAGCTAAAATCATGATCCTCGGGTCTCCAGGGGCGGAGCCCCAGGGGGGGGGGGGTTATATAGAAATAAAGAACGATTTTTTAAATGACTTCTCCTCTCAAACCACAAGGCCGATTTGAACCAAATTTGGCAGAAATGTTCCTTAGGTGGTCCCCTTCAAAAATAGCTTAAAAGAATTGAAATCTGTTAAAAACTCTGGTTGCCATGGCAAAAAAGTGAAATTTTAAAAAAATCTTTAAAAATCTTCTCCTCCTGACCCAGAAGGCATAGAGCCTTGATATTTTGCATGAAGCATCAGTATATTGACCTCTTTAAAAATAGCTAAAATCATGATCCTCGGGTCCCCAGGGGCGGAGCCCCAGGGGGTAGGGGTTTATATAGAAATAAAGAACAATTTTTTAAATGACTTCTCCTCTCAAACCACTGGGCTGATTTGAACCAAATTTGGCAGAAATGTTCCTTAGGTGGTCCCCTTCAAAAATAGCTAAAAGAATTGAAATCTGTTAAAAACTCTGGTTGCCATGGCAACAAAAGAGAAATTTTAAAATAATCTTTAAAAATCTTCTCCTCCTGACCCAGAAGGCATAGAGCCTTGATATTTTGCATGAAGCATCAGTACATTGATCTCTTTCAAAATAGCTAAAATCATGATCCTCGGGTCTCCAGGGGCGGAGCCCCAGGGGGGGGGGGGGTTATATAGAAATAAAGAACGATTTTTTAAATGACTTCTCCTCTCAAACCACAAGGCCGATTTGAACCAAATTTGGCAGAAATGTTCCTTAGGTGGTCCCCTTCAAAAATAGCTAAAAGAATTGAAATCTGTTAAAAACTCTGGTTGCCATGGCAAAAAAGTGAAATTTTAAAAAAATCTTTAAAAATCTTCTCCTCCTGACCCAGAAGGCATAGAGCCTTGATATTTTGCATGAAGCATCAGTATATTGACCTCTTTAAAAATAGCTAAAATCATGATCCTCGGGTCCCCAGGAGCGGAGCCCCAGGGGGGTGGGGTTTATATAGAAATAAAGAACAATTTTTTAAATGACTTCTCCTCTCAAACCACTGGGCTGATTTGAACCAAATTTGGCAGAAATGTTCCTTAGGTGGTCCCCTTAAAAAATAGCTAAAAGAATTGAAATCTGTTAAAAACTCTGGTTGCCATGGCAACAAAAGAGAAATTTTAAAATAATCTTTAAAAATCTTCTCCTCCTGACCCAGAAGGCATAGAGCCTTGATATTTTGCATGAAGCATCAGTACATTGATCTCTTTCAAAATAGCTAAAATCATGATCCTCGGGTCTCCAGGGGTGGAACCCCGGGGGGGGGGGTTATATAGAAATAAAGAACGATTTTTTAAATGACTTCTCCTCTCAAACCACAAGGCCGATTTGAACCAAATTTGGCAGAAATGTTCCTTAGGTGGTCCCCTTGAAAAATAGCTAAAAGAATTGAAATCCGTTAAAAACTCTGATTGTCATGGCAACAAAAGTGAAATTTCAAAATAATCTTTAAAAATCTTCTCCTCCTGACCCAGAAGGTGTAGAGCCTTGATATTTTGCTTGAAGCATCAGTATATTGATCTCTTACAAAATAGCTAAAATCATGATCCTAGGGTTTCCAGGGGCAGACCCAGGGGGGGGGGGGTGTATAGGCAGGAAGCATCAGTTCACAGACTTCTTTCTTATTTCTGAAATTATAACCCATGGAAAAAGTTTTTTCCTTCTTTCAAATCAGCACTAAAGCCTTGGAATTTGTAATTTAGACTTTTGGATCCCTAGGTTCATAGTCTTTATATGTAATTGTGGCCAACTTGTTTCATAATCCTAACCTTAACATGAAATTAGACTGTTGAAAGAAAAAGAGCCTTTATCTCAGGTGAGCGCCTCAGAGCCAACGGCCCTCTTGTTTCAATATCTGAGTAGAAAACATTGTGTAAAAGCATTGTAACAAGCAATATCTTCCTTTTACACAATAATTTCCCAAATGATTTTCCTAAGGGGCTTCAATAGCGTCACTATGTGGGAATGGGTTAAAGCCTGTATTTCCAGACCTGCCTGAATCAGGCTTTTTATGCCCCCAAAGGGAGGCATATAGTAATCGAACTGTCCGTCTGTCCATCCATCCGTCTGTCTCGCTTTCATGTCCGCTCTGTAAGTTCTACATGCCACAGTGGATTTCAATATAACTTTGCAATGTTCACTGCTATAAGACGACTGTCACGAAAAAGACCCAGGTTCCTATCTCAAAGATCAAGGTCGCAATCTGGGGTCAACGGTCAAAAGTGGGGCTTTTTTGCAGTGTCCGCTCTGTAACGTCTACAATCATGCACGCAGGTACAAATTTCTTTCATACAAATGTTTACCACTTTCAGACGACGTGTCGCGAATAAGACCCAGGTTCCTATCTCAAAGGTCAAAGTTACAATCTGGGGTCAAAGGTCTAAAATTTCACTTTTGGTCATGTCGGCTCTGTAACTTCTATAGTCATGCATGCAACACAAATTTCTTTCTCACAAATATTAACCTCCTTCAGACGACGTGTGGCGAAAGAGATCCAGGTTCCTATCTCAAAGGTCAAGTTCACAATCTGGGGGTCAAAGGTAAAAAAACGGCATTTATTGCAGTGTCTGCTCTGTAACTTCTATAATCATGCACACAGGTACAAATTTCTTTCAAACAAATGTTAACCACCTTCAGACGACGTGTCGCAAAAAAGACCCAGGTTCCTATCTCAAAGGTAAAGTTCACAATCTGGGGGTCAAAGGTAAAAAATCTGCATTTTTTGCAGTGTCGGCTCTATAACTTCTATAATAATGCAGGCAGGTACAAATTTCTTTCATACAAATGTTCACCACCTTCAGACGACGTGTCGTGAAAAAGACTCAGGTTCCTATATCAAAAGTCAAGGTCCCAATCTGGGGGTCAAAGGGGTGTCCAGAATGGTTAACCAATTCCAACACAGAAAAATTTTAGACTGGTCCAAATTTAAAGAAGCTGCAGACAACAATTTCAAGTTGACGAATTTTGAATTTTTTCGTCTTTTTGGATAGAAAACATTGTGGATAATAAAGAAATTGCTTGATACAAGCAATTTCTTCATTTTCCACAATGTTTTCAAGCACTTTTTTCTTGAGGGGCGTAAAAAGGAGGGATTGAGTTGGAATGGGTTAAATTGTATTTACTTTCTTATTCTTCGATGGATTGCTTCCATATTTGGAAAGATGCTTAATTGGGTGGACCACTTTACATGAATTTGACCTTTACCCAGTGACCTTGACCTACATTTGACCTCAGAAAAATCTGTCCATAATGCATTTCTCGATTTCATTCTGTATTTATAGACATTATTATATGTATTAAAATTTCATTTATTAAAACCCCAGACGTATAGATCACAAATGCATTTGGTTGTGTTTACAAAACAAATCAAAGTGCCACATGCTTGACCCTGTCCTTTTGGGGCATTTGTCACATGACTGACCAGCTCTTGTTCATCCCTTGATAACTAGAGGCGTTTGAGCACCTGTTTCATTTCACAGGTCTGAATCTACCAAGCATGATGAAAAAATTTGGCTTTAGGCAAAAGTCCAGCAGGGATTGTGTCATGGTCTGATGTACTTTGTGCATCAGTCTGTTAAATTTTTCATTTAAAAACCTTTTTTCTGAAACTGCTTCCTGACAACAGCTTGTCACAAAATATATTATTCAAATTGACACAGGAAATAAGGATGAAAAGGGTTAGAAAAGGGATGAACGGATTATACTTTTTTTTTAAATAAATTCTTTTACAGCAATTCTCCTTACTGAGCTCAATTCACAGTTAAAGTAACTAATTATTAGCTAACAAAGAGATATAGAAAGTCATGAAATTGTCTAACTTTAGATTGGAAATACACAAAAATTAGATATCAAAGCTTCATCTATTTTAACTAGGATAATAGTATTGTCTAGAGCTCGATCCTTAACCACACAATTCCGCGTTTTTACACACCACAGAAATATAGCTATAGAAAATATTGTGAGAAAAGAAGAATTGCTAGTTATAAGCAATTTCTTATCTCGCAATGTTTTTTTCCTCTTTTGGTCCTTCCTTTTCAATTCAAACCAATGAGGTTTTGTCATCTGTATCCTCTATCAATTTGGACCAGTTTAACATTTTGCCGATCGTGTTAAAATAACTGCTTACCACACATTTGTGTATTCCTCCTTTTTATGCCCCTCAAGAAAAAAAAGCTATGGGAAAGCATTGTGGAAATAAAAAAAATGTTTGTAACAAGCAATTTCTTCATTATCCACTATGTTTTCTGTCTCAAAAGATAGATTCTTAAAATTTCCACTTGAAAGAGTTGTCTGCAACTTCTTTCAATTGGACTCATCTCCAATTTTCTCGTGGAAAGGGGATAAACAAGAGCCATTGGAGATTGATTGCACTCCCTAAATATAGCCCTGTCACAGAAAGTATAAAATAAACACAGAAAAAGGTTCATCAGACAGATGAAGCACAAGCTAAATGCTCGCCCTTCTCCAGACATGCTTTATTTAAATGTTCAAGCTTCAGTCATGACCTTGACCCTACGTGAAATTTGTTTCAAATGGCACATCTACTCATGATAGTGAACAATAATGCACATTTATTTCGAAACCCATCCATAATTTTAGGAGCTATGCTACAGCCATACATACTTAATTGTAATGTTTGGTCTTCATCTGTGATCTTTGCTTTAGAACTTTCTCAATTCTTTTGAATGATAGAGAACAATTGTGAAATATTGAATTGCCGCCGTCATAGCGCAGTTGGTAGCGTGTCGGACTATCACTCTAGAGGTCACGGGTTTGATTCCTGACGGCAGCACTCATCCTTTCCGACTATTTGTCTCTCACCAATAGGTCGATAATCGTAGACCTATGTGGGATAGCAGCTGGAGGCTAGGAAAGGATATAATGGTAGTACTGGTGTGAGAAATACCAGGATTCCATTGTTAGGTGCTCCAGCCCCCGCAATATAACTGAAAGATTGTTGAAAGCGGCGTAAAAACCCCATTCAAACAAAACAAACAAATGAAATATTGAAATGCATCCATAATTTTAGGAGCTATGCTACAGCTGGACATCCTAAATTGAAACGTTTGACCTTGATCTGTGAACTTGACTATTTCTTTCAAATGGTACATCTATTCATGATAGAGAACTATTGTGCTTGCAGTTTATTGAACTCCACCCATAACTGAATATGTATGCTCTGGTTATTCTTAATTAAATGTTTGACCTTGAGCTGTGACCTTGACCTCCAAGCTATCTTTTAAGCTCACCTGAGCACATAGTGCTCAAGTGAGCAATTGTGATCCCCTTTTGTCCAGCGTCCGTCCGTCGTGCGTTGTGGGTCGTCCGTCAACAATTTCTTTAAACGACATCTCCTCCTAAACCACTGGGCCAATTTGAACCAAATTTGGCAGAAATGTTCCTTAGGTGGTCCCCTTAAAAAATAGCTAAAAGAATTGAAATCTGTTAAAAACTCTGGTTGCCATGGCAACAAAAGTGAAATTTTAAAATAATCTTTAAAAATCTTCTCCTCCTGACACAGAAGGTGTAGAGCCTTGATATTTTGCATGAAGCATCAGTATATTGACCTCTTTCAAAATAGCTAAAATCATGATCCTTGGGTCCCCAGGGGCGGAGCCCCAGGGGGGTGGGGTTTATATAGAAATAAAGAACAATTTTTTAAATGACATCTCCTCTCAAACCACTGGGCCAATTTGAACCAAATTTGGCAGAAATGTTGCTTAGGTGATCCTCTTCAAAAATAGCTAAAAGAATTGAAATCTGTTAAAAACTCTGGTTGCCATGGCAACAAAAGTGAAATTTTAAAATAATCTTTAAAAATCTTCTCCTCCTGACCCAGAAGGCGTTGAGCCTTGATATTTTGCATGAAGCATCAGTATATTGACCTCTTTCAAAATAGCTAAAATCATGAACTTAGGGTCCCCAGGGGCGGAGCCCCAGAGGTGGGGGGTTTATATAGAAATAAAGAACGATTTTTAAATGACATCTCCTCTCAAACCACTGGGCCGATTTGAACCACATTTGGCAGAAATGTTGCTTAGGTGGTCCCCTACATAAATAGCTAAAAGAATTGAAATCCGTTAAAAACTCTGGTTGCCATGGCAACAAAGTAGAATTTTAAAATAATCTTTAAAAATCTTCTCCTCCTGACCCAGAAGGCATGAAGCATCAGTTCACAGACTTCTTTCTTATTTTTGAAATTATAACCCATGGAAAAAGTTTTTACCTTCTTTCAAATCAGCACTTAAGCCTTGGAATTTGTAATTTAGACTTTCGGATCCCCAGGTTCATAGTCTTTATATGTAATTGTGGCCCACTTGTTTCATAATCCTAACCTTAACATGAAATTAGACTGTTGAAAGAAAAAGAGCCTTTATCTCATTTGAGCGCCCAAGGGCCAACGGCCCTCTTGTTTCAAATGGTATATCTTTTCATGATAGAGAACAATAAATTGTGCAAAGTTATTTTGAAATGCACCCATAAATTTAGGAGCTAAGCTTGGGACAAGCTTAATTTTAATGTTCTTGAAAAATCTTCGCACTAACCACTATGTAAAATAGAGTGCATCCAGGTAGACCCCATGTGAGCCCCAAGGGGCATCATTTTAACAACTATAGTAGGGTTCACAAGACGTCACATGCAAAATCTGGAACATCTAGGACTTTTGGTTTCTCACAAGGAGACTTCTTTATAAAATAGGGAGAGCTTGGACAGAGACCCAAGGGGCATTATTTTAACAACTTTAGTAGAGTGCCACAAGATGATGTCAGATAGAGAATAATTTGTAACCTCTGGGCCTTGATGGTTTCACACAAGAATTTAAAGATTTTCCACATTTTGGGCCTTTATTTTGCCATGGCAACCACAACTTTTTTAGCAACATGGGTACAGCTCTGCCCAAGGAACATCTCTGCCAAGTTTCAGTTTGTTTGGCACATGGGTAAAGAGGAGAGGATGTTTAAAAACATGGATGGATGACAGACAATGACCAATCACAGTACCTCACCTTTAACAATTTGTGCTCAAGTGATCTAAAAAGCTGTACGAACATCAGCTCATGTTGCTGAGCTCAACTATTCAGCCAGTTGGCTCAGTCTGTGATACAATGAGCTTGTAATCTTGAGGTTGTGGGTTTGAACCCTTGGTTTGCCAACAAACTATCAAACATTTGATGAAGTCATTGAGTTAGTTGGTCTGTTTGAATGGGGTTTAACCCATTCCAACACAAGAAAATTTTAGACTGGTCCAAAATGAAAGAAGCTGCAGACGACAATTTCAAGTTGATTGAATTTTAATTTTTTTCGTCTTTTTGGATAGAAAACATTGTGGATAATGAAGAAATTGCTTGTAACAAGCAATTTCTTCATTGTCCACAATGTTTTCCAAAGCTTTTTTCTTGTGGGGCGTAAAAAGGAGGGCTTGAGTTGGAATGGGTTAACAGTATTTCAGTCATACAGCGGCAGCTTGAGCACCTATCAAGGGATTCCTGTTATCTCTCACACCAGTACCACCACATACTTCCTGAGCCTCCAGCTGTTCATCCCAAATAGGATTATGATTATCCACCAAACTTATCTTGAAAAGGATTTTTACCATGACCAGGATCAAACCTTGAACCTCATGATTGGGAGTCTGATGCACTACCAGCTGGGCTATGGATATTGTCATGAAGTCAATGAGACATGCATTATTGGACACTACCAGCTGCCCTATGGATATTGTCATGAAGTCATTGAGACATGCATTATTGGACACTACCAGCTGCCCTATGGTTATTGTCATGAAGTCATTGAGACATGCATTATTGGACACTACCAGCTGCCCTATGGATATTGTCATGAAGTCATTGAGACATGCATTATTGGACACTACCAGCTGCCCTATGGTTATTGTCATGAAGTCATTGAGACATGCATTATTGGACACTACCAGCTGCCCTATGGTTATTGTCATGAAGTCAATGAGACATGCATTATTGGACACTACCAGCTGCGCTATGGATATTGTCATGAAGTCAATGAGACATGCATTATTGGACACTACCAGCTGCGCTATGGATATTGTCATGAAGTCAATGAGACATGCATTATTGGACACTACCAGCTGCCCTATGGATATTGTCATGAAGTCATTGAGACATGCATTATTGGACACTACCAGCTGCGCTATGGATATTGTCATGAAGTCAATGAGACATGCATTATTGGACACTACCAGCTGCCCTATGGATATTGTCATGAAGTCATTGAGACATGCATTATTGGACACTACCAGCTGCCCTATGGTTATTGTCATGAAGTCATTGAGACATGCATTATTGGACACTACCAGCTGCCCTATGGATATTGTCATGAAGTCATTGAGACATGCATTATTGGACACTACCAGCTGCCCTATGGTTATTGTCATGAAGTCATTGAGACATGCATTATTGGACACTACCAGCTGCCCTATGGTTATTGTCATGAAGTCAATGAGACATGCATTATTGGACACTGGCTAATTGACAAATTGAAGAATAAAATATCTATAAGGTATAAGCAATTGGTGGCTAGGGTTTAGTGTAATGTATGCACTTCTGAAATGAGTAGAGGTCTTGGTTAACTGCACCAACTGCCACAATACCGTTGAACATGACTTAAACCCTTTCCTGGTTTTGAAGGATTTTAGACTAGTCCAAATTGAAAGAGGTTGCAGACAACAATGAAAACTGTATGCCATTTGAAATGAAACCATCCAATGTGGTAGAAAATATTGTCGAAAAAGGAGAAATTGCTTGTTAATAGCAATTTCTTCTTTTTCCATATTGTTTTCTCTACTATAAAATCACAGGAACGTAAAATCCCGTATTTGAACGGGAAAGGGTTAACCCCATGTCATGAGTGGGATTAATCAAATAAATAAGAGAAAACACGGTAGATTTTGGTAACGATTTATATCAGTTAATGAAGTTTTAAGAATTGAATAACATCACATCACAATAGCAAAAGTATCAGGGCTAAAATGAACAAAAAAACTGAAGATGAAACACATTTATCTTTTTAAAAAAGATTTTAAGGTAACTTGGCTTTTGCCTATGTTGAAATGAATACTGAAGTAAAGTGATAGTTGATTGGCCACTTTCAATAAGTGAATCTATTGGCCAATAAAATAATTCATTCTGGCCAGAGCCGCAATTTTTGACACTGATTAACCCATTCCCAACCAATGATGCTTACAATCGCCCCTCAAGAAAAAAACTGTGGAACACATTGTGGAAAATGAAAAAATTGCTCATCACAAGCTCTTCATTTCCCACACTGTTTTCTACCCAAAGAGTTGAAACTATCTAAATTTTCATAAACTCTAAATTGTAGTCTGCAACTCCTTTCAATTTGGACCGTTCTAAAATTTTGTCATCTGGTAATGGGTTAAAACCACTACCAGATGACACAATTTAACCCTTTCCCGTTCAAATACGGGATTTTACATTCCTGTGATTTCATACTCGAGAAAACATTGTGGAAAAAGAAGAAATTGCTTGTAACAAGCAATTTCTTCTTTTTTCACAATATTTTCTACCACATAGGATAGTTTCATTTTAAATAGCATCCAGTTTTCATTGTCGTCTCAAACCTCTTTCAATTTGGACCAGTCTAAAATTTCCAAAAACGGGAAAGGGTTAAGATTGATCAGAATTTAAAGATATTGCTGAAGATAACTCAAAGTGTATAAATTCATTTGGGTAACAAATATTGCGAGTATAGAAGAAATTACTTGCCACAAGTAATTTCTCCTTTTCTCAAAATGTTCTCCCTATCATTTTCCCCTTAGTGCATCAAAAAATGGGATTGTATGGAGTTGGTTAAAACAATTAATACGCAACCCCACATTATGACAACCATGATTAAAATTAGCTATTGAAAACATTGCCAAAACAAAAAATTGCTTTTAACTGGTTTCTTATGTTGCTTTTAACCAACTTATGGATCAATCTAAAATGTTGCTGTCTGTTAACCTATTTCCGGACAGCAAAATTTTAGACTGGTCAAAAATAAAAGGAGTTGCAGACGACAATTTGCAGTCTATGAACTTTTGATTTTATTCACATTTCTGGGACAAAACATTGTGGAAAATGAAGAGATTGCTTGGTTCAGCAGAGATTGCTTGGTTCAAGCAATTTCTTTGATTTTTCACCATGCTTTTCCAATAATTTTTCTTGAGGGGCATCAAAAATGGTCATTGTGTTGGAATGGGTTAAGTGGTTTAATTCATTTTATCAGCAGGCAACTAAACCATTGAGATGTTACTGTTGCCCTTCCATTGACCCGTTCCCACACAGTGACGCTTTTGGAAGCGCCTAAAGAAAATTAATCAGGAAAACGTGTCAAATGAAGAAATTGCTTGTAACAAGCATTTATTTCATTTGACACAATGTTTTCAACCAAAACGTTGAAAAAATAAAAGAAATCATAAACTTTAAATTGTAGTCTGTAAGTCTATTGAATTTGGACCACTCTAAAATTGTGTTGTCTGGTAATGGTTAAGTCAATATTGTCATCTGTAACATCTTTCCATTGGGACCAATGTAACATTTTGTCATCTGGTAAAGGGTTAAAACAGTTTTATATACTACAATAAATTTTGTAAAACCTCTGTGTTTAAAAACCAAATCAAAAATCGATAAAATGCAAGTAGAGCTGAATCCTGGTTTTTTTTGAAGTCTAAAAATTTAAAAATTGTAATAAGCATTTCTCTGAGAAGAAATAAAATTAAATATTTGATAAAGGCATTTAAACATGAAATAAATAAATCAAGGCTCCATATAAAAAAGGACAATAAAATTTGTTTTCTAATGCAAAATGATGAAATTCATAATGGCACACTTGGTGGTCACATACTTATGAGTCAGACATATGTTCTGATTAGTCACTAATAGATCACATGGTAATCATTCAGACATCATGATTGGCTTCTCAAATGTCACATGATCATGATAGACATCCTGATTGCCTTTTTAACCCATTATCAGATGGCAAAATTCTAGACTGGTCCAAATTGAAAGAAGTTGCAGACAACAATTGTAAGTGTTTGAAATGCTGGATTTGTTTTACTTTTGGGGTAGGAAACATTTTGGATAATGAAAAAATTGCTTGTCACAAGCAATTTCTTCATTTTCCACAATGTTTTTAAAAGTTTTTTTTTCTCTTGGGGCGACTCAAAGCATCACTGAGTGGGAATGGGTTAAGAAAGGTTGAGGTTCACAATGATGACTTCTCACAGAAGTTCAATGGTTATGTTTGTGATGTCACAAATTAAAGCCTTGGCTACCTTTTAACCTTTTTACTTTTACTCCGATGACTCTGAATAGTTCTCCAAATTCGGTAAACAAGTCCTCCCCTGAAAAGAAAAGAATAACACTTGGTACAAAAGCACAGCTTGCAAATGGGTACCCAAAATATTTATTACAGCTGTATTTACAATATTTTGGTTGCCCACATTCCATATGCTACCAGGCGACCATATGACAGAAAGAAAAATCTAGAACAAGAATCATAAAAAGATTGATGGTATGGTATTTAACACCATTTTCAACAGTATTACAGTTATACAGCAAAGGCTGTTGCGCCTTACAATCATTATCTGTCCATTACAAAAGTACAACTACAATATCCAATCTAAGCCACCAGCTGTTCACGAAACTTAGGTGCACTACTTATTCCCAATTGGTGAGAGAAAAATAATGCTTGTCACAATGACTTTTGAAAATGTTATAAAGAATCTTTGTCAAGCTTGGGTTTGCACTCACAACTCTAAGATAAAGAATATAGTGTGTAATGACTGAGCCTAGTTGGTGTGACCTATTCAAAAAAATTTAGAAAGATTTCCTTTGATTTCCATTGACATTATGGATTGCTCTTTTGCCTGTAAATATTTGTTTTAAATTGCACCTAGTGCAACTCTCATACAAGTTGCATAACAACTCTTAGTGAAGAACTGTGCTAAATTATCATGAAATCCTTCCATAAATGCAGGCGCAGTGCTCCAGACAAGCTAAATCTTACAATTTTGTATGTTACCTTAATGCTATTTAAAATTTTGTTTTAAAGGAAAACAACTGTGCCAAATTATTTGAAAATCTATCTTTAAATGTATTAGATATGCCCTGGAAAAGCCCAGTTCTAATGACCTTGACCATTGAGCTTGAAGCTTTTACTAAATTTTGTTCAAGTTGCACTCTCCCAAGCTTTTTTGAAACCTGTCAATTAATGTAGGTATTATGCTCCAGACAAGCCCATATCTGAATTTGACCTTGCCCTGTGACCTTGCAATTATACCTTTTTTTTGGTCAAATGGCACAATTCCTCATGATGGAGAATAGCTGTGTCAATTCATTGATAAATCCGTTCACATTTATAGGAGAAATTATCCAGACAAGGAGTATAGACAGATGATGGCTTTATATTGGCAAGGGTATATAACTGCTTCTATCAATATCGATTTTTGAATTGTTGATATTAACAAAACAATTCAAAATTCATCACTGGCTCTTGTTCTACAAGTATAAAAATCATACAATGAGGAGAGCTATAGTATCTGATGTCATTTTCTATGACTATCATAGATCTAAAGTATCTCATATCATTTTCTATGACTAGCCAAGAGCTATAGTATCTCATATCATTTTCTATGACTAGCCTAGAGCTATAGTATCTCATATCATTTTCTATGACTAGCCCAGAGCTATAGTATCTTCATATAATTTTCTATGACTAGCCTAGAGCTATAGTATCTCATGTTAATTTCTATGACAAGCCTTTCTGTGGGCCAGTTAGTCTAAAGGAAGACATTGCAGGAGTGTATGTTTATAAAGAATATAAGCTGCTGGTCTCTTGACCATAGGTCATCTTTCCAACAGACATTTGAACATAATGGAAAAATGATTGTAATTTAATTTTAGAAAAACATTCTTAAAAAGGAAGAAATTGCTTGTTACAAAAACATCAAAAGGTGTTTTGTTGTACTGAGTTTAAACTGAAAGACTCAAGTATTCAATATTTCCATTGCCTTTTTATTTTGCTTTTTTTAATCATCAATTTTGAATAGGCTACTGTGAGCTTAAACTATTATTACATTTAGTGTTTGGTCAAACATCCGAAGTATTGAAAGATAAAAACTAGGCGCTTGAGCACCTGTATTGCTCAACAGGTATGATTGTACAGATTAAGCAAATTTTTTCAGGAATTAATCATAAACTGAAACATCTTTGCAATATCAGGAAAATAGTTCTAAGTCACTGAAATGTTTTATAACGCTTTCACCATATATAGAAATTAGCCCTGCACGTCAAAGCCATGATTTCTATCTGATCAAATTCTTTGAAGGAATCTGATAGAAGATCATTCCTGTGAAATTTGATTGAAACCATCCAATGGTATTTGACTAAGATTTTCAAAGGTTTTACCATATATGGAAATTAGCCCAGCCAATTCAAGCCATGCTTTTTATCCAATCAATATTCTTTGAAGGAATGAGATAAAGAATCATTTCAGGATCATTTCTGTAAAATTTGGTTGAAATCCATTTACTGGGTTCTGCGAAAAAGATTTCAAAAAAGGTTTCACCATATATGGAAATTAACCCTGCTCATTAAAGCAATGTTTTTCATCCGATCACAATTCTTTGAACAATTCAAAAAGAGGGTCACCCAAGTATCTTTTCTGTGAAATTTGGTTGAAATCTGTTCAGTACTTTTTGAGGAGAAGATTTTTAAAGGAAAAGTTTACAGAAAAACAGACGCCTGCACGACAGACACCATGCCATGACTATAGCCCTCTAGCTTTCAGCCAGTCAACCTAACAAATAAATTTTTACTCTATGAAGTAACTTACTTTATATCTAACTTATGAAGATCGTCTAAAGACACAAAGTTCAGAATATCATCCAGAGTGTACTGTTCTGCTAGGATCTGAAAAACAAAATAAACATGAGTACATGTAATCAAGCCATTACAAGACAACAAAATTTCAGACTTGTCCAAATTGGAAGAAATTGCAGACAACAATTCTTAGTTGATGAAATTTAGAAAATCTTGTCTTTTGGGGAAGAAAACATTGTGGAGAATGAAAGAGGTTATGAAAAGAAATTTCTTCATTTTCAACAATGTTTTCCAAAGTATTTTTCTTTGGGGGGCATTAAAAAACGTGATTTTGTCATCCAGAGCTAAAGCTTAAGACAGGTGGAGATACCAAGGAATTACAAGAATAAGTGAGCATTGTCTTAACCAATTCCCACACAGTCACGCTTTTTGACGCCTCTCCAAGTGTGAGTAAACATTGTGTTAAATGAAGAAATTGCTTGTTACAAGCGATTCCTTCATTTCTCACATTGTTTTCTATCCAGAAAGTTGAAATTTACTTATAATTTAATAAACTTTAAATTGTGGTCTGCAACTCCTTTCAGTTTGAATCAGTCCAAAATTTTGCCATCTGGTAATGAGTTAATTAACCTCATTATACCCCCGCACACAAATGTTTTTTTGGGTATACTGGAACCAGCCTGTCTGTCCATGTGTCCTTCTGTCTGTGTACAAAATACTACCAATTTTGTGTCTCGAACTCCTCCTTCAGCTTCGCTTCAATACCATTGAAACTTTATACAAAGATTAACCACATATTGAAGTTTTGCAAGATGTAATTTTGAAGTCTTAATTCCCCTTGAACTTAGACATTATTCATGCTTTGTAGACATATACAGCTAATCAAACTACCAATTTTGTGTCACGAAACTCCTCCTTTCTAGAAAAGCAAAGTCAGTAGCTATGTCCTTGTTTTGTTAAATCTCTCATTACACTGAAAGCACTTGCGGGGGTATTAAGTCACATATTGTGACAAGTTCTAGTTCAACCAGCTATCAGCATCAAAATCGGCCTATGTGTGAGATTTCAAACAAATTTGTGAGAAACATAGACAGTGATAAGCCTTTACATTTATGCAATGCATTAGATCATGCGTAGAAGCTTCGAGTTAGTAGCCCCGTTGGTAGACTGTTCAGACTGCTAATGTATAGGCTGATCCAAGTCTTTTCCTGGCACACACATGATATTGTTGGAAATGTCATACACACTATCAAATTATTTTACTTCATGAATAATAAGCTATAGTATTTAACACATTGCATGTGTGCAATTATTTTAGAAACATTTTTCACCAACTCTCACACAAGCCCGCTTTTTAATGTTCTTCATGTACAATATCTTTTGAAAATGTTGTGGAAAAGAAAAGAAAAATGCTTTTCATAAGCAGTTTCTTCATTTTCCACAATGTTTTCTACCCTAAGGTCAAAGATTTCCAACTAAAAATTGTTGTCTGCAACTTCTTTCAATTTGGACCAGTATAAAGTTTTGTTGTCTGGCAATGAGTTAAGGGACTATGCACAAAGGGAAAGATGGTCATAATCATATAAATTTATTACAATGCTAAAATCCTTGTTTGTCAGGAAAACTAGCCTATTTATCACAATGTAACAACTAACAAGAGGTTTTGCATGGTTGACAAAGTAAATGTTTCATCTACAGCTTGAAAAGTGATGTTTTTAAGTTGCAAAACAAACAAAAATGCTTCACATAAATGTTTGCCGATGTTGGAATTCAAAGTTCACTTCCGGTCTAAATGAATGATTTGATTGGTTTTTTGCTTCTTTTACTGACAGCCCAGATTGGTCAAATGAGTATTCAACATTTTTAAAATGATTCAAGATTAGGTTATTGGTAGACAGACAACCCTACACTACAGCAATGAAC
Source organism: Fragum fragum (assembly GCA_946902895.1). Taxonomy (NCBI): domain Eukaryota; kingdom Metazoa; phylum Mollusca; class Bivalvia; order Cardiida; family Cardiidae; genus Fragum; species Fragum fragum. The sequence continues at coordinate 63,051,097 of OX336368.1, forward strand.
CCAGATCTTTAACCAATTCCCACTCAGTGACGCTTTTGGACGCCCCTCAAGAAAGGCAATTGGGAAAACATTGTGGATAATGAAGAAATTGCTTGTAACAAGCAATTTCTTCATTTTACACAATGCTTTCCACCCAGAAAGTTGAAAAAATCTACAGTTTCATGAACTGTGAATTGTCGTCTGCAGCTTCTTTGAATTTGGACCAGTCTAAAATTTTGTTGTGTGGGAATGGGTTAACCTATTTCCATACAACATAATTTTAGACTAGTCCCTAGCAGGCAACAGTTTAAATTGATAGAGTTTTAAAGATCTTTGTCTTATAGGGTAGAAAACTTTGTTGGTAATGAATAAATTGCTTGAAACAAGTAATTTCTTCATTTTCCACAATGTTTTCTACCCTATAAGACAAAGATCTTTAGAACTAAATTTAAAGCTTTTTGTGTGGCAATAGCTTAAAGCAATGAATCCAGATCTTAAAACCTTGGAGCAATAAAAGAAATCTAATTACCGTAATTTGTCCATATATTCGGACACTCCAAGAATTCGGACACCATTAATTATTTCATGAAATAATTAATTTTGTGCCTCTTATTTCGGACAAATGGTGTCTGGAATTTATCTATAAATTTGGACACCGAATTTACGAACATAAAATATCAGGTTAACAAATACCGCATCCATTATCGGTAATTTGGAATCTTGGCGATCAGTATCTCCAAACTGTCTGCGTCAAGTGTCAACAGGTGTATATTGTTTATAACAGTGACCGAGAATAGACACGCACCTCGATATGCTTAAGCTACGAACCGTGAAGGTGATGCAAATGAAATATCACGCTTGGTTTCTCTCTCTGATTTCCTAATTTTCTATCCCCGACAGGACATGCTCTAAAACGATGGCTACGATTAACATGTGCGAAATTAGTCCAATTGACCTGAACCTACTTTCGATTTTACAACACTTTCCTCGTATCCGGAGCTCATCAAGGGTATTGTCATCGGCCGTATCAAATGAAGAAAAAAAAATGCAATGATATGCTTTGAGAAGAATCAGTCGTAGCTACGACGTTTTGCCTAAATACGGAAAATGCGAGAATTTTACTTGTTAATTTGTCACAAAATAATCAACTTCTCATCCGATATATAATATTGGTAGATTAAAATAAATTACCATTTTTTATCCCCGCTTCTTTTAATAATCCGAAAATTAAATCTCGTACTGTTCAATAAAACAAACGTAACAAGTCTCGTTCCACAAATATAAAGTAAAGGTTTTCGGGTACAGTTTATTTTACTACGAGGGAGGAAAGGTGATCAAAGGCGCCGCCGCCAGATGTTCAGCATATTTGGGAGAGTTTCCGGAGTAGGCACGTGCTAGACGCGTACCCCGTGAGAATTCTTTGTGACCGAATTTTTACCCTTGTCATTATGCCGAAAGTTTACATGGTTTAATCGACTGTCTGAATACTCTTCAAACATTACGGATATAATTAAAAAAAAAAAAAAAAGGATTTATTCTCACAGGTAGGCCACCGCATTTACTTTAAATTTGCGGGGAATATTACGCGATGATTTATGTGAAGCAGATCAGAGAAAAACTGTCGTAATTGACCGATGCCGTGATTTTATTCTGACAAATTACTTCTTATCTCTTGGTGACTTTAATACATGAACAATTAAAATGCGAAGATTTTGTTTAGCTCTCCATATTAATATCCCTTTTTTTTTTAATTCAACCGACGATGATTGTATATAAATGACAGAAAAAGAATTTACCATCCTCTCAAAATCGGACTTTGACTGCAGAAACGTCGTAACAATTTTGCTGCAGTTACGATCTTGTCGTATTCTTACGGTGAGATTTGGAATTCTATCAATCGTTAAAATGAAGAAAAACAACAGTTTAGAAAAGTAAATGGTTTATTAAGGTTTTTAATCAGTGAATGATCATTTAATCCACGTCGTCTTCGCCGGTATCTTGAAACAATCTGAAAAAAAAAAAAATAAAATAAATAATAATAATGAATAAATTTACGAACGTAATGCGTAACACATATCAAGTTTATTTACTGTTGAAATCAATTCAGTGTCTGAGCAAAACAGTTAGTGACTCATGAAAATCGGCAATGGTTGTTCCCGGCCGCACGACGATTTATCTATAAATTCGGACACTGGCTTGAGTAATTATCTATGTATTCGGACATGAAAAAAAATAATTATTTAATTGTGTCTGAATATATGGACAAATTACGGTACTGTCATTAAAAGGTACCGAAAATGAACAGCCTGTCATTACATTACCTTGATCTACCTTACATTTCATCTTGAGGTTAATTGATAACTAGATCATCTCTAAATAAGATTGATACCTCCAAAGGCTCCAAGTAACAGAAAAACATAGGACCATCATGGTCTTCTTGTTTCCTTAACTACAAGGTGGATTTGATCCAAATTTCACACAAACTATCAGTATCAAACAAAGACATACACATGCTATTTTGGTCACATTCCATTCAATGGCTCTTCATTTAGAAATCTTCTCACCTCATTTTCTCTTCAGTTACTCAATGTACTTAACCAATTAACACACAGTGACGCTTTTAAACGTCCCCACAATATAAAACATTCCAAAATCTTGTGGAAAATGAAATTGCATGTTACAAGCAATTTCATCATTCTCAACAATGTTTTCCATCCAAAGAGATAAAAAACAAGAGGACCATGATGGTCCTAAATCGCTCCCCTGAGTATGATGGTTCATGGATTTATGATATATACAAAATAGCAAAGCCCTCTGTCTAATTATTTGGGAGAAGGTGTTTAACCCTTTTCCACTCAGTGACGCTTTTAGACGCCTCCAAGAAAAAAAGCTTTAGAAAACATTGTGGAAAATGAAGAAATTGCTTGTTACAAGCAATTTCTTCATTTTACACTGTGTTTTCTACCCAGAAAGTTGAAAAAGTCTAAAATTTCATAAACTTTAAAATTGTCGTCTGCAACTCCTTTCAGTTTGGACCAGTCTAAATTTTTTTTGGAGTTGGAATGGGTTAAGGATTTTCTCTTAATCCTAGGTATATTGATGATCCCACCATATAACCCTAATTTCCTGAATAAGGCAATGCTTTGAAGTATAGATATCAATACATACCAAATATAAAAGTTCTAGGCCTAATGGTTTAGGAGAAGAAGGTTTTTCCAAGATATCATTCTTTATTCCTATAAAAACTTAGGGATTCTTTGAAGTATTTTGGTAGGTCAATAGCTGATGATACATACCAAATATGAAAGCTCTAGGCCTAATAGTTTGGGAGAAGAAGACTTTAAAAGATTTCCTTCTTTATTCCTTTGTAAAATCAGGGATCGTACAGAAAAGGGCTAATTCTCAGATTACAGTTATTTTTTAAGTATTTTGGTAGAGGATCAATAGATGATGATATGTACCAAATATCAGAGCTCTAGGCCTTATGGTTTGGGAGAAGAAGATTTTCAAAGATTTCCTTCTTTATTCCATTGTAAAATCAAGGATCGCACAGAAAAGGACTTAATTTCAGAATACAGTAATTCTTTGAATTATTTTGGGAGAGGGTCAATAGGTGATGATACATACCAAATTTAAAAGCTTTAGGCCTTATTGGTTTGGGAGATGAGAATTTTAAAAGATTTCCTTCATTATTCAGTCGTAAAATCAGGGATTGTTCAGAAAAGGGCTTATTTTCAGATTACAGTTATTTTTTTAAGTATTTTGGTAGAGGGTCAATAGCTGATGATACATACCAAAATATCAAAGCTCTTGGCCTTATGGTTTAGGAGGAGAAGATTTTTTAAGATTTCCATTATTAAATCTGGGATCGCAAAGAAAAGGGTTAATTTTAAGAGTACAGTAATTCTTTGAATTATTTTGGTAGAGGGTCAATAGGTGATGATATGTACCAAATATCAAAACTCTAGGCCCTATGGTTTAGAAGATTTTTTAATAATTGTTTACGGACGGACAGACGGATGCCGGACAATTACCAATCACAATAGCTCACCTTCAGCATGTTGTGCTCAGGTGAGCTAAAATAAGTGGATAAGAAACAGCTACAGACCAACTAACTGGCCAACCAAGTAGACTGCCATATCAGGGGTTAATTGCGATACTGTTTTAAGTGTTTATACAATATATAGTAAATGAGAACAGTATTGCAATTAATCTTCGATGTGCAGTCCACAGATATACTTTTTGGAGATATAAAAGATAGAATCAACACCACTCTCTGTCTACATATACTTACTTTATCAATGGTGTCTGGATCTACTCGACATTGCCGTAGCCACTGTATTAATGTTTCATCTGGAGGTTCATTGATAATGACTGATGGATTTGATGCTCCTCCCTGTCTGGACTCCAATACAGCAGGTTCACTAGGGCCTTGGACAGGTAATGGAACTGGACTAGCTACTAATGCCCTGAAAATTATATCAACTTTGCTGTTGTTATTGTTGAATATGTTCTTAACCTATTCCCACTATTTTTAAGCCACTCAAGACCCAAGTGGGCCAATATGGCCCTAAATCACTTGTCTGAGAATTAATTGGACTAAGCTCTACTTGCCAAACAGATCATTTTTAAAGAATAAATCTATGATAAGCTCTGATAAGCCCAGCCCTGTCAAACAAACATTTTTTGCATGTCAAAATTTCTTGATCAAGTTTTGAAAGGGATCATCCAAGGAACATTCCTGCCAAATTTGGTGCAAAAGAATTACTGGTACTTCATGATTTCTCTAAGTCTGATAAGCCGGCCTTGCCACACCCCTATTTTTTTCAAAAATTAAAATTTCACGAACATGTTTTAACTAGAAGCGCTTGAGCGCCTGATTCCCTCCACCAGCCTGAATTAACTTATCATTACTGTGACATTTGGTTGAAAACCGTCCTGCAGTTTGCAAGAATAAGATTTTCAAAATTTCACTATATATCCATATACGGAGACAAGCCCCTCCCATAAAAGCCATAATTTTCATCTAAAACATATACAAAGGGAAAAAAGTTTAGCAATTTTTTCGACCTACATTATTTTTCAACATAAATGTATAAACCTTATAAAATCAGTCTCACTTGCAATTTTTAAAAGCTAACTAACTAATTATGCATTAAGAGCACATTTTCCTTGCTTCTAAAGGCTTACTGACACAATTTTGCTGAAAGATGTTCTGCACATGCTTCCACATGTACGTGAAGTCTATATCCATAATATCTATCCCAGTTTATTGGTTAGCATCAATAACAAGATAACTCATTAAAACATTTAAAGAATTCAAATGGGACGTCGCCCAGGACTAACTTAGACCAACAGAACGTAGCCATCGGTATGCTGGTGGTATGATGGTAAAAGAGGTGGCTCAACATTTTGGCGTGAGCCAAAGTTTCATTTCAAGACTTGGAACAAAGTATCATCAATTAGGCACCGTCAAAGACACGCCACGTTCAGGCCGGCCATGTAAGACTACCCAACGTGAGGACAATTACATCAAGACGTAATCGCTTTCTCAATAGCACTCGTATAGCCGGTTTGGTCCAAAATGCAACTTGAACACGGTTCTGTGCTCGTACTGTAAGAAACAGACTTCGTTCTGCACGTTTACGCGTACATTGACCTTACGTTGGCATTCCTTTGACACGTGCACACAGACATGCAAGATTGAATTGGACAAGGGTACAGGGTCGATTGCAAAGACGAATGTGGAATCAGGTCCTATTCACAGACAAATCCCGTTTTAATTTGATGTTTGTGGATGGCAGGGTACATGTTTGGAGGTGTGATGGCGAAAGGATGGATCCCGCCAACGTCATTCAACATGACCGTTTTGGAGGCGGTAGCGTCATGGTCTGGGGTGGTATATCATATTGGCAAGACTGACTTGGTAGCTATTCAGGGAAACTTAAATGCCATTTGATACTGCATCGAAATTGTCCAGCCAGTGGTATTGCCGTTCTTGCGTCAAGGGCTTGCTACCATTTTTCAGCATGATAATGCCCGCCAAAATGTCGCTCGGCTCACGTTTGACCTTTTACAGACTAATAATGTTGATGTGTTGGATGAGCCAGCCAAATCACCGGATCTGTATCCAATCGAACACCTTTGGGACCATCTGGGTAGGAGAGTAAGAGACAGGAATGACATTAATAACGCTAAAGACCTGGAACGTGTTCTGCGTCAGGAATGGGGCCATATCCCTATGGCCATTAATTGTAGGCTCATTTTCAGCATGAGAAGACGCTGTGATGCCGTTATTGGCGCAAACGGTGGACACACAAGATATTAAATCTTTGTGATACTTTTACTTCCCTACCCCTACCATGTTTGACGCTGTACAACAAATACGTATGACCTTGAAATCATCTGAATTTTTTAAATACTGTGGCTAACACATAAAAGATCGATGTCTGAAAATATGGTTTGAATCCAAAGCTAGACACCGGAGAAATTAGCTGTAACGTATGAAATTGCTAAACTTTTTTCCCTCAGTATATTTTATGAAGGAATCTGATAAAGATTCACCAATGGATCATTTTGTGAAATTTTGTTGAACTTATAATCTGTTGTAATCTGAGAAAACTGTAGGTTTTCATTGTTTACCATATATGGAAAATAGCCCAATCCATTAATGCAATGTTTACAGCAAATCAATTTCCTTTTAGGGATCTAGCAAGAGCACCGCCCACAGGTTCAAACGCTTGGCTGCAGGTGCTGGATAATGCAAAAATTCTAAGTCGAAAAAAGCATAACTCTTATAAAAAAGGTAAAGGCTTATCCCCCTTGATAGTCTAGATAGCTCTTGTGATGGTCAATACACATGCCAAGTTTAATGAGGATATCTTCAATAACAACAGAGATATGACAGAGGTTAAAGTTTGTCACACCAACGCCGACACACACATTGCCAAGGTGATCACAATACCTCAGGTTTTCTCCAAACACAGCCAAGCTAATAAGGGTCACCAAAGGACAATTCTAGTGGAATTTGGTTGAAATCCATCATTGTTTCTAAGAAGATCTTTGAAGGTATCACAATCTATTGAAAATAGCCCTGCCCATTAAAGCCATATTTTTCATCTGATCGAAATTTTTTGAAGGAATCTGATAAAGGGTCAACCAATGATCATTCCTGTAAAATTTGGTTGAAATCCATCAATTGGTTTCTGAGAAGATTTTTGAAGGTAACACCATATATGGAAATTAGCCCCGCCCATTAATGCCATGTTTTTCACTCGATTAAAATTCTGTGAAATTTGGTTGAATTCAGTTCTTTTGAGGAGACAATTTTTTTAAAGTAAAAGTTTACGTACAGATGCACATGGATGGTAGCACAACGTCATGACAATAGCTCGCAGGCTTTCAGCCAGCGGAACCAAAAAGGGTCACATTAGGAGCATTCCTGATAAATTTAGTCCAAATCGTCAAAAAGGTTTAGGAGGAGAAGATTTTTAAAGAATTATTGCGATTTCTCCAAACCTGATAAGCCCAGCTCTGCCATGCGCACATTTTTTTGCAAATCAAAATTTCACGAACAAGTTTTGAAAAGGGTAACCAAAAGAACACTCCTGCAAAATTTGGTCCAAATTGGCCAATGATTTTAGAGGAGATGTTCAAAGAGTTATTTCATGATTTCTCAATATCTTGATAAGCCAGGTCCTACCAGGCCCAACTTTTTTTTGCAAATCAAAACTTCATAAACAAGTTTTGAAAAGGGTCACCTAAGGAACATACCTGTCAAATTTTGTCCAAATTGGCCCAGTGCTTTAGGAGGAGAAGATTTTTAAAGTGTTATTCCATTGTTTATGTAAGTCTGATAAGCCAGGTCTTGCCAAGCCCACATTTTTTAGTATATCAAAATTTTATCAAACAAGTTTTGAAAAGGGTCACCCTAGAAACATTTCTGCCAAGGAGAAGATTTTCAAAGAATTATTCCATGATTTCTCTAAGTCAGCTAAGCCCTGCCCTGCCAAGCCCACAATTTTTCAAAAATCAAAGTTTTTTAAAAGGGTGGCCCAAGGAACATTCCTGACGAATTCAGTCCAACTTGGCCCTATAGTTTAGGAAGAGAAGATTTTCAAAGAATTATTTCATGATTTCTCCTAGTCTGATAAGCCTGGCCCTGCCCCCCCTCCTTTATTTTAAAACAAAATTTAAGGAACAAGTTTTAAAAAGGGTCGACTATGGAACATTACTGCCAAATTTGGTCCAAATATGCCAAACGGTTAGGAGGAGAACAATTTTTACAGAATTATCCCCTGATTTATCCTCTGATTTATCCAAGTCTGATAAGCCAAAGCTCTGCTTTGCCCACATTTCTTCATGAATCAAAATTTCACAAACAATTTTTGAAAGAGGTCACCAAAGGAACATTTCTGCCCAAACTGGCCAAGTGGTTTAGGAGGAGAAGATGTATAAAGAAAGAGTTGATGGACACACAACAACATCAATGGCGACAACACCAGATGCCAGACATACGGCAATCACAATAGCTCACCTTGAGCACTGTGTTCAGGAAAGCTAAAAACTTTGGAAAACATTGTGGAAATTGAATTTGCTTGTGATAAGCATCTTTTTCATTTTCCATAATGTTTCCTACCCTAAAAGACAGAGATCTTTAAAATCAAATTAAGAAGAAATTATCTTCTTTGACTTTTTTCAATTTTGGACCAGTCTAAGATTTTGTCATGTTTGAATGATTTAAACAAAATATTTTTAAAGGTCAATTTGAATAGACTCCAGGTGATCTGGTTTAATAAGTAAAATTGTATCAGTAAAGTTTAGAAACATTGGAAGGGGTGGTTAAAGGTATTGGATTCATTTCCAACAATGATTTCCTCAGTGTGTAAAATGGCAGGATTATGTATTAATGGGTTTTAACCCATTCCGACACAGTGATGCTTTTTCACGCCCCTCAAGAAAAGCCATGGGGAAAACATTGTGTAAAATGAAGAAATTGCTTGAATCAAGCAATTTTTTCATTTTCCACCATGTTTTCTGCCCGGAAATTTGAAAAAATCTAAAGATCCATCAGTTTTAAATCGTTGTCTGCAACTCCATTCAATTTGGACCAGTCTACAATTTTGCCATCTGGTAATGGGTTAAGTACATGAATTGACAAACTTTCTGATAAATGCATGCAGCAAGGATTTGGCAATAATTTTTCCTAAACAGTAAGACTAGGGAGCAAAAAACTGTTCAAATACCCATAATTATGGTCATTAAAAATTTGTGGTTTTCAACATCTTTTCATGATTGTTGTAAGGGTCTTTATAATTTTCAACAAGCTCCCTATCCTACTTAGGCAAACCCTTTATCATGCCTTTTGGTATTACAAAACTACCCAATACCAGACAACAACAAGATGTGGTTGTAAAACACAAGCCCCTATGATAGCCTTTTTCGGAAATGTAACCATGATAAGTGACCTTGATGGATGACCTTAACCTAAAAACAAACTACTGCCTATCAATGCAATGAACTTATGTCCAAAGTATGAGCAATGTGTTTTGAATGGATGTTGAAATAACAGCAATCCCATGAAAGACAGGATTACCAAGACCTGACCAGAATAGGGCTTTGTTTTACTGCTTTTCTTGTTTAAGTACATAAACCGGTGTGTGGATCACAGGACTATTTTCTAAAGACACTGACAACATGAAGGACCACTTACTGAAGTTGTTCTATCTGTAATTTTTTCTCTGCTATAGATTTCTTCAGCATGTCATTGTAGGATTTCTGTAAATCTAGAAGCTGCTGCAATAGCCTATAAATATATTCAACATTCATGGCTATTAACCCATTACCATACAGCAAAACTTTATACAAGTCCAAATTCATAGAAGTTACTGATGACTAATTCATGTTAATGAAATTCTAAATATTTTATTACACCATGGTAGAAAACAATATGTAAAAACAAGATGTTTTTGTGAAACACCATGCCCCCAAAACAGGGTGACTTTTATTGTTTGTTTTTCTTTGTTCTAGGATAAAGGGCTAAAATTTTGACCTTGACCTTGATGAAATGACCTTCCCCAGGTGTGCCTTGTTGAAACCTAACTACATACCAAATATTAGCATTGTAACTTAAATTAAGGATGAAGTTTTAGGCAAATGTTTAATTGGCAGGTTAGGTTTTTGAGTAACGTTTTAGGGAAAGGGTTAAAATTTTGACCTTGACCTTAATGGAATGACCTTCCCCAGTTGCCCTATGTTGAGACCTAACTACATACCAAATATTAGCATTGTAACTTAAATTAAGGATGAAGTTTTAGGAAAATGTTTAGTTGGCAAGTTAAGTTTTTGAGTAAGGTTTTAGGGATAAGGGTTAAAACTTTGACCTTGACCTTGATGAAATGACCTTCCCAAGTTGCGCCTTGTTGAGATCTATCTACATACCAAATATTAGCATTGTAACTTAATAAGGGATGAAGTTATAGGAAAATGTTTAGTTGGCAGGTTAAGTTTTTGAGTAAGGTTTTAGGAAAAGGGTTAAAATTTTGACCTTGACCTTGATGAAATGACCTTCCCCAGTTGTGCCTTGTTGAGACCTATCTACATATCAAATATTAGCATTGTAACTTAATTAGGGTTGAAGATATAGGAAAATGTTTAGTTTGAAGTTTTGCAGACAGACAGACGGACACTGGTAAAACAATATGCCCTGATCTATTGATGCATGGGCATAACAAGAAATTGCTTGTTACAAGGAATTCCTTCATTTTCCAAATTGTTTTGTCAAACTTTGTTAGTTAAAGCTAATTGATTTTTGTTGGCTTTAAGCTTACAGTGCTGCTCTTGGACCAGAAGTTCAATGTCCCTGAAAGAGAGGCAGTACCATAAACCAACTGCTATTCAATTCTACAGCTGGCCAGACTGGGACTTACTATTAAGTGTCTTGCCCAAGAAAATAGTGACAGTGGGGCTGAAACACATGTGACTTTCAGAAAATTAGTCAAGCACCCTTTTTTTTTGGGGGGGGGGCTGTCTTAAAAAGCAGGATTGTGCGGAAACAGGTAAAATCTTAACCCAACAGAGCATGTCAACCTACCATTTTACTATTTGTTACATTTAATTGGCCACAAATTTTGCAAGTTTGTTTAATAACGAAGCAGAACTTCATAGCGATAGGTGTGGCCAGCAGAACCAGTAGGTGGGGCCAATGATTGGTTGATTTTCCCCATATTCCAGCCCTGTTTTTTCCGTTTTGAACAAGGTTGGGACAGAAAGGGATACAGCCTTTACAGCATCTATGGACATATTAATGAAAAAAATCTGTAATAGCCAATTTGTCATCAGCTATTATATTTTCATTAAATGGTCAGATTTACCTTTAACCCATTCATACTCAATGACGCTTTTTACACATCTCAAGAAAAAAGCTTTAGGAAAACATTGTGGACAATGAAGAAATTGTTTGTAACAAGCAATTCCTTCCATGTTTACAATTTTTCTATCCTAAAAGAATAAGAGTATCTCAACTGCACCAACTGGAAATTGCAAGCTGCAACTTCTTTCAATTGGACCAGTCTAAGATTTTATTGTGTGGTAATGGAGTGAAACACTTTTAATCTCTTTTGCATAATCTTAAGAGAATATCTATCCCACGAAAAGTCTAAGATATTGCCATAGTTAACTAGTTTTAGCTACTTGTTTTACCAGAAGTATTTAACCCATTCCAAGACAATGACGCTTTTTGATGCCCAATAGAAAAAATGCTTTGAAAAACAATGTGGAAAATGAAGAAATTGCTTTCTACTCTCTAAGACAAGGATTTTTACTAATCCATCACTTAACAAGAGGACCATGATGGTCCTAAATCGCTCACCTGAGGCATCTGCAAATTACAGTACTTTTTAGTATAAAAAAGACCACTTGAGCAAAATAAATAAAACAAATATAAGATTTTGGGCTTTGTACAAAACAATCCAGTAATACTTTACAATAAGAATGAATTCCTTTGGCTTTATAGTTTAATCCATTACCAAACTATCCAAGAATTTGTCACCCTCATGGAAAATAGGTTTGAAAAAAAACATAGTGAGAAAGGGAGTGAACAGCAATTTATCCATTTCTCTACCTGAAATTCTTTGTATTTAGATTTCAATCAAACTCTAATTACTGTCTGATACTTCAATGGGTGTAATTTTAGCAACCTTGGTAGAGAATAATTTGGATGTACCATAAATCAAAATATGAATGCATTACAACTTATACATGAGGAGTGGAGGATATTTGAACATGCTGTTATTGAGCGTTTTTCATATCCTTGGGAAGGGCCATGTTTGTCCAAAGGATATAAACATGGTAGATAACAATAATGTAATCCTATGTTTTTAATGTAAATGCTCCAGAACCTATATTTATGAAGAATTCTTTCAATGCAATTTACGCAATTTTCGACCCCAGGAGCAGAGACGTTTTTTATCCTAAGAGCATATTTTCCTGTTACATAGTACAAAATTATTTAGTCATGATACATACCAATTATGTATGCCCATCACCTTATACTTCAGAAGAAGACGACTTTTGATGTTGTTCTAATTGGGTGTTTTCCAAAATTTATGACCTCTGGGGCAGTGCCATGTTTTATCCCAGGGCTAAGATTTTAGCTAACATAGTAGAGAACCATCTGGATATGCCTTAGACTTTGTAGATTTGGAGGAAAAGACTATTGAACATGGTCTAATTGAGCATTTTTACAAACTTTGGACACCTGGGGAAGGGGTGTTTATTAACCTACAGGCAAAATTTAATAGAAAAACTGATAGATAACAGCCAGGCCATGCTAACTCAAAACACAAGAGGGCCGTTGGCCCTGGGGTGCTCACCTGAGATAAAGGCTCTTTTTCTTTCAACAGTCAAATTTCATGTTAAGGTTAGGATTATGAAACAAGTGGACCACAATTACATATAAAGACTATGAACCTGGGGAAAAAGTCTGAATTACAAATTCCAAGGCTTTAGTGCTGATTTGAAAGAAGGAAAAAACTTTTTCCATGGGTTATAATTTCAAAAATAAGAAAGAAGTCTGTGAACTGATGCTTCATGCCTATACCCCCCCACCCCCCCTGGAGACCCAAGGATCATGATTTTAGCTATTTTGAAAGAGATCAATATACTGATGCTTCATACAAAATATCAAGGCTCTACGCCTTCTGGGTCAGGAGGAGATCTTAAAGATTATTTTGAAATATCACTTTTGTTGCCATGGCAACCAGAGTTTTTAATGGATTTCAATTCTTTTAGCTAATTTTAAGGGGGACCATCTAAGGAACATTTCTGCCAAATTTGGTTCACATTTGCCAAGTGGTTTGGGTGGTGTTGTCATTTAAAAAATAGTTCTTTATTTCTATATATGACCCCCCCCCCCGGGGGCTCTGCCCCTGGGGACCCAAGGATCATGATTTTAGCTATTTTGAAAGAGGTCAATATACTGATGCTTCATGCAAAATATCAAGAATCTACGCCTTCTGGGTCAGGAGGAAAAGATTTTTGAAGATAAATTTAAAATTTTACTTTTGTTGAGTTTTTAACGGATTTCAATTATTTTAGCTTTTTTGAAGGGGACCACCTAAGCAACTTTTCTGCCAAATTTGGTTCATATTGGCCCAGTGGTTTGGGAGGAGATGTCATTTAAAAAATAGTTCTTTATTTCTATATATGACCCCACCCCCCCCTGGGGCTCCGCCCCTGGGGACCCAAGGATCATGATTTTAGCTATTTTGAAACAGGTCAATATACTGATGCTTCATGCAAAATATCAAGGCTCTACGCCTTCTGGTTCAGGAGGAGAAGATTTTTAAAGATAATTTTAAAATTTTACTTTTGTTGCCATGGCAACCAGAGTTTTTAACAGATTTCAATTCTTTTAGCTTTTTTTGAAGGGGACCACCGTGGCAACTTTTCTGCCAAATTTGGTTCATGTTGGCCCGGTGGTTTGGGAGGAGATGTCATTTAAAAAATCGTTCTTTACTTCTTTATAACCCCCCCCCCCGGGGCTCCGCCCCTTGGGACCGAGGATCATGATTTTAGCTATTTTGAAAGAGGTCAATATACTGATGCTTCATGCAAAATATCAAGGCTCTACGCCTTCTGGGTCAGGAGGAGAAGATTTTTAAAGATTATTTTAAAATTTCACTTTTGTTGCCATGGCAACCAGAGTTTTAAACAGATTTCAATTATTTTAGCTATTTTTGAAGGAGATCACCTAAGGAACATTTCTGCCAAATTTGGTTCAAATTGGCCCAGTGGTTTGGGAGGAGATGTTGTGTAAAAGAAATTGTTGACGGACGCCGGACGGATGTCGGTCAAAAGGGGATCACAATAGCTCACTTGAGCACTACGTGCTCAGGTGAGCTAATAATTGCCCTCTTCCTTATGATGAAGAATTTCTATTTTTAGCATACTCAAATTTTGCGTTTTTCCCAATTTTGGACCCCTAGTGCAGGGCAGTTTTTGACCCGAGGAAAACACCTTTTAGTGATATAGTACAAAACCATCTAGTTATGCTACATACCAAATATGAATATCCTAGACCTTATTGGTAAAGAGGAGAAGTCTTTTGAAATTGCTCTAATTAAGCATTTTCAAAACTTAGGACCTCAGGGGCGGGGCCATTTTTGACCCCAGAGATTAAATATTTAAAAAATTTGGTAGAGAACCATATGATTAAGCTCTATATAAAATATAAATGCCTTTGGCCTTGTGAAAAAAAAGGCAACAAAGATTTTCTAAAATTTCCCATTTTCATATGCCGCGGTTACAAGAGTTTTTCACAGAATGAAATTCTTTTAACAACTTGTAAAGAGCTTTACCCAAGGAACACTCCTTCAAATATTCAGCTTGATTGGCCTACTGTTTTAGGAAGAGAAGATTTTTAAAGATTTACTAAAGATTCCAATTTTCAAATGCCGCGGCAACCAGAGTTTTTGACGGAATTAAATTCTTCAACAACTTTCGTAGAACTTCACCCAAGGTACATCCCTGCAAAGTTTCAGCTTGATTGGCCTACTGTTTTTGGAGGAGAAGATTTTTAAAGATTTCTAAAGATTTCCTTAAGATTCCCATTTTAAAATGCCGCGGCAAGCAGAGTTTTTGACGGAATTGAAATTCTTTAACAACTTTTGGAGAACTTCACCAAAGGACATCCCTGAAAAGTCTCAGCTTGATTGGCCTACTGGTTTAGGAGGAGAAGACTTTTTAAGATTTCCTTAAGATTCCCATTTTCAAATGCCGCAGCAACCAGAGTTTTAGATGGAATTAAAGTCATTAAACAACTTTTATAGAACTTCTCCAAAGGAACATCCCTGCAAAGTTTTAGCTTGATTGACCTACTGGTTTAGGAGGAGAAGATTTTTAAAGATTTCTTTAAGATTCCCATTTACAAATGCCGCGGCAACCAGAGTTTTTGACGGAATTAAATTCTTTCAACAACTTTTGTAGAACTTAACCAAAGGAACATCCTTGAAAAGTTTCTGCTTGATTGGCCTACTGGTTAAGGTGGAGAAGATTTTTAAAGTTTTTAAAAGATTTCCTTAAGATTCCCATTTTCAAATGCCTCAGCAACCAGAGTTTTTGACAGAATTAAAATTCATTGAACATCTTTTGTAGAACTTCATCCAAGGAACATCCCTGCAAAGTTTCAGCTTGATCAACCTACTGGTTTAGGAGGAGAAGATTTTTAAATAAATTGTTGATGGACGGACAGCAGACAGACGACGGACAACAGCTCACCTCGCACTTTGTGCTCAGGTGAGCTAAAAACTACTATTGATTTGTTTCATATATATGGCATACTGTAAATCTTTATCCAACAAAATATGTATACCTCATTACCCCACATGACACTTTCTGACATCCCTCAAGAATCACAACTGGGAACACATTGTGTAAATGAAGGAATTGCTTGTTGCAAGCAATTTCTTCATTTTTCCACAATGTTTTCTACACAGAAAAATAAAAAAAGTCATTGTTAGGGAATGGATTAAAGTGAGCCAATTGACGAATTGCTGGCTCCACCCACAGACTACACTTGCCAGAAAACTCAATGTAAGAAAACATGGTTGATAAATCTACCAAAGTAAACCAATAAAACTTACATAAGATTCTCTTCCTCTGTAGATTCTAGCTGGTTCCTGATTTCTTTTGACACAGACTTCATGTATGTCACAGGAGCAGATTTCCCAGAGTTGGTGGATGGTACCCCAGATGTACCCATTTCTGCCTCACCATCACTTCCTGCCAAGTTGGCTCCCAGCTCTAAAAAATAATATCATTTTTTTATGTTTCTTAAGTTTCAAAATTATTAAAGACCTTATCTGTATTGACCTATCACACAAATCAAACAATTTGTGAGAAATATCCTCCCAAGTCAGGTTGCCTGGACTTTTTGGTCTTAATCTTGTTTACATCTTTTACATTTTGAATGAGGGAAATTTTGAATTCAGAATGGTCATGCTACTTACCTGCATATTATTCTAGGAAAATAATTGCTCACTGTGACTGTGATGTGATTGTTCCAGGGCTCCATATCCTTTCAAATATTTGAATTACACAATCCCTAGATTGTCCCTTTTCTAATATTGTGACTGTAGAATTTTTGATGTAGAATTTAATGCAATGTCAATTTAGGGACAATAACTTAATTGTTAGACTAACACTCATGTGAAACTTGCATCATTGACACAATGGTGAAATAGACTGATCCAGATTGAAAAGAGTTGCAAATAACAATTAAAAGTTTATGAAATTTTAGATTTCTTCAACTTTCTAGGTATAAACATTTTGGAAAATGATAAAATTGCTTGTTACAAGCAATCCCTTTATTTTACACAATGTTATCCGATTTGTTTTTCTTGAGGGGTGTCAAAAAGCATCAATGTGTGGAATTTGGGTTAATGTGAATCATTGGCAATAACTCATTAATGGTAATGGGTTAACATTTGTTGACTGCCTAAACGGCCCAGTGGTATAGGTGCTTGACTCATTATATGAAGGTCATGGGTTCGAGCCCCACCGTCACCGGGTTGTGTTCATGGGCCAGCCCCAATCTACTCTGCTGTAAAAGTGGGTAGCAGTGGGATTGAGCCACTGCCTCTCTTTCAGGGGTATCAACTATCATATTTTCCACTGACCTGGAGAGAGGACGGTGATGGCAGCCTGACTAGCCTCACGTAACAAGTTGTCCAACGCAAACATCCAATGTGGCTGGATTTCCCGGATCTTTAAATTTGAACTAACCTATAAAACACATTGTAACAGCAGGATAAAATTATCTTAACCCATTAAAACTTTAGACCAGTCCAAATTCAAAGAAGTTGCAGACAACATTTTAAAGTTGATGAAATCTTTAATATCTGTGCTTTTTGGGGTAGAAAACATTGTGGAAATGAAGAAACTGCTTTTTATGAGCAATTTCTTCATTTTCCACAATGTTTTCCAAAGCTTTTATATTGAGAGGTGTTTAAAAGCGCCCCTGTGTGGGAACCCTTCTCCTGCTGAATAGCTATCATCTTTTCACTATATTTAAAATTTTGAAATAATTACACTGATGATGTGTGCAATGATTTTTCTTACACAACAAAAAGAAGCAGACAGTGTTGGCTAAAATCAGACTGCATATCTGTGTAGGCTGATCTTAGGTGATATACCTGCCAAAGCTATTTGCAAAGCAGGAATATTCCAGAATTAGCATGAAGGGTTAAGATTAAAGTTAAAAACCATTTTACCCATTCCTATTTTGCAAAACCCTAGACCTTTCAAAATTGGAGATTTTGCAGATGAAAATTCAAAGTGGATTCCTTTGAAAAACAACCATTCAGTAATGTTGAAAATATTGTAGAAAAGAAGAAATTGCTTGTCAAAAGTAATTTATTCATTTTCTACAATGTTTTCTCAATTATAAAATCACGACTCTTAAAAACCAGGGATTGAACAGGAAGTAGTAGATCTATCTTGAAAAGTGAGCTGACACTCTGGATTAGATATCAACTTTCATCTCCAAATATTTTGAAGTTTATATGATATGTTCATTGAATTAAATGCCTCTAGAATGATATAGCATTAATGACATTAAAGAAAAAGAAGAGCACCGCCTACTGCTACTGGGTGCTGGATAAAGGACAAAATAAATCTAGAACTATCCTCCTTGATAGTATAGGTTGCCGTTTTGATAGTAAACAAGTGTGCCAAGTTTCAAGTGAATGCCTTTAGTAGAACCAGAGATATCACAAAATGTCAAAGTTTTTGCACGATGACAACAACAACACCAAGGCTATAGCAATACCTCATGTTTTCTCCGAAAACTGCCAAGCTAAAAAAATTCAAAGAAAATGCAATTATCTACAAATGTAGCCAAAATAACTCTCACACAATAAGGCTTTTGGACCCCACTCAACATAAACAATTATATTTTGTAAAATGAAGAAATTGTTTGTAATAAGCAATTTAATAATTTTACACTATATTTTCTACCCGGAAAGTTGAAAAAAATAAAATTTCATAAATTTTGTCGTATGGTAATAGACTAAATCAACATAAAAACAAATAATGTATTATTTCAACAGAACTGGTGAATTATTTCATTGAACAAGAGGACCATGATGGTCCTAAATCACTCCCCTGAGTATGATGGTTCATGGCTTTATGATATATACAAAATAGCCAAGCCCTCTGTCTAACTATTTTGGAGAAGATGTCTAAGGATTTTCTCTTTTAATCCTAAGTACACTGCAGCTCCATTATAACGCTGTTGGTGGGGTCCAAGAAATGAAACAGCGGAAGAAGTGGAGTTATTATGCTATAACGCTGCCCCCCCCCCCCCTAACCTTACCTTCCCGGTCTATCAGGATTGAATAATCCGTAAATTTCTACAGGTCTATAAATTGTGGTTCTCTTTCTCCCAAAATTAAAAAGCTAGAACTTTTACCCGAGACACGTTTTATTATTATGATAGTCGTCGGCATCAATCTAATTGAATTTAGTTTTACACGGACGTAAATATTTCCATCCTTAGACAAAAGGGATAAAATCTAAGTATTCCGCATAGCGACGTCTCCTTGGAGACCGACGAGTTGTTGAACACCTGGGGTTACTGAAGCGTTGAGAAAATGTCGCGTGGATCGACCTTCGAACCTCTTTCGCGGTAATGGACTTTGTCTAATTATTTAACCATTGTTAAAAATACGGTAACAAAGAACTCTATCTGAACCTAGTCATTTACGAATCGGGAATTTAAACCGACCAGTTACACGTATACAAAACTGGATTAAACTTTGTAGCCGCTAACTTTTAATCGTAAAAATGAAGGTCATAATAATCGAAAAAAAATCCGAGACGGCGAAATGTCTGGTTTCATAACGACAAGAGTAAACAAGAGGGCCGTTGGCCCTGGGGTGCTCACCTGAGAAAAAGGCTCTTTTTCTTTCAACAGTCTTATTTCATGTTAAGGTTAGGATTGTGAAACAAGTGGGCCACAATTTCATATAAAGACTATGAACCTGGGGATCAAAAAGTCTACTTTACAAATTCCAAGGCTTAAAGGGCAAATCCATAGGGGTAACATAATTTCAATTTTCAAAATTCTATTAATAAACGAGTTTATTGATATTCATTGAATTTTCTTAAGAACGTTTCAAAACCACTTTATTGGAGTTTTTATTTTTACCTTTTCGTTTTTACGGCCTCGCTTACGTCCCTTACCTATTGGTTACACATGCTTAACTCCCCTGAATTATGACGTCATAGTAGAAGTTTATTAAAAATGGACGTAGAGTATGAAAGCGATTTGAGCGATATTCCCGATGAAGAAATTGATATTTCTGGTACTGTGAGGCCATATATTTACGAACCAGTTTGAAGGACAATCGCTCCGGAATCGAGAGATGGTGATGACAATAGTTCTTCGTCTTCTTTTTGTCACGATTTTGACGATATGTCCCTGGGGTGTCAACATGGTGAGTGATTAATATTTGCGGCGAATATTGTCCTTATAAACATTTGAAACGTTATAAATTTAAATTATCCCCTTTTTAAACGTTTAAATCATAAATGATGCGTAGTATGAACATAAAACATATCTGTATTGACTTGAACAACGAATTTAAATCGAGATCCCAATGAGGTGACGTTTACGAATGGGACCCATTTTGAATTTCACGGAGATTATTAACACAGTAAACAAATACTCCCTCGGATTTTTTTTGCCGTTACGATCAAACATCTCGTTTATGAATTTAAGACGAGAATAAGAAATTAAGTGCATGGCATTTCCAGTCGAATTGCCCAAACAGTGCATTAGATGATTATCTGGCTGTCATAAGAAACTTTCAGTCTGAGCTATCTACTAGGTACAAAGTGAAGCTTGATCAGACAGGATCATTTATGCAAATGTCAAACACTGTCTTAAATGGTTTTTGTTCCTTGAAATCAGTACTACATTATCAAATGTTTGAAAACAATTGTTGTTATATGGTTTACAATTGTACGCTATCTATATATACTGCCAAACACCCCTTTCGGGTATTACTGGCAGGTGAATAGGTTCTATTACCCTCATCAGATAAGTTACATTACTGTTTGTTTACTCTCTGTAAATATGGACAGTAAAATCATTCTCAAATTTGAAAAAATTCAATTTCACAGGTGTGAATATGCTATCTATATCAGAATCCAAGTGCTGCATGACAACAAACATTATAGATGGGAAGGTTGAAGCAGAAGGATTGATGTGCATGACAGATCACATTGGATTCCAGGCCAATTTTCTGAACATTCATGTTTTGGAAGTTGCCTAATGACCATGTGTTAAACAGGCCCACTTGAGGGAAATCAAAGAAATCATGAGTAAGTGAAATATTTTCTTGTTTTGTTATCATGACCCTATATTGTTCTTTCCTGTTTTGAAAAAAAATTAGACCTGTCCAAATTCAAAGGACTTAAAGACGAAAATTCAAAGCGGATTCTAGTTGAAAACAACCATTCTGTAGGGTAGAAAATATTGTGGAAAAAAAGAAATTGCTTGATACAAGCAACTTCTCTTTTTTCCAAAATGTTTCTCATTCATAAATTTATAGGACCTTCAAATCAGGGATTGAACAGAAAATGGTTAAGGCAAGGAAACTGCCCCAAATTACAACATAATCCCATGTTCTGACATCCTGAAGCTATATAGTTTGCAAATAATTGTGTGGGAAAAGGAGTAAATGCTGTTAACATGCAATTTTTCCTCAAAAAGTGAACTTTGGACTGCGATTTTGGCCATCTATCATTTTCTTGGTATGTTCACCTGACATTGTAACTGCAGCTAATTCAATCTTTAGGTAAGATTTAGATCACCAGCCAACCCTCTTGGAAATACTGTAGAAAAAGAAGAAAATGCTTGTTACTTGATTCTGCCTTGTTTAGACAAAGCCAGTAAAGTTCATCAACTTTATATTGTCATCTGCAATTTTTTAAATTTGGATCAGTCCAAACTCTGTTGTCTATTATTAAGTTAAACGTCACCAAAAAATTCATGGTGCAAAAGCCAAGATCTCTTTCACAATTTTCTTTTTATTCTAGGCTATACAGAAACCCGGATGATTTATTAGATGGATTTATGGACTGCTTGGGAAAGGATTGAAAAAATTGATTCCTCCATGTGTGGTGACTGCTATCAGAGGACTATAGTGCATTCAAATACCTCCAGTAGTTAACTTTATGATCTTATTTTGCCATGGAGAAAAAGTGTTCAATTCATTTCCATACAATCCCTTTTTTTCATGCTCTGAAGAAAACCAAGCTGAAGAAAATACACAGAGAAAAGTATCCATTGCTCAGGACATTATCTCTAAACTTCATACCTATTTTACACATTCTTTTCAACTTTAACATACTGAATTTTTGCCTGCTATTCATGTTCTAGACCCGCCTTAAATTTGTCATTTTTGGTATGAACCCATTGCCATAAAACCCAGCTTTTTGACACTCTAAAGAAATATGGAAATTTTGCAGGAAAAGCAGAAATTGTTAATGACAAACAATTTTTCCTTTCCTCTCAAAGTTTCTAGACTATGTGTCAACCTCAATCCTGTTTAAGCAGGCATTGTCAACTTTTAATTTTGGACTAGTGTAAACTTTTGTTATCTTGGCATTATAGGTTAAGAGCCCCTGATACAGTGGAATCCTTTCAGTCTCAACACTAGCATGTCAACTATTTTACTATTGGGAAGGTAGTTTTCATAGGCTTCTGTTAAAAAGGGGAAAAAAGTCCTGTAAATTTTGTATTTAATCCTTTCCTGTAAAAAAATGGGATTTTACGTAAATAGAGAAAACATTGTGGGAAAAGAAGAAATTACATCTAACAAGTCATTTCTCCTTTTCCTACAATATTTTCTACCGCATAGGATGGTTTCAGTTCATACTGCATCCAATCTTCATTGTTGTCTGCAACCTCTTTCAATTTGGACTAGTCTTAAAATTCCAGAAAACAGAAAAGGATATGTCAGTTGCATATAAGCACTGAAGTGCAATTATCGGGGTTGTTATCAACCCATTTCTAGATGATTTACCTGCCAGTAATACCTGAAAGGGGAGTTAGGCAGTATATAGTTAGATAAATTTTAGACTGGTGCATATTCAATCAATTTCTAAAAGGAACATGTTCAAGGCTTACAATGTGTTTTCATCCTGAGACTTGACAATTTCGAAAAGCTATTTTTTCACGTTGATTGAACTAAAACAAACTATAATGAAATGGCGAGATATACTGATAAAACGGGACTTGGAAAATAAATAATATCTGCAAGCTTCATACGTTTTATTCTGTTTCTTATTCTGTTTCGCTTGAATTTTATGCAATGTTATTCTACAATTCATTTGAATGACCTACCATACTATAAGACACAAAAAATGGGACCGGTTCAATTTTAAGGCTACAGGTGACAATTCACAGTGTTTGGAGTGAAAATTTGGGTACCAAATATCTCTAATAACAAGAAATCTCTCCTTTTCCCACTTTCTTTTCCATTTTATAATGTTTTCACATACCAAATAAGAATTGTGTGTTAATGGGTTAAATGCATGTACAAAGAAAGGAAAGTCGTGTGTAATGTGAACATGGGCAAAATTTAAGTGTACCCTAGAAATAATAATTCAAAAACAATCATGGAAAAAAGAAATTTTGGTTTTCAGAAAACCTTTCAATTATTTAAATCAATTATTAACCAATTTATAACAACCCTCAAGAAAAGGCTTTGATTGACATTGTGGAAAATTGGAAAAATTTTGTTACAATAAATTTCTTCATTTACCAGAATGTTTTCTGCCAAGGAAACAAAGAATTAAAATTCTTGTCTGCAACATCTTTCAATTTGGACAAGTCTAAAACTTTGAAATTCAGTAAAAGGTTAATTATATGACATCTACTAGCCATACCAGCATCAATCACAAACTTGTCTGAGACACAAGATAACATTAATTTTTTGGCTGCTGAGAGCTAACTTACAAAGTTTGAGTTAGCTATTGGTGGAATGTTGTTAGTTGTCCATCTACAAAATCATTTCCCCCAGTTATGTGTTTGAGATTAACATCTGTACTCATGACCAAAGAAGTGATTTGATAGGCAATGATTTTTTGTTCACAATACGACATATCAAGCTCATATATATGACTTGTCAAGCAAAATGGGACTATCTGTCATTTAACAGAATTTTGATCAACAAAAACGTAAAAAAGAGAGATTAGATACAGTACTGGTCAGTCAATGTTGGCTTGTCAGGCTTATCTATGTAGATACTTATTTTTTTTCCCACTTTTTAAACTTGTCCAGATTGAAAGATGTTGCCAGCAAAAACAATCTGAAGTCAAACATCCTAATAAGTAGAAAATATTGTGGAAAAGAAGAAATTGCTTAATATTTGATGTTTGTGCAGGAAAGAGTTCAAGTGATTTCAAGTAGGCCTCAATTTGCATGACTTGTTTTCTTTGTCAATGTGAAAACTTGTATTGCCTATTCCCACAGAAACGGAGAAGAAGAACCCTGGAGCTGGTGTTTTGATGTTTAACCCATTTTAATATAATGTACATGCGGTATAACAGTCATTTGCAAACTATTAAATTTTGAGTAAAAAATCGATTTTTGATTTTGATATTGTGTCCCTAGTTTTTCTCAGATGTCGCAAACTTATGAGTTATTATGAGACATTTGTCCCATACTTTTTTCTATCTTGCCAGAACACTGCAATTGGGCTTAACCCATTCCCACTTAATGACCCTTTTAGACACCCCAATTAAAAAAGCTTTAGAAGACATTGTGAAAAATGAAGAAATTGATTGTTACAAGCAATTTCTTAATTATCCTCTATGTTTTCTAAAAAGAAAGTTGAAAAAATGCAAATTACATTCACTTTAAATTGTCGTCTGCAACTTCTTTCAATTTGGGCCAGTCTAAAATTTTGCTGTCTGGTAATGGAATAAAATGATGGCTGCTGTTTATCTGTTTAATTGGTCTTTGCTTGTCTATTTGTGCATTGTTTTGTGCCATTGGTTGGTCGAATATCAGGGTAAGTTTGAAGTCAAATCTGCAAACCAAGTCACTGAACACAGAGATGATTGGCTAGTCTGTGAAGTTGTCATACTTGTAGCTGATGCAGCTGTAGTTGTAATGATTGTGGTTGTTAAAGCAGCTGAAGAGCTCACAGTAACAATTGGATAAAGTGGAAAAGCTTTGTAGACTTCTCCAAATAGTTACTTCCTCATCCATGCATGTTCTGCTGTCTGATCTCATGTTGATGATAGTACAATTTATCTAAAATCAAAGAAAAAATACAATAACCAAACAGTTTAACCCTTTCCTGTTTTGAACATTTTTAGACCTGTCCAAATTCAAAGGTTTTGCAGATGAAAATTTAGAGTGGATTCAATTTGAGAAATAACTACCCAGTAGGGTAGGAAATATTGTTGAAAAAGAAGAAATTGCTTCTTACAAGCAATTTCTTCTTTTTCCACAATGTTTTCTCAATTATAAAATTACAGGGACATAAAAACCAGTGATTGTACGGGAAAGGGTTAAAAACAATTTTTATGCATGATTAGAAAGGCTGGTAATCCAAACAAGTTGTTTACAAGATTTTTCCTTTTTTAGTTAATAGTTTGAAAAAATGAGAAACTTTGCAAAAAAAGAAAATTTACCCTGACTTGTCTGGTGAAAACAATAGGTGGAGCTCAAAATGTAAAAAAGTTCAAACCCATTACCACATAATCCTGGTTTTTATGACCCTCAAGCTAAAAGCTTGGGAAATATTGTGGATAATGAAGAAATAGCTTTTTCCTTGTCTTCCAAACTTACTACTCCCACATAATTTTCTGTCCAAAATGAGACAAGGATTTTTGAAATTTAAAAGAATTGTCATCTCCATCTTCTTTGAATTAGGGCATGAATGAAATTGAGTCCTCTGTTTAAACCCTTACTAGGCGACAAAATGTTAGACTGGTTAAAATTGAAAGAAGTAAGAGATGACAATTTCAAAGTGACGAAATATTAATTAGTTTTGTCTTTTTGGCCAGAAAACATTGTGGAAAATAAAGAAATTGCTTGTCACATTTCTTCATTTTACACAATGCTTTCCCATTTGTTTCTTTAGGGGTGTGAGAAGATGACATTGTGAGGGATTGGGTTAACAGAAATCCTTGATCCGCCATTGTATGAGCTTATCCTTTATTGGGTTTCCTCCATGAAGGCTACAGACAGGGTTTAGTAATGACCCCTGCCCCCTTCTATGTGCAGACTTATCAATATCTATATCCCGGTCAAAACAGGAATATTCCAGAATTCTTTGATATCCCAGATTCAGCATTAAAAGGGTTAAATCTTTTCTAATTTTGTCATTCTAAAAGTGTCAAAACCTGTCATGTTTGTCTAAGTACATAATATTTCCAAGAACTGTTACAAGGGTGATAATGATTTTTTCATTGGGGTAATTGATATAGATTCATTAGTCAGTTTAACAAGTCAGTTTACTGATAATAATTTCAAACTTTCCAAAACTCAAATAACAGATAGAATTCTCATTCATATAAACAAATTAAGATTAATTCATACATGACATAAATCATGACCTTTTCTAGTATCATCTTTGCTTATTTCCAAAGTCATAATAAGTTGCAATAGAATATAAAGGGATTTAACAAAGGAGTTATACAGTCCTTGGAAGAAACATAGATCACGGTTAAAAATTAAGGGTGCCATATACATCACTAGTTTGTCTAACATGAAAGGATGGTATATGCATCTGTTATGTACTCATTTCCTATATTGTTTAAAACACTCATTAAGACATGACATGACCTTAGTTTACCCTTTACCAAACAATCAGTAGCTTGTCTATCCACTAGTGACTATTGAGATCTTATTAAAATAATAACATAATGATAGCCACTGTTTTCTGTTCAATCATCTGTCCTAGTTTGTACTCACAGTAGGAAATAGCTGTGACATATATTGCAGGAAAAGGAGAAACTGCTGGGGTCCCTTCCGATTTTAAGGGATCCTGGAACACTGTTAGTGTCGACCCCTTGTTGTGGCTGAATGGATTTGTTGGTGGTAAAAATAACAATGACAATACCTTCTAACAACTGTGTAAAAGGAACATTTTGAAACTATGTTGGAATTCTAGATAAACAGTATGTTTCTGGGGGAACTATGTTCATATCAATAATTAACACAGTTCTAAAGTAGTTTATAAGAGCAATTAAATTCAAAGCACCTCTTCTCAATTTGGACTAGTCTAAAATTATGTCATTTTTGAATGGGATTAATGAAAAATGAAGGTATGGCTAGGGTAGAAATTGGTGAGAATAAAGGGAAATGACTTATAATTACTAAGTTCTCCTTTTGCCACACAGTTTTTGTGAATATATCAAAATTGACCAATTGCTGACTTCCCATTACTACTAAAGCTCCGCCCATAGACTCCGACAGGAAGTTCCGCTTTAATTTTTACAGCATTCTCTTGCAAAATTTTTGCCCAGTAGCATGTAACAAACAGTAAATTGGTGTGTTAATGACCTAAATGTCGTAGCTACAGATTAGCTACAGATTAAAAAGGCTGTAGCTACGAGGTTTAAGCCGCCAAATCAAAAATAAAGGTAAAGAAAAATGGCAACCAATGTTAGATTTGATAAGCTTAGGTCCAGGCTGAATGAATTATTTGATTGGTCAGTATATTCCTCTATTGAAAGCCCCCTTTTGTCAATTCAAAGGGCAATATCCCAGAAAAAAGGGAACGCTTTCATTTCTGCTGTCTTATGAAAATTGGTGATGAGATTCATTATTTTCTTTTTTTATATATATAATCCCCATCCCATAATATAATGGCCGAGATATCAGTTTATTCACCATAATGAACTAACCTCAGCCTCGAAATTTCCCTAGCTGATGTTCGGCATGTCGGTCCCTCTCCCCGTCAGTTCCCCGGGTTAAAGATTGTTGGCACTGCGTCAGGTTTCAATCGGAGTCGAAAGTTCTCAAAACCACCGTCATTTACTAGTTTCGGGCTGATAAAAAAATTAAAGTGTCTCACACAAAGCTTTGCATAACTCGATGGCTCAGAATTTGTCGTTGCTCGGTTCAGTTTATGAATCCACAACTTTTTTCTTTTAAAATCAATCGGAAACGTAAAAATGCAGGTCCTCTGAGTTCCCGATTCATCATTACAACCGTAAGCATCACAGATCGTCATTATTCTGTTTTAAAATTGTTTTTTTTATGTATTATCGCCTGTATTTACTACAGCATCCATTTGACACAACTTCTACTATGACGTCACAAATGCAGGGGAGATAAGCTGTTTGGGGAATGTACAGGGGAAGTAAGCGATGCGCTGTTTTTGAGCAGTATTAAATCTTGACATTTCGAATTGGTTTTTGTACATGTGCACGGCCTGCAATCGCGAAAATATTGTTCATGTGTTTAAATAACACCATATACATAAAAAATAATGAATGAAAAGACAAAAAAAAAATTTTCTTGAATTTGCCCTTTAAGTGCAGATTTGAAAAAAGGAAAGAACTTTTTCCATGGGTTATAATTTCAGAAATAAGAAAGAAGTCTGTGAACTGATGCTTCATGCCTATACCCCCCCCCCCCCCTGGGGCTCCGCCCCTGGGGACCAGAGGATCATGATTTTAGCTATTTTGAAAGAGGTCAAAATACTGATGCTTCATGCAAAATATCAAGGCTCTTCGCCTCCTGGGTCAGGAGGAGAAGATTTTTAAAGATTTTTTAAAAATTTCACTTTTGTTGCCATGGCAACCAGAGTTTTTAACGGATTTCAATTCTTTTAGCTATTATTAAAGGGGACCACCTAAGGAACATTTCTGCCAAATTTGGTTCAAATCGGCCCAGTGGTTTGGGAGGAGATGTCAATTAAAAAATCGTTCTTTATTTCTATATAAACCCCACCCCCTGGGGCTCCGCCCCTGGGGACCCGAGGATCATGATTTTAGCTATTTTGAAAGAGGTCAATAAACTGACGCTTCATGCAAAATATCAAGGCTCTATGCCTTCTGGGTCAGGAGGAGAAGATTTTTTTTAAAATTTCACTTTTGTTGCCATGGCACCCAGAGTTTTTAACGGATTTCAATTATTTTAGCTATTTTTGAAGGAGACCACCTAAGGAACATTTCTGCCAAATTTGGTTCAAATCGGCCCAATGGTTTGGGAGTAGATGTCATTTAAAAAATCGTTCTTTATTTCTATATAAACCCCACCCCCCTGGGGCTCCGCCCCTGGGGACCCGAGGATCATGATTTTAGCTATTTTGAAAGAGGTCAATAAACTGACGCTTCATGCAAAATATCAAGGCTCTACGCCTTCTGGGTCAGGAGGAAAAGATTTTTAAAGATTTTTTTAAAATTTCACTTTTGTTGCCATGGCAACCAGAGTTTTTAACGGATTTCAATTCTTTTAGCTATTTTTGAAGGAGACCACCTAAGGAACATTTCTGCCAAATTTGGTTCAAATCGGCCCAGTGGTTTGGGAGGAGATGTCATTTAAAAAATCGTTTTTTATTTCTATATAAACCCCACCCCCCTGGGGCTCCGCCCCTGGGGACCCGAGGATCATGATTTTAGCTATTTTGAAAGAGGTCAATATACTGATGCTTCATGCAAAATATCAAGGCTCTACGCCTTCTGGGTCAGGAGGAGAAGATTTTTAAAGATTATTTTAAAATTTCACTTTTGTTGCCATGGCAACCAGAGTTTTTAACGGATTTCAATTCTTTTAGCTATTTTTGAAGGGGACCACCTAAGGAACATTTCTGCCAAATTTGGTTCAAATTGGCCCAGTGGTTTGGGAGGAGATGTTGTTTAAAGAAATTGTTGACGGACGACGCACGACGGACGACGGACGGATGCCAGACAAAAGGGGATCACAATAGCTCACTTGAGCACTACGTGCTCAGGTGAGCTAAAAATCGGTCAGCAAGAATTCTCACGGAGTACGCGTCTGGCACGTGTCAACTCCGAAAACTCTCCCATAAATAGCTGAACATCTGGCGGCGGAACCTTTGATCACCTATCCTCCCTCAGAATAAAATAAACTGTACCCGAAAAACATTGACTTCAAATTTATCGACGAGCTTTTTGCCGTGTGTTTGATCATACAGGATGGCATTAAATTTTTCAGATTATTGAAAGAAATGCGGAAAAATAACGGTATTTTGATTTAATCTATTTATATTATCTATCCCGTTTCGAATGAGAATCTTCCGATATTGTGACATTTACAATTCAAATTCACGTATTTTCTGTATTTAGCGAAAACGTCGTAACTACGAGTGATTGTTTTCATAGTACATTGTTGCGTTTTTATTTTGAAGCCACTATCCTCTACGAGCTCCGGATACCAGCAAACTATGAAGTGAAATAAATAGTAGGCTCAAGTCAATTTCTCGCGCATTACTTTAAGAACACGTCCTACCCCGGACTGAAGAAAATTAAGAACGCCGAGAGTGAAACAGTCTGATATTTTAATCGCACCACCTTCAAAGTTTGTAACTGAAGGATACCGAGATGCGTGCCTATTCTCTATTGATTTAAAAAATATAAAAGACCTAAGGCATTGATCATCTCAATGTCAAAATGTAATACCAAACAATCAAACTGATTTTGAAAATTGAAACACTACGCGTGTCATCAATCAATAAAGCAATTACCTCTGAAGTAATGCATTAATGACCAGGAGCGTCCACGTAAGGTGTTAAAAACTTACCTGGCTTTGGGTAATTATCGATTTTTATGTGCAACCCTTTTTCTTTGAGTGGGCCGAAGACGGGATGAAAAAATCGCGGCCAAATCAGCATTAACGTCGTATTTCAGCATCTGCAACCCGAAATCCCCCCCCCCAATTTTTGGGATCCAAGCGGACCCCGCGTTATAATGGAGTCAGCGCTGTGCCCGGTAGCGTTATAGAGGAGTTGCAGTGTATATAGATGATCCCACCATATAGCGCTGATTTCATGATCATGAATTAGTAATGCTTAGAAGTATAGACATTAATAGATACCAAGTATAAAGCTCTAGGCCTAATGGTTTAGGAGAAGGTTTTCAATGATTTCCTTTGTTATTCGTTTGTAAAATCAGGGATTGCATTGAAAAGAGCTAATTTTCAGAAAAGGGTAATTCTTTGAAGTATTTTGGTAGAGGGTCAAAAGATGATGATATGTACCAAATATCAAAATTCTAGGCCTAACTGTTTGTGAGAGGAAGATTTTTAAAAGTTTTCCTTCTTTATTACTGTGTAAGGATCACACAGACAAGGGCTATTCTCTAGAAAACAGAATTTCTTTGAAGTATTTTGGTAGAGGGTCAATAGATGATGATTTGTACCAAATATCAAAATTCTAGGCCTTATGGTTTGGGGGAAAAAGATTTTCAAAGATTTCCTTCTTTATTCCTTTGTAAAATCAGGGATCACAGAGCAAAGGGCTAATTTTCAGAGTACGATAATTCTTTGGAGTATTTTGGTAGAGGGTCAATAGGTGATGATACATACCAAATATCAAAGCTCTAGGCCTTATGGTTTAGGAGGAGAAGATTTTTAAAGATTTACTTTGCAAAATCAGGGATCGCAGAGAAAAGGGCTAATTTTCAGAGTATGATAATTCTTTGAAGTATTTTGGTAGAGGGTCAATAGGTGATGATATGTACCAAATATCAAAGCTCTAGGCCCTATGGTTTAGGAGGAGATCATTTATTAAGAATTGTTTATGGACGGACAGACGTTGTGCTCAGGTGAGCTTAAAACAGATGCAGCCTATTGTGTCCTTAGTATAATGCAGAGGTCAACATTGTGAGTAAGAGGAGAAATTGTCACAAGTAATTTCACCTTACTGTGAAGCTTGATGACAATACTCGAAATGGAACATTAATCTTAATTCACATTGGTCCAAAATTATGTTGCATTGTAATGGGTAAAAGGATCCTAGTTGATTGATTGAATAGGGTTTAATACCACTTTTAACAGTTTTTCAGCCATATTGCAGTGGCTGGGGCACCTAACCATGAATTCCAGGTACTACTCACACCAGTACTCTCATTACATCCTTTCCAAGCCTCCAGCTGCTCATCCTACTTCGATGTATGATTATCCATCCATTGGTGGGAGACAAATGTCAGAAAGGATATTTGACGCTGCTGGGGATTGAACCCAGGACCCGTGATTAGGAGTCTCAAGCGTTATCACTGTGTTGTACCTGCAGGCCCTCCAAGATTATAGTTCTACATTCTACTCCATATTACAAGTAACAATACAATAGTGACTTACTGCTTCATGGAAAACATAGAGAGCTAACTGCAATTCCATCACCGCAGTGTGGTCATAGTCTACCAGTTGTTTAACATGATCTGAAATAGTTACTTTGATCAAATAATTTCTGTTTTACCATATTGTACTGTCATTAGCATTGTAACTTTCCAAGTTTCAAGTGACTGTCTTCAAGTGATGCAAATAAACAACAAAACAAAGAGTGAATGTAAGAGTATACTAAGTGGATATACTGTGTATTCACACTTAGTACTATCTTGCACTCATTTTAGAAATATTGAAATGCTTTAGTAATAGTATTTATTTAACCTCTTCCCACACAATTCTGCCCCTCAAGAATAAAAGTTAACAAATCAGTGTAGAAATGAAGAAATTGCTTGTTACCCAAAAGAGAAAAAAATTTTGAATTTCACAAACTTAAAATTGTTGTCTGCAACTTCTTTCAATTTGGACCAGTCATTTTTTTCTGTCTGGGAATGGATTAATTGGCATTTAATGTGTTTTTTAAAATGTTTAATTATATATGCACAAAGTTTACTTACTCATTTGGAAAAGTCCTTACCTAAAGCCTGTTTAATACAAGTTGTGTTTTGCTCCTGGATATACTCTCTTAAACCTTTCAGTAAAATGGCAAGGTGTTCCTGAAATAAACATTTTCATTTAAGAGATGAAGAGAATATTTTTTGTTTTCATGGAGGTAAGAACCGAAAAACCTAATCACACAATGTATGAATACGCGAAGCGTATTCATACAGTGTGTGATTAGGTTTTTCAGTTCATACCTCCATGAAAACAAAAAATATTCTCTTCATATCTTATAATTAAATAGCATCGAGCGAAAAATGTAACAACTTAACAATTTTTGTTACCTTTTTGTAGTCAACTATTTTGTGCGGAAGCATTCAAAATGACTGCGTACTCAAAATTTTGTTAATGAAGGTATTAATTAAATTTTTCGACCAATCAGATTGCGCGTTTTTGATAGTCGAAACTAACAATTAAAATATACAATTATGTAGATTTAGATAATTGTTTTGTAAATTATACATTATGACATGTTTCTGGCACTCTACTTCAGGGTGCTCATCTTAACCATGGTCATGCTGAACCCGGAATATTCCGATTTTGGCAGGAGGTGTAGACCAAGATCAGACTGCACTTATGTGCAGGCTGATCTTAGTCTACACCTCCTGCTTATACTTTTCCTGCCAGAGTTGCTTATGAAGTTGATTTCTAAAAAAGTATTGATTTTTTAACAGAAATATCTATCAGTGCTTTAAGCCCTTTGATTTGACTGCAAATCAGTAAGGTAATATATACAGCATGACAAGGGTTAATGAAATAGGAACAAAATTCTTTTGATAATTACTTTGAATCAACTCTCTTGATGATATAGGTTGCTCTTTGGGTAGTTAACATGTGTTCCAAGTTTCAAGTGAATGCATTATTAATATCAGAGATGTCACAAAAATTACAGTTTTGCAAAATGAAGATAATGACAACAACAATGCAGTAACTCCATTTCCTGAAAAACATCCAAATTAAAAAAGGTTTCAGTTCTTTATTTTCCGGCCATTAAAAGTTACAATTTTTTTTTTAAAACAGATGGTTTT
Source organism: Fragum fragum (assembly GCA_946902895.1). NCBI lineage: Eukaryota > Metazoa > Mollusca > Bivalvia > Cardiida > Cardiidae > Fragum > Fragum fragum. The sequence continues at coordinate 63,084,538 of OX336368.1, forward strand.
TAAAAGTTCTTCCCTACTGATAAGACTTTTTATAAAGTTTGTCATACTATAATCTTCTATCCCAATGCCTGTGACTTCCACTGTCCATTTCAAAATATGTACTTAACCTATTTCCATATTTCTCTTCTTTGCTTACCCAAAAATTTGTGAGAAAAGCAATCCCTTCTTTTCTCACAATATTTTCATTGTATTTGGTCTTTATTTTACAATTATAATTCCTTTAGAAAAACTGTTTGCAACTGTTGTGAATTTTGACCTATCAACAGTTTTGCCAAAAGCTACAAAGAAGTCTGGTTTTACCTTAGCTAATTTTGGAACAGATATTGTAGCATCTCTATGAATGAGGTCCAGCCAGGTTTCTGTTACCTGAAATAAAAAATATACAGTTTTAACTAAATTTCTCTAAACAGTCAGCTATAGCTTTTTCCAACACTATGAAAGACGGGAAGAAACAATGGGGTAAAGGTAGACAAGAGCTGGTCACAGTCATGTAACAAATGCCCTCAAAGGACAGAATCAAGCATGTGGCACTTTGATCTGTTTTGTAAACACAACCACATGCATTTTTGATCTATACGTCTGGGTTTTTAATAAATGAAATTTTAATGCATATAATAATTTCTATAAATACCGAATGAAATCAAGAAATGCATTATGGACAGATTTTTCTGAGGTCAAAAGTAGGTCCAAGGTCAAGGTCACTGGGTCAAGGTCATGTAAAGTGGTCCACCCAATTAAGCATCTGTGCAAATATAAAAGCAATCCATTGAAGAATAAGAGAGTAAATACAATTTAACCATTTGGGACGCAATTTAACCATTCTGGACACCCCTTTGACCCCAGATTGTGACCTTGACCTTTGAGATAGGAACCTGGGTCTTTTTCTCAACACGACGGCTGAAGGTGGTAAACATTTGTATGAAAGAAATTTGTACCTGCGTGCATGATAGTAGAAGTTACCGAGCAGACACGGCAAAAAGTGCCCATTTTTGACCTTTGACCCCCAGATTGTGACCTTGACCTTTGAGATAGGAACCTGGGTCTTTTTCACGACACGTCGTCTGAAGTTGGTGAACATTTGTATGAAAGAAATTTGTACCTGCGTGCATGATTATAGAAGTTACAGAGTGGACACGGCAAAAAGTCCCCCTTTTTGACCTTTGACCCCAGATTGTGACCTTGATCTTTGAAATAGGAACCTGGGTCTTTTTGCAACACGTCGTCTTAAAGCGGTGAACATTTGTGCAAAGTTATATTGAAATCCACTTTTGCTTGTAGAAGTTACAGAGCGGACACAAAAGTGGGACGGATGGACGGACTGACTGACAGACGGTTAGACAGACAGTTCGATTACTATATGCCTCCCTTTGGGGGCATAAAAATGTGGGTAACTTTTTTGGCACATAATTTCATATTAACTCTAGTTGCTCAAAGGCAAACTTTAACAATTAGGAAACAATTTTTTTCTTTATTTTTCTGTCTTCAAAATTTCAGATTCTATATATTAATTTCTTAATTGACCGTGAAGAAAAAGGATTTGGAAAACATTTCTTGAACTCCTTCAATATTTTCAAAACATAAAAGAATTTGTTTTCCATTTTCATCAACTAAACAAGGTCCTTTATCACTCCCCGAGTATGACGGCTTAATGCTTTAAGATACATACAAAATATCAAAGGTCTACTCCTTATTATTTTGGAGAATAAGATTTTCTAAATATTTTCTCCTTCAATCCTAGGCATATTAAAGATCCCATAAAATAGCGCTTATTATCAGGGTACAGTAATACTTGAATGTATTTCAGTAGAGGGTCAATAGGCATTGACATACCAAATATCAAAGCTTTAGGCCTAATGATTTAGGAGGAACAGATTTTCAAAGACATCATTCTTTCTTCCATCTAAAATCAGATATCGCACAGAAAAGTGAAAATTTTCAGAGTATAGTAATTCTTTGAAGTATTCTGGTAGAGAGCCAATAGGCATTGATACATACTAAATGTTAAAGCTCTAGGCCTTATGGTTTGGGAGAAGAAGATTCCTTCTTATTCCTGTGTAAAATCTGTAATCGCACTGAAAAGGGCTACTTTCCAGAGTACAGAAATTTGTTGAAGTATTAGGTAGAGAGTCAATAGATTTTGATACACACCAAATATCAAAGCTCTAAGTCTCATTGTTTGGGAGGAGAAGATTTTTTTTAGTTTTTTCAATTGGTTGCCATGGCAACCAAAGTTCTTCATGGATTTCAATTCTTTGAAGTATTTTGAAAGAGCATGACCTAAGGATTATTTCTGTGCAATTTGGTTGAAATACCATGGTTAGTTTAGGAGAAGAATACTTTTTATAATTTTGAAAGGATGGACTGACAGATGGCTAGACACCGGACAATGATCAATCACAATAGCTCACCCAGACTATTTCATGCTGAGGTGAGCTAAAAATGTCTGCAAATTATTTGAATTAGGACCACACTAAAATTTTGAGGTTTGGAAGAGGGTTAATTCTCAGCATGTATTGCTGATGGGAGAAACATATCAAAACTAGCATTTTCCTAAAATAAAATGGTTTCACTACAAGACACATATCATAACACAGAGATAAAACTAACTGTCAAAGCTTGAATAAACTGATCAGAGGTTATGTTTGTAAAATAAAAAAAATAAATAAAAAAAATACACAGCCTACATAAAATGTTTGAGAATTGTTTGTTTCAGTGTCAGAAATATCTTTTATTGAGTGAAAAGAAAAGTTATATTTTCACAAGTTGCAGAGCCAAGAGTCAAAACTTTGCTTTTGAAGTTCACAAAATAAAAGATTTAATATCAAAACTCAATTATCATGCATCCCTACATTATTGTGTATGGCCCCCTAAGGAGCCTCAGTGAACTTTGTTGACCTTTTTTTTCACAGCATGTTTAACTTTCTGCACCCCATTTCAGTGCTGCAAGAATCGCCTATACCATATAGCACATTTAACTTATACCCACCGAGATGCAATAGTGACCCCTCAAATAAAACATTTAACAAATTGGGGGGGGCAGGGGATAGATTAAGCTAAATTTGACTTTATATCGAATAAATCTACAAGATTAATTGTTTAAAAGTAAAGATGGATGACAAAATATGAAACAATAATTTTGCTTCTTCTTGGTTGTCATGGACACTCTCTTTTGTAGGATGCAGAATAACTGCAGTAGCAGTCTGAAATTTCTGAAGGGTCAACAAGGCAAGTTTCAAGATAAATTCCATGTAGAATTTTAGAACACAACTGGACCAAATTTGACTGAAAGATAAATCAAATGTCTGTAAGATATATAAAAACTATTTCATCAGATGAAAAACATTTTTTGATTGATACTGAACATCGTCTTCGTTACATGCACAATAATTGAGTTGAAGAGTTTATAGATCTCCTAAAACAAATGATTATTCTATTTAAGAGATGAAGAGAATATTTTTTGTTTTCATGGATGTATGAACCAAAAAACCTAATCACACAATGTATGAATATGCGAAGCGGATTCATACAGTCTGTGATTAGGTTTTTCGGTTCATACCTCATTGAAAGCAAAAAATTTTATCTTCATTTCTTATAATTTAATAGCATCGAGCGAAAAATGCAACAACTTAACAAATTTTGATACCTTTTTGTAGTGAACTATTTTGCGCGGAAGCATTTCAAACGGCTGCGTACTCAAAATTTTGTTCATGGAGGTATGAATGAAATTTTTCGACAAATCAGAGCGCTTGTTTTTGATAGACGAAACTAACAATTAAATTATTTCTCCAATGCAGGGAAAAGGGACATATGATTTTGTCAAAGAAATCCCTAGATATTGTCTCATGTGAATTACACAGCAAACCTGTTAGCATTTTCAGGGTCTTTGATCCTGCTTAGGAAACATTCAGATGACTAAAAGCAGGCCTAAATCTACCAAAACAGTGAGTTAATCATTTTAATTATTTCAGTTAACAGTTTTCAGTGAAATTATCAGTGATTACCCACCAGGAAATCATATTAATCTACTGGAGAACATTAAAACAAATACAGTTCTTTCATTGTAAAATATTGGAAATGAGTAATTTGTTAAAGCCATGGTTACCAAGTTTTGGGATGTCCAATGACAATTTCTTTCTATCATGTCAGTATTAAACTAAAGTACTAACCTTTGTGACATCCTGCTCTTTTGTCAACAAATGTACAAGAGTTAATCTTCTTTCTGAATCTTTACGCAGGAGGTAGAAACCTTCTCGAGAAGAGCTGTCATGTGACCCTGTATTACTGTGGGCTCCGTCAGAGTCAGGTGACATCACATCTATGGTAGCACTAAAACTGATTGGAGACTGAGGTCCTGGAGAGCTGGGGGATGGGGAGGGAGAACGACTGGAAGCATAGAGATAAACTCTTTCATACACCCTAGGTTTTCTTTAAGTCTATCAGTGGAATCTCTTAAACCCATTAACAGATGGCAACATTTTATTCTGGTTCTAATTGAAATTGTTACAGACAACAATTTAAAGTTGATGAAGTATTGGATTTTTTCAACTTCCTGGGAAGGAAGGATTGTGTAAAATGAAGAAATTGCTTGTCACAATGTTTTCTCAATTGTTTTTCTTGAGGGGCATCAAAAAGCATCATTGTGTTGGGATGGGTGTAAACTTCTTTTGCCTGTAAAAGGTCTTCTTTTTCTGTTGAATTGTACTATTTAAATCTTTGTCATGACGCATGCTTTTCAAAAAATCAACCGATCAAATAATTCATTTAAACAAGAAGTGAACTTTGAACTACAGCTCTTATATTACACACTTTTGTTGGTTTAGCAACTTAAATGTTGTACCTACAGCTTATTCAAAGTTTAGGTTGCGGACCAACATTTTAGTTTTTGTTACATGTTCCTGGCTATAAGTTTTGAAATAAATCGTCACTTAACACCCTAGTTAAACCTTCTTTCAGAGCATAGCTGGATGGCTAGCAATCTATTTATTATTGGACAACTAATTTGGTCTAATTCTCTGCAGAGGAAGACAGCACATTAGGTGGTCACACTTGATGGAATACATGTAGATGTAATAATAGATAAACACTATGTAGAAAAAGCTTGGAACTAACAAATTGAAAAACTTACAACATTTACATTTTGCAATAGGCTTATATTGAATTAACCCATTCCCACCCAGTGACACCTTTAGATGCCCCCAAGGAAAAAATCTTTGGAAAACATTGTGGAAAATGAAGAAATTGCTTGTCACAAGCAATTTCTCCATTTTCCACAATGTTTTCTACCCAGAAAATTGAAAAAAATCAAAATTTCATAAACCTTAAATTGTCGTCTGCAATTTCTTTCAATTTGGGCCAGTCTAAAACTTTGCCATCTGGTAATGGGTTAACCCTGGTCATGCTTAACATAATCCTGTTTAGAATCTCTGGAAGCACTAGTTGTAGGTCAATGATTCTTTTGAATACTGATTTTATAAACAGTTTTGGATTGTAGGGGGCAAGCAGCAAGTGTAGACCAGGATCATACAGCACATATATGTCGGCTGATCTTTGTCTATACCTCCTGCCCAATTGGGAATAATCCAGGTTCAGTATGACAAAGATTAAACAATGCCCCTTATTATGCAAAGTATACATTTCACTTAACTCCAAATAAATGAAATGATAAACCAAATAATGATAGATGGGCTTCATCTAAAGGATTTTACAGTAAATGATAAAAAGATGATGATTTATTTGGTACAAGTTGGCTTCATAATTTTCCCCCAAGACTAAAAGTTGACCAAATCTAAGTTGTAACAAGTAAACCGGTAACAAGTTACGTCTACACAAGCTGACCATACAATGAAAAGATCTTTTTTTAACCCATATCATTCTAAATAAAATTCACTACAGAATTGCATTAAATATCAAAGGGCTGAAAGCACCGGTTGGCTTGATTGTGGGTCAATATTTCTTTTGAAAATTAATCATAATAAATAACTTTGTCTTAAAGGGAACAAACAGAAGTGTAGATTAAGACCAGGCTGCACATATGTGCAGCCTGATTTTTGTCTATACATGCTGCCAAAACAGGAATATTCCCAGTTCAGCATAATAAGGGTTAAAAATCTGTTTCCAAGGTAAGGCCTTCAGATTATTGCATACAAAGATTTTAAAAGTGTTTTTTTTTGTTTTTATTTAATGATAAATCGTAATGTGGCAAATTCTATGCTTAGGTCTTTAACCCTTTCCTGTTCATTGCCGGGTTTTTACGTCCCTTTTATTTTATAACTGAGAAAACATTGTAGAAAAAGAAGAAATTGCTTGTGACAAGCAATTTCTTCTTTTTCTACAATATTTCTACCCTACTAAATGGTTATTTTTCAAATTAAATTCACTTTAAATTTTCGTCAGCAAAACCTTTTGGACAGGTCTAAAAGTTTGCAAAACAGGAAATGGTTAAAAAAAAGTGCACAATACAGTGATCCAGTTGTTGAAATCCTGTAACTCTGTTTGTCTGGGCACTGTCATAATTTTTGTGACCACTTTAAGACTAAAATATCATAGGAAAGTAATTGTCTTAATAAAAAATGACCCACTGCAAACTTAGATTGAGGTATGAATAGATGATATGTACAATATCACCAAAATCATTTCCCTAGATTTTTCTCTGCCCTCAAAGTGACAAAATAAACACTCTTGCCATGCAGAACTTTTTGATCCCGCCAAATTGATTAAATTAATTATTCACTTTGTTCTTTCACATTTAAAAAACAATTTATTCAATTCATTTTGGGATTCTAGAACCCATCTTTCTTCCATATTGTCCTAACCCATTCCCACACAAAGATGTTTTCTGACATCCCCAAGTAAAAAGCTTTGGAAAGCTTTGTGGAAAATGCAGAAATCGCTTTTTATAAGCTATTTCTTCACCATCCACTATCTTTTCTGTCTAAAACAAAATGAAAACAAAAAACACTTAATTCAAAATTTGACAGATTTTGAGAAAATCATGCAAAAATAACATTTGAGCCTGTCTGCTATATTTCCTAAAACTAAACAAGTACATAAAAGTAAAGTCACTCAGGTCAGCTTGAACATCAGTGCTATCTTTTTATATGCCTCAATATGCACTGTGTATATACTCAAAATTTCTTTGGACCAACAATAAGTATTTGAAACACAGTGTCCAGGCTCATCAGTGTCTCTGAATTTTTCATGTGTGATTTCATAGTAAATGCCATGAGCAGGATCTTTAATTTTTAACCCTCTACTTTTTATTAGAATTTTTGATTAATCCAAATTCTAAGGGGTAGAAGACGACATTATAAAGTAAGTACAATTTATAAAACAAGATGTTTTTGTGAAACACCATGCCCCCCTAAAGAGGAATTTTTTAGAACGGGTAATTTTTATTTTTGTTTTTTTGTTTCAGGGAAAAGGGTTAAATTTGACCTTGACCTTGATGAAATGACCTTCCCCAGTTGCGCCTTGTTGACACCTATCTACATACCAAATACTAGCATTGTAACTTAATTAGGGATGAAGTTATAGGAAAATGTTAAGTTGGCAGGTTAAGTTTTTGAGTAACGTTTTAGGGAAAAGGGTTAAAATTATGTCCTTGACCTTCAAGAAATGAACTTCCCCAGTAGCGCCTTGTTGAGACCTATCTACAGATAAAATTTAGCATTGTAACTTAATCAGGGCTGAAGTTATAGGAAAACTGGCAGGTTAACTTTTGCAGACAGACAGACGGACACCGGTAAAACAATATGCCCCCGATCTATGGATGCGAAAGATATCACTTGTAAATATCTAGGTCAAACTTCCTGTCTGAGGTCAGTGGGGGGGGAGCCAGAAATCAATCAAATTGATGACTCTGACCAGCAGTTTACTTGTATGATTGAGGTTATGGAAAATGTTGATTTTTCTGTTACTTAACCCTTATCGTGCTGAATAAAGTCCTTTTCAGAACTGTGTAAAAATCAAAGGGCTGAAAGCACTGGTAGTAATTGTTGTTCAGTTGTAATTACTTCTTTTGAAAATTAATTTCATGAACATTTCTGGTTTCAAAAGGACAGACAGGAGGTGTAGACCAAGATCGGACTGCACTTATGTCTTTTGTCTATACCTTTAGCTAAAACCAGAACATTCCTGGTTCAGCATGACAAGGGTTAAGCCATACAGTAAATCCCATACAGTAAATTGTCACATGAATCTGCAAAGCAGTTAATTGATTTTAAAGAAATGCAAAAAAACAAAGCATAATCCCACTAAAAAAAATGAGCTTTCCTTATACCTGTTAGCAAACATGTGCAAAATATATTCATAGAGAAAATGAGATTTCATCTGGATTGAACTTGATTTGAATAGATATTCTTATTCATCGCGTTATAAAAGGATACATTTCTTTTACATTAACCTTATTAACCCTTTCCCGTTTTGGAAATTTTAGACTAGTCCAAATTGAAAGAGGTTGCAGATGACAATAAAAACTGGATGCCATTTGAAAAGAAACCAACCTATGTGGTAGAAAATATTGTGGAAAAAGGAGAAATTGCTTGTTACAAGCAATTTCTTCTTTTTCACAATGTTTTCTTGAGTATAAAATCACAGGAACGTTAAATCCCGTATTTGAAAGGGAAAGGGTTAACCCATCACCACACATTTATTTTATACTGGTCCAAATTCAAAGAAGATGCAGACGGCATAATGAAATTTTACAAACTGATGTCTATTTTGGGTGAAAAACATGGTGGATAATGAAGAAATTGCTTGAAAAAGCAATTTCTTCATTTTCCATCATGTTTTTCAAAGCTATTTTTGTGCAGGATTGTGTAGGAATGGGTTAACTAACTAATGATCTTATGAAACTAAAAACCCAATATAAATGAGCTTACATGATAATTAGAATAGCTAGTAATGACCCTTCAATAAAAAGAGAAAAGGAATTCAATCTAGAAATTCCAGATTGGTGTTATTTCAGAATGAATTCCTGACCAAGCTAAATGCAGGTAGAAAAGCTACGAAGGAAAACCAAAATGCTACCTTGAGGGATAGATCTAGACTTGATAAAATAACAGAAATTTAAATATACAAAGCAAGTTTCATAGATTTTCTAACTGCTTGTGCAACCCAAAGACGGACCTACAGACTGACAAGCTCACTCCTATAATAGATACACCCAAACAGAGTTTTGGGAGTATAATAAGATATTGTTACTGAAACTCTTGGTGGAACAATGCAGTAATTGGATAAATATATGGTTATGAAATACAACATGAAATATAATGCTAAGAGTTCCAAAAGCAGAATATATACATAAATGAGAAACTACATCTTCAAATTTCTTGATAAGTGGTAAATCCATTTCTGCCTTACTCATTGGGTCTTTTTTCATCCTATTCAGATGATGCTTAAGTTATTGTAACATAAATCAATGGTTCAGCGCTAAACAGTTGTAACTGCCTATAAACCTATAGGCGGTTACAACTGTTTTGTGCTGAACAATCGAAATGCTCCAATTATGGATCCAGCTATAGATTAACAACAAATTTTGATGGAACCAGTGAATAAATTAGAGAGTTATCCTGCAATGATGACCACTGCTATATTATTGATGACCATGGATAATATTTTATGGTAGCCGTTAAAATGATCTTATCATACTCTGAAAGCTCAACCAGAAAATATCCTTAAAAGACACATGCTTTGAAGATTGTTATGAATGGGTGATCATGGTGAGCGAGAGAAAGAAGGAAGTCATAGAATATTCCTGTCACTTATGTTGTTATGGTTCCTTTCATTCTTATGTCAGTTTATATAATATTCCAGGATAATTTTCTGTCAGAGAATATATAGATGTAGATTGGAATATATGGAATACAGGAGTAAATTCAAATATTGTGAGTTTGAGAACAGACAGTCTTTATTTGTAAGTAATACATTAGTATATTGAATTAGCTTTAGTTCAAAATGAGGAAATTAAGTGAAATCCAGAGACCAGGAATAGCATTTACTATTTCAGTCTGTTAACAAGGGTTTTTTGTACATATAAAATAATCAAAGTACTGAAAGTACTGTAAGCTAGCAAAGTATATTCTTTGCTAAAGGTTAGCATGATAAGTAAACGAGGTTAAAAAACCCAGGAGTTAACCCATTACAACGCAAAATCTTAGACTGCTTCAAATTAAAGAAGTTGCAGACGACAATTTCAAGTTGGTTGAATTTAGAAATCTTTCCCTTTTTGAAGGGTTCTCTACAATTTGAATACAGTTGCATTATTCCCGAACTACTTTTAAATGTTAGGCATTCAGTGGATTAAGTGTTTAAGCCTCCACAGGTAATTTGCACTGGTTGAACTTTGCAAAGACCTCAAAATTTCATCTGTTAACTTAAGCTATCAAAGCTGCCACTTTGCTAGCTAAAAATCTGTCTTTTTTCTGAACTATCTTGCTTTTTTTATTACTCCGGATCATTTATTAACAATCAATATAGCTCCCCCCAAGAAATGTGAGTTTACTTAGTTTCTATTTATCCTTTGAATTTCCAACATATGTAGCTTTGTCATTTTACTAAAATTAATGCCATGTTGCAGTACTTTGAAACTATTGCCAGTCTCATATCACACATGTTTCCCTTATTTTTACATTTCAAGAAACCAGTCTACATTTCACTAATCTAATTAGATGCTTAACCCATTTCCAGACAACAATGCTTTAGAAGGGAAATATCAATCCTTCCACTATAGGCCTTATCATGGAATAGTAACTTGAAATAATCCTGATTCAACCATGATATTAAATTGGTATCTTTAGGCTTTGATATAACTATTATCAACAAGGCTTAATTCACAGTCCTTTATTACCAGATTTAATAAACTCCTTGAATTACCAGATTCAATAAAAAATGTCGTTCCATTTGGGATTCCTAGTTAAACCATGATTGGTACATGTTCAAAACAATTATGGAACCATGCTGACCAAGTTCCCTCTTAATGGCCAGACCTTAATCATTGTCAAATATGGTTTAATCAACATGGCCATTGTATGTCTATATCATGGAAGGGTGTCATCAAATTTTGCTGATTCAGCAAAAATTAAGTGGACTTATATGTCTTGAAATAACTATTATCACATGAGGCTTGATTACAATCAAACGTCAGTCATAATTGGGTCAATTTAGGATTTAAGACCTTAAGAGACATTCCTGGTTAAACCATGTTTTGAACATGTTAACCCTTGTCATGCTGAACCCGCAATATTCCTACTTTGGCAGAAGGTATAGACAAAGATCAGCCTGCACGTGTGCAGTCTGATCTTCGCCTATACCACCTGCTTGTATATTTCAGGCCACATTTATTGGTAGGATACATTTTCAAAAAGATATTTGACCATGAACCTTGATAATCATCAACCTTAATTGATTGATTGAATGAATCGGGTTTAACGCCACTTTAACAGTATTTCAGTCATGTTGCGGCAGCTAGAGCACCTTACAATTGATTCCTGGTTTTTTTCACACCAGTACTACCACTGCATCCTTTCCTAGCCTCCAGCTGCTTTCCCACTTAGGTTTAAGATCACCCACTAATTGGTGAGAGACAAATGTCGGAAAGGATATGTGCCGCCATCAAGATCGAAACCATGACATCCCATGATTGAAGATAAGGAGTGTGATGTGCTATCGATGGCGGCCCAACCTTAATTAAACCATTGCTGAAAAGTTGTTTACCAATGGTCATACACACTAGTTATGCAATGAGTCATCAATTTGTCCCATATAGGGCAATAAAATAGATTTCTTTTCTACGAACGGCAATGCGTCTGAAAACTTTATTTCCATGTGAAATCTCCCACAATCTACAGGCATGGTGTATTTCAGTTTCAGTGCATTTTTTTAATGTTTGTCTTGCCTTTCAATAGCTGTTTGACAATTGCCACAAGTTGTCAACCTCTTACCAGATCCTTATGACAAAATAAAGGAGCTCAACCATTTACAAACCTACCATATTATGGCCTTTCACAAATTATTTGATGAATACTTAATGGCCTGCCATTGACTAATCATCAACTAGTTTTCAAAGTGGCATATCAATACATAAATTTTAAAACCTGTAAAATATCCTTAAATGAGCTTTTTTTTTTAATTCAAATTAAAACTACTTTTATAATTTACCCTAACCTTAATTAAACTAGCCTCATGATTGCTTAACCCATTCCCAAAAAGTGTAAGTTTAGACTGGTCATAATTGAAAGAAGTTGAGGACCATAATTCAAGTTGGTAAAATTCTAACAATCTTTGTCATTTAGATTAGAAAACAATGTTGATAATGCAGATAGTGCTTGCAACAAGCAATTTCTTCATTTTCTACAATCCTTCCCGCAATTTATTTTTTGCAGGGCATAAAAAATGGGATTGTGTGGAAATTGCTTAAATTGTCAAAGGGTTAATTTCAATGAGTTGGTACTGCTGATATTCAAGAGACTTTAGCATAAGCAATCCCATACGCAAAAGACATAGCTTTTGTAGGTAAAGGAAATGAACGCTCACATCTTTGTAAATGTTTCAAACAGCAAATCTGTATTTTTAAAAAAGAACAATCTAATAACATTTAAATGGCATCCCTTAACCATACTAATGAATAGAATTGTCAAAATGTGTTAACCCATTCCCACACGATAAAATTCTAGACCAGTCCAAATTCAAAGAAGTTGCAGACGACATTTTGAATTGATGAAATCTTCAAAATCTTTGTCTTTTAGGGTAGAAAACATTGTGGATAATGAAGAAATTGCTTGTGACAAGCAATTTCTTCATTTTCCACAATGTTTTCTAAAGCTCTCATATTGAGGGGCGTCATTGTGTGGGAATGGGTTAATCAATTAGTTATACTGACTTGCAAAAGAAACACATGTCTTAAATATATCAGAAAGTCTATCGATAAAGAGCACAAATTTTCTTTAAAGATAAAATATTTGCAAGTAAAGAGATACAAATTCCTTGAAAAACACATTCCATTTGCAAGTCAGTAAGTTACAGTACCTTTAGTCCAAGAATAGAGAGGCTTAAAACGGAATCATGTTAAATTTGTCTGCTCAAATGGTACTAAAGCTTTTGGAAGAAAGAGTGAAAGAAAGCCAAACCAAGCAGGACATAGGAAATGATAAAACAAAAAATGCATTCAAAAAGGGGACCGACTTTTTCCAAACCAAAATCAATTTTAACTTTTCTTCAGGAAGCCTACCAATTTATTAATAATTTTGATAGAATAGAAATATTTAAATGTAGCCAATTTTCAAAGTTCAGTCACCTAGAGATATGGTGAGTTAGAAATACGGTACATCTGTTTACTAATTTTAACATCTGAATGATCTTGCAGGTATAATATTTTAACCAAGTGCTCAAAACACCATGGCTTGACTGGTAAAACGAAAGCAATTCCAGTCCTGCCTTCAGGAAGTTAAAAGTTAACTGGTTGAAACTGAAAGAAGATGTAGACAGCATTATAAAATGCCCTTAAATTGGAAAATAAGTGTCAAATAAGGTAATTTCTTCTTCTCAAGAAGTGATTTCAATAACTGTATTTCTTCAGGGCATCATATGGCAAGTTTATGTGGTAATGGGTTAAATGGTACCCTTCTTTGCATGCGTACATTTTTCAAAAAAAAAGTTTCAAGTACTGTCTAATATATGGTCATCCAGTAGGTTGCCTAGTTTGCATGATGTTGGTTTACAAAAGGTTTAACCCCAAAAACAATTAAATGATGAAATGATACCTTCCACATGAATCCACAGACAAATAAGGTGATGACGCTCTGAAAGTAAATACATGCTCACACTGAGTACATCTTCTATCTACACACAAACATGGTCAAACATGGTCAAACATGCTCACACTGAGTACCCACTTAACTTATGATTAAATCTATAACTTCTTTGTAAAATCACTGGTTTTCATGATTTTGAACTAGAGGCGCTTGAGCGCCTGTATCGCTCCACAGGCCTGAATGTACTGATTAAGCAAATGGTATTTTCAGGATTTCAATATAAACTGAATTGTCTTTGCCATACCTGGCAAATAAATCTGGTCACCAAAATCTTTGAAATACAGTAAAACCTCGGTAGTTCGTAGCGCAAGGGACCAAGGAAATTTATACGAATTAAGCATAGTACGAACAAAACGGAGGGCAAGTGGTTGGCTATTTGAGGTACACGGAATCGGACACGGTATTGTTCTGTCCCCCATTTAAGAATTAATTCTAAATTGGTTATTTTTTCTTAACAAGACCCGCAGATATTAATTGAGGAAAACATAAATTGAAACGTACTCATCTTGTATTTTTATGCTTTTATCTCCGTTTTAATTTTTGGCATTTTTTAAACACGGTGTTTGTATCAAATTTCTACCTCCATCAGAGTGATTTCCCTTTGCAATGCATTGGATCAAATCACTCTGAGTATTCTATCATCAAATCATAAAATTGAGGACCGACGATTGTGAAGAAAGCAACCGCAGATTAGAATAAAATGGTAAGCTTTTCTAAATGACCAATAATACTTATACTAATGGGGGTGCGTCAATTTAAAGTAAATTTTCGCCAATAATTACGAGAACATTTATTCGATTAATTACCCACCTTACAAACCAAACAGCCCCTGTAACTAAATGTACATTATAACACTTATTTGTCTATAAGATCAGCAGGTGTTAAAATCAAGGTAAGTGGTGATTTGTGACAATTTGTTATCACACCTACGAATTAAACGTTGGAGTTTGTGTTATAATCATATTTTCGGGACTTGAAATGGTCTACGAACTACTAACCACTGACATTCCAATTAGACAGAGTTTTCTAACAAAGATAAAGAAGGAAAAAGATCGGGACCGCGTAAGGTATACGAACGAACACATTCCTACGAACCAGTGACATTCGAATTAACGACGTTCTTCTGTAGTTCTTGAGAAGCATTTCAAAGTTTTCACTGTGTTACAACAGTCAAATCTGGTTATATAAAATTCAATTACTTAGATAAAAAAAAATTCACTGTTTACAAATTATGGACAAAAGCCACGACAATAAAAGCCATATTTTTCAACCATTCAAATTTATATGAAGGGATCTAACATATAGTCATTGGAGGTTCAAATCCATCTACAGGTTTCTCAAAATTTTCAGAATATATTTCATACAATTATGGAAATTAGTTCTACCCCACCGAAAAGCCATGATTTTCAACCAATCCAATTTAATAATGAAATCTAATAAAGGGTCGCCAAAGTAAAATTTGTGTGAAATTTGGTTGAAATCAATCAAATGGTTTCTGAGCAAAAGGATTTTTCACTATACACCATATACCGAAATTAGACCACCCATTTAAGCAATGTTTTCCATCCGATGGAAATTGTTTCATGTAATCTGTTTAAAAGTCTTAAAAGGATCATTCCTTTAAAGTTTGGTTGAAATCAATAAAATGGTTTGTGAGAGGATTTTCAAAGCTTTTTCCATACATGAAATTAGCCCCGCCACATTACACCCTTGTTTTTCATCCATTCAATATTCTTTGAAGGAATCTGATAAAGGGTCATCAAAAGATAATTCCTGTAAAATATAGTTGATATTCATCAAATGGTTTCTGAGAAGAAGATATTTTAGAGGTTTCATTATATATGAAATTAGCCCTGCCCAGTACAGCCATGTATTATCATCCATTCAAAATTCTTTGAAGGAATGAGATAAAGGGTCACTCAAGGATAATTTCTTTAAAGTTTGGTTGAAATCAATAAAATGGTTTGTGAGAAGATTTTCAAAATTCTAACCATATGGAAATTAGCCCTGCCCCTTTCACCCAAGTTTTTCATCCATTCAATATTCTTTGAAGGAATCTGATAAAGGGTCAACAAAGGATACTTCCTGTAAAATATAGTTGAAATTCATCAAAATGGTGTCTGAGAAGAAGATTTTTTAGAGGTTTCACTATATACAAAATGTATGAAATTAGCTCTCCCCAGTAGAGCCATGTTTTTCTTTGGATCAAAATTCTTTGAAGGAATCTGATAAAAGGTCACTCATGGATCATTTCTATGGAATTTGGTTGAAATTTGGTGAGTACTTTCTGAAAAGAAGAAGAGTACAAGTTTACATACTGACGCCAGCATGACAGACACAATACCATGACAATAAGTTCACTAGCCTTTGGCCAGTATAGCTAAAAGACTAAAACAATTTACAGTAATTTATTGAACTGTGATCACCTGAAAAATTGACCACTTGCAGCTGTCAATCAAAGAATCAAGCAACCAATCAAATCATTCATTCAGACCGGACTCAAACTTAGAACTTGACATTGGCTTACATCTTTGTGAAACATTTTTGTCAGTTTGGTGATGTTAGCCTAACTACAGCTGTAATTACAAATTTTAGGTTGCCAACATACCATTGAACCTTTTATATAAGAAATTTAAAAATAATTTTTCAAAATGATGCCGGTTAATAACCAAGTTGAACTTCCTGTTGGAGCTAAGAGGGCAGGGCCAGTAATCCATCAATCTGCATTCTCCATGGAGTGTGCCCTTTACTCCTTCCATTATATCCTCAAAATTTAAACCAGTACACAAGATCTGGCAAATCATTTAGAAATTTGTCATGAATATGAATCTCGTCAAATTTTTTAAAAAGGATTTTACTAACCCATTCCAACACAATGAAGCTTTTAACCGCCCCTTAATATAAAAGGTTGGGAAAACACTATGGTTAATGAAGAAATTGCTTGTTACAAGCAATTTCTTCATCATCCTCAGTGTTTTATACCCCAAATGACAAAGATTTGAAAAATTTCATGGAATTCAAATTGTCGTCTGCAACTTCTTTGAATTTGGACTGGTCTAAATTTTGCTATGTGGGAATAGGTTAAGCATGACAAGGGTTAACATTTGATTTGTGACCTTATACTTAAAGCTATCCTCTACTTACTCAAGATGGAGAAGAACAGTTACTGTGCTAAATTATGTGAAAATCCCTTGATAAATTCACGAGTTTTGTTCAGGACAAGCTAGATTTAACATTTGTCCTTGACCCGTGATTTTTTTCAAATGGCATATCAACTCATGATAGAGAAAAGCTGTTCTATTTTTGGTTTTAATTCTATTTTTTGTTGTAGACATTTGCCCCCCCACTTGTAACCTTGAAACTATCCTTACATCTACACATGATGTAAAATAACTTTTCCAAATTCATTCAAATCCATCTGTTACTGTAAGAGTTTGCTCTGAACAAGCTTAGATAGTTGCTGGACAGAATGATAGAGGGAAGGACAATGTCAAAACAAAATCTGCCTACCATTTGGATAACATGAGCTCGGCTTTCAGTACTCAGGCTCAGCTGCACGTGTTAGATGGATGAAAGTTCTTAACAAGAGGGCCAGAATGGCCCTAAAATCACTCACCTGACTAATGTAAGATGATTCAAAATTGAAATTGGCCCAATGGTTACTGAGGAGAAGATGTTTAAAGATTTCAAAGTCAAAAACTGCCCTACCCTTCCAAGCCCTTATTTGGTCATCAATCAAAATTCTAGAACAACTTTTGAAAAGGGTCACTCAAGGAACATTCATACCAAATTTGGTTGAAATTGGCCAAATAGTTACTGAGGAGAAGATGTTTAAAGATTTCAAAGTCAAAAAAGTGCCTGACCCTGCCACGCCCATATTTGGGCATAAATCAAAATTCCACCAACAACTTTTGAAAAGGGTCACCAAAGGAACATTCATGCAAAGTTTGGTTGAAATTGACCCAACTGTTACTGAGGATAAGATGTTTAAAGATTTCAAAGTTAAAAAAACTGCCACGCCCATATTTGGGCATAAATCAAAATTCTGCGAACAACTTTTGAAAAGGGTCACCCAAGGAACATTCATACCAAATTTGGTTGTAATTGGCCCAATAGTTACTGAGGAGAAGATGTTTAAAGATTTCAAAGTCAAAAACTGCCACGCCCAAATTTGGGCGTGAAACGAAATTCTGCCGAACAACTTTTGAAAAGGGTCACCCAAGGAACATTCATACCAAGTTTGGTTGAAATTGGCCCAATGGTTCCTGAGGTGAAGATGTTTAAAGATTTCAAAGTCAAAAACTGCCACGCCTGGCCACGCCCATATTTGGGCATAAATCAAAATTCTGCGAACAACTTTTAAAAAGGGTCATCCAAGGAACATTCATGCCAAGTTTGGATGAAATTGGCCCAATTGTTACTGAGGAAAAGATGTTTAAAGATTTCTAAGTCAAAAACTGCCACGCCCTGCCACGCCCATATTTGGGCATATATCAAAATTCTGCGAACAACTTTTAAAAAGGGTCATCCAAGGAACATTCATGCCAAGTTTGGTTGAAATTGGCCCAATGGTTACTGAGGAGAAGATGTTTAAAGATTTCTAAGTCAAAAACTGCCACGCCCTGCCACGCCCATATTTGGGCATAAATCAAAATTCCATGAACAACTTTTGAAAAGGGTCACCCAAGGAACATTCATGCCAAGTTTGGTTGAAATTGGCCCAATGGTTACTGAGGAGAAGATGTTTAAAGATTCCTAAGTCAAAAACTACCACGCCCTGCCACGCCAATATTTGGGGGTCAATCAAAAATCTGCGAACAACTTTTGAGAAGGGTCACCCAAGGAACATTCATACCAAATTAGGTTGAAATTGGCCCAATGGTTACTGAGGAGATGTTTAAAGATTTCTAAGTTAAAAACTGCCACGCCCTGCCACGCCCATATTCGGGGGTCAATCAAAAATCTGCGAACAACTTTTGAGAAGGGTCACCCAAGGAACATTCCTACCAAGTTTGGTTGAATTCCGCCCAGTGGTTACTGAGGAGAAGATGTTTAAAGAATTGTTGACGACTTCCGACACACGACGGACAAAAGGTGATACCAAAAGCTCACCTTGAGCACGTTGTGCTCAGGTGAGCTAAAAAGGGCGGGGGGAAGGGTCACAATGCTTACCAAAACAAGTAGTTACTTCCCTTGATAATAAGGATTGAACTTGTGACAGTGAATATACATCCCAGGATTCAATGATACCAAACCAAAGTTAAAGCTTGTCACAACAACAAGAAAGACCATGCCATGGGGACAACGACTTTTATTTGAAAACAGTCTAGCTAAAAGTACAGATAAAAATAAAATTGCTTATGTGCAGCAATTTCTTTTCCCTTTTGCATCTTAACCCATTCCTACACATTCTCACTGTTTTACAACCTTCAGGGAAAACTTTGGAAAACATTATTGAAAATGAGAGTAATTGCTTGAAACAGGTAATTTCTTTATTTCCCACAATGTTTTTATCTCTCAAAGACCATAACACTTTGATTTCATGGAATTAAAATAGTCCTCTGAAATTTCTATCAATTTGGACCAGTTTCAAACTGTGTTATCTGGTCATGGGTTAAATCCTGAAAGATGCTTTGATTAAAATTAAATTGATATAAAATTAATGTTACCAAATTCTTTCAATTAGATTGAGTCTTAAATCTAATAGTAGGATAAAAGGAAACTCGTTCTGATAAATTAATGTGAAAAACAAAATCTGATAGGGTTACAGCATTTTCTTCATTCAAATCACTGTTTTCTTAAAATCTATCTCTTCATTACTTTTGTGGAAGGATTTCATTTCAATTCCGGACAATTTAAAAATCCTGTTTATTTGTCTAGGGACAAGTAGACAAATTCTGTATTTTCCACACCACTGATGAATGTTTACACAGCAGACTACAGTTAAAATGATATTCCTTAAACCTTGTCATGCTGAACTCAGATTATTTCTGCTTTTGCAGGAGGTATAGACAAAGATCAGCCTGCACAAATGTGCAGTCTGATCTTAGTCTGCACCACCTGATCATCCCTTTAAAACCAGAATTGTTTATAAGATAAATTTTCAAAAGAAATGTTAACCTACAATTGTGCATCCAATGAAAACCTGCAGAGGATTTAATAATTCAGCATAGCAAGGGCTGATATATCACTTTTAATGAAGTAAATTTCAAGGTTGAAACAAGGTTAGTTTGTGAAGAAAGTTTTTGGATATAATAATATTAGGACACAATGATTATATTCTTCAGTTTCCTGAGGATTGTTTTATCAGGAGCTCACTGTATTGTATGTTAACCCTTGTCATGCTGAATAGCATTAAAATCAAAGGACTAAAAGCACTGATAGTGCATGTTGTTCTTTCATCATTACTTCTTTTGAAACCATAGACCATTCTTGTTTGGAATGGACAGACAGGAAGTGTATACTAAGGTCTGACTGCACTTTTGTGTAGGCTAATCTTTGTCTATACCTCCTGCCAAAAACAGAATATTTCTGGTTCAGCATGACAAGGGTTAAGAATATTTCTATTTCTATAGATCTAAACTGCAAAATTTAATTACTTTTTATGTGGAAAAAAAGAAAAAAATCTTAAACATCTTGTAAAAACTTAAAAGATGTGTCATGCAAAACCTTCATGCAATACAAAAATTCAAAATAATTAGAATTCAGGACTTTGAGAAGGTAAACAATGACAAAATTTACATCAAACAAAGTAGATTTCAATTTATAGC
This sequence comes from Fragum fragum, assembly GCA_946902895.1. Taxonomy (NCBI): domain Eukaryota; kingdom Metazoa; phylum Mollusca; class Bivalvia; order Cardiida; family Cardiidae; genus Fragum; species Fragum fragum. The sequence goes on from OX336368.1 coordinate 63,105,116, forward strand.
CCATTTAATTTCTCTGAATGAAAATTTATTAGATTTCTATATTGGTTTTAAAAACATATCTTTAAGAGAAAGTAATATTAGAAATAAGTCTATACACAAGACTTAGTATCTTATAGTCTTGAAAGCTTTTTAGGAAAAAGAAAATGCATGTAAAAAGCAATTTTTTTTTTCATATTGATTTCTTCTTGAATGTATGCTTAATTTTCAAATTACCTCTACTTTGACCCATTCCCACACTATGATGCCTTTTGATGCCCACAAGAATAAAAGCTTTGGAAAACATTGTGGAAAATGAAGAAATTGCTTGTAACCTTTCTTCATTATGCACAGTGTTTTCTGCCAAAAAGTAAGAAAAGACTAAAATTTTATCTATAAAGATTTGCAACACCTTTGATTTTGAACCAGTCTAAAATTTTGTCATGTGGTAATTGTTTAACCCATTACCACATAAAAATTTTCTAGACTGGTCCAAATTGAAAGAAGTTGCAGACAACGATTTCAAATTGATGAGATTTTATAAATCTTTGTATATTGGGTAAATAACATTCTGGACAACAAAGAAATTGCTTGTAACAAGTAATTTCTTCATTTTCCACAATGTTTTCAAAAACAATTTTCTTGAGTGGCGTCAAAAAGCGTCCCTGTTTTTGGAATAGGTCAAATGGCCACCTTCAAACTGTTCGATTCTTGACTAGTATAAAATTTTGACTTCCGGTAACAAGTTTATGTATTACCAGAAAACAAAAATTTAAGAATGGTCTGAACTCAAAGAAGTTGCAATTTGAAAAAGTTGCATACCACAGTTTGAAATACATGAAATTAAACAAAAGGACCATGATGGTCCTTGGTCACTCACCTGAATTGGCTAATGTTACAATAAATGCAACTAGTGACAAATAACTATAACCAGTTTAATGAAGATTGAGCCAAAACTGTGACTTCTATATTGTAAACAAAGAAATTTTCAATATGGCCCCTTTTCCTTTGTTTTCCTATGGAACCTTCCAATAATCTATAAGGTTAATCTTTATGACCTAACAAATATCCTGACCAAGTTTCATGACAATTGAGCCAAAATTATGGCCTCTTGAGTGTTAACAAAGAAATTGTCATTAAGGCCCATTTCCCTGTGTTTTCAAAAAGACGCTTCCTATAATCAATAGAGTTCATCCTTTTGACTTAACAATTATTCTGGCCAATTTTCAAGAAGTTCAAGCAAAAATTGTGGCCTCTAGAGTGTAAACAAAGAAATTGTCATTAAGGCCCTTTTCCTAAGTTTTCGGATAGAAACTTCCCATAATCAATGGTGTTCATCCTTATGACCTAACAATTAGTCTTGCAAAGTTTCATTAGGATTAAGCCAAAACTGTGGCCTCTAGAGTGTGAACAAAGAAATTCTCATTAAGGCCCCTTTTCCTGTGTTTTCCAATAGAATCATCCCATAACTGATAGGGTTCATCCTCATGACCAAAGAATTATTCTGGCCTAGTTTCATGTAGATTGATCCTAAATTTCGGCCTCTAGAGAGTAAACAAAGAAATGTCATTAAGGCCCCTTTTCCTGTGCTTTCCAATAGAACCTTCCCATAATCAATAGGGTTCAACCTTATGACCCAACAATTATCTGGCAAAGTTTTAAGAAGATTTAGCCATAATTGTGGCCTCAAGAGTGTAAACAAAGAAATTGTCATTTAGGCCCCTTTTCCTGTGTTTTCTGATGGAATCCTTCCATAATCAATAGGGTAATCCTTATGACCAAACAATTATTCTGACCAAGTTTCCTGAAGATCAATTCAAAATTGTGGCCTCAAGAGTGTAAACAAAGAAATTGTCATTAAGGCCCCTTTTCCTGTGTTTTTGAAAAGATCCTTCCAATAATCAATAGGATTTATCTTTATGACCTAATAATTATTCTGGCAAAGTTTCAAGAAGATTTAGCCAAAACTGTGGCCTCAAGAGTGTAAACAAAGAAATTGTCATTTAGGCCCCTTTTCCTGTGTTTTATTACTTCCATAATCGATAGGGTTCATCCTCATGACCAAACAATTATTCTGACCAAGTTTCATGAAGATCAACCCAAAATTGTGGCCTCAAGAGTTTAAACAAAGAAATTGTCATTAAGGCCCCTTTTCCTGTGTTTTTGGAAAATTCCTTCCAATAATCAATAGGGTTCATCTTTATGTCCTTATAATTATTCTGGAAAATTTTCATGAAGATCAATTCAAAATTGTGGCCTCTAGAGTGTAAGCAAAGAAATTGTCATTAGGCCCCTTTTCATGTGCTTTCATATAGAATCCTCCCATAATCAATAGGGTTCATCCTCATGACCTAACAATTATTCTGACCAAGTTTCTTGAAGATTGGGTCAAAACTGTGGCCACTAGATTGTAAACACTTCAATTGTTGACGCCACACAACGGACGACAGACATTCAACGATCACAAAAGCTCACCATAAGCACTTTGTGCTTAGGTGATATAAAATGATATTGGTCTTAAAAAGTAAAAATAACATTTTGGAAAATGAAGGATTTGTGGTAACAGAAGTGGGATGTTGATGGCTGGAATTAAACACATGTAACAAAAGAAACTTTATCTATATAGCTCCCAGACTATTACAACTTCCATCACATAAATTCTTTAATCATTTTCAAATATGACCATAAAGATTAATATTTTGTTAGGCCAAGGCCTAATAAAGGCACTTTAATTAATTTGTATTTCTAACCTCACATCAGATTCTAGGCACAAAGTGCTGTTGAACCTTGATCTAACCTAAAACTAAATGGATAAACTGGTGATAGTTAACATGAGAAAAAGCTGAGCTATATCATGAAACATGGGTACAAAAGGTGATCAATGCATTTCACATACAGGAAATACAGATGCATTTTGGGTAGAGAAATAATTGGTGGGGATAGAAGTACAATACCTTCGATACGCCATCTCATGTATAACTTCTGGTTCCCTTCAAACAGACAGAGAAACACAATGCACACAATCAAGAAAGCCAGAATTTTGATATAAAGAGAATAAGCAAAAATGATTTAAACTAACATACTTCGAAATTTTTATTAGTGAAGCTTATCCTGGAATAATCCTATTTTGGCAGGAGGTATAGACAAAGATCAGCCTGCACATAAGTGCAGTCTGATCTTTGTCTCTACCACCTGTATGTACTTTTTAAGCAATATTTCTTTTTGAAATTAATTTTCAAAAGTGATAAAGTGCTTTCAGTTCTTTGATTTAAAAGCAGTCTTGGAAACCATTTTCATTAAGAATGACAAGGTTTAGAATCTCTTTCTCTTCCTGTCATTACAACAACAACTCTGGAATATGTTCAAAAAGAAAAAGAACCAATTTTATGTATATGTCCAGTGAACAGCATTTTTTTCTTTTCAAGAATGCTTTCTTTTCTACAAAAATTCAAATTTTCTCTTTCGTTGATCTGTTGACTGAAACCAAAGAGGTGATTTATACAAAGATCAGACTGCACAAATGTGTAGGCTGATATTTGTATATACCTCTTCTCAAAAGCAGGAACATTCCAGGTTTAGCATCTCAAGGGTTAACTTGGCACACATGTGAAATTCTTGGAAATATCATCCACATGGGTTTCTTTTGTATTTTCTAAACCCTTATCATGCTGAATAAAATCCAACTTGCATTTGAATGAAAGGGCTGAAGGAACTGAAAGCACTCGTTTAGGGTCAGATTTTCTTTTAACAATTTCATACACAAGTTTGGCTCACAAGGGACATAGGTGTTGTAGACCAAAATCAGATTATACTTATATCAGCCAATACAGTAATATTCAATGTTCAAAATCACTAGGGATACAAAAAGCAAGGTCTTCGAAGAAGACTAGAGATTCATTTAAGAGATGAAGAGTATATTATTGTTTTCATGGAGGTATGAACCGAAAAAAACTAATCACACAGTATGAATACACGAAGCAGATTCATACATAAGTGTGATTAGGGTTTTTGGTTCATACCTCCATTAAAACAAAAAAATATTCGCTTCATTTCTTATGATTTACTAGCATCGAGCAAAAAACCCATAAACTTTACAAATTTTGATACCTTTTTATAATGGACTATTTTGTGCGGAAGCACACAAAATTGCTGCATGCTCAAAATTTTGTTAATGGAGTTGTGAATAATGTTTTTTACCAATCAGAACGCCCATTTTGAATATAATTTAACTAAAAATTAAATTATAATTCATTAAATCTAAACATGAAAATTTCTATTACTTCATTTATATACGAATGTTAACATTGGCAGCAAACTATTTCAAACTATAAAGAATCATAGGTGATAAACAATGCAGAAAAAAGAAATCTGACTTCATATTTACTAAAAAGTGTTAGTCTGAAAAAGCAATAGATGTACTATTATGAATGAGAATTGAGGAACTTAAGAGCCCTTATTGTTCCACTAGCTTGATTTACTAAACAACTTATCACATACAATCTGACTTTTTAATGCCCTTGACAAAAAAGCTTTGGAAAACACTGCGGAAAATGAAGAAATTGCTATCAACAAATAATGCCTTTTTTTTAAATAAGAGAAACAACTCATAGCAAAAGGTTCTTAAGAACAGAAAAGTTACTACCCTTTTACTAACATAAGGGAAAACAGCTGATATGCAACAATGTTATTACTCTGTCCAGCTGCATAAATTACCTCCCTTTGATATAATTCAGCAAATAAGGTCGACCTAATTTCATAATTTTGAACAGTTTTCCAGATTTCTTATTATAGGTAACCTAGGAAATATTCAAGTACATTTTAACTGAAATCAAATTTATACATTCTGAGGAGTAGTTACTCTATACCGTAAAAATGAAATAAGCCCTTCACATTAAAAGAAGATATCTTTCTTCACGTCTTTGTCAAAATTAAAGAAAAACACAATTTTGTGTATAAAATTTAAAGCTTAATCCATTCCCACTCAATGACGCTTTTGAACCCCCACTCAAGAAAAACAATTGGGAGATTATTATGTAAAATGAAAAAATTGCTTGTTACAATGTTTTCTTCCAAACTATAAATTTCTTAAACTTTAAATTGTTATCTGCAACTCCTCACAATTTGGACTAGTCGAAATTTGGCAGTCCAGTAATGGGTTAAATAAACATAAGCACTATATGAGGATACCCAATGCTTGGCTGTTGAATCTGGATAATGTCCAAGTAAATATCTTCTGTAATATTAGAAATATCACTAAAAATTCAAAAGTTTTTACAAAAAATTATGCCTTAAATTTTTAAGAAAATAAAAGCCAAGCTAAAAAATTCCATTTAAACATGCTAGTATTCTAAAATGGCGCTATATTCAGTAACTATATAGGTTTACATAGATAAACATTAAAATGTTGACTGTTAGATATCTAAATAGGAAGCATACATTTGGTTGATTCCTTTGGCTATTTAACAACCTAGATATATTATCAAGACAGATTTGTAAAATAAAACATGATGCACCTAGTAACTTCTTCACTTTTTTTTCTTTACAGTTCTAAAGAATATTGAGTAACTGTAGAATTATAATTGAAAGAAAAACATACTGGCCCTGAAATTTTCACCTAAATTATTCAAGTAAGGATAAACAGAGAAATCTTTTCAAAACAGGGCCAAAATTTAATACTTTCTAATTCGAGACCACTATGATAACAATTGCCTTGTAAAAGTTTGTAGAAGTTAGAGATGGTTCATACATTCAGTTTATGGGCACAGACAAACCCCAAAACACATTCCAATTCATTATCATATCATAGTGGTTATAGGAATACAAACCCAGGGAGTATTACCAAACAAGAAATTTCAAACATACCCTCGATAAAAAGCACGCCTGTTGATATAAGTAAAAGGATAACTCATAAACATAATTATAAAACAAAACAAAAAAGATGTGTTTAACATGAGTGCCCCAGCAACTGCAATTTTTTATTAAATTGACCTTGATATTTGACCTTCAGACAGAAGTTTAAGTTTGGCTCTAGAAAGAAGGCCTTGCTACTAAAGATACATTTAAGAAATATTTAGACCCTGTCACCAATCATTCAAAAGTGACAGCCAATGTTACAGGTTTAAATTTACACAAAAGCAAGTAATGTTTGAACTTAAAACACTCAGCTATGATGTGCTTGATAGTGAATCAAAAGCATATGTCAGTTAAGGCGCTTGAGCCCCCGTTTCGCTCCACCGGCATAATTTCTTATCCTCAACGCTATTCAGTTTTCTTTAACATAGGAGGCAACACATTTAAACAAAGGATTACTTGTAACACCTACTTTAACCCTTGTCAGGCTGAATTAAAATCCTACAAGAATTGACTGACAGCACTGGAAGGCCTTAATGGGGGTCAATGTGTCTTTTGAAAATTGATTATTTCAACAACTCTGGGACAAACAGGAGGTATAGACCAAGATCAGACTGCACATAAGTGCAGTGTGATCTTGGTCTGTACATCCGGTCAAAACAGAAATATTTCGGGTTCAGCATGACAAGGGTTAAGTGAGGCATATTATATAAAACAAATATTCTCAGTCAAGCAATATCAATTAAGTTTCCTTGCTTATTCCCCTTTCATCACTGTGATCTCTACCTGAAATTTGCCAAATCTTTCAAAGCTTCATTATTAAAACTAATAAAATTTCTTCAAAAAAACTAATTTAGGATTTCCAAAAGATCATTCCTAAGACATTTTGTTGAAAGCCATCTTCCAGTTTTTTGAGAACATTATTTTCAAAATCTCCACTATTTACCATGTATGGACATTTGCCCTGCCCAAAACAGATATTTTCAAAGTTTTTCCCATATATGGAAATTAGCTCCATCCATTAAAGCCAGGTTTTTCATCGGATCAAAATTCTTTGAAGGAATCAGATGAAGGGTCACACAAGAATCATTGCTTTGAAATTTGGTTGAATTCTGTTCAGTACCTTCTAAGGAGAAGGTTTTTAAAGTAAAAGTTTATGGACGCATGCGCACACAGACACATCGCCATGACAATAGCTCTCTGGCTTTCAGCCAGTGCAGCTAAAAATAGGGGATTATAGCTATCTCCCTTGATTATACAGATTGCTTTCTTATATTGAACATTCTATTCTTTGTTTGAGCTGTATAGCTACAGAAATGATAGGGATAAAGCTTTTAACTGCAGACAGAGACCAGGCTATAGCAACACCACAGGTTTTCATTTAAATAGCTAATAAAATCATCCGGAGTTCTAAATCACAGCATAATTCTATTACTACAGAAAAAGCTTGGCACTACAAAGTAAACTTCTAGTGAAAGGTAAAATGTTTCCTTGAGTATGATAACATTAGTCTTTTCTGTGATTTAGCAAATTCATCCTTTTCTCACAATAGTTTCAACAGGGAATTATCTTCAACCCCTCAAAAATAAGAAATTGTGAGGTGATGGGTAATCTCTTTTCTTGAGAGGCATAAAAAGTAAAATTGTGTATGAGCAAATATGGGAGTAAAGATAGATTTCAAGCCCTTGGCCAGATCCATTAAAATCTAAAGCATGTTATCCAATCTAAGGTTTTTGAAAAACTGAATTGGAGCATATAAGGGAGATATTTGCTGAAAAGTGGAACCTAGATTGTTTTCTTTTTTTGTTCAGAGAGCCTGAATAAGGATTGACAAACTGATCTTATTTGCACTATCATTTGAAATTACAAAAGTGGAACAATGATTAGGTGAAATGTATGTCACAGCAATTCAATAAATGTTGAAGAAAACTGACACAGCTTGGTTGTTGAATAAGGGCCATAACATTATTACAAGGTATTTACAAACTTTCAGCAACTTAAAATTGTATCAAACTGCACAAACATTTTATCATTTCAGTCCATAATTGATACATGTACTTTATTTTCTGTTTTAAGGCCATACAGCTTTTACATGTAGCAACATATTTATTAAAAGATTTATGACAATAACATAAGCCCTTACACTGAGAGTCTTTTCATCAATTCAAAATGAATAAGATCTGGTTTGAAAACAAGATATTTCATGGGCACAAAAGAACCAATTCTTGACAAGGAAACAATAAAGCATACAGTTTGTGATTATACCAGAGGTGACAGAACTTACTGAGTATTCGAAAGAAGTTTTCCATCAGATCGAGCTCTTTCTCGTAATTTAGGCGCTGGTGGCCGTCTACAAAATGTATCATTTAAACAATACACCTGAGTTATATGTTTCTACATATGTTGAAACCAGAACAACGAAAATCTTTCTAATGTCTATAAACATATAATTCTTTAAGTTTTCTCTACAAAAAAATAAGAAAAACCTTAAAAGGAACTAAATGGAGTTATTCTGTTAAGTACTATTTGGTTAAGAGGCTTCTAACTTCTTTTATCTTATATGGCAATTTTTTCTTTTTTGTATTTCTTAACCTGAAAGTGAGCATCTACTGCAGATTCTAGAACATAAATATTCTTTTTGAAGCAATTATGCTGCCTTTTTTTCAACACAACAGCCATACCAACTTTAACCACTCACCGGAGATGAAAATCTTTAGCCTTTTTCCTCACTGAACTGCTAAGATGGGTCATCAACAAATAGTTTTGTTGCTACTAATATTTTATAACATTACCAAAACCAGGGACTTGGACAATTTTAAGCTTCAGTGTCATGAAATGCAAACTCAACAAGGTCTACACCATGGTGCTTATGCAACAAAAGCACAAATACTGATGCTCACACTCAGTATTCCAAGTGCTTGATAGTGAGTAAAACTTCTACGCCAAAAAAGAGACATATTTTGTTCAAAAATGCATTTAGAGTTATCCCCTTGCTGTATACATTGTTCTTCTGACAATGAACATATATTCCAAGTTTCAAGTTAATAAGTTTAGCAATACCAGAGATGTCACAAAATGTCAAGTACTTGGATAAAGTTGCTGATGTAGGTGGTGACTTGGCTATAGCAATACCTCGAGTTTTCTGTGAAAACCACCTAGCTAAAAATACAAGAGGACCACGATGGTCCTAAATCGCTCCCCTGAGTATGATGGTTCATGGCTTTATGATATAGACAAAATAGCAAAGCCCTCTGTCTAATAATTTTGGAGAAGATGTTTAAGGATTTCTCTTTTAATCCTAGGTATATTGATGATCCAACCATATAGCACTAGTTTCCTGAGTATGGTAATGCTTTGAAGAATAGACATCAATACATACCAAGTATAAAGGCTCTAGGCCTAATGGTTTAGAAAAAGAAGGTTTTCAAAGATATCATTATTTATTTCTAACTAGAATTAGGGATCGCACAGAAAAGGGCTTATTTTCAGAATATTGTAATTCTTTCAAGAATAGACATCAATACATACCAAGTATAAAAGCTCTAGGCCTAATGGTTTATGAGAAGAAGGTTTTCAAAGATATCATTATCTATTTCTAACTAGAATTAGGGATCACACAGAAAAGAGCTTATTTTCAGAATATCGTAATTCTTTGAAGTATTTTGGTATAGGGTCAATAGTTGATTATATATACCAAATATTAAAGCTCTAGGCCTAATCATTTGGGAGAAGAAGACTTTAAAAGCTTTCCTTCTTTTTTCCTTTGTAAAATCAGGGATCGCACAGAAAAGGGCTAATTTTCAGAAAAGAGTAATTCTTTGAAGTATTTTGGTAGAGGGTCAATGGCTGATGATATGTACCAAATATCAAAGCTCTAGGCCTTATTTTTCGGGAGAAGATTTTTTAAAGATTTCCTTCATTATTCCTTTGTAAAATCTGGGATCGCACAGAAAAGGGCTAATTTTCAGAATACAGGTATTCTTTTAAGTATTTTGGTAGAGGGTCAATAGATGATGATATGTACGAAATATCAAAGCTCTAGGCCTTATGGTTTTGGAGAAGATTTTTAAAGATTTCCTTCCTTATTCCTTTGTAAAATCAGAGTTCGCACAGTAAAGGGCTAATTTTCAGAAAAGGGTAATTCTTTGAAGTATTTTGGTAGAGGGTCAACAGGTGATGATACATACAAAATTTAAAAGCTCTAGGCCTTATGGTTTTGGAGAAGAAGATTTTTAAAGATTTCCTTCTTTTTTTTCTTTGTGAAATCAGGGATCGCGCAGAAAAGGGCTAATTTTCAGAGTATGATAATTCTTTGAAGTATTTGGGTAAAGGGGCAACAGGTGATGATATGTACCAAATATCAAAGCTCTAGGCCTTATGGTTTAGGAGGAGAAGATTTTTAAAGATTTCCTTTATAAAATCTGGAATCGCACAGAAAAGGGTAATTTTAAGAGTACAGTAATTCTTTGAAGTATTTTGGTAGAGGGTCAATAGGTGATGATATATACCAAATATCAAAGCCTAGGCCTTATGGTTTGGGAGGAGAAGAGTTTTTAATAATTGTTTACGGACAGACAGACAGACGGACGGACAGACAGACAATTACCGATCACAATAACTCACCTTGAGCACATGTGCTCAGGTGAGCTAATAAGTTAAGTTTTTCTGATTAAAAACAAGATGATCATGATGGTCCTTAATTGCTCACCTGAGGCATCTGCAAATTACAGTACTTTTTTGTATAAAAAGACACTACTTGAGCAAAATAAATAAAACAAATATAAGATTTTGGGCTTTGTACAATACTATCCAGTAATGCAATACATGCAACAAAAATGAATGCCTATGGCTTTATAGTTTAATCCATTACCAAACTATCCCACATTTTGATGCCCTCGGGGAAAATAGGTCTAAAAAAGCATTGTGAGAAAGCGAGAACTTAGGAGTTACAAGAAAGTTCTCCATTTCTCACAATGTTTTCTACCCTGAAATTCTTTGTTTTTAGATTTCAATCAAACTTTAATTACTACCTGCAACTTCTTTTAATGTGGACCAGTGTTACGAGAAGAATTTGATATTGCTCTAATTGACCATTTTACCAAACTTGGGGTCTCAGGGGCGGTGCCATTTTGACCTAATGGGTATAATTTTAGCAACCTTGGTAAAGAACAATCTGGATGTACTATAAACCAATTATGAATGCAGTACAAATTGTACATTGAGAGAGGAAGATATTTGAACATGCTCTTATTGAGCATTTTCCATAACTTTGGATGCCTTGGGAAAGGCTATTTTTTCTCTAAATGATATAAACATGGTAGATTTAAATAACATTATGCTATGTTTTTAATATAATAGCTCTAGGCCCTACATTGAAAAAGAATAATTCTTTCAATTTAAGCGATTTATGCAATTTTTGACCCCTGGAGCAGAGATGTTTTGATCCTAAGGGCATATTTTCCTGTAACATAGTACAAAATTATTTAGAAATGCTGCATACCAAATATGAATGTCCTTTAAGTTATATTTTAGAAGGAGAAGACTTTTGAGGTTGCTCTAACTGGACATTTTTCCAGATTTAGGACCTCTGGGGCAGGGCCATGCTTTATCCCAGTGCTAAGATTTTAGCTAACATGGTAGAGAACCATCTGGATATGCTATACACCAAATATGAATGCTCAGACTTGGTAGATTGGGAGAAGATTTCGGGGGGTGGGGCCATTTTTGACCCCAACGATTAAATTTTTGAAAACTTGGTAGAGAACCATGTGATTAAGCTACATATGAAATATAAATGCCTTTGACCTTGTAGTTTCTGAGAAAAAAATTCAAAGATTTACTAAAATACCCCATTTTCATATACCACGGCAACCATAGTTTTTCACTGAATGTAATTCTTTTAACAACTTTTGAAAAGCTTAACCCAAGGAACATCTCTAAAAAGTTTCAGCTTGGTTGGCCTACTCGTTTAGGAGGAGAACATTTTTAGAGAAATTGTGGACAGACAGACGGACGAGGGACAACAACCGATCACAATAGTTCACCTCGCACTTTGTGCTCAGGTGAGCTAAAAACACCATCAATATATGAATTCTTCAAGCAATTTTTAAGGTGGACCTTTTGAGCAAAAATTGCCAAATTAACATTGCCAGTGGTTTGGGAGGCTTGTTATATAATACACTCTTATAACAAAAAATAAAGAGCCATAGCACAGGTAGTAGAACATAGGACTCCTAATCATGGGGTCCCAGGTTCGATCCCTAGTCGCGGCCAATATTCTTTCTGAAATTAGTCTCCTACACATGGGTTGATAATCATATATCTATGTGAATGGATTAAGATGAACTCAGGTGAGCTGAAAACATGAATGTATGAATGTGATCTTGACCTTCTCTTTTGCCCTATTTCTAATGTTGACAAAATGGATATGGCAGACACAAGACAATCACAATTGTTAAAGGGCATAGATACTTGAAGGATTATTTATTCTGAAGTTTTATTGAGGCAACTTCATGTCTTGCAATTAAATACTTCAATTCAGAGAAAATTCCAATGTTTTATTGATCTAACAAAAAAATTAAACACATTTTTTCTACCATTATGAAGAGCACTCCTTTGTCAAATAATTCTAAAATAATAGCTAAACAATGAAATACAACTCAATTTACGTGCAATTTGTTTGAACAGTTGAACTTATAAACTTTGAAAAATTGAAATAAACACAGGCAGTAGCATCATTCTAACTTACTGGACTTTGGCCAACAGTTTACCATCGGATTTTGCTCGCTTGCGGAAAGCTGGTGGCCTAGAAAACCACAAAAATGCTTAAATTGCAGTTGCATATGATATGTAGGGATGTTAAGGATGAAAAACATTTACTAAGAAACTATCATGGCGAATGAATGAAACAGTGAAAATTGATACAAATTATTCAATGTGATATAAAAAGTACAACATATATTACTCTACTTATATTTTAAGTATGTATCATTTTATGGTTCCTAATGAGAAACTAGCTAGCAAATGTCTTAACCCATACCAACACAGCAAAATTTTAGACTAGTCCAAATTGAAAGAAACTGCAGACGACAATTCAAAGTTGATGGAATTTTAATTTTTTTTGTCTTTTGGGATAGAAAACAATGTGAAAAATGAAGAAATTGCTTGATACAAGCAATTTCTTCATTTTCCACAATGTTTTCTGAAGCTTTTTTCTTGAGGGGCGTAAAAAGGAGGGCTTGTGCAGGAATGGGTTAAAGTCACATAGAGTTTTGATAGGTTGAAAATAGATGGGTAAATCAATTCTGATTCAGATTCCCTATTTAAAGCATATAGTAGTTGATAGTATTTGGTATCAAACATACCGTGTTTTACAAGCAAATCCTTTGTACTAATTCTTTTCTGCTCAGCTCTTATAGAAAGATATAGCTTTTTAACCCAATACCACACAATGAAGTTAGAATATGTTTTTGGACTAGTCTAAAATTTCCTTCTGTGGTAATGGGTTAATATGTGTGTGACAGTGTTCATGCAGTTTCACTCTACATTATGTCAAGGGACACAACTCTTGCATTCATGCAAATTTAAGGTACAGTTTGTATATAGATAAATAAATACTGATTTTACTGTGTATTCAGTAAATATTTTTACTTCTCAGCATCTTATCTACCTGCTGGCAATACTATAAAAAGCTAATTTAACCTGTTACCAGATTGCAAAATTTTGGACTAGTCCAAATTAGAAGGACTTGCAGACGACAATTTAAAGTTTATGAATATTTTTTTAACTTTCTCAGTAGAAAACAGTGTGGAGTATGAAGAAATTGCTTGTTACAAGCAATTTCCTCACTATATACAATGTTTTCCAAATGGTTTTTCTTGAGGGGAATCCAAAAGCATCATTGTGTGGGAATGGATTAATTTGCTGGAAACCGTAAATAGTGTTACCTGGCTAACAGTGTACATGAGAAGAGAAAACCATTTTTTCAGATTTTCCAACAAACGGCCATAACTCAAAGAAAAGTAACTGGACAATAACCAAAATGACATATGCACATCTTTGATTTAAACTGACTGCTTCGATGGCCAACTGGTATAGGTGTTTGACTAGTGATCTGAAGGTCACTGGTTTGAGTTCCACCGTCACCAGGGTGTGTTCATGAGCAAGAGCCTAAATAGTAAGCCGTAATCTACAAAGCTGTAGAATTTGGCAGCAGTAGGTTTATGCCACTGCCTCTCTTTCAGGGGCTTGCAAACATTGTGAATGTTTGAGAGTGACTCTATAAGTTTAACCTATTACCAGATGGCAAAATTTTAGACTGGTCAATTTGAAAGGAGTTGCAGACGACAATTTAAAGTTTATGGAATCTAAGATTTTTTCAACTTTCTGTATGAAAACATTGTGTAAAATGAAAAAATTAATTGTTACAAGTAATTTCTTCATTTTACACAATGTTATCCAATTGTTTTTCTTGAGGGGCGTCCAAAAGCCTCACTGTGTGGGAATGGGTTAAAGCTTTCTCCACAATTAAACTCAAATTAATTAGCATAAACTAAACTGAGTAAACATGTAGCATTTAACTAAAATACATTTAGAAGTTACAGAGAAATGTGCCAAAAAGATTTTTATAAAGAATCTGACTGCTACATACTCGCTAAAATTGGGGAGGGGATGTAAATCAAACAAAAGGAAGATATTTATTGCTTTAGATTTTCCTAAATCTCTCTTATAAAGCATCCCAAATGGCACCCACAACATTGCTTTCTTACTTATGCTAAAGATTTATTGACAGAATGACCTTACCTATTACCATACAACAAAGTTTTAGACTGAGCCAAATTCAAAGATTTTCCAAATTTTCCAGATTGTATTCTGAAGCTTTTTTCTCTAGAAGGCTTCAAAAATGTCATTGTGTGGGAATTTGTTAAAACTGTCATGTAATGATTTATAAGAATTAAAACTATATACATTAGGTTCTTATTATTTACTCTTAAAATATTCACTCTTTATGTATAGCCATATCAATAAATCAAGGCCAGTTCAGGTGTAAATCAGTGTTAAATGGTGCAAAAATTGATCTAAAGACTACTATCAAAAGTTAGCAGATGCAACACAGAGCATAACAGTGTTAAAACGTGATTAAGAGTGTAGAATACAAAGCCTACCTTGTTTGAAGGTCTACCCCACCAAAGGTGTGTACACTTTGGGACCTATGGTGGGTGTTAGTCGTGCTGCAAGCAAAACAGGAGTACAACAAGCATTAATTCTTCAACAGACAATATTATCTAAGACTGGTCCAAACTGACAGAAGCTACAGATGACAACCTACATCGGAAAATGTCAAAGATTTTACAATAAGTGGAAGAAAACATTGTGGATAAAGTACTAGTCATCAGCAAAAATCTATCTTTGAAGAAAAATGTCAGATTTCTGGACACACAAAACAAAAACAAGCACTTTTTTACCATATCTATAAAAGCCTATAACCCGTTAGTAAACTTTCACCCATTAACCCTTTCCTGATTTGAAAATTTTAGACCTGTCAATATTCAAAGGATATGCAGTTGAAAATTTAAAGTAGATTTCATTTTGAAAATAACCATTCAGTAGGGTAAAAAACATTGTGGGAAAAGAAGAAATTGCTTGTTAAAAGCAATTTCTTCTTTTTCTACAATGTTTTCTCATTCATAAAATCATGGGAACATAAAAAATATTAGGGTTTAATAGGGAGGGTTAAGTGAAAAAGGGACCTCCAGTGTGGTGAGAGTATCTGCTCGGGTAACCCTGTTTCCTGGGTACAAAATCATTATCCATTACCCAATAATCATACAGTAATCTATCAAGTTGATAATTATTCAGAACCTTTATTGATAAAGTAACAGGTTTTTTACATTTAGTCTTGTCTTTGTCTTGTAGATTGATTGATTGGGTTTTAATGACACTATTAACAGTATTTCAGATATATCCTGGTGGCTGGAGCATCTCACTGTGGATTCCTGGTATTTCTCACACCAGTACTACCACCACATCATTTACAAGCCTCTAGCTGCTCATCCCACTTGCTTTGTCTTGTAGAAGAATTGCGAATTTTACTTTTTGCAGAAGGCTTCTGCGAAACTACATTGTTTGAAGCCATTTTATCTACCAAGTAAATGACAGGATGCAAAAAAGATAGAATATTATTGGTGATTTTAAAGGGATTTGATAATATTGATACTCAAGGTAATACAAGCACCAATTCCCAGGTAAATAATTACTAACCGTCCCATTTCTACTGACCAGCGTGAAAAGTTTTCGCCCTCTGTAAATGTTCTGTATCTAGATTGGTCATTCCAGCCTTTTCTATGTTCATTTTTAAAGTACAATATATAGTTGACCTGTGCTGAAACCTATCTTTTTTTTCAAATACTTGTTTAACATAGCCCCCAGGTCCCTTTTTTGCTTGAGGAATCACATATACATACACAATCACTGTTAGAATGTAAAAGATAGGATTATTCTGATACAAAGATGTCCTAATAGTATTCATGTTTTGCTATGACCTTGACAGATAACCTTGACACCAGCAGATGGGTGTCTATGATAGGTGTATAGAATTTTAATTTAAACATTGAAAAGTTTTCAAAAAAGGCTTTTAATGTTGCAAGAGTGAATAATGCAAGTTGGATAACATATGATAATTTTTCAAATTGGTTATCATTATTATAACGACATTAATATGTATGAATGATACCCTCAATTCTTACTTTTCTTATAGGAGGCATTTCATTATATTTCCATCTTGAATGCGTTAACCAATTCCCACATAATCCCAACTTTGTATGTACCTATAGACAAGAGGCCCAGTGGGCCTTAACGGTCACCTGAGTAAAAGAGCACCAAGACAAGTGATTTTGTTTGAAAGAATTAGAAAAAGGTTTGGTTGAAATCCCCTCAGTAGTTCTTGAGAAGAAGATGAAAATGTTTAAAAGTTACCAAAAATTACCCCCTTTTGGTCCCCATTTTAGGCACCCCTGACCTCCAGCCTTTTAATTTTCACAAATCGGTATGATCAGTACCCAATGATGCTTTTCACCAAGTTAGTTTGAAATTGGCTTAGTACTTCATCAGAAGAAGGTGAAAATGTGAATTTTTTAACATGATGAACTTTGACCTCTGGGTGTGGCCCCATACATGACCCCAGGGGCATGAATTTCACAATTTATAATATACCTGTCCTAGTTGTCATGCACACAAAATATTTAAGCTCTGGCATTAACGGTTTATTAGAAGAAGATTTTTTTAAAGAAGTACCAAAAATTACCCCTTTTTGGCCCCTATTTGGGCCCCTTTGACCCCCAGAACCCCTATTTTCACAAACTTGAATTGGCATCCCCCAATGATGCTTTCTACCAAGTTTGGTTGAAATCCGCCCAGTAGTTCTTGAGAAAAAGATGAAATATTTAAAAGTTACCAAAAATTACCCCCTTTTGGTCCCCATTTTAGGGCCCCCTGACCCCCTAGCCTTTTTATTTTCACAAATCCAAATAACTATTACCAAATGATGCTTTTCAACAAGTTTGTTTGAAATTGGCTTTGTACTTCATCAGAAGAAGATGAAAATGTGAATTTTTTAACATGATGAACTTTGACCTCTGGGTGTGGCCCCATATATGACCCCAGGGGCATGAATTTCACAATTTATAATATGCCTGTCCTAGTTGTCATGCACACAAAATATTTAAGCTCTGGCATTTACAGTTTATTAGAAGAAGATTTTTAAAGAAGTACCAAAAATTACCCCTTTTTGGCCCCTATTTGGGCCCCTTTGACCCCCAGAACCCCTATTTTCACAAACTTGAATTGGCATCCCCAAATGATGCTTTCTACCATGTTTGGTTGAAATCCGCTCAGTAGTTCTTGAGAAGAAGATGAAATATTCAAAAGTTACCAAAAATTACCCCCTTTTGGTCCCCATTTTAGGCACCCCTGACCTCCAGCCTTTTAATTTTCACAAATCGGTATGATCAGTACCCAATGATGCTTTTCACCAAGTTAGTTTGAAATTGGCTTAGTACTTCATCAGAAGAAGGTGAAAATGTGAATTTTTTAACATGATGAACTTTGACCTCTGGGTGTGGCCCCATACATGACCCCAGGGGCATGAATTTCACAATTTATAATATACCTGTCCTAGTTGTCATGCACACAAAATATTTAAGCTCTGGCATTAACGGTTTATTAGAAGAAGATTTTTTTAAAGAAGTACCAAAAATTACCCCTTTTTGGCCCCTATTTGGGCCCCTTTGACCCCCAGAACCCCTATTTTCACAAACTTGAATTGGCATCCCCCAATGATGCTTTCTACCAAGTTTGGTTGAAATCCGCCCAGTAGTTCTTGAGAAAAAGATGAAATATTTAAAAGTTACCAAAAATTACCCCCTTTTGGTCCCCATTTTAGGGCCCCCTGACCCCCTAGCCTTTTTATTTTCACAAATCCAAATAACTATTACCAAATGATGCTTTTCAACAAGTTTGTTTGAAATTGGCTTTGTACTTCATCAGAAGAAGGTGAAAATGTGAATTTTTTAACATGATGAACTTTGACCTCTGGGTGTGGCCCCATACATGACCCCAGGGGCATGAATTTCACAATTTATAATATACCTGTCCTAGTTGTCATGCACACAAAATATTTAAGCTCTGGCATTTACAGTTTATTAGAAGAAGATTTTTAAAGAAGTACCAAAAATTACCCCTTTTTGGCCCCTATTTGGGCCCCTTTGACCCCCAGAACCCCTATTTTCACAAACTTGAATTGGCATCCCCAAATGATGCTTTCTACCATGTTTGGTTGAAATCCGCCCAGTAGTTCTTGAGAAGAAGATGAAATATTCAAAAGTTACCAAAAATTACCCCCTTTTGGTCCCAATTTTAGGGCCCCCTGACCCCCCCAGCCTTTTTATTTTAACAAATCCAAATAACCATTACCAAATGATGCTTTTCAACAAGTTTGTTTGAAATTGGCTTTGTACTTCATCAGAAGAAGATGAAAATGTGAATTTTTTAACATGATGAACTTTGACCTCTGGGTGTGGCCCCATACATGACCCCAGGGGCATGAATTTCACAATTTATAATATACCTGTCCTAGTTGTCATGCACACAAAATATTTAAGCTCTGGCATTAACGGTTTATTAGAAGAAGATTTTTAAAGAAGTACCAAAAATTACCCCTTTTTGGCCCCTATTTGGGCCCCTTTGACCCCAGAACCCCTATTTTCACAAACTTGAATTGGCATCCCCCAATGATGCTTTCTACCAAGTTTGGTTGAAATCCGCCCAGTAGTTCTTGAGAAGAAGATGAAATATTCAAAAGTTACCAAAAATTACCCCCTTTTGGTCCCCATTTTAGGGCCCCCTGACACCCCCCCCCCAGCCTTTTTATTTTAACAAATCCAAATAACCATTACCAAATGATGCTTTTCAACAAGTTTGTTTGAAATTGGCTTTGTACTTCATCAGAAGAAGATGAAAATGTGAATTTTTTAACATGATGAACTTTGACCTCTGGGTGTTGCCCCATACATGACCCCAGGGGCATGAATTTCACAATTTATAATATACCTGTCCTAGTTGTCATGCACACAAAATATTTAAGCTCTGGCATTAACCGTTTATTAGAAGAAGATTTTTAAAGAAGTACCAAAAATTACCCCTTTTTGGCCCCTATTTGGGCCCCTATGACCCCCAGAACCCCTATTTTCACAAACTTGAATTGGCATCCCCCAATGATGCTTTCTACCAAGTTTGGTTGAAATCCGCCCAGTAGTTCTTGAGAAGAAGATGAAATATTCAAAAGTTACCAAAAATTACCCCCTTTTGGTCCCCATTTTAGGGCCCCCTGACCCCCCCAGCCTTTTTATTTTCACAAATCCAAATAACCATTACCAAATGATGCTTTTCAACAAGTTTGTTTGAAATTGGCTTTGTACTTCATCAGAAGAAGATGAAAATGTGAATTTTTTAACATGATGAACTTTGACCTCTGGGTGTGGCCCCATACATGACCCCAGGGTCATGAATTTCACAATTTATAATATACCTGTCCTAGTTGTCATGCACACAAAATATTTAAGCTCTGGCATTAACGGTTTATTAGAAGAAGATTTTTAAAGAAGTACCAAAAATTACCCCTTTTTGGCCCCTATTTGGGCCCCTATGACCCCCAGAACCCCTATTTTCACAAACTTGAATTGGCATCCCCCAATGATTCTTTCTACCAAGTTTGGTTGAAATCCGCCCAGTAGTTCTTGAGAAGAAGATGAAAATGTATAAAAGTTAACGGACGACGGACGACGCACGACGGACGACGCACGACGACGGACAAACGATGATCGCAATAGGTCACCATGACCATTCGGTCAGGTGACCTAAAAATAGTCCAGGATTACAAGGTGAAAAAAGCAGAAATTACTTGTTAAAACCAATTTCTGAATTTCTTCATTGTTTTCTGCCCAGAATGACTGAGATGCTTGAAATGATTTCAATTTGAAATTGAGGTCTGAAACTTCTTTGAATTTCGACAATTCTGAAATTTTGATGTTTGGGGATGGGTTATAGTGTAAATTATGAAGACAACACATTCAGGTTCATATTTTTCTTTAAATTCATGCAGCTCTTCACTCAACTAAGCTTTGTTTTCAAGAGAATATAGACATACCTAGTATGAGCTTAGTATACACCACCTGCATGTCCCTTTTAAAAATGTCCAAAGTAAATATTAACCCATAATAAGTGTTTCCAGTACTTTGTTCCTTTGATTTTAATGCAATTCTGTAGAGAAATTTATTAACCCATTCCCACTCTATCACTCCTTTTTACGCCCCTCAACAAAAAAGCTTTAGAAAACATTGTGGAAAATGAAGAAATTGCTTGGATCAAGCAATTTCTTCATTATCCACAATGTTTTCTATCCACAAAGACGAAAAAAATAAAAATTCCATCAACTTGAAATTGTCGTCTGCAGCTCCTTTCAATTTGGACAGGTCTAAAATTCCACTGTGTTGGAATGGGTTAAGCATGCTAAGGGTTTCAATACCATCATGTCAAATTCAGGACAAGAAATTGATACAATATATAGAGAATTTTGAAATCCTATAATTTCTCCTTTCGAAAATAGTTTGACTGACGATAATACTTACATTGCACTAAACTATCGATAAACAATATAAGGGCTTACAAGAATGCATATTATATGGGTGTCAATCTACAGTTGCTTTGATATCTAATGTAGTACTTTATTTGCATGCAGATGACTTGATATGCAACTTTTGTTTCTTCATATGAAATAATAATTCTCTATTGAAATTGCTCTACTTTTCATATACGAAGATAATCAAAATATCCCTATTTCAGCTGAAAATAGTTTTGACATATAGAGATTTCACACCAAACAACACTCAATGTCTAAGTCAATTTTCAGAGCAGTTTTTAACAAATACACAAAATATAAGGCATTCAGTGCAACTGATTTGAATTTAAGTTTATATGACTAAGTTTTCAGTTAACTTCCAACGACAAAGCATCAGGTTTTTACAATAAATGGTATTCAACTGATTCCCAAACAAACAATCTTATTTTTTACGCTCCTCAAGAATTTTTTAAAACATTGTGGAAAATGAAGACATTGCTTGTTAATCATTCACAATGTTTTTGCCGCAAAGCAAAGATTTTCATAATATTATCTACTATCAATTGTTGTCTGCAACTTCTTTGAAATTGGACCAGTCTCAAATGTTATCGCTCAAAATGGGTTAACCTTTTTGCTGATTCAAGCATTATACAAGATTAATAGAAAGCATAGGTTAGCTTAACCAAATGTGCAGTTTAGTCTTTTCTACTATACTTGCTCATCTACCACCATTTAAATCATTATTTCCATCATATCGTGTCATAATTCTTTCCATTATCAATTATGAATCTACCAGTAATTTCAATTCACTATCTCCTGAGGCCATCTCTAAAATAGCTCTCAATTAGAGAATGATGCAAGTAAATGTAACTCTTCAAACAAGCTGATTGATTGAATGGGGTTTAACACCACTTTAAACAGTATTTCAGTCATATTGCGGTGGCTGGAGCACCTAACAATGGATTCCTGGTATTTCTTACACCTGCACTGCCATTACATCCTTTCCCAGCCTCTTTGATATTACCCTGATTTGCTTTGCAAGGATAAATGTAGGGAAAAGTGTAAACTATTGTAAAGGATACAGATATACAGGCAATTACAATAGTTTTACACTGATTTCTTGAAATCTGAAGTGGAGGCTGCTCTTGCAAGAATCAAGCAAAGGGCCTTTGAAACCTATTGTTTTAAATATCTAGCACCCAAGAAGGATTATGTCTACTGTGGTGGTTTAGGTTTAGCAAATTTTCTGAGTTAAAAATTATTTTTTCTATCCTACATACTCCCATCTCTACTAGACTAGGTAGTTTTAGTTTTGTCAAAAATCAAATGCTATAGGTTGTTACATAGAGGAAAAAGAATGCCAAAAATTAAGAAATGACTCATAGTGAATATTTCTCTAACCTAATGATGTTTAGGTATCACTTTTAAAATTTCTTTTTCTTTAACTCATTCCCATGCAATGATGCTTTTTTATGCCCCTTAGCTTTAGAAAACATTGTGGAAGAAGAAGAAATTGCTTGTAACAAGCAATTTCATCATTATCCAAAATATTCTTTACCCTAAAAGAAAAGATCTTTTAAAAATCAAACAACTAAAGTTTGCCATCTACAACTTCTTTGAATTTTGACCAGTCTAAATTTTGTCACTTGGTAAAGGGTTAGAATTCTATTTAGATTGTTAATCCTTCCTCTTGAAAATGCTGACAAGTCCTATATTTCATTGTCTAACCCATTCTCACACAATGACAATTTTTGACACCGCTCAAGAAGAAACATTTGGAAAACATTGTGTAAAATGAAGAAATTGCTTGTACCAAGCAATTTCTTCATTTTACACAATGTTTTCTGGCCAATTAGTTGAAAAAATCTAATATTTCATAAATTCAAATTGTTGTCTGCAACTTCTATCAATTTTGACCAGTCTAAAATTTCGTCGTCTGGTATTGGGCTAAGAGTTGCCAGGTCATAGATACAAAACAGCGAGGGTAATAGTCCCTTTGTCACAAAATTTCATGCATCTACTCAAAAAGCAAGTACTTAAAACTTTTTCATACCGTTCTTCCTGGACTGGATCTAAACCGTCCAATATGTTTTCCATACTGCCCGAAAAAACCATGGTATTTCTTGGGGGTGACGAGTATTTGCTGGGAAAATCACAAACAAAACAACACATGTTGATATCTTACCCTACTTAGAGACAAGCATTCTACCAACATTCACAAGAAACATGTGTCATACAAACAGGTTCAACAAGACCAAAATAGGCATAAAAAAGCTTCACAAATCGAACAGAAAACTTACTACCAGATAATTTTCAATCATACTCGTTAGAGCCATTACCTGATGACAAAATTAAAGACTGGTCCAAATTGAAAGAAATTGTAGATAACATTTACCATTAGAAAGAAAGTACCATATAGGGTAGGAAACATTGTGAGAAAAGGAAAAACTGCTTGTTACAAAGTTGTCCATGTTTGTAATTCCTCAGGGCATCAGAAAGCGTCATTGTGTTGTAATGGGTTAAAACATCTCAACTTTATATTGACAGATTGCTGTTGTCAATCACAACATCAACTGATCAATCAAATAAGTCATTTACACTAGAAAAGAATGTTGAAATTTATGTCAAGCAATTTTGTTGGTTTGGCGACTTTAACATCGTAACTGCAGCTTACAACATTTCAGGCACATCAATTATTTGACTTTTGTTTCATGTTCCTGAACATAAAAAACAATTAATGTTGTTTGATATCTTCTCAAACTGTCTTGTTGGAAGTCAGCGGGTATGGACAGTATTCTGGCACTTGACTGATCACATGCCATACTCACTGACCTCCTATAAGGTAGCTTGACTGAGGTATATACCCTTCCCTGTTGAATCCCTGGTTTTTACGTTCCTGTGAATTTATAATCAAGAAAATATTGTAAAAAATGAAGAAATTACTTGTAACAAGCAATTTCTTTTTTTTTCCGCATTATTTTCCATCCTACTGAATGTTTTTTTCTAAATAAATTCAAAAATTGAATTTAGTATGCACAACCTTTGCTTTTGGACAGGTCTAAAATTTTGCAAAACAGGAAAGGGTTAAACAAAAACCATTTTACAAAATATATGGTAATGGAGAGTGAAGGAACACCTAATTGTTTGTTGGCAACCTAAATGACTTAACAAAAGGTATGATATTAAAGACACCCACTAAAAAAATTGACATATAAATTCATTAACCGTTTCTTGCACAATCCCTAGTTTATACATCCATCTTACACTTGAAAAAGAGCTTTGCAAAGCAGGGCATATACGCCCGACTGGGCTTGTCAGTGATGGGGAATCATTTTAGCAATTTTCAATGTTTTTCATTCAACACTAAGCATAAGTTATAACAAATCAAGGACAGATAATGAAGAACTGGAGTTATCTTGATTCTAAAGGTTTAAGGCACCACTAGAGACTATGCATATTTTTTATGCAAAGATACAACTTCTTTTGGTTGAAACTGTAGGAGATGGGCACACAAAAAAATATTGTGATTTATTTTTATTCAAGAGCAGACAATTCAAGAAGGACTAGAGTGATTTGAATTTCAAAGGTTTTATGCACAACTAGATATTATAGAGATACATTGTAGCAAGTTTCAGTTCGTTCCAATTGATACTGTAAGAAAAGTGGCGCACACATGAAATATAGTGATTTTTTTCATCTTAAGGGCATATAATTCAAGATAATTCTAG